>OZ057400.1:20231305-20918805 GCA_964056695.1 Melieria picta | reverse complement strand
TGAATGCGTAAAAATTTCACTCTTTTCAGATAGAATCTGGTCAACTTATGGTCTGATGTTTAATTGAATCAATTAATTTCGAATATTTACATCAGTTTTTGCTGAACTCGTATTTCTCCATTGTCCTTTAGAATCGTTCAATTATGTTGTCATTTTAATTTAATTGCTTCCTCTTCTTTGTGGCTATTTCACTTAACAAAATTCCAAAAAGAAAATACGATACGACCAACATTTATTCAGATTAAACTGATTTGTGTGTTTCTAGCCACTTTATGTATTTAGTAGCCAAGCACTTGGCACATTGCCCAAAATATTTCTTGTTTTATTATATAATTTGTTGAATTGTGGTGCTCTTAATAAATCTACATTCAATTGCTGGTGTTTTGGGTAAAATTCTGCAGCTGTGGTTTTGGCTGAATGCCAGAAGGTTGGCCGCAGTGGCTGCTTTAAAATTTGCTGTTAAAATGGACTTTTCAAGTGAAGCAAATTGTTGAAATTCTGCAGAGATAACTAATTCCAACTATGGCTCGCCTCGTGTTGTGGCTTCATACTCGTTTAAATGCGAGCAAAACACAAACCCAACAGAGCACAGAATGTGCACAGTGCGCTTAAGACAATAGCACAGCATTTGGCTATTGTCAGCAACTTTCTGGCTTCCGATTTTTCGGTTGCATCTTTCAAGGAAATCTTTGAATTATATTTAAGAAGAGCAATTTTTTTTAGTGTCATGCAAAAATACTTTAAGTTGCAGTCTAAATTTTCATCATACAGAAAAATTCGCATAAAAACTTTAGGTGCCTTTAAAATAGTAACAAACTCGTCAAATATGCAATAGAATCCTTCGTACTTTTACATGTGTATGTGTATAGAATATATTTGTATATGTGAGTATGTGTCAGTTGTGCATTTTGCATGCTGCTGTTGTTGCTCGAAATTGCAATTTCCTTTCGGGCCATAAAATGCCAAAAGGCCATTTTAGCCAGTCACGTTTGTGAGCCGGCGCGCCAGTAATGGTTCGCTAGATACAATGCCAAATCATGGCACTAATAGAATTAAAAATTCATTTAGCCATTTTGCATGCAAATGCACAAACAGCTCATACACTCACACACATACTAATCGATTTGCAAATCAACAGGATATGCACACAAGGAATGCGGCCGTGATGGCGAATGGTTCAAGCATCCGCTTACGAATAAAACCTGGTCGAACTACACTACCTGTGTCAATCTGGATGATCTGAAGGTGAGTGCAGTAAATTGCCAAAAATTTATGTATAAATAATTTCAGCACAAAAGTATGCTAGAAGCAATAGTCAGAGTTTTCGTAAATGAATGAGAAGTATGTTAGGGATTTTTAGAATAAAATTAAAACATTGGGCCTCATTTTGATGGTTAATTCAGAAATTGTGAAAAACATGAAATTTCTTATGAAGATATATTAAATTATTTATTCATATTGTTTTTATTATCACAGTGGAAGCACAGCATCAATCTCATCTACGAGGCGGGCTATGGCGTATCACTGGTGGCCATTCTCCTATCGCTGGCCATACTCGGCTATTTCAAGTAAGTTGATTCACTGCAAAACATTTTCACACATGCAAATACTACTGTGTCCAAAAAATAAGGTGACATTTGAATTTAAACTGCGCGCGTCGAAGGATTTGGAGAATTATTTTTTTTTTAGTCAACAGTCAACAAGGAATATTATTTGAACGTTATGCGTCATTTGCGTAACGCTATCCGCCTAAAAAGGCCGGAATTGTGGAAAGACAATTCTTGGTTTTTACACCACGATAATGCACCATCCCATACAGCACACGTAATTCGTGATCATTTCGCCAAAAACTGAACCCATATCGTTCCGCAACCACCGTATTCACCTGATCTGGCGCCGTGCGACTTCTGGCTGTTCAGCAAGCCCAAAAGACCGCTCCAGGGACACCGTTTTGATACGATAGAGGAGATTCAAGTCGCAGCAAAGACGGAACTGAAGGCCATCCCGGAAAGTGACTACAATCAGTGTTTCGAAGATTGGAAAATCCGTTGGCATAAGTGCATTGCATCGGGAGGGAATTACTTTGAAGGGGATGAAATCGATTTGGAAGAATAAATAAAGAATTTTCAAAATAAATACCATGTCACCTTTTTTTTTTGACACAGTCTTATATGCGTGCAATAAATAAATGCTACTACATGCTGCAATGTACGATACAACTGACAACAATTTAAAACGCCTTACGAGGGTAGTTTGAGAAGTCACTGACCTTATTAATTTCCCGCGTAGTAATGTTAAATGCAACCCTGCTACTGTCAACTACTATCTCTTAGTAGGCTACATTAAAATTTTGAGCATGATGCGTCATTTACTTTGTGTTTGACAGTCATTGAAAGAAGACAACTTTGTGAATTGCGACAAAAATGGAAAAAAGTGAATTTTGCGTGCTGATAAAACATTATTTTTTGCATAAAAAACCCATCAACGAAACAAAGGAAAGGCTTGATAAATACTATAGGGAATCTGCACCATCAATTTCAATGGTTAACCCTTTCGCTACAGGTTTTTACTGGGGAAAGTAAAAATTTTAAATTTTACGTCTCAGGCTTCTGTGTAGTTATTTTAGCAACATTCCATAAGAAATTTTTTAATTTTTATACTCGGACCCTGTATTTTAGAGTGTTTTTCTATGAGAGCAACCACATCGTTGTGGCTGCAATAATTACTTAAACATAAAAATTTTTACGCATAACGAAAATTTGAATATTTCTTCATTTACTTCAGCCAAAATTAAAAAGAAAGGTATATAAATTGAAAGAAAACGTCAAATTAAAAAGTTCTCTCATTTTTTCTGCTTCTTCTTCCTTTACTATGTAAAGATATACCATTAAAAAAGTGTATACTTCTCTTCTTTAAACTTAAATATTCAGTTTATTAATTTCGTATTTTTCCTAAAACTTCAAACTATTCTAAGGATCAACAAAAAATGTATTCTTGCAACCACAGAGGATTCAGACGTCCACAAAGTATCATGTTGCCATATGGCAACAAAATAGCGAAAGGGTTAAGAATTGGTTTACCGAATTCCGTTTTGGTTGTATCAGCACAAGAGACGCCGAACGTTCAAGTTGGCCAGAAGAGGTTGTCACGTCAGAAATGGTTGATCAAGTCCATGGAATGAAATTGGACTAACGGAGAATGAAACTGCGTGAGCTGGCTGTTGCTGTAGGCATCTCAACTAAGCGGATACAACCACATTTTGCATGAATATTTGGATATGAAAAAGCTATCCGCACGATGGGTGCCGCGGTTTCTACTTCAAAGGAGTGTTTGGCAATGTTCAACCGAAATCCAAACGAGTTTTGGCGCCACTTCGCTTCACACCAGAGGCCAAGGAACAGTCATAGCAGTGGGCTGCTCTGGGTGAATGTGCACCAAAGAAGTGCAAGGTGGGTCTGTTGGCCAACAAGGTCACGGCCACAGTTCTTTTTTTACTCGAACAAACGCACAGGGGATGACCCCTATTAATGCGAGGCATTGCGTTGGTTCAGAAAGGAGATGCATGCGGTGTCATTCACATCGATTACCTTCAAGAGGGTAAAACAATTACTGGCACATACTTATTATGCAGAGCTTTCGGATCGATTTGACGCCGACTTGAAGCAAAAACGACCGCATTTGGCAAAGAAAAAATTTCTCTTCCACCAGGACAACGGGCTACGAACTGCTACCCCATCCAGCATATTACCCAGATTTAGCCCACTGCGACTGTTCCCAAACCTGAAGAAATGGCTCGGCGGTAAGGGATTTGGCTCGAATGAAGAGGTCATCACTGAAACATAATTATGCCTATTTTGAGGACCTTAAGAAAACCTATTATTTGGAAGGGATCAAAAAATTGGAAAAACGATGGACTTAACGTTTATAGCTAAAAGGAGACTATGTTGAGAAATAAAAGGTTTTTTGCCGAAAAAAATTTATTTTATTCCAAAAGTCACTGACTTGTCAAACTGCCCTCGTACATGTAGTGGGAAATTACAGCAACCACATTGAAGGGCGACTCTTTTCACTTGAAATATTTATTTATATTCAAGTGCGTAGGTGGGGCCATATGTCACTGCCGGCAGTTTATCGAAGCAACCTAAATGTCACCTGCACCACAATTTGCATTTATAAATGCTTAAGTGAGTGCGTGGGTATCACGTTGCAGGTGTAATTATAATAATTTGTAACTGATGTTTCGCAATTTCTTTTTTTTTTTGTTCGTAATTCACAACGTTTCGCGCTTTTCACACGCCACACCACTCTACGCTTTTGCAGCAAACGCCCATCAACCAGTCTTACTGTTGACTGTTGGTGAAAGAAAAACACCCACATGCACATATTTCATGTATTTAAGACGTCAAGAGTGAAGCACAAACTAAATGTACGCACCTTTGTTTGCCGACTGCGGCAGTTGATGGCTTACGGCTTGCAGTAGTGGCTGCCGCCGGCAATTGATTGCTTGATGTGTTCCTCATAAAAACGGCGCCAACGTAATGGGCTCCACTCGCGTGTCGCCAAACCACACACAAAATTAAACGCAATCACGCACACACATATTTCTCGTACATCTGCGAGTGTGTGTTTGTGTGTGTGGGTGAGTAAATTTAGTGTATCATTAATGAACGCCAACGTTGCGGCGGCGCACAGTGTCGCGAGTAGGAACAAAAATCAAAAAAATGAATGTCGTAAATGTAGAAAAATAAGTTTGTAGTACTGAAGTAAATACCTCAATTTACTAAAATGTGAAAACGAATTTTAAAAATATCAATTTATATACCGATGGCAGGCCACCAAACTTGCACTTTTGAAGGTTGGTGACTTGGGTAGAAATTATTGCAATTTGTTGAATGTAAGTTCGAGGCCTCTTATTGAAAAATTTCCCATGGAATCTTATGTTAAGTAAATATATTCTATAAATATACTATTTTTGCAACTCTGTGAAAGCTTTCCCTCTTTTGTTTTGCTTTCCATATTCCTTGTACCGCTACTTGAAGAAACGTCAATTCGTAGGAATAAAAGTGCAGTGTCATCAAACTTTAGATAAGCTTTTAAAAAAAAACTACAGTGTGATATAGCTGAAAGTATGTATTAATAGAAACAATAGACGTTAGCTGCACAAAATTGCACGTTTTTAAGAAATTTAGCATTTTCAGTGCCGTATGCAGTCAGAAATAGGGACCTTCTTGCAGCATGGTTGGCAAACATAGCGACCACTGCTGCTCTTCGCTTAAGCTATTAATTATTGTTTGTTATAATATGCAAACACCACTTGATTGAGAAAAATTACAAAAAAAAGGTAGATTGGATGGAAGGCTTCGGTAGTACTGGGTGGCTTGCCATCGAATTAAGGCAACTTTCGAAAAAAGCAAAACTTGTTAATGCCTGCAAAACCAATTATATCAGTTAATAGGAAAAATAAAGGTAAATATGACAACCGAAACTCTGATATAATGCAATATTAAAAAAATTTAATTTAAAATTTTGTCAAAAATAGATGTAGAGGGTTAAATTGGAATAATTCATCATCGGAAGCCGATTGTCCTAGCAGTACAGATTAACAAATTGTAATTTTTTAATGAAAATATATGCTTTTCTGAATTTAGTAAAAGGTATTATTATTTTCTATTTGGGTTTGAAATTACTTAGGTGCGCATAAGTATGCACAGATATTTGTAGTTTTTGTAATATTTCCTCTTTTTATTACAAGCGTATTTGTAGGTTGATCGAAGCCATTTTTTGTATATATCTTTATATTGATGATATGAGTTGCTGTACCAAATTTCATCAATATATCTTTTATAGTTTCCGAGATACTGTCCATTCATTGTGTTCATTCATAAAAATTATAACAATTTCGAATCACTCATACGCTCCGTAGCGCTTTGGTGCTAAAGGTAAATGTTCTTAGTTGGCATATTTAAAGTATGCAATGAAAATATTTATTACGTATTAAATTTAGCACAACTTAATACATAGTGGCAAACTCAACAGCAAATTTAAGTTCCCCAGCAGCAGCGCACATTTCATTGACACCACCGCTGCTGCACCACAGCGCAGAGTCACACTGCGTGTAAAGCCAACCGTTGTGTGTGTGTGTGTGTATAGTCAAAGCGCTTCTGTCGAAACAAATATAAATTAATGCAACTCTGGTGGCTTGTGTGTGGCACTAAATAGAAGAAAAACTCACAGTGAGTGCAAAAATAGAACTAAAGCAAACAAAGAAGTTTTTGCACTAAAGTACACAAATAACAAAGAAACATTTTTAAAATTTAAAAACGTATTAATCAGAAAGTATTCACAATTTGTTTATTTATTCAAATATAAAAATATAAAAATGGGTTTAAACTCTTAACACTCTGTGTCACTTGTCGAAAGATTATTTAATGACATTCACACAAACAACCCAACAAAAATTATTACATACACTGAAATTTATGTCAATCGTAGAGCACAACAAGACAACCATTATCAATCCTAAACTATTAGCCTTAATTTTTGCAATCACTGGCCGACCTCCTTCTGACCTCTTTTAGCATAAAAAATTTGAAATTATGACCTTTCACTTAAATATTGACTGTCTCGAGTGATTTTCTTATATTGCTATGCACTTTGAGCAGCTCGAAATTAAAAGCAATGCAAATTTGAAAGTAAAATAAAAATCCCCAAAAATTGTGAAGCTCTACAAAAATTTCAATTTATATGCTGACTGCAATTTTGCTGCTCACTCATTTTTACTCATTATTTCGACTTATTGCTTCTTAATCATTCTTACGCAACTTATGCATTCTTGGTGCTGCGCTGCTGCTTCATGAATGTTTTAATCTAAATTAAACTTTGCCTTGGAGTAGTGGAGTATTTATTCCTTTTGGCTTCTTTGACTTGCGACTTGTTGGCTTTTGACTTGACTGCGCCAACTGCGCCGCATTTCATGAGCACTTTGGGGCGCGCACACTCACACATGCACACAAGTGCAGTAAATTTATGACATTTTTAATCAGACAGATGGACCGCGCACACTTAAGTTTTCGTCAACTCAAAACGTAGCAAAAAGCTACAAAAAGAAACTCGTGCTGGGAATAGCTGAATGTGTAGTCGCTATGAGAAAAGTTGCTGGCATCTGTGGTGAGCGACATGAATAAGACATTTTGATGCAAGTTTTAATTTGTGTGACAGTTTTTTTTAATACTAAAGTAAAGTGAAACCGATTAAAGTCTATAGAAATGAAAATGTTGTGGTATGAAAATGTTCTGGCTAAAGTTTCAGTTCTTTTTTTGAGTTTGGAATGTTTCCTTTCTACTGGTTTCCTATCTCATCAATGTCTCCCAGCCAAATCCTTGAGTCAAATTCTCATGCTTACTACTCCGTTCAGTGTTTAAGCAGCGCACAACAGATCCTCATTCTCAGTTGTCGTACAAGCGCAACAACAACACCACCAGCAGTTCCAGAACCAAAGACATCAACCCTCCGAGTTATCCATTTCCTACCTACTTGCAACTGCAACGAATGCATAGCGGGTGCTTAGCGGCAAACTTTTTCCCCTCTCATAAGGGAAAATAGATGGCAGCGCATCATCCAAGACTTCAAGCAATAGGCTTATCGCTCATCCTGGCAGAATTTCAATTGATTAACGTACTAACTGCAAAGTAAAATCCTTCTTGAAGTCAAATGAAGGGAAAAAAGAGAAAAAATAGCACGATATGAGTACTAAATCTCAATTGATCCATTACAATCCAACTCCAGAAGAGGTTAGCTAAATTTTTGTTGTATTAAGGGGGTCCTCTAGTTGTAAATTTTGAAAAAATCGACTTTTTTTTATTTCATATTTTTATAATTAGTATAACTATCATAGAAAAAGTATACGAACGGATTTTGTCAAATTCGTAAACGTCTCTGAGATACAGAGCCTCAAATCCGTCTCGTTCACTACGTCACGTACACGGTTTTAAAATTTTAAACGCGTTTTTCTCGAAAACACATTTTTTGACCATCGCGCGAAACTAATTGGCCGATTCACTTGATTCTTGTTTTGTTGTATTCAAAACTTTTTGCTCTACGGGTTACGGAGATTGCGCTCCATTGACTAGCCGATTTTTGGGGGGAGTTTTTAGAGCAAAAAAAGGGCGAATTTCGAAAAAAAAAAAGTTAAAACGATGCCGCGGGTCCAATTTTGATCAGATCGGGTTCATTATAGGTCATCCCTTAATTGGAGTAATGCTTTTTAAGAGACAATTTTTGGATTACATTTCAGACGAACAGGGACAAAGTTAGGATGGCGCAAACGCACCCCTATAAAAAAACATGGCCGGTACTCAGCTGGCGGACCCCAACAGTGTTCGCGGTAGCACGTGGAAAAAATTTTTTTTATAATTCAATATGTAAAGAATAAATATACGAAGAATTATCTCATTATCATTTGTAGTTTCTGAAAAAAAAATCCCAAAAAAGCTTTAAAAAACACCGTTTGTACTAGAGGACCCCCTTAAGGTTTTGTTTGACGCGGTTTCATTATTAGCTGTCAATTGTTGTAAGATCACACTTTTTCATTATTCCTTTAATGTTAGGTTAAGGTTTGTTAGGTAAGTTTAGGTTAGCTTAGAGTCAGCTGTCAGTTGTTCTTAAGTCAAAAATTGTCATAATTTCTTCAACTTTCTTAGGTAAGTTTAGGTTATCTTATAGTCAGTTGTCATTTTTTTTAAGGTCAAACTTTGTCATAATTATTCAACTTTGTAAGGTAAGTTTAGGTTAGCTTAGAGTCAGCTGTCACTTATTCTTAGGTCAAAATTTATCATAATTTCTTCAAGTTTGTTAGGTAAGTTTAGGTTAGCTCAGAGTCAGCTGCCATTTTTTCTTAGGTCAAACTTTGTCATAATTATTCAACTTTGTTAGGTAACTTTGTCTTAATTTCTTCAACTTTGTTAGGTAAGTTTAAGTTAGCTTAGAGTCAGCTGTCATTTGTTCTTAGGTCAAACTTTGTCATAATTTCTTCAACTTTGTTAGGTAACTTTGTCTTAATTTCTTCAACTTTGTTAGGAAAGTTTAAGTTAGCTTAGATTCAGTTGTTCTTAGGTCAAAATTTATCATAATTTCTTCAACTTTGTTAGGTAAGTTTAGGTTAGCTTAGAGTAAGCTGTCAGTTATTCTCAGGTTAAATAAGCTTAGGTTAGCTGAGAGTCAAAATCTAAACTCTATATGTCCATAGGCACAACTGTACTACGAATAGAGTTGCTGAGGTCAGTTCAAGTACTGTTTTCAATAGTTGAAAGCTCTTTTTTCAGTTTACTGTAGATTGGGAACAATATAGACCATAGAAGTCTCATAGACCAGTGCACTCAATATTAATTATTAGTAGTAAATTCATTATATTGCTAAAAAAAAAAACGAACGATTGAAATAAATAACAGTGGAAACAGTTCTCCCTCTAAAAAGGTTCTCTCCGTTGCACAGTGCTCCGAAGTGGGACAAAAATAGAAAAATTTTATGTCACCGATTTCAAAGAAATCGATGTAATTTGAAAGATAATACTTTCAGTAAGCAAGATCTCAAACTATTTTTTAATCGGGTAAATTTTGAGACAGTTATAGCATTTACAAGTTGATCAAAATCAAGAAATATGATTTTGTGATAAAATGCAGTTTTGAGCGTCAACAATTGAAAACGTTAGCAAAACACTATTTTCGCTTCAATCGAAGAAAATGTTGCTGCTGTGCACTTATAAGTGTCCATGTTGAGCAGCAAAAGTTAAGCTCTCTCGGGAAATACTAGACTTACTTAGACTAAACGAGACATAGGTTAAGTTAAGTTATGGTGGCTGGCTCTGTAAAAGACATACTCGGAGGCCTATTAAGAGGCCCATTGTGATACCACATATTTCACCCGTTTCTGGAAATGAGTATGCAACACTGTTTTTTCCAACATGAGTTACAACACATTTGGATTACAATTTTTCCTTTCTACTTTATGAAAATTTGTTTTTTAACCATCTTTTAAAACTTTCCTTGGGTAGTCAAGAGAATCTACCGCATTTTCTTTATGAACCGGACTGGCGTTGACCTCAGTATGCGAGCAACGTGAGCTGACACTTTAACCTTTCTTAACCTTAAAAAAAGATGATTTAAAATCCTTAGCGCCTTATTTCTGTACTTTCCAGTGCTTTACGTTGACTACAGTGACACACGGAAGGGAGTTTTAGTTGGTTCAAACTCTCCCAAATATCTATTAAATATTACAAAAATTGTGTATGGCAATGATTTAAATTATTGGCAAATTGGCTCCAAAGATGTGGAAAAAATACCCCTACCCCCAAATTGAAATACTTTAATTATGTTGCACTACCAAAGGTTAAGCTCAGCTGAACAAAACTAAGTTTAATTAAACTAAATGACTGAATCAGTCACATGAATTCGAGAATTCTCTATTAAATCAAATTCTTTTACTCCACATTATTTTTATATGAAAAATTCCATACTCGCTTAAATCGTTACATCTCTTCAGCATTTCACACATACATACAACTATCTCAATAGACAATTTTTGTCTTCCAAGATGTCTTCTCAAATCTTTTGAGCCCCTGTCAAAGACATCATCATCCTATTTTCATTGCTTTTTGCCGAAAACTTTTGTCATGCAGCTCATGTGCTGTGTGCTTATGTCAAATATACGTATTACACCATATTTATTGTGTCCTTGTTATTTCCTTTTCTGCTTACTTTCTTTTCTCTTGCAGAACGCTGAAATGTGCTCGCATTACGCTGCACATGAACCTGTTCACGTCCTTTGCGGCCAACAATTCACTGTGGCTGCTCTGGTATCTGATTGTCATGCCCGACTCTGAACTGTTGCAAGACAGTCCGGTAAGTGCTGAAAATAACAACAAAACAAAAACAATAATAACAATAACAAGCCGAACATCAACAAGTACCAACGCCTTCAACCGGTACACCCAAAAATATTAAAGCCACAAAATAACGCAGCAGCAAAGTTTCACACAATGTTTCTTTTCACTTCTCTGTGTTGTACGAGTTGTGGAAATTTATGCTTTCCGCCATATTATTATTTTCATTTATTTGCACACAAAAACATTGGCATGCAACATGCAACGTGTCGTTGCCGCCATTGCACACATGTGGCTGCATGTGCAAGCCACTTAAAATTTCACATTACTCATACGCCACGTACAACAGCCAGCGTGGGTGCAAGAAGCGTTGTGTGTGTGTGTCGGCAATACAAATTTCAATTTCTATATTGAGGACAAACAAATGGCAGCATCAGAAGACGTCTCTTCAGTTGCACAACGGTTTGCTCACAGTTTCTTTCGCTTCTTTTGCAGGGCTCTTGCATTGTGCTGCACATAATTCTGCACTATTTTCTGCTGACAAACTACTCGTGGATGCTGTGCGAGGGCTTCTACTTGCACACGGTGCTCGTGTCGGCCTTTATTTCCGAGAAGAAACTGGTCAAGTGGCTAATAGCTTTCGGGTGGGGTTCGCCGGCAATTGTTATTTTCAGTTATGGATTGGCGCGCGGCTTTGGCGGTGTCGGCGATGAAATCGTTCAGTAAGTATGCGTGAGCGAGAAAAACAACAAAAACAACTACAGATACGTATACAAAGTTCATAAATCATACGATTTTGTTTTCATTTCGATAGTTTTTCCTCACAAAAAAATCGTTTCTCCTTAAGTTAAGCAACACTCAAAGTTTTTCTTTCTCTCATTGGCCACATTTCAAAGACCATAACTTTTTTGCTAAACATATAAAGACGTCTAATATTTTACTACTAAACTGTAGTTATGATTTTTGATTATATTCCTCGTTCGTTTTTTCCGTTTCCTGTTATTTATTTACTTTTGTTGGCCCTTCAACAGCTGCTGGATGAATGCCACTGATTTCGACAACATCCTCGTGGTACCTGTGTGCATTTCAATGTTCCTTAATTTGCTATTTCTATGCAATATTGTGCGCGTTGTGCTGCTGAAGCTGAAGGCGCCCGCCAGCATTCAGGGCAACTGTGGGCCGTCACGTACCGTTCTGCAAGCGTTTCGGTGAGTTGGTCGAGTTGCTCTTTGTTATCGAGTCTCATTTTCAGCCCTCAACTTTACTTAGTCTGTTTTCTTTATTACACTGGCATTTACATTTTGTGTTTGGCAGCAGACATTAACTTTGCAATGAATGCAACCCACAACTTATCTCAATGGAAAATATAGCACATTTTCTTCCAATAAGATTTTAAATTTCCCTTGAATTTATAAAGTGTTGATAAAAATTGCCTTCAGGCAAATACGGTTCGTAATTTAAATTGAAAATTTCGGGTTTTTTCGCATCAGAAACTAAATTTGCACTGAAAGTTTGTGCAGAAAAAGAATGAAATGTTAAAGAAAAAGAGCAATGGCCTATCTTAATTGAAGTCTGGAAGTCTGAAAAAAAATATAATTTAAACCTTTTGCTGCTACAAGGACACTGTTGCCCTACGGCATGTTCAGTTGACCCTCGTAAACTCAACCAGAAAGAGTCTCCTTCAAAAGATCGAAAATAAACTTTGTGCAAACGCTCTAAAAAAAATTGTAGCAGAAATGTTAAAGCTTGCTTAATTTTTTCATAAATTTTCAAACATGTCCAGTTAAAGCTTGCTTGATTTCTCCATAAATTTTTAAATATGTGCAGTTTTTTTTTAAATAGTTTAAAACTTTACAAATCAATGCAAAAACTAGCAACAAAATGATAAATTCACCTTAAATTCAGTTTACTTTTAAACTTTGTTCCTTTTTATCTTAATTTCTTTTGAGACATTCAAACTCATAAAACTCTTGATTAGTGTTTACAATATTTTAGTCTGCCAGCTGCCAAGTATTTCCCATTTCATAGTATTTTCCTAATAATAAAAAAATTTATATTTATTTTGCAGCAGACTTTTCATAATGAAACTTTGCATTCCACAACAATTTAATGCCGCAACTATTTAATATTCGCCGTCTAATCTATAAACATGCTTTCAGCGCCACTTTGCTACTTGTGCCGCTCTTGGGTCTGCAATACATCGTGACGCCATTTCGTCCGGGTCCCGGCCATCCATGGGAACAGACATACGAAGTCATCTCCGCATTCACCGCCTCATTTCAAGTGAGTTCATTTGCATGCGTCTATGTACTGCTCGACGACTAGATAAGTGTGTGTGTGTGTGTGTGTGTGTGTGTGCCGCAGACATTTATGTTAAGTGCACTGGCAGCAACAATGGCTGCAACAACACTAAACACGCTTAGAGCGAAAGCATTTCGAACAAAGTGTGCACTTCTTTCATAATGAGCGCCAGCAACCGCTCCATCATTGTCTGCTTTAAGTGCAGCGCCGCTTTCAGTGCAGCTGCCTGATTGTCAATTTTCAGCAGTCAACTTAAAGCCTTTAAATGACAGATTTAGTTGGCTGTTATTCCGTTTGCTCAAATCTTTTCACACTTGAGCGCCACACGCTTCACTGCAAGCGACTAATTTAATTTTTGCGCTACTCGATAAGCGACACGCATCGAGAAAGTTTGAAGCTCAAACAGTGGAAATTTTCAGCCAAATTGTGCGAATGTGTGTGTGTGTGTTTGCGCGCGTTTTTTACACGCGTATGCGTTTATTTGCCGTCTGGACATGCGGGGCGTATGCGTAACGTTGTGTTAATGAAGCCACTGCGCCACACGCAAGCAACGCGTCTGCTCGCATCAGTAAAGTTCGGTGCGGGCTTTCATTTATTTGATTACTTGTTGTTTCTGTGGTTAGCAGAAATTTCGAAATTGTGCTACTTGCGTGTTTTGTTTTTTGCGATTTTATTTGTTTATTTGTGTGTTTGTTTTTATGCGCACGTGCACGCACTCATATTCGAGCGCCGAGGCATGTATGCAGTGAAGCACACAAGCGGGGTTTACCCCCCTCAAATATCTGTTTGTTAGAAACCTTTTTGATTGCAAATACGGTTTCATATGGTGGGGGCTCAAAAGTTGTGTACAGAAATCGTTAAAATTATGTCCTAAGTGCGGCACCGCGCATGTATGGACATGTGTGTGTTTGTGATCAGTGTATGTGTGAATGATTTTCTGCGAATTGATTACGCTTTGAACTATATCCAATCATACGCTAGAAAAATCAAAAGAAACGCCTTAACACTCAAAAATTCCACAAAGTAACTTCAAAGCGCAAAGTTCAGTGGAAATCAGCGCAATTTTACAATTGTAGTAATTGTCAAAAGAGTTGTAAGCAAACGTTTGATTTCTCTGAAAACATTTGAAACGTAGTAATTATTAATTTATACGAACTGAAAATTGCAAGATTTATGCAGGAGAATCTGCTCAACTAGTTTGAAAAAAAAATACATAAGAAATAATAATATTTATGAAGACAAACGTAGTAAATTTTCATTTTTATTTTTTTTTCTGAAACATCTGAGTCTTTGTGTAAAAGTTACACCGTGCCACACTTTTGCCGAGACCCATCCAAAAGATGATATAGACGTGAAACTAGAGATCAATCAAAGTAACATGGCACACTCGGGTTTTCATCTTCTGATCCGATGACATTTTAAAAGGACTTTGAAGACATAGAAAAACATAAATTTCTTTTTTAATATTCGAAACTGTGCAATAATGAAGACATGAGTAGCAGCTGAAAGAGGAGTTTTGTCGCTTTTTGACAGAATTATCTATTTTAAACTTTCAGTACCACAATATGTCTGTATCGTCCTTTCAAATATGTATCTTTCGAAATCCTTAAAGTTTTTTAACGAATACTTTTAAATTAAATTGTATTGTATCTCGATTTGTAATATTACACTTCAAAATTGTATTCTGCTATCCTTATTGGAACCCAACGAATTTAACACCACATTTTTTTTATATATATTTGATATATATTGATGTTACCCTCTAACAGTGGCGCACGCAGGATTTTATTTCGGGGGGCGGTTCGTGTAACTTTTTTGAGAGCTTTGAAATAGAATAAAATTTAGATGTATGAATCTACAGACTGAGATCCAAAACATGTATGTTTCCCCTACCTGACATATTTTGGTCCTGAAAGTTCAAAATAGAAAATTTATTTAAAGGGGACAGTTTTTCTCTTTTATACCCATATCTTCATTATTGCACAACCGCATATATTTAAAAAAATATTTGAAATGTGTATGTCCTTAAAATTTTGTTCTTAAAAGTTCTTTAAAAATCACTTTGAGTCAGAAAATGAAAACTGACTATGCCAGGTAAATGACATCAACATTTGGATGGGTCACGGTGTAATAAATGTAAAGTTGGTGTTTTCACTCAGTGCATCATAACTTTGTCATTTTTCTTTCGATTCCATTGAGGGTACGCTTAATATTTGCACAAATAATATATTTTTCATCTTAGGTTTTCAAACCAAAGGAAATGATTTATTTTATCTATAAAAAAACATTCAAAAATTTATGATTTTTGAAAATGGTCGAAAAATTCACTTTTTTACAACTTTCATCGTCAGTAATTTCTCCAAATCTCATCTGATTTGGACAATCTGTATATCCCTGGGAAAGCTATGGTATTATCTTCTTATCGACGGACATTTTGTGTTAGTCGGATGGTTCGTTTACAAGATATGTGCTCATAACTGAAACAACAGGGTAAAAACTGGTTTTTCGGAGATTTGAAAACGCTTCTCACAAAATTTTTTTGATCTTCAGTTTCGTGTTCAGCGGCCCAAAGTTAGTCTAGAAAACACTTTTTTTAGGTGCATTTTTTGTGTCGAGTAGTGTTATTGATGATTGAACATATATGCGATGGTTTTAAATTAAATTTCTGCACTAACTTAAAAATATTTCGGTGGGTTTAAACCCCCAAACCCCCCTGTGTGCGCCACTGCCCTCTAAACAAAAAGCTTCTAAAAATAGATAACTCTTTCACTCCATATTAAAGCAGAATCAAAATATGAGAGGACTAACCAAAATTCGCCTAGTTGGCTGCAAAAAAAAAATTGATAAAACTTATTTGAATTTCGTAACTTAATTCATCATAATTTTTTATTGTTTCAACATAATTTCCATTCATTTCTGAAACTATTACATCCACTTTTTAAAACACTTTTAAAAATTTATAATAATATTTAAAGTTTGCCACTTTGCTCTAATTATCTCCTCATTATTGCCTCTCGAAATGAATTCGCACAGCGCCATTGACTGGTTTTAACAACTGTCCATATCATCGACTGTTGTTGCTTTATTTCTGTTTCTTGACATCATAACTTGTTTTAATATACGAAAAAAAGCCGATACACTTTCTTCAAACTAAGTTTAGTTGGCAAGAAAATATGCAAATTCTATAACAAAGATGACGAGACAATGAATTACATAATGACAAACTGCCCAACACTGACAAATATTGTAGCAACGTCTGATTCAATACATGAACACAAATAACACCAAACGATCTAAGGCGACCCTTCAGATTGCAGTATGCAAAGAATTCGGCACAGCATTAGTTGTAGATTTTCTTTTTTCTTACACTCCTCAAAACGAAAGTATCATTCCATGGCCTTCTACTCGCCTAAACAATTCCAAATTAACATAAAAAATCACAACACACACACACGAAAATATTTTGTGCTAAATTTTCCCAAACACGCAACGCTCGAATATTGTAAAACTGGCTGGTAGCTATTCTATTCTGCACACATTCAATCACGCCTAGAAAATTGCACACAACATGCACAGACTGGGTGCGAAGTACTTCAACGCAGCCAAGTGTGGCAAACATCGTTTTCATAAACAAATATTTAACAACAAGCAAAAGTATGCCAGGCACATTCGCCACACATTCAAGTGCACACATTCAGACTTAAGTGGATTTTCACAATTTTACTCTCAGCCAACAGATTCAAAAAAGGATGCGAGGAGAACGGTGTGCATGGAACAGTAAATTGTAAGCAATAAAAAATATAGAAAAAATGCAAAGCAAGTACAAGAATGTGAAAAATAGGCAAATAAAGTGAGGGAGAGAGCGGAAGAGAAATCAGCAAATCCATGGAAATTTATATGTGAGCAGCATAACAATTCTGCCACTTGCTGACAATGTGGGGACGTTAACTCAGCTGTACATATGCACATACATATCTGTATCTGCAACACACAAATAACACGCTGACATGATATAATATTATAAGCACGCAAACGCACACACCAACACATACGCACTGACATATGTTTCATTGGGGGCGCGTGCTGTTCCATTCAATATGCAAATGCAAATTTTCGTACGCACGCTTTCTTCGGTGCAACAGTGCACATTTCGAATGTGATTGGTTGCAGTGCACAAAAGCAGCGCAGTCGGCATTCCAACTAAATGACAGACCCATTTGCATTAATTGATTACATCAATTTAGGCAATTTTCATAATGAATGTTTTCTAATGTAGCAAATGGTCGTAGTAAAATTGATATTGCAGCCTAAAAGTATGCTTTATATGATTGAAACAAATTTCAAAGTGACCACTATTTTGATAGTGAAACTGTTTTAAATTAAAACAAAAATAAATTAAACAAATTGAATAACAGATGCTGTAGACTAGACTAAAACTAGACTAGAATTGGACTAGAATTGGACTAACACTAGACTAGAACTAGACTACAATTGGACTAGAACTAGATCAGAACTAGGCTAGAACTGAACTAGAATTTGGACTAGAACTAGGCCAGAACTGGACAAGAACTAGACTAGAGCTGGACTAGAACTAGACTAGAACTAGACTAGAACTAGACTAGAGCTAGACTAGAACTAGAACTAGACTAGAACTAGATTAGAACTAGACTAGAACTAGACTAGAACTAGACTAGACTAGACTAGACTAGACTAGACTAGACTAGACTAGACTAGACTAGACTAGACTAGACTAGACTAGACTAGACTAGACTAGACTAGACTAGACTAGACTAGACTAGACTAGACTAGACTAGACTAGACTAGACTAGACTAGACTAGACTAGACTAGACTAGACTAGACTAGACTAGACTAGACTAGACTAGACTAGACTAGACTAGACTAGACTAGACTAGACTAGACTAGACTAGACTAGACTAGACTAGACTAGACTAGACTAGACTAGACTAGACTAGACTAGACTAGACTAGACTAGACTAGACTAGACTATAGACTAGACTAGACTAGACTAGACTAGACTATAGACTAGACTAGACTAGACTAGACTAGACTAGACTAGACTAGACTATAGACTAGACTAGACTAGACTAGACTAGACTAGACTAGACTAGACTAGACTAGACTAGACTATAGACTAGACTAGACTAGACTAGACTAGACTAGACTAGACTAGACTAGACTAGACTAGACTAGACTAGACTAGACTAGACTAGACTAGACTAGACTAGACTAGACTAGACTAGACTAGACTAGACTAGACTAGACTAGACTAGACTAGACTAGACTAGACTAGACTAGACTAGACTAGACTAGACTAGACTAGACTAGACTAGACTAGACTAGACTAGACTAGACTAGACTAGACTAGACTAGACTAGACTAGACTAGACTAGACTAGACTAGACTAGACTAGACTAGACTAGACTAGACTAGACTAGACTAGACTAGACTAGACTAGACTATAGACTAGACTAGACTAGACTAGACTATAGACTAGACTAGACTAGACAAGACTAGACTAGACTAGACTAGACTAGACTAGACTAGACTAGACTAGACTAGACTATAGACTAGACTAGACAAGACTAGACTAGACTAGACTAGAACTAGACTAGAACTGGACTAAAACTAGACTAGAACTGGACTAGAACTAGGCTAGAGCTGGACTAGAGCTGGACTAGAACTAGACTAAAACTGGACTTGAACTGGATTAGAACTAGACTAGAACTAGACTAGAACTGGACTAGACTAGAGCTCGACTAGAACTAGACCAAAACTAGACTATAAGAAGGCCAAAACTAGACTAGACTAAATATAACCCGTACGAAATTTGTTTATTAATTTAAGCATTTTCCTTTTTTATTTTTCGCGGACTTCTCGTTGTTTGTAAATTTTAAACACTTCCAGATGCTAATAAATTAAAAGCTCGTTTGTTTCTTCAATTGACAACACAATTTCATTTTTGTGCAGCAGTTTTTTTTCTCTTCAAATGACCACCTTACGCTTCCTGGCACTTAATCCTGTTAAAGAATTTTTCAACCTTTAATTAGTAGAAAGTAATTCAAACAGTGCGCTTGCGGGCGAAAGCCTCTTATCTTCATGCACCCACAGTATGTGTGGTCCCAGCGTTCTTTGATAAATGAGCAATCTTTCATAACTTTATGGAACTTTTCAGAAAGCAAAAAAGGTGAAAATTAAACAAAACCAACCATTCTGTGAACAAATTTTTTTACTCTTTTTGGCTTCCAACAACTCACAAGTTCTGTTTCAGACCACAACAAATGTTCAAATTAAACCAAAAAAAATTGGGCAGGATGAAATTAGAAGCAATTGCAACGATAAGAGCAGCACACAAAATAAGTGCGGATAAAAATAACGAAATAATAATAAAAACAATAATAATAAAGCGAAAAGCGTTTTGGGGCTGATGGGCACATTTGCCAAGTGACCGAGCAGGGAAAATCAAAGCAGCTGTGGTTCATACAGTGGACGCACAGCTGTCCGAATGCAAAGCCGTCGACCATAGAATCGTGCAGCTCAATTACTTGGAATGAAACACAGCCACCGCAGACAAATGGGCGACGAATGAGCAGTAAAAGCAAAACCAAGAGATAAAGGCGGAAGTGCTGAGCTGCTGTTGGTGGGAAGTTTGCTGACACTTTGACGGCAGCGGCCATGGAGAGTGTGTGGAGCGTGAGCTCGATGGAAAGATTAGAAGAAAATGGAATGATTGTTTCCCCTGCCGTGGCAAGTGGACATAACAATAATGAGCGCACGTTGGGAAAAATGCGAAAGAGATGCATAAAGATGACGCTGCGAAGGACGTTGCTGCCGGGTGTTGTTGATTGTTGTAATGGTGGTAGTGATAAACGAGCACAATATCGGAGTTGTGATTGCGCGAAAAGCAAAAAACACATTTTGAATTCAATGCCGGAACAATGCAAGTGACGAGCGCTTCATCAGTCATAATTTAAAAGTGATGGCGGCGAGTAAATAAAATAAAAATTGCACAATAATAAATGTTGAGTTGATTTTGCAACTCAAGGTGCTTAGACAAATTAGTTGTTGGAATTTTATTTTCTTGTTCAACAGTGACAACAAGTAGTTTTTTTACACTTATGCAAGCGAAATGAAAATATTGTTGGGTCACTTTTTAAAATATTGAAATTAATTTATTAAAGACTTTTGCATCTTACTTTTTCTTAAGTTCTTCTTTAAAATTCCAATGCTCCTTGCATTCACAACAATTTGTTGAGCAACCAATAAATGCCACAAGTTTATAAATTTAAAATTTAATTCCCATCATCATATGTTGTCACGCATATGCCAACCAAAACAGCATTAAAAATAACCATAAAACTCTTTTACATTTGTGTAATAAACAAAACAACAATGAAATGCCCAAATTAAAAGCAAAAAGAAAATAACAAGCAAAGCCGAAATGGTTTAAGGGGGAAAATTCGGTAGACATTATTTAAGAAATATTTGCACTTGTTTACAAGTCACTACCACAAACATACATACACTGAAGCACATATGTACACATGTGACTTCTTCGACGAAGCCACCCACAGGCGAAAACATTTCAAATTAAATGCGACGCACACATGTCGCCGCGCTGCGTTTAAACAAACTTCACATGCACAGACCGTACAAAAACAATGGCACCAATGCAAAAAATATATGAAAACAAAATCGGAATTTAAGATTTTGCCAAATATTATTTTTGTATTTGTTTTTGTTTATCATTTTCCGGTTGTTTGTAAGCTACACTTGATAAAGGAATGTTACGCATACGCCATGTGGGCTGCAAACAAATGGGTTCAGCTCTTTGTTACTCATACGCCACGTGGGCTGCAAACAAATGGGTTCAGCACTTTGTTACTCATACGCCACGTGGGCTGCAAATAAGTGGGGTCTGTGCTTTGTTACTCATACGCCATGTGGGCTGCAAACAAGTGGGTTCGATGCTTTGTTACTGATACGCCATGTGGGCTGCAAACAAATGGAGGCGGCGTTGTGTATTCATAAGAAGCACAAAGACACCAGAAGTTTATGTTCATTTTACATAAAATATATATGAAGCTGTTGTTGTTTTTTGGAGCACACCTGAAGAAAAACAATCCATAAAGTAAATGACATTACACCAAACGAGCGCAAAGTTTAAATCGTGTGTTCGTAATACGTTTGCAATGAAGCATTTAGAAAGTTTTTTATTAACGCAAATCTTTCAAGTTTATAAGCTTTGCTCTTCCGATTTAAATTTTCACTTTTTATTACAATTTTTTCATTTGTATCTTTTGTAAATCTTGCATTATAAAAAATATTATCCATTATCTTCCAACTGCAATGAATTTCATTGCTTCTTAGTTTAAGTTGTTTACTAGTAACATTGCAGCCCACTCACCGTAGCGTAGTGCAACAATGCACTTGACCGATTTTAAACAGAAAAACATGCACTAACAAATATATATGTATAGATAACACTTATGTACGATGCGATGGCTGACACAACAAAGCCATAAGAAATCTTGCAAAACGTTTGCTGCGCAACTTTTCCTCATTACAACGTGATTTTTTATTGCTATAATTTTTATGTTCTTTCTTACTCTACAAAGTTTGTTTGCCAGCAACCAGTTCGAAACAGCACATTGAACTCACAAACATTCAACTCGAAGCAACTCATTCAACTCGGCTCCGTCCGCTCGAGTTGCGTGCTGCTATGCGCATTTTTCAAGTATAGTATACTGCCAATGCAATAATCGTATTAAATTTGCACACATTCCACACTTGAATTCTTTAAAGAACGCATTAAAAATAATAATTGAATTTTACTCTCTTATTTATTGCTTCACAACCAGCCCATCACATTTAACGCTGCCTGGCGCTCGCACAAGGCACACAAGTCAGTCTGTCACTCAGTCGTAATTCTATTTACGCTCTCCAAAAAAAAGGCATTATACACAAATAAATATAAATGTGAGTCAAAGAAAAAAAATTCATTTGAAAATTAACGCTCGACTTGGCAAATAAGAAAGGCGTTGCCGTTGGCTGACAGCTTTCACTTTCGCCCTTCTTGCGTCATTTCAAGTGTTCAACTTCTCGCCGCGCACCTCGGGGGCATTGAAAGCAGTTGCACGTTGCAAATGGTTTGACGCGCAATTTGCTTTACAGCCGCAAGGATTGACGCTAAAAGCAGTCGTTGGGATCTGCAGAAAAAAATGTCAGTTTTGCAAACAAAAATATACTTTGCTCAAATACAGCATGCAATTTCAATTTCAATAATAAAACATTTTTTCTACAATTAATGCACTTAAAAAAATTAAATAAACTGAAAAATTAATACAAATGTATGTACTATTGTGAGAAAAGTAAAGTCGCTCCGGAAGTAATTTTTTTTTACAATACTCATAAGTAACGAGTGATTTCCGAGCTGTGTGGTTATAATTATATAAGCAGTAATTACATAAGCATGACAATGTCGAGCAACACAGATGCCTCTTGTAAGGTTTTTTGTCTCAATCGATTGCACATGAATTTCGATCAATTACCTCTGCCATCGGAAACAATCTCCTCAACCATCTTCGTGCATTTCTCCTTCGTTCTACTTGGTAGCACGTAACAGCCAGCAGCAGTGGCCGATTCAGGGGGTGATTTTGGGGGTTGAAAGCCCGCCCCCCGAAATATTAGGGTCGACTTTAAAACTACATACAAATTAAAAGGCATATACATAAACATTTATGAATTTTAAAGAATTACTTTTTGAAACCCGCCAAAATAATTTTCTGAATCCGCCCCTGGTAACAGCTATTGAAGCAAATGCCAACAATTTACGTTCGCACAGGTACAGGTGGATGTGTTAAGTATATTCACACACCACACCGACGCATAAGTCTTGAAAGGACAGTGAAAATTGTCACGAAGCGCTCTCACCACACTTCAACACATGTACTCACTCACACAGATACACTCGCACTTACATTAACATGCGTACATAAGTGAATAGCAATTTGCAACTCGACCTCACAAAAGTGCAAGACTGCCGCTGGGCTTTGGGGCTGCAAATTTAATTTCATCTAAAATACACGCACACACTTACACATGCACATACGATACCGGAAAATAATACTAGCACGTAAATGTGCCGGCTGTGCTGTGCTGTGCTGGTGCGCGAAATCATCTTTTTTCGAAAATGTTTCGACACACCTATAGAAATATAATACATGAGCCCACGTTGCCAGCTCATTTCATATGCTAAACTAATTTCCAGTTTTTAAATTAAATATAAACAACAGAAATTGAATTAAAAATACAAGAGACCTTTAAAGCCTATTCACGTTTTTCTTTGCTTGCAGGGCCTATGTGTCGCCACATTGTTTTGCTTCTGCAACGGCGAGGTGATTGCGCAGGTGAGGCGAAAGTGGCGTACGGTGTGCCTGAGCAATCGACCGCGCGCCAACTCCTACACGGCCACTCAGGTCTCGGTAAGATTTTGTTAGCTTTGCGTGTGTATGCATGTTGTGCCGTGACAACTGAAAATATGTACACGGACGGCACACTGCGTGCGCCTTCAGCTTGTTTTACATCGGCACAGAGCATGGAATTCTATTTAATTTGATTGCAATTTGTTTGCCTGCTTGCGCTTCATTTTCGATTTTTGTAATTAGTTTGGTATGTTTTTGTAGTATCTTAACGAGTATTACTTATTTTATGGCGTTAATCAAAATGTTAAAAAAAGTGCTGTACACAAAGCTTAAATTTGTTATTCAACAAATTTGTTAATTCAATTTTTCTTTCGTTTATATAAAAAATATTGAATAGGATGAGTTATTATTTAAATATAAAATCCAACAAATATGTACATTAATTAACAAAAAATATTTTTAATAAAATATTAGAATGTTAAAATATTTGTCTAAAATAAAGACAAATAATAACCAAATTAAAGTAATAAAAAATCAAAAATAAATAGAAAAACCATTAACAAATTACAACACATAACAAATAATATTATAATATCAGTAATAAAATAATAAAGAAAAATAATAAAACAAAATAAAAGTTATAACAAAAACAAAAAATTATAAATATAGAAAAACCAAAAAAAAAAGAAATAATAATAAAGCAAAATAATACGAAAAAATAATGGTGATCAAAAATAAAAATATTTTTAAAATAGAAAAATTTTAAAAAAATTATTTCAGATAAAATATTTATATTTTTATTATTGTTATTTTAAAATACTAACAATAAAATAATAAAGAAAAATAATAAATTAAAACAGTCACATAAAATTACAAACAAAATTATTAAATAAAATTAAATAAATAAATATTAAATCAAATTAAATAAAAAAATAGAAAAAGCAAAACACAATTAAAAAAATAACAAATCATAACAAATTACACTGCACAACAAAATCAAATTTTTTTTAAAATAACAAGGTTCTGACAACGGATTCTGGTAGAGGGGACCAAAAAAAAATATACGTGTATCGGCGTTTTGAAAGTTTACATCTGAATTTTTTTTAAGGGGGGTCAAAGTTTTCCCCCTTTTGCTCATTCTCATGGTGAATGGGCGTACGAAAACCATGTAACCTTACATTTCAGGTATATGATGGGTTCAGCAATTTGATGTAAAATACTACGAAGAATATTTTTGTGGAGCATTTTAACCCTGTAGCTACTATTTTTATGGGTCAATTTGACCCTTTTTTTCTAAAATGCCAAAAATGTCCTGTAAAACAGGACTTTTTAAGGAAAAAATGTACCACGAAAATATTAACCATAAAATTCTACTATAGGTCTCTGAATATATCAAAGCTCAGAAATTAACTTGAACGCCAGAATTAAGCCGAAACTGAAAATGTGTTTAAGTGTTTGTTTCGTACTTATTCAAAATTGGTACTCGAATGTCCTACAAAACTTGCACGTGGAATAGCAGATGGAAGCGCAACCAATATTCCCAAAAAACAATGGGAACCGAGAGCTGAAGGGACATTAGGCGAGCAGAATATTCTCCATCCACCGCTTGTGCCAATAAACAAAATTCTTTTACAACCATTACATATAAAACTTGGTGTGGTAAACAATTTTGTTAAGTGTTTGGATACAAATGGATCGGTATTTAACTTTTTGAAGACATTGTTTCCAAAACTAAGCGAAGCAAAGACAAAAGAAGGTATGAATGCTAAAACTTTACTTTTTCATATTGGTTTCATACCAATAAAATTACAAAATTTGGTTTTTTCATTACAACAGGTGTTTTTGTTGGTCCAGAGATAAAAACGGGTTATGCGTAGCGCCGAATTCGAAAATTCTGCTTTCACCAAATGAGATCGTCGCATGGAAGAGCATTAAAGGAGTCATTGACAATGTTCTAGGCAAAAATCGTTCTCCTGCTGCTCGAATGCACGTCGACACGAATGCAGTCATCACATTCGAAAAACTAGGTGTTCATATGTCACCAAAAATTCATTTTCTGAATTCTCATATGGATTTCTTGGAACATCAGTTGGCAACAGAATCCGATGAACATGGGGAACGATTTCATCAGACATGTGCCCCATCAGGGGCGGATTCAGAAAAATATTTCGGGGGTTTCAAAAAGTCATTCTTTAATATTTATAAAATGCCTTTTAATTTGTATGTAGTTTTAAAGTCGATCCTAATATTTCGGGGGTTTCAACCCCCTGAATACGCCACTGGACCCCATTGAGGAACGGTATAAAGGCAAGCGTATTCATTCTTTTATAGCTGATGTATGCTGGACATTATTTAATAACGGTGTTGAATTGCCAAGAGCTAAACGAAAAATATAATGAATACCTTAAATACCCAAAATTGTTCTCATTTTTCTATTTATATATATTATATCTAGAGCTTTCTTTTATACGGTCACTTATAGTGAAATTTTGCGTTCAAAATTTTTCCCATACACACTAATCCTCAAAAATCAAGTTTTGTAGGACATTTTAGTACCAATTTTGATTCAGTACGAAATAAACACTTAAACACATTTTCAGTTTTGGCTTAATTCTGGCGTTCAAGTTAATTTCTGAGCTTTGGTGTATTCAGAGACCTATAGTATTATTTTATGGCGAATATTTTCGTGGTACATTTTTTCCTTAAAAAGTCCTGTTTTGCAGGACATTTTTGGCATTTTAGAAAAAAAGGGTCAAATTGACGCATAAACATAGTAGCTAGAGGGTTAAAATGCTCCACAAAAATATTCTTCGTAGTATTTTACATCAAATTGCTGAACCCATCATATACCTAAAATGTAAGGTTACATGGTTTTCGTATGCCGATTCACCATAAGAATATGCAAAAGGGGGAAAACTTTGACCCCCCCTAAAAAAAAATTCAGATGTAAACTTTCAAAACGCCGATACACGTATATTTTTTTTTGGTCCCCTCTACCAGAATCCGTTGTCAGAACCTTGTTATTTTTTTTTGTGTTGTGCAGTGTTATTAGTAATAAAATAATGAAGAAATATAATACAAAAAAATAGTAGTAAAAAGTTAAGATATCATTAAAATAGAAAAACAAAAAAAAAATAATTAAAAAAAGAATATTAATGATATTTAGTTATAATATAATGAAAAAATTAAAGCAGTAAAAAATTTACCAATTTTTTTTTAAATAAAAATCAGAAAAAAATAAAAACAAATAGAAACATAAAAAACATATAAAATAATAAAGAATAAAATAATAAACAAATAATAGCAATAATAAAAATTCATAAATGAATGTGTTTATACGTATCGCGGCGGAGCGGTAAAAAATAAAGACACGATGAGTTTCGGTTTTGTGGGGTCTTTATTGATCGACGTACGAATAACGAATAACGAGTGACAGGAAATACAATAAACATTAAACGATACAAACGGCCGAAGCCGGGGAGCAGAAAATAGGGGGAAACATGAGTACAAAAGGACAAGGAAAGGAAGGGATTAGCGGTGGGATCCACAGATCACTGAACAATCACAGCACTCATTTAGCCAGAATAATTAAAAAAATACATAAAATAATAATAAAATATTAATAATAAAATAATAAAGAAAAATAATACAAAAAAAACAAAAGTTATTACAAACAAAACTAATAAAATAAAAAAAATTAATCAAATAAATGCAGCATGCAACTCTCACTGCAAGAACTAAAATATCATTAAAATAGAAAAACCAAAAAAAGAAATAAAAGTACTAAAAAATGTAAAAGGTATTAAAATAGAAATATAAAAAAAAAATAAAAACAAATACAAACAATAATAAAATATGAATAATATTAAATAATATAAAATAATAAGGAAAAATAATAAAAAACATAATAGTAATAAAAACATAATGGTATTAAAAAATAAAAATATTATTAAAATAAAAAACCAAAAAAGAATTCAACTACATGAAATATTAAAAATACAAATATATATAAATTTATAAAAGAATTATATAATTATAAAAGAATAAAAGTAATTACAAAAACAGTAATAAAATAAAGAAAATTAATCAAATAAATTCAGCATTCAGTTCTCACCACAACTATTTAACTAAACGCTTCTGTTACATTAATTACACGCTGCACGATTAATTTGCCCGACACATACACTCACTAACACCCACTTTGTCCCCCCTTCTCCCTAATACTTATAAGTATTGACTGTCTTTTAGACTCAGTAAAAGTAATCAGCCAGCAAAAACAACAATTAAAATAAGAGCAAATTATTGTAGCTACTCGCCCACGATGCCGACTTGTCTACTCCCAAACTCACACACACGCATTTATCTTTCTAAATCGCAGTTCTTCTGATTATAGTTCGTGCGCTGTGGTCCGCCCATGCCCGGCGAGGAGAAGGTATGACTAAAGGACATGTCGTCGGCGGTGGCGCGACGCGCCTCCAGCGCCCTCACCGGCTCCGGCTCCGGTGTCGATGGCGCCGGCTGCAGTCACGGCAGTCGGCTGCGCAGCAACAGCGCCGCCATCAGCCACAAGCATTCAACGGGCGGCGTCATGAGCGGTCTGCGCAAAGTGCAGCTCTTTCGACGCAAAACTTTGAGTCAGCTGCGCATCCAACGGCAGCCGCTCATGGAGGAGGCGGCCATGTCGCTGACAGCTGTCGGCGAGTATGCGATTGATGGAGCAGCGACAGCAGCGTCAGCGCTACCAACAACGACCGTACAAAGTTCCACAAACTCAAATGTAGCAATACACATAGCAACAACACACACAACAACTACTGCAATACCTGAAAGCTTAACGTGCGCAACAACAACAACCGGCTATAGTATTGTGAATGGCAGCAACAACAGCAGCAGTGGTGGTGTTGCGGCGGAAGCGTGCGGTGGTGGTGGTGACATGGGCCTTGTGCTCGTCACCACCACCGCCATACACAATGCCAATCCCTGCACGTACAACAACAACTTAAATTTAGATGGCAACAAGCTGGCCGACGAGGCGCTGTAAAGCTGCAACAGAAGCAACCGTTCGGCAGCGTTCAGAGTGTGGTCTGGTGGGTGATTGGTTGATTGGTTGTGGTTAGCTGAAGAGAATGAAATGTAAGCAGCGGCATTTTCAATCAAACAAAAATAATACAAAGCGCCAATAATAATACAGATATGAGTACTCGTACATACAAAAACAGGGAATTTGTAAGCAACTTAATATATATATTTTTTTCAAACGGCAGAAATGTGCTGGTTGCAGCCACGAAACTATGCAGTAATTAGATTTAAATCCAGCAATGAAGCCAGGGTCAGCAATGCTGTAGTTAGGCCTAAAAGTATACAATATTTTTTTAGTTTTTTGAAGCAACTAAGCTGACCTACTTTTATATGTCAGCTGACGTTAATTTTTAAGGCATGTTTGTGGGTTAGCATTTGGATGGTAGACAGACTTAGTAGTAGACTTGGTAGACACATCTGTCAAACAAATATTTAGTTGATTTTAGATCTATGACACTATGAATTCATAGAGCTACTCCTAGTTGTACGGCTTTGTTAATACACGAACACCTAATACAGAATTTTCCATCAAGCTGTGGAACATAAAAATAAAAAAGCGTTAATTCTAAGCGAGAAATTGTAACATTTGTTTGGATCAACTAAAATATACACAAACTTTATGATTCAAGAATACTAATGTTCAAATGGTCTCCTCGGCTTTTTTAGAAGAATCTATTGAAAGAAGCCTCTCTAAAAATGATATTGAAACTTACCAATAACTTGCAATGAAATGGTTTTAGATACATGAAACCATGAATTCATAGATCGTAGATCGACACGTACATAGTTGAGTGGCTTTGTTCATAAATGACCACCTAATATAGCATTTTCCATCAAGCGTGTCGAGCATAAAAATTGAAAACAAGAAGTTCTAAGCCAGATATTGTAAAATTTGTTTAAATCAACTAGTTAAACATACACAAAACTTTCAATCTCAAGAATGATATCCTTCAAAAGTCTTCCTTTTCGTTCTAAAAACTTAGTTTAAAAAAATCTCTGCATTTTCGACTCAGTGATGCCCACTCATCATTATTAAAGTTCAAAAACCATTCAAGAGACATTTCAATAAACAAATTTTTCACTTAGGCACCAAAATTCAACTTTGAGGTACAATTATAAACCTTTGAGCATTGAAGCACTACATAGTTAAATCAATTTTTTAAAACACAATGAAATAGAAATAAAAAATATTTCACTGTTTATGTATACGAAAATTTAAATTGAAATACTATAAATATTGTCATTTATGGTTTTTGTTTTCAAATTTCGAATTTCTTTAGGTCTACTTAGGAACGAAAAAGTTAGAACAGAATACGTAATATGTTAAAAAAAGTCATGTGCATCATAATTTATACTCATTTTAAATAATAAAAATTAATAAAATTTTAGTCAGCAATTTTGCATTTAACATTTAAGTGTTAATATTTTAGACTGATTTTAACCAACAGTTTTCCAATTTAATTGATTGCAAACTCATTGAGTTCAGCCAGCTTTTTTATGTGGCATGAATATCACAAAGAAATGGTAATTTTATAAATAAAACATTAACAATCAAGAAGCTAAACCCATATAAAAACTGCTCTTTGTATACTCAAAAGTGTTTTTTAAACATAAACTCAAATGATTTATAGAAAATCATACTCAATTCCATAACTTACGAATAGTCATCTTTAACACTAGAATGCCCAAAAAATTCAAAATGAGCCATTGAGTCCTTTTATTGCTCTATTAAATAGCTTTTTAAAAGATACTCTTTCTGACTTATACTATTTTTTAAAGCAAATATTGTCTCCAACTTTACTACATGAACCGATATGTTAATTTAAAGAGGATTGAATTGACTGGGTATTCCAGTATTAATGCAATCAGCATCCATTATAAACCTGCAACAATCTGCTAAGTTGTGATTTAATTGTTGTAAATCATATAAGGGGTATTCACACCGAGCTCGTTACTTTGTTAGTTCGGTACTCGGTAGTTTTGTTCGTGTATTTTGGTCTTTGTAAAAGAATCGAACAAAAACAAAATACACGTAGAAAACTACCAAGTACCGAATTAACGAAGTAACGAGCTCGGTGTGAATACCCCTATAGAAATCACAGCCAACTTACCCAGTGCACCAACCAGCTCACATCCTATCCACCAACCAACTCCAACCGAAAAGCGCCATCAAACCAAACCAAACCAAACCACTGTGTAGTTAAGTCTGTAAATAGCAACGCACATAACCTGAAATTGTTACAAAAGTGAAGCGTGTCAGTGTAATAAATCGAAACACCAAAAATAGACAAATTACAAATAGAAAATTATAAAAACTAAATAGAAAAAACTTTGACTACAATCCGGGCAAAATTGGGAATGAAATTCACAAATGTTAGAAAACTCAGACGAAACTTAAAATTAAGCAACAAACATGTCAATGTGTGTGTGTAATTTTTAAATGGCAACTCTATTCATGTGCAATGTTTGTAATTGGCATAATTTCAAATGTTCTTAATAAGTTTAAATTTTCAACAATAACAACAACAAATATTTATTGATATTTTTAAATAGTGCGGAGAATAATGTATCGAACTAATGAGCAAACACAATGAAACAAGGCCGCAAACATGCTAAAACAATTGCTGAATTTTTTTTAGTTATTTTAATGTTTACAATAACAGCAACAACAAAATCATAATTTTGTATAAGTACTTGCAATTAAGGCAATAATATTTAGTTGTAATTTATTGATTGTGTGTGAGCAAAGGCAAAATAAATGTGTGCAAAGCAACAAAAAAATTAAACACAACAAAGTTTTCAATTATCAAAGCGAAAGTAAAGAAGGTAAGTCTTGAACATTTTTTGTATTTAAATAATTTTGAATTTTTTGGGAAAATATGAAAAGTTTTAAAAACTAGCCCATCCCCCACAAAAGAAATCGTTTGATACTTATTTCATCTAAATCGGTTCAGTGATTTTTGCCTGATTGTGGCTCAAAAAAAAATGTCACATTGATTTTAATATATTTTTGTTGATTTAGTTTAGATAGATATATATGTATTAATTATATATATTTTTTTAATTAATTAATTACTAATCAGAGCTTTTTGGTTACAACATGTCACCGCAGTGCTTGAATGTATTTTTAAAAATAATAAAAAACTAATTAGTAAAGCTTGAACACTTACACTAACAACTCATTAAAAAAAAATTCCATTTCAATCAGTCGAATGGCCTACAACAACATTAATCATACGCCGTCGTTGTGCTCTCGGCTCAGAGATTTTTCAAGTTCATTGCGTGTCACAGTGAGCGCGCGTGTGAAATGTTAATGACAGCGAGGCATAAATTATAGCAGTGGCCATGCGCCTCGGTGGGCGGAAAGAAAAAGCAGTTGCAGCAATTACTGGGGCGTATAAGCGACCAACATTGTGCAAGTGAATGTTAATCATACGCAGCACGGCAAATAATTTAAACCTGATATTACTTTGTTTTTGTTTGATTTTCTTCAACTAATGCACAACGTTGCTGCTCTGCCCAAAGCTTTATGCCAGTTGAGCGCCAAGCTCACTTTTTTATCCTAAAGCGTATTGCTTGATAAAATAAGTCGCACACATACAAATGTGTGTGTATGTTTGAGCTGAGATATTGCAGCAAAATGCAGAAAAGCGACAGTAAAATGAAAGAGAACTGCAAAGAAATTTTATTCTTCCAGCAGCACTACGTGGCATCAGAAGCTGGTTCACTATGTACTAAGTACACACACACAGAGGACACTTGTGCATACATATGTATGTATATAGTGTGCATACAAGTGCGTCTGAAGCACTTATCACTACTTCCACCCTAAGCACGGCAATAAACGCTCTAAAAGACTTGCACTCGAGCACTCAGCACACTGCTTTTTTAACTAATGCAAAAAATAAGAGTCTATAGCTCAGCCAAAGCAAATGATTACAACAAAAGGCAGCTTTAGACGCTTGCCAAATGCTTTCACTGGCACTTTAAAACAAAAACTATTGACCACCTCTAATGGTTGGATTTTTCAGTGGCACAACAACAATGTAAAGTGCTGCAATGCACACTTCTTGTGTCACTCATACGCCATGTATGCCGAAAAAATTAAATTCTTCAACTGTGCTCCAGCTCAGGCACGCTGCGCGCTTCAACTGCTCCCCGCGCTCAATCGTTGCTGTAGAGTCGGACCGATTCTCATTTTTCTGGCCGATGCAGATGCCGAGTAATCGGTCGGAAGGGCGGGAATCGGCTGAAGCTGCTGCCGATTCCATAGAAGAAATAAAACGAATAGATTCAATCAAATAAAGTTTATTTAACCCTTTCGCTATTTTGTTTCGCTATGGTTGCAAGAATACATTTTTTTGTTGGTCTTTAGAATAGTTTGAAGTTTTAGGAAAAATACGAAATTAATAAACTGAATATTTAAGTTTAAAGAAGAGAAGTATACACGTTTTTTTAATAGTATATCTTGAAATAGTAAAGGAAGAAGAAGCAGAAAAATTAGATAACATTTTAATTTGACGTTTTCTTTCAATTTAGATACTTTTTTTTTAATTTTGGCTGAAGTAAATGAAGAAATATTCAAATTTTCGTTATGCGTAAAAAGTTTTATGTTTAAGTAATTATTACAGCCACAACGATGTGGTTGCTCTCATAGAAAAACACTCCAAAATACAGGGTCCGAGTATAAAAATTAAAACATTTCTTATGGAATGTTGCTAATATAACCACATAGAAGCCTAAGACGTAAAATATAAAATTTTAACTTTCCCCCAGTAAAAACCGGTAGCGAAAGGGTTAACAAAAGAACAAAAACGAAGAGGCCGAAGCCGATACCAATTTTTGCAGCCGATACTAGCCGTTGCCGATTAATCGGTTGAACTCTACTTTGCTCTTAACTTTGACGCGCTGCAAACGATAAAATTTGTTAACTTTTGCACATTGAATGAGCCGTCAAAACTGGCCGTCACTCAAACGTCCCGTTGTACGCGCAGCACATTGAGTTGTAATATTTACGTAACAATTTATTTAAACAGTCATATTTAAACACAATTGTTCGCTGCTGCCGCCAGTCATGCTGATGATGAAGTTATTGTTGTTGTTATGTTTATTATTTGTATGGTTCACGCCGCCAGCTGACGGCTGCTGCTGTTATTTGAGGACAAACGCGAGTTTTTGACGCGCTGATTTGTGTTTTATTTTCCTCTTTTACTTTATGTTTTTCAAATAATTTCAATCTGCTTGCAATTTGCTTTACATATTTTAAATTTTATTTGTATTTATGGTTACATCAAATTCAAATTTGCTTTCGTTGCCACACTTAACCAACCATTAAAGCTGCTGCGTAAAGTGATAACAACATTTTCGCTGCAGCAACAACACACTTTAAATTGAGCATATTCCCTGTTCCCTTTGCATCCTATTAACCCGTTACCGCTTAAAACAATTTGCATATATATTTGTTGTCTTATTTGCGGATTTTACAGAGTGCACCATAACAAGTCGCAGCCCTCTAACCCTCCTTTCATTGCCAGCATTGTTGAGGTTGGTTGCACAAATTACATGCAAAATATCGCAACAATCATTTCCATTACGCTCAACCCTGATGTGTTGCCTTGCTCCCTCTTCACGCCACATTTTGTGTTGTCGAAAACACGCCAACGTGTTAACGACACATTTTCAACGATGTTGTCGGTCGGTCGCGTTGCTAGTAATTTGCATTGCACTTTAACAGCAATTTCGGTTCGCTTTCCAGCTGCGCAAACGATAAAACAATAACTACGAAAACAACAACAACGACAGCGATTTGTTGTTGCATTTTATGGAAGCAACGAAGCGTTTGGCGCATCTCGCGGTTTTGTTATTATTTTGATTAATTGCACGCAGTGTGTGCGCGTTTTACTTTTTTTTGGAAAATTTATATTTTTATGAAATTATCCTAACTTTATTTTGCCCATTCACAATGACTAAAGAATTTGTCGTTAAAAAATGGTTAAACAAAAACTGTTCAGGCCCATTTTGACGCTTATTTGACTTCAACCGTAGCTACAGTTTCTGATTTGATTAAAGTCATAAAAATTGTTGGGCTTTGATTTAATTTTCGTTAACAATTTAGAGGCCAATTGTGATTGTCTTAAAGCCATTGCAATCACTATATCACATTGAATAATTTTAAGCATCAACCACTCCCTCTTATCTTTTCAGTGAAATTCATTTGCCAATAAATGAAAGCATTTTGAGGATGTAGAAGCCATTCAAAAGGCTGCAGGATATTCTGGCCAAATCTAAAACACTCATTCGAAATGCACCAATCTCTATCCAATGACAATTCCTGGGTTTGTTTTTATTTATTTATCATCAAAAGACAAAGAGTTAAAGAGTTAAACTGGTTTTTATAATAATTTATTTATTATTATTTTATAAAAACTATTTGTTTTCAAAATATCTAAATTTAACAAAATTAGAGGCGCCATTTAGCCTGAAAGTATGCCGTAAACGAAAACAATTGGGTTTCAATTTTGAATTTGAGTTGAGTTTGATTTGAGCTCAGCCTGAAAGTATGTCACAAAATTGATACTTTTATTTGTATCAAGTTGGATAGGTATTGAAAAAAACATTTTTTGAAATTTTACAAACACCGGATGTGACCAAAACCTGTGTCAGGAGTAGATAAGACGCAGAATTGGAAAGTTATTAAAGATATATAGTTACATCTGTATGTATTTACAGATACATATGCGTAGATATATGTATGCATACATACAGGGTTGTTGACGGCCTCCTGATGTAATACCTACGGTAGTCCCGGCAGGGTCACCGTCTGAAAGTGCGGAGGTTTTAGTGGGAAAAGTCTCACTTCCTCCTCGAAAAAAAACATACGGAACAAGTGCAGAATACCACACCCTCTTAAAAAAATTTTGTTTTTTTTTAATCGGAAAGAGGAGTATTTTTTTAGTCTAACAAACTTAAAATTTTGCCGCGGAAACATTCACAGGAGGCGTGGTCCGCCCCCAAAGTCCCAGTTATATATCCGAATTTCTAAAGAAATTATCAACCGATTCTAACGATATAGGTGTCACATGAAAGGTATTTTCGTCCTCTTTCGAATGATGTATAACATTAGGTATGTAATATGTACCAATAATGAGTTATAAGTGAAACAATTTTTTTTTACAAAAATTTTTTAAAAACGGATTTTTTCTCGAAAAACCTATTATGAAGCTATTATAAGTTTGCTAGCGTATTATAGCCTGTGAAATTCCCTTTACAAGTTTTCAGTTTCTTTGGGTCGTTTTTATGATTTTTGAAGCTTTTGACTCAATAAATGATTCATAATTTTTAATAACTCATTAAGTATTTTTTTTACTAATTTTTTAGTCCTCAGTTGCAAGCTACGAACTAAGTATTTTATACAATCCTTTTTGATCCAATTTCTTTACTTTTTAAACTCAATTTTAAAGCAAGCTTTAAAGCATACCTTCAGGCGTCTCTACTGGCAACGCTTTCATAGCAATTTGTAACAAATTTTAGCGTTGTGTATCAACATATTCAATTGCATTAAATATAAAAAATAAATAGTAGAAATGTAAGTGTGCACGAGCTGTTTTGTGCTGTGCTGTTGAAAAGCATTGAAAGGCAGTGGCGTGTAGTATCTCACATATCAGCAGCTGCAGCAGTCACCGGTCACAAAACCTCCTCAACATTCTACTATTTGCAGCTTAAGTGCTTTGCACGCTTCGCTGCTGATGCTGCACCACGGCTGCAGCTAATCCCTCGTTTACTATTCACTTTGCAGACTGTGGGTCACTTCAGTTGTCGCTCCCTGCGCTGCAAAGTGTCAACAAGATGTTGCTTTGCCAGCAACTGTTTGCGCTGCTCCACCAGTCCCAATGGTCTGCGACGCACCAGGTGACAAGTGGATTGTCTGTTCAAAGCGAGTAAAACAAACGTGTGCAAAAAATGTTTAACAACAATTTGTCAAATGCTGTTCAAAGTTACACATAGTGACATATATGTGGAGAGGAAAAGGTTTAGTGCGTATATTTACTTGTAAATGATTTTCTCTCGATCCGCCCAGGGCCAGGAACGCTCCAGGTTTTCCATGAACTGCAACAAATCGAAAAAAACCAACACTCATCAAAACTTAATGCGATCGCATGCAACGTGAGTGCGTACAACCTTTGGCGCTCCATGGTCGACGCTGCAATTCGCTGCGGCACTGTGCGTACCAACAACGCCATTGTCACGTCGCTTCAGTATCTTTTTGGGCTTAACCAAGTCGCTGTCATCGTCATCATCATCGTCGTCAACGTCGTCGTCAGTGCATACATTATCGGCGGCAACACCTTTGGCCGCATTATTGCACACAATGCTGACAATGTTGTCATTAACATTTTCCCCATCATTAAGCCGCAATTTCGGTATATTCCGCAAGTTCCACGTGTAAGTGGTGCTTAAGAAGTCATCGTCATCGCTGTCACGCTCAGCCGCCAGCGACGCGCCATCGCTGACGACGCTGTTGCTGTGGTTGTCATCATCGTTGTCAGCGTCGCTCGCAGTGTCGGCGTTGTCATTGTGGACGCGGCTGTGATTGGCAGCCGCTGGCTGCAATACACAACTCCGCCTGTACTTGCAGACGGCGGCAACATCTCCTCCAGCCACTTCGGAATCATTGCTGTCGTCGTCTCCATCCGCATCGTCATCATCGTCGTCGTCGCACGCACTGCCGCCTGTCAATTCATCATCATCATCGTCCACATTGTCGCTCAGATCAACGTCGTTGTCTTCAGTTTCGTCGTCTACATCGTCTGCGTCGCCCGCATAGTTGACTTCTGATGCATAATCCGACTCGGGCGTCACATCCTTCACCTTCGGCTGCTGTGCATGGCGGCTGCCAACTGCCGCCGCCGTTTCCATTGCCGTCTGCTGCGCGTCCTCCTCTTCGGCGCCAACTGTCACATCGCGCAGCTCATAATCCAGCGCGTCCTCGTCGTAGGAGCATTTGCGTTGTTGCTTGCAAGTCTTTTGTTGTTTCAGTGTCAGCTTCGGCTTTGGCGGCTTCGGCTGTTGCTGATCGCTGGGCATCAGCTGGTCAAACGTCTGCGCCACTGTGGCCAGTGTTGATGACAGTATTTTTGGTATTTCGGCAATTTCCGCTAATTTGCGCTGCATTGCCAGCAGACGCGCCTCAATCGATGTGGCCGCATTTCCTGCACGCACACACACATCCGCACACAGCGATCGACCAATAATAAAAACAAAAACAAATTATATTCAATTTCAAGTTTTTCTATCCGCTTGTTGCTTTCATTTATTCCAAAAATTTTCTCCTTGCGTTATCATTGTGAGGCGTGAATGTATTAAATGAATATTTACAAATACAAATAAAAAAAAAAGCATATTTACACCACAACTGGTTGCAAGCACAATTTTGTCAATAAATGTTAAATTAGAATAAAAATGGAAATAAAAGAGGAATAAAAAAGGAATAAACCCAATCATGAACATGAAACAACGCGAATTGTATAAACAACATTGCGCCGTCGCCGCCAACGCGCACGCAACTCAATAATCATCATCGTCATCATCGTCGACAGCAATGCGGCCGCGCGTTTTTTTCACATTTCGCTGCTGCCGCTGCTGCTGCTGCTGTTGTTGCTGCAGTTGCTGTGGCTGCTGCTGTGTGACTCGCGAGGCGCTCGGCAGCGCCAGCAACATGTCCTCGATGGTGCGATTCTTGAGTTCGTGATTCTCGCCCACCTCGGCGAAGAAGCGGCGAATGTTGCGTATGATGCGATGATGGGGCAACTCCTGTCGAGGCGGCGCATTGAGCAGAGCAGGGAAGCGAAGAGAAGCGCAAAGCATGTATGAAGAAATAAGAAATAACAAAAAAAAAAACAACGATTAATGGTCGATTTAAAGTTATTTGCTTTGGTTTGGTTGGGTTTTGTTTGCCGGTTTTTGCTTTAAGTTTCTTTGTTGGCGGAAGGGAAAAGGTGACAAGTAATGTGCCAATCGATTGTGTGGATGAATGTTGCTGTGTTGGTGATGGAGGTGTTCAGTGCAAATCTTTGTACACTTGTGTTGCATTGATGGGCATGTGTTGCCGTTTTTTGTTGGTATTTTTGTTTTGTTGTCCATTAAGAACTGGTTTACGTTGTTAATTTGTTGTTGGCAATGTTGATTTTAATGAAATTATGACAATCACTTTGGCATAAAAATCGTTTAAAATCAATCAATTCTTATTAGAAAAGACAACCAATCACAAATTTCGTTTTAATTTTTACAAATGTTTACTTTTTTATTTGGAGTACAAGTTGGTCCGTTTTCAAAAGATGGGTGTGACTATTGTGAATGGTGACAGCTGATTGTGGTGGTTTCAGAGAGGTTTGACATCTGTCAAAAATATTCATTTAATATCGTTTGGAGTCCATTTAAAAAATCGTGTTTTTTGCGGAAGGTTTTTAAGTTTTTTGTCTCAATTAGAATAAAAGTGCAGCTGAAGCACATCGAATGCTTATGGAAGTTTATGGTGGCAATGCTCCAACTGACAAATCATGTAGAGAATGGTTCGGACCAGGGACCGAAAATAACTGTTATTTTACAATTTTCAAATCACAAAGGCATAACAAAAAAATTGTCGGTGAACTTTTTCAAATATACCATTATAATCGTAAAGGCCTCAGCTTCACGAATATTAAACGCCTTTTAAATTTTAGACTTTTACTATAAAAGTTAAAATTAACTGTTATTTTGTGCCTTTTATTATTTCAGGCAAAAATAACTGTTACATTTGACTTTTATTTTATCGGTCAAATAACATATGTCCACTAAATATTGAGACTAACTTCAGCCGTTTATTTGACTGCATAAGCAAACATGGAGAGGCCACTCAATACACTTATCATACTTAAGTGGGCTTCTACTCAACTGCCAAAATCAAATTACGCAATACATTCCATTCAAAATGTCGTAAAAGCTGGGTTTAAGAAAATCTGTTGCCAATCTGTTTGGACGACTCACTACATGGGAAACTCTGGATGTGTTTAAAGAGAAGCCAATCTCCTGGGCGACTATTTTTCGTGTTTTTTGTAATGGGAAAGGACCGGAAAACGAAGTCATACCTGGTCGTATGCCGAAGTTAAGTGCCACAAGGATGAAAAACTGCTGACAAGTGCAAAAAACAAAGTTGGCCAATCAACACGCAAATTAGCACGAAAATTTGGCATTTCAAAGTCTGGTGTTCACAAGATTTTGAAGAGGAATAATGTAATCTATCGCAAACGTAAACCAGCATCAAAGTATTCCGCGAAACAACTCGAAAATATACCAAAATGCTGCCGTGCACTTCGTTGTAAACATTTCGCTAATGAAAAATTCATAATTTTGGATGTTGAATCGTACTTCACATTTTTGTACCAGAATTAAGCGGCAACGACGGTTTTTACACTGACAACATCGAAACAACACCAAACGGAGTTAAATACGCCAGCAAATCAAAATTTGAACCAAAGCACAGTGATTCGTTCCATAGACAAAATTCAAAAAATTTATAGTCTCAGAATTTAACGATTTTTATGTCATTTGAAAGGATAAACACCAACTAAGAAAACCCCAAAAAATCTGTGCAAAAAATTAATTAGTGTGTGTGCAAAAGCGGCTCAAAGTTGAAACTTTTTTCACAAAAAAATGTAAACACATATTTTCTGTTTTTTAGTCTATTGAGTAAAAAAAAATGTAAAAATAAATGGTTACCAAAAAGTTGCTGAAACTTTTAATATAGATTAGGAAATGATGTGTCCATTTTCGCTTTCAAATGTTTTCTCAAAATTTGCAAAGCTGAGGCTTTTACTTCACTTTTAATTCAAAATATTTTTCTAAATTCAAAATCTGAAAATTGACAAAACTTAGAGGAAAATATCTAAAAAGTATGTGAAAGTATGTTCCTGGATTTTTTTTTTATTTTAAGAAGCATTCTTTCTTTGTCGAATTATGTAATTATATCCTCCGATATCTTCCGATCTCAGAAAATAATGCAATTTGAAAAGTGGTCTAAACACCTATTTGTCTTCAAAATTAATTTTTTTCATCCCTAAAAGTATGCAATCAGCATGAAAAATTGAGAAAACTGCAAAAAAGCCAAACATACGTCTATTATTATCATTTTTATTGCAAAACTAAAGGGTCCTCGTACAATTTCTATTACTCTTTGCAATTATCAATGTTGACGTCACCGATTAAATGTAAAACCTGAAAAATCTAGCCAACACACTCGTTGTTATAGCTCACCAAAAATGACAAAAATTGCAAATTTAAGTCTCAGACATAATTTTGTCCCGCGGTTGTATGGAGTCGAATCACTGTGCAAAGGTGCTAGTGTGGGTGGCCATTTCTTCGAAGGGTGTCTCAGCGCTATTGATTCAAACAAAACCATAGCGGTCAATGCTGACGTTTATATCGGTCAATGCTTGCCAAAATTGAAGCAATTCACTGGCAAATATCTTACTGGCGACGAAATCATGTTTTGGGCGGAACTTGCAAGCTGTCACTATGCGAAAAAAAGTTGGATTGGCTGACCGAGTATAAAATAAAGTTTTTTGCCGAAGAAGGACAATCCTCCAAACGTGTCTCAGGCACGTCCAACCGAAAATTTCTGTTCAGTTCTCAAACGTATGGTGTACGAAAAGGGTTGGGAGGCACGGAACGAGCAAGAGTTGATTAATCGAACCAAGCAAAAGTTGAAACAAATCGAGATAAGCACCGTCCAAAACCTTAATCGGGACATTCGCTTTACACTGAGAAAAATCGAAGACAATGATCCATTGAGTGTACTCTAAGTGTATTTTTTGACAGATGACCAATAGACTGAAGTACCAAATAAAATAAATTTGTAACTCAATTGTCTGTTTTCAAATGGCGCGCGCGGGAAGTTAGTCTCAATATTTAGTGGACATATGTTATATCAGGCAATTTGAATTTTTCAAAGGCCGTTTGACCGACTAAGAAACTATTGATACCATTTTTTTCGTCGCACAAGTCTTATAGCTCAGAATGTGCTGTCTGCTGAGACGCACTGGTCGTATTCTCCGGGCATTGCTCTTTCTGATCTCTGGTTGTTCTGACGGATGCAGCACAATTTAGCAGGTCACCGGTTCGCGGCTTTCGCGGAAATTGACTCCTTACTTGGATCGCCTCAAAAAGACGAGATATTTTTTTGAAAGATGGGAAAAAGTAGTCGCGATAGTTTGATACTTTGACTAATTTATCCACTAAGTTTTTTTAATAAATGCACTTTCGATCACAAAAAAAACGAACCGAGCTCATTTTTACTCCCAATATGAAATTCATTTTTATTGTACACTGCAACTTTTGTTCCGACCAGTCCTGGCAATTTTTTTAAATTATCTATTTAATTCCTTTTAGAAAAAGGACCTAACACAATTGTGTATCAGTTTACAATCGCTTCAGGCGGTTCTCAAAGGGATAAAATAAAAGAAAATATTGGTTTTCTTAATTTTAATTTTCTAAATGATGTTTAATATTTTAGTCCTTGGCGTCCATTTTCAGCGCCAAAAATTAATGCATGAAACTAATGGATTGTTTACTTTTTGAAATGTATTAAAACTGTACACATTTTAAAAAAAGAAATTTCGCAAATATGTGAACATGGTGTGACATCATTGCAGTGACGCACAGAAGATTTCATTTTTGGGAAGATTTGGTATAAAACTTTTGAGCCCAGTACCATTGAAAACCGGATTTGCTATCCAAAATATTTGTACCAAACAGATATTTTGGGTGATTTGAACTGCAACCCGCCCCCCTGTCCCCCTGACATAAACAAAACATGTTGTTTCAATGTTTTCACATTGCCAACAACAACAACAACCACTTCCAATGTGTGCATGTGTGTGTGTGTGTGTGTAGTGTACGTATGTGAAAAATCACCTTCTCCTCTTCGTCCTCGGAGGACTCGTCCTCGCTCAATTCAATGACCACCTCATTGCCCTCCTCATCGACTTCAATTTTGGTTTTCTTTTTTTTCGGTTTCGGTGGCTCGGGTGGATCTTGCCACATAATTGGATGCCAACAACGGGATCCAAGCAATGGGGTTGGGGTGAAGTCTACGAAAAAACAATATAAATAAAACCAATAAGCCGCAAGAAACGCGCTTCGAAAGGGAATAACAACAACAACAACAACAACAACAGCAACAACAACAACAACAAAGAAAAGCCAAGCGCGCATTTTACATTTTGCAAGCGAGCCACAAATTTGCATGCCGAGTTAATGCGGCCGCCGGCCAACAAAACCGAGCCGCTACGCGCACACAATACACACAAAATACACACACACAAAGCGCACAAAAAGGCGGCGGCCCGACTGCATGCAAGCATGCAAATTAGCATCGACGCATTGGCGGCAAAGCGGGCTAACGTGTACTCACCCTTTGGCGGTGGCATTGGCTTCGGTACGCGCAACACAATCGATTTCTCCTCGCCCGGCTCGTAGCCGTCCACATTGTCCTCGTCGTCCATGCTGCGAGAGTGCAGCGCCCAACGCGACAAAACGATACAAAATGAAAATCAATCAACAATGGCGTTTTAATGCAATTTTCCGAAAGCTGACATTTTCGCTGTCCCATCCACGCACTCACCTTTTCACCAGAAAATGAATTTTCTTGCCGGAAGCGTCAATTTTTTCGTGCGCCTGCGTTAGTGTTAAATGTGTGGCGTCCTCCTCGTTGATTTCGAGTATAATATCGCCCAGTCGTATGCCGCCCTTGTCGGCCAAGCCGTCGCTAGTTACCTGTAATTAAAATTGCAAAAATTTATTTTCGTTGTAATTGAAATACAAAAAATTAATGGGTTTAATAAAAATGTGTAAATAAATAGGGAAATTTCAATAAAAATGATTTTTTTAATTTTTGCAAATAACAATAATTTTTATTTTTCTGGAATTTTTTAACAAGCTTCCTTCGTTAACATCCTGCTTTATGTTTTCCCATTTATTTTTATATTACTTATTACACCAGCCGGGCCGACCATTTAAATGATGTCAACAGTGGCGCACGCAAGGTGGGGTTTTGGGGTTTCATATATCTGTTTGTTATATAAAATTGTCGGTGGAAAATATAGTTGCGTTCAAAAGTTGTGTACAAAGCCCTCCAAATGAAATTCTGTGTGGGCAACTTATTTCATTGTTAATGTTGGATTCGCTGCTTTCGAAAGGCCTGCAAATCTTGACAAATTTCCAAACCTTGGGGTTTTTTTACTTTTTCAAACTGCCAAGTCGCAAATGTAAAAAACCTTTTATTATTGATTTCATTTTTTAATACATATTTAAATTTTCCATGTTTTATTTTTGACATTTTATTTTCATTTCATGTTTTACCATTATTTCAAATTTTATTATTTAATATTTTTTCATTTTTTATTTTCGAACACTTCACATTTTATTTTTATTTACTTCTATACATTTTAGTATTAAAATTTTCAGCAATATTTATTGCTATTTTTAGGTGTAATTTTTAATTATTATTATTTTATTGTTTTATCATTATAATTTTGTATATATTTTGTAGATATATTTTATCTACTCAGTTAATCAAAAATTTTTTTCAGGGACCGTACCGGTTATGGTTTTTATCAAAAAAGTCAGAATTTAACTGTTATCTTTTAACTTTTATTTTTCCCGATGAAAATAAAAAATATAAAAATTATAATTATAATATAATTATAATTATAATGTTGTACCTTTTATCATATCAGGCAAAAATAACTGTTACTTTTGACTTTTATTTTATCGGTCAAATATAACAGTTATTTTGTGACTTTTATTTTTTCGGTCAATATATCAGGCAATTTGAATTTTTCAAAGGCCGTTGGACCGACTAAACAACTATTGATACAATTTTTTTCGTCTCAGCAAACCGCACATTCTAAGCTATAAGACTTGTGCTACGGAAAAAATGGTATCAATAGTTTTTTAGTCGGTGAAACGGCCTTTGAAAAAATTCAAATTGCCTGATATATTTGACCGAAAAAATAAAAGTCACAAAATAACTGTTATTTTTGACCGATAAAATAAAAGTCAAAAGTAACAGTTACTTTTGCCTGAAATCATAAAAGGCACAAAATAACAGTTAGTTTTAACTTTTTTAGTAAAAGTCACAAAATTAAAAGGCGTTTAATATTCGTGAAGCTGCGGCCATTACGATCATAACGGTATATTTAAAAAAGTCCACCACAAAATTGTAAAATAACAGTTATTTTCGGTCCCTGATTTTTTTATTTCGGTTGTTTTTGTATTTTCTGTTATTATTACTTTTGGTTATTATTTTCTTTTAAAAATATTTTCCAATTAATGAAGTAAACATTTTTGTACTTTTGTTTAATTTTTTTATTGTTTAATTTATTCTTTTATTTATTCTTTTAATATTTACCAGCCAATAAAAAACTTAAGTGATTATTTTGGTAATGACTTTTATTATTATTTTCTCTTATTAATATTTTTAAATTAAGGAAGTGACTCTTTACTATTTATAATTTTTTTTAATAAGTTTTATAATATATAATTATTGATTGTTTAATTTATTATTTTATTGTGTTTTCATTATACATATAGGGTGTTTTTTTTAGAGGTATAGAACTTCGAATTGAAATAAAACACAAGAAAATCGTTTTAATGTCCATCAATTTGGCTTTATTGGAAGGATAATTTTATGCTATTAATGTTTAAATATGATTTCGGGCATATGGCCGCCGCGGCTGGCTCGAATAAAGCCAATTCTACAGGTCCAATTTTCAACCACTTTTTCGAGCATTTGGGGCCGTATGTCGGCAATAACGCCACGAATGTTGGCTTCCAAGTCCCCTAACGTTTCTGGTTTGTTGGCGTAGACGAGCGACTTCACATATCCCCAAAGAAAATAATCCAATGGTGTCAAATCACACGATCTTGGTGGCCAATTGACAGGTCCATTCCGCGAAATTATGCGCTCATCGAATGTTTCCTTCAATAAATCGATTGGGACGTGCGCTGTGTGGCATGTAGCGCCGTCTTGTTGGAACCACAGCTCATCCACATTTATGCCATCCAATTCGGGAACAAAATAGTCGGTTATCATGGCTCTATACCGGTCTCCATTAACGGTAACTGACTCTCCAGCATTATTTCGGAAGAAGTATGGCCCAATGAAACCACCAGCCCATAGAGCACACCAAACAGTCAGTTTTTGTGGATGTAATGGCGTCTCAAGGGTCTCATGTGGATTCTCTTCACTCCAAATGCGGCAATTTTGCTTGTTGACGTAGCCATTCAACCAAAAATGAGCCTCATCACTGAACAAAATTTTGCGATGAAAATCAGCATCGAGATCAATCTCATTTTCGGCCCATACACCAAAATCACGACGCATTGCATGGTCTCGCGGCTTTAATTCTTGCACAAGCTGGATCTTGTAAGGTCGCAAGCCAAGATCTTTGCGCAAAATCTTCCATAAAGCTCCAATTGCTGTGCACGGTGGCGAATCGATTCATTCGGGCCCTCTTCAACATTTTGCTCTACAGCGGCAATTGTTTCTTCGGTGCGCACTGTTCGACGTCTCTGCGGATGCGTATTATCACATAGAGTAAACGTAGTGCGAAAACGACCCATGGTTAACCGAATTAATTGCTCTGATGGACGATTATGTCGACCATAAAATGGACGGAGCTTGCGGTAAACTTCGCGAACTGAACCATTATTTTCGAAATAAATTTGCACGATTTGCAAGCGTTGTTCTTTTGTCAACCTGTTCATGATGAAATGGCAAACCAAACTGAACATAAATGACATTAGAGTTGCCAGATTTGACCACAAAATGCCAGTTTTATCTCTATTCGAAAAACAAACCTCTAAAAAAAACACCCTATATTATTCTTTGTATTAGTATTTCCCAGTTAGGAATAAACTGTAGCGATTAGTTTTATAATGGCTGTTACTATTAATATTATCTATTAATATTTGTATTTACTTTTTTAATATTTTTCAGTTAATGAAGCAATAGTTTTTGTACTTTTTTATTTAATAATAATTTTAATTTTAATAATATATAATTATTATTTTATTATTTAATTTATTATTTTTTTTAATAAAGAACTTCAGTGCTAATTTTTGTAATAACTGTTATTATTGTTTTTCATTATAATTTTCTCTTATTACAAATTTTCAGTTAAGGAAGTAATAATGTTTCTATTGTTTTATATTTATTTTATTGTTTTTTTCAACATTTTATTACATTTCCTTTTTATTATTTCTCAATTTTGAAATAATAATTTTTTGTAATTCTTTTACATTTATTTTATGGTTTAAATTATTATTTGATTATTTTTCATAATTTTATTATAATTTTTTTCATATTAATATATCCCAGTTAAAGAGTTTTAGTGATTTTTTTTAATAATTTGTATTCTTATTGTCTCTTATATTAATAATTTTATCTTAGTTTAATTATTATTATTTAATTATTTTCTTATTTTTTATAATTGTTATATTGTTTAATTTATTATTTTATTCTTTTTCCACCAGTTTATTATTGGTTTCTTTTATTATAATAATTTTGTTGTTAATATGTTCCACTTAATAACGAATTAATATTTTTTGTATTTTTGGTTTCTTGCTCAATTTCATTTCATGTCCTGCACTCTTACGGGCTGTGGAATGATTGTAAAATCTATTTTTTCATTATAATTTACAATATTTTTATTGCTAATGACAAGTTTTGCATATTTTTCATTTCATTTCTCACTTTTTTCCAATTCTTCAATTTAATTCATTTCTTTATTTTTATTAGTATTTGTATTATTATTTTCTCTTATTTTTTATAATTTTTGTATTATTTAATTTATTATTTTATTATTAGTATATCCTATTAATAATATTTTGTTATTAATATTTTCCACTTAAAGAATTAAATATTTTGGTAATTAATTTTACTTTTTTTGTTTTATGATTTTCTCTAATTTATTTTTATTTATTTATTTAAAAGAGCAATGATTATAAATAATTATTAATTACACTTACGGGTTAAAACACTGGTTGTTATTTTATCTAATTTTTTATAATTTGTTTATTGTTTTATTTATTGTTTTATTGTGTTTCAAAATTTTTGTATTAGTTTATTTTATTAATATTATTTTGTTTTTAATATTTTCTACTAAATAACAAATTAATAATTTTTATTTGTAATTTCCTGCACTTTTATAGGCTTTGTGATGATTTTGAAATCTATAATTTCATTATAATTTACAACATTATTATTAATGCTAACAACTTTTGTATATTTTTTATTTAATTTCTCACTTGCTTCCGCTGCTTTAAATTGTTTAAACCGAAAAGATTTCTTTAATTATTATATTTTATAATATTATTACTTTTCCTAGACCCTATTGAACAGTCAATCACTTCCAAATGCTAGAAGCCCGGCAAAACGACGGCAAACGTCTCGCTGTCGCACACAAAAACACAATAACTGCATGCGAAATTGTGGCAAAATGATTTAGTCAGATTTTTAAATATTTATTCTAAATTTTGTGTACTCTACAATTGAAAAATTCATCTCGTGCCTAAAGCAAACAGTAACTGCCGCTGTGGCTTTCGAAACCAAAACATTAAAAAAAAATATGTATGCATAAAGTGAAGCAACAAATGCAAATACAACGTGCAGTTGTTGGGCATTTTTAACCCAATTCTGCAGCTACAAATAATTTTCTCTCTAGACATTGTGTACACAAAAACACACACACACACACGTTTCTTTGCAACAGACAGTCCATTGACCAATGCTGGGTAGCCAAAAATTTTCAAAATATTCAATTGTCGACGTTACGTAAACACAAACAATTGAAAAGCCAATATTTACTCGTACAAAAAAGACCGGCGAGACAAATTATGGCCAGACAAGTCGACTTTCGACTTTGAAAGTGGCCAAGGAAAAGACTTGTTCGATGCCTTAATTGAAGCAACAATGCATGGAGCGGCTAACATTTTGGTTGCCTGACAAACAATGCACAGTTTCAGGGGTCAGTAAGTGGGGAAAGAGAAAATACAAGTTTGTTAAAGCCTAATTGAATACAGTTAACGAATCATAACGATTTATGGCTGCGAAACAAACGTGAGCCAGGCTGAACAAAAGGACCAATCAAGCAGAGCCCAAATCAAACATTTGTGGCGGCAATTTGCGTATTATTTTTCGATTGAAATTTCTGGGTATGAGCGAAAACCCATAAAGTGTGCTTTTAAATCGCCTTTTTAATGGTAATAAGAAAATATGCGAAGAAAACATACAAGAAAACAAATCAGCTCCCATTGAGTTTTAAGCTCTCTGCTGCCTTTTTCGTTGCTGCCTACAGTTGCTCCATCGACTTGAGAAGCCCAGCCAGCGCATATTTATTAATAAATTCGGTCGTTGCAACACATGTGCTGCCAGCCATTTGAATTATTCCAACCGTTCGGACGTCTAAGCGAGGAAAAGCGACCGTAACAAAATCAATTTCGACTCACAAGTGCGCCTCTGAATTCGTTCAACAATACTTTGTTACATTCATACAAACACACATACCTACATCGATATTTTTCATTTTACTTCCTGCGGTTTGCCAGCATTGCCGACAATTGCCATCCCTCTCGATTAGTTTGTGTTAGCCACGATTTTCTTCTGTTCGCCTGTCCGTCGGTCCATTGTAAATAAATTCATATAACTTTTCTTTCGTTTCGAAGGCACAAATTGGTGCCGTTTGTGTTGTTGTTTTTGTTGTTCTAATCGAATTGCTGATTTTTCAAAACAGTATTTTAGTATTTTTGGCTGGCTGACTGGCTATTTGACGCATGTGATGCGCAGCGTGCCGCCTAAATGGGAACATGCTAATCAGCGTTTTACTGCTGGCGCTGCCGCTTTTTTCCTCTTTTTTTTGTTGAGTTGTTCTTGTGGTTGTTGCTATTCTTGTTTGTCATTGTTGTTGCTGTTGTTGTTGATCGTTGATGTTGAAATCTTGGCGTAATTTGCTTATTGCGTTTCATTATTTTTGAATGAGAATTTATTTGCATACTGCAACCTGTGTATAACATTTCCGAGTTTCCGTGGCACTTAAAGAAAATTGAATTTTTTACGCTTTGAAGTTACACAACAACAGTTCGAGAAAATGGCATCAACAATGATTGCGACAAATGGAAAAATAATACGATAAATTATGTTACTATTAAGTAAAAAGCATTTTTTTGTACGGCTGAAAGTTCTAGAAGAAATCATTTTGCACGAAAGGAAAATAGATTAGCGAAAGATAAAAGTTTGAGCGAAAAACTTGTGGGTGCTCACTTTTCATTGGCAGCAGCGCGGCAGCGAAGGCATTGTGTTATATCAATAAAATTTTGAAGAATTATACTACAGACCGACATTCAAAACATGTATTTTTTTTCAAAAGGATTCGTAGAAAAACTTCAAAGATATCAAAAGACATAAATACATTTGAAAGAACCTTATTGATTTAATCAAAATGCGACAAGTTTCCTCTTTGATTTGGTATCAATATTTTCATCATAGTGCAACTGAAAATATTCAAATAATAGTCATAGTAGTAATAGAAATAGTCAAACCAAATCGTCCTCATAATGAAGCAAATTAAACTCATCATTTCGTCTTTTACTTTATTTCCAACAGAAAATGAACCCACGGACATCTTTATCAGTAATCTAAAGCACATTGCTAATAAAGTTCTTGAAATTTGTTGTCAATTAACACTAGAATGCCCGACAATCTGACGTACCTAAAATGGCCATATGTAGTCTTTTTGACTACGCTATTGTTTACTGACTTTTTTTTATTTTATTGGTTTTTAAGTAGCAAATATGAATAAATGCACATGAGATTAAAATAAAATAAGTATTAAGTTTTTATATTTTTATGGTAAACACAGAAAATTAATTTAAATATAATGACGTACTTTACACATCAATGCACAGTGATTCGTTCCATAGACAAAATTCAAAAAATTTATGGTCTCTGAATTTAACGATTTTGATGTAATTTAAAAGGTAAAACTCCAACTAAGAAAACCCCAAAAACTTTGTGCGAAAAAATAATTAGTGCAAGTGCAAGAGCTGCTCAAAGTCGGAACTTTTTTCACAAAAAATTGTAAACACATATTTCTGTTTTTTAGTCTATTGTGGAAAAAAAATTTTAAAAATACATTGTTACCAAGAAGTTGCTAAAACTTTCAATATTGATTAAGAAATGATATGGCCATTTTCATTTTTTTTAATGTTTTCTCAAAATTTGCAAAGCTAAGGCTTTTACTTGACTTTTAATTCAAAATATTTTTCCAAATTAAAAATCTGAAAATTGGCAAAACTTAGAGAAAAATATCTAAAAAGTATGTGAAAGTATGTTCCTGGATTTTTTTTTATTTTAAGAAGCATTCTTTCTTTGTCAGATAATGTAATTACATCCTCCGATATCTTCCGATCTCAGAAAATAATTCAATTTGAAAAGTGGTCTAAACACGTATTTTTTGACAAAATTTATTTTTATTTTTATTTTTTCATCCCTAAAAGTATGCAAATAGCATGAAAAATTGAGAAAACTGCAAGAAAGCAAAACATACGTCTATTATTATTGTTTTTATTGCAAAACCAGAGGGTACTAAGACAATTTATGTTACTCTTTGGAATTATCAATCTTGACGTTATCGATTAAATGTAAAATCTGAAAAATATAGCCAACACACTTTGTGCTATAGCTCTCCAAAAATGACAACATTTGCAAATTTAAGTCTCAAGCATTGCCAAACTACCAAAGTTTAAGAAAAACAAAATGGAGATTTCAATTCAGCAGACCATTAGAATCTAGTATACCAAATTTTATGAAGAACGAACCACTCCTTCTAATTTTGTCTCGCGGTTGTATGGAGTCGAATCACTGTGCAATGGGATAGAAAGGAATGAATTTGGAATTTGTGAATGAATTTTGTGAGTGAATATTGGATTGAAAAACTTCGGAATTGTCACAACCTACTATGATATTTTTTTAGTGTTTGCAATTATTTGAAATTTTCAAATTTCGCAATTGAAGATGCATATTTGTCTGTATATCAGTAAGATTTGCTGAAAATTTTATATAGGTAGTCAATAGTCAATAGTCAATAGTAGTCAATATAGTCAATAGTAGTCAATATAGTATAGGCATTTAAGGTACATATTGCAAAATTGAGGTAAAAAACTTGTTTACAAGATTTTTAATTTATTTATTCCATTTAGCCTTAAAAAAAAAGCGATGCAATAAAAGTTATTTACAGTAATAATAATCTAGTCAAAATGACTACCTTGGGCATTCCAGTGTTAAAGAACAAAATGGCTTCTAACTACTGTAATGCCACAAATGATTCAAGCAAAGCTGCTTTCCTACATAAAGTCACTCCAAATAAGATAAAATATCAATCAGACAAACGGAGAGTATTTATTTTCAGTTAGTCACGAAAATCTCCTTTGAACTTCCAAAAATCAGTTCATCCATCATTTCAAGCAAAGATTGATTGATTGCATTAACCAAACAAAGCATTTGCCTTGTTGAGCCGTTAAGCTTTGAAGCAGAGCGAATAAGGAGAAAAGGCGAAAGTGTATTTAATCGAAAGTTATTTGAAAACTATGCTGAGAATTCTATTTTTGTGTGATTGGGCTTTCTCAGAATAATTTTTCATTAGAACTACTTCAACATTTACTTCGCCGATTTATCTTACTTTAAATATTTCTTGTAAAGTTTAAGAGAGCACAAGTACCATTAAATGAATGCAATCCACAAAGTATAAGAATACAACTAAGAAAAAGACAACAAATAAAGTATTTAGGAAACGTACAAAAAATAATAATACAACGCAAACACTTGAATGCAATGAATAAACCCCCATTCAATTATGTCGATATGTATGCACTTGTACGTGAAATCATTTGAAGTCTATATACTTACAACTAAATATACAAGTACATCTAAAACAAAGCATCATTTGAAAGAAGCTTAAAACCAGCAAATCTGCCGTTTCCAAGCGACTAAGACTTCGATAGGCAAAGAATACAGACAGGAAATCGGCGAGACATGGCTGGCAAACACTTATTATTCCCGCCTAATTACAAACTTCCACAATAGACGCATCTACACGCCGATATATAAACACGCCACATGAAATTAAACAAACGTGCTTACACTTATATGAAAGCAAGAAGAAGCAAGCAAGGCAAAGAAGCTCAACCTCAACCCAGCAGTAAATTTGCAACAATTCAGTGTGGCATCAGACTATTAAAACCAAAGTCTCTACCGACTAGTTTAATCATTGAACGTCTTGAAGCGACAGCAACAGAGATGAGAGATGACGGTTTCAGACATTTCAGATCACATTTCAGGTTATTTTGGTATTTGTAATTACTTTGAATTATTTAATCTTTTCATGATTGCAAGCAATGCTGCTAACTTAAGTTTCGTCTGCGAATTTGACAAATGAATTGAAACCAATTAATTAAATGAACAATTCAATTACTGTTCCTAACACTTCTATGCATATCTGCTTAGTTTGCAGAGTATTGCGGAGTTGCAGTTCTTAGAAAATTGTAGAGTGACTTAGGACATATTTTTTGTTCTATAGCCCCTCAACTTAACAGCACTCAAAGATAATCAGTCATTGTGTGAGTGGAAAGCCTTAAATAAACGACAGAAGTCATTAGAGAACAAACCCATCCTTCTTGCGTGGGTACCAATTACACAGTGACTCGTCACTGGTCCTCACTGGGTCCTTCCTTAGTGAGAGAAGTTCATTACAACAAAGGAAGTTTAAGGTTTAAGGCTGTGTTGCCTTTAGCCCATCTTAGGTTAGTTTCTTGTATGGAGCTTACAAGAGCATGAAACTTATAAGTTAAAAAAGAGATACCAAGTGTCGATAGGGGTTTCCTCGCACGAGCTCGTCAGTTTCCTGTAATGTCCCCATGAATAGGTGAAAGTATGATATGAAGATCAGTTGAAAAGAAACCAATGGCATAAGTCACGCTGGATGCCGTAGCTAAGTGGTTAGTGGTTAGTGGATCAGAGACTCGACAATCTATGGTTCGTTTAGGTTTAATTTTCAGCGGCTGTCCTTTCAACAGATAACATTTGAGTAGAGCATAAGTGCTATGGAGCATACGGAAAACTCAATTTTAATGCGTTATATCGATTGCTGCTGTATCGATTATATTACAGTAGAACCTCCCAAATCGCCGCAAATGTGTATACAATTTTTAATACTTCTCTCTATAAAACCAAAACCAAACCAAAAATATTTAATTACCAAAGAATAAATCCGAAACTAATAGAGTTAGAAGGACGAAATCCAAAAATGTGGTAATGTCCATATAAGTCCTTAAGACATAATGTTTTCAAAAAAATAGCTATTGGAAATGTTTAAGGACATTCAAGAACAAAGTTTTAAAAGGAAATTTTCAATACCTCTTCGACCTTGCACACTAAATAATTGCATTTTTTTATTCTGGAAAACTTTTTTTCGGTTTGATACCCACATCATTATTCTACATTGCGCTAAATTTTTTAAATAATTTTTTGTGAAATTTTGGAAGATTAGAAATTTAATTGAATTAGCTTCACATGATTTTACAACTAGCAAAACTGTTTAGAACTGATAATAACTAATAAATCACATGAAATACAATAAAATAAATTTTCCATATTTATGCCGACATTTGTTTAACGTCAAATTAGAGTCCGACCGATACCACATTTTTTGGCCGATGCCGATGCCGATTAATCGCCCGAAAGGGCGAAAATTGGCCAATGCCGATTAAATGGAAAAAATAACACGAATGAATTCAATCAAAAACACAGTCTGTTTTATAAAATAACAAAAGGAACTATTACATATTGTTTGTAATATTCATCACAAAATAACAAAACAACGAGGAAAGAAATAATTAAAAACTAAATAACAACGAGAAAAGAAATAATTAAAAACTAAATAACAACTAGAAAAGAAATAATTAAAAACTAAATAAAATAACAAGAGAATTCAGAATTCTAATACATTAACATGTATTAAACAAAATAATATATCACATTTATCCACTGAGAGAGAAACAAACATAGTGACGTAAATATTGCAAGTATTTGTTAATATTGAAAAAATAAAAGGCCTGTTAAAAAATGCTTCCAATTAAAAAAGAAGGATAAGATTGAAAAATTAAATGCCCCTTCTTCTGATATCCTGATAGATGAGACGAAATGCATAGATATTTCGAGAAAATCTGTGTTTTTAAGAATACCTAGTTTTAAAAAAAACAATTTCTAGGAAACATTTATATTAAACAGTATCTAAAAATACATTACTGAAAATAAAAACCCGTTGGTACAAAAAATGAAAACAAAAAAATGAAAGCAGAAAAATAGGCCGATGCATTATTGACCAAAAACGGCCGATGTGGCATCGGCCAAAAAAGGCCGATGCCGATGCCGATTCTTTTTTTTTGGCCGATGCCGATACTAGCTGATGCCGATACCAATTTTATTGGCCGATACTAGCCGATGCCGATTAATTGGTCGGACTCAACGTCAAATTATTTTGCTGGTTTCATGCCAATAAAAATGTTAACAAGAAACCTACAAAGTATATATTACACACAAAATCATACACACACACACACACACACACATACATATGTATTGCGACGCAACTATTGACGGGTCACGGTTGCTTCTGCATCGCTTTGGGCACGAAGCCGATCCCTACTGCACCGTGTGCGCCAGTGTGGCGGAGGATGCGGAACATATCCTCTTTAATTGTCCTCGATACGAGACGCAGCGACAGGTGCTGCAATCAACGCTAGGTGGCCAAATCTGCGAGCAGAATCTGGTCCAACACATGCTGGACTCAGCGGAGAAGTGGGACGCGGTGTGCAGGTTTGCAGCACAACTCATGGTCGAGCAGCGACGATTGGAGCAAGAGCGTAGGGCAGAGGGCCCCAGCAGCAGCTACGAGCCAAATTACTAGGGCTGGAAACCCGCCCGGCGACGCAATGCCCACCGGTAGTCCCGCCGGGACCACGGGTTGGAGACAGGGGGTGGTTTTTAGTCGGTAAGAATCCGGCATACAGCTGAACACGGGTTTGGCTGTATCTTTCGAAGATTTTCCACCTCCTCCGAGAAAAAAAACAAAACACATACATATGTATGATATGTATGTGTATACTTAGTTTGTAAGTATGTTAGAAAAGTGCAACGCTCACCTGAAAGACTGTCAGCGGCATGTGAAACTCTGCGCCGCCGGTGATTAGAAAACCCCACTTGGGATCATCTTTGGCCGCGTACGCATCCGAGTCAACATCAAAGGCCGGATAACCGTCCGTATCGCCGATGCCGCATGAGATTTTGATGATGGGCGCCTTCTTCGGCGGATCCGGTATGTACGTGTAAGGGAAGATGGACTTGGCTTCTGGCATCTTGTAGCGATTTCCTCTTTCGACTTTATTTGCTTTGTACTCTGCGCTGGCTTTGTGGCTGCGTTCACTTTTGATTGTTTCAAGGCGTTTAAGGCTTAGACACAGCCAAATTTTGTTCTTGTTTTACGAAACACTTTTAGGTTATTGAATTTTTCCTGTGGCCGTTGCTGTTGTTGTTGTTTGCTTTTTAGCTTAAACGTCTGCGTTGGTTTGTTTTTATTTTGATTGTGATTGGGTGCTTATTGAAAAGCTTGCGCTGATTGCAGAGAATATTTGGCTTTTCTAATGTATTCGGCGCGCCAACAACACAATCGAAAAGTTTTGTGAAGATTCGTGTGGCAAATCACGAAGCAACGAAAACGCTGCGAAAGCGCACAGCGAATGGCGACCAAATAAATTTCGTGAAAAGTGTTTGCGCGGTTTTTTAAAGCGTAACAACAGCAACAACAACAATGTGAAACGTGCGTACGATTTGTATTTATTTTTTTATTCCCCTTTGGCGCACAGTGGCAGCGAAAAGTCGCACACACACACACCGCCCAGCGCACAACGAGATAAACGCCAAAATACACAACAACAAAAATAGAAAACAAGTAAATAAATCTCTTGTGTGTTGGTTGAGTAATCGGTGTTTAGTATTTTGGTTGCTTCGCTATGTTGTATGCTTTCAACAACGTGTTGTTGCTGGTGTTCTGATTGTTTTGTTGTTGCTGTTGTTTGTGTTTTGTTGGCGTTCATTTTCCTGCTTGCGAGTTCTAATTCGCGTTTTTGTTGTTGTTGTAATCTTTAAAAATAGCCGACAATGCGTTGTTGCGAAAAACTCAAAGTGTGCAGCATTTCAAAGCGCCACGAATTCCGCGCGCCCGTCCGTCCCACCCACTGGCAACGCCTGTAAAATAGTGCAGTGAGCACATTTCAATACAGTCTCGTTGTTGTTGTTATTCTTGCTTTGCTTATTCTTGCTGCAATTGTTGTGTGCATGTGTGTGTCACATTTCTATCTTCTTGCTGCCTTTTTCTTAACAGTTTTTTTCTTTTTTTTTATATAAATAGAAACATCAAAATCATTGCACATTTTGACAATTTTGCTTCTGAATTTTCTTCTGCCACGTCACAGCCGGCAATTGTGCCCGGCACATTGCACTCATTGTTGTTTTTTTTCAGTCAAAACAACAAGTTACACTGACGCAATGCCACTTTGCATACAGTTATATAACGGGTTGCACAACTTTTGCATTTCTTTTTGGTTGCACTTTTTTACCAACATTTATTCTACCGCTATTTCTTTTATTTTACTATTTTGAATGAATTTCATACTTTTGCCACCTTCACTCGCAGTAAAAATATTTCCAGTAAATTCTTTCGAAAACGTTTTTATGCAAAAATCTATTCGGTAGTGGTGCCACTTGACTTTGTGGCGTGCTTTCGCCAACGTTGTCACTTCGCTGTCACTTGCGACTGCAGCAACACCAAACCGCGCCAATTAAATTCGCCCAGCGACGCCTTCAGCTGGCTGCGCCGTTCAATTCACTCACTCAGCCTCTCGTTGCCGTTACCTTTGCGCCACTCGTTTCTTACTTCATCATCTCCAATCTCTGTGTTGCCAAATACCGCTACTTCTGCGCCCACATTCCTGCCTTCTTTTCCTCTGCGCTCACTTTGGCTCGCCAGTGGAATGGGGCGCCGCTCTCGCCGCTCAACTTTTGTGCGTTGTGCGTGTTGTTGTTGGTGTTATTACGCCTCATCGCACAGTGTCCGCTGCTTTTTTACTTCACTTTCATCTGGGAGGAAACCGTTGCTCTTCGCTCACAGCAGCGCGCCAGGGTCTAACATTTTACTTTTTGGGATAGGTCCGTTCGTTGCTGTTGTTGTTGTTGTTTTTGCTATTGATGTCGTTATTCGATTTAGCTTCTAAGTAAATGGTGTGCTTACTCAGCGCATAGTGCCTCAAGTATGCACGGTGAATGTACGCACAGCTAAGCAAACACTCAGCAACAAAAATGTTCGTTCTTTTCAAGACTGGCAGCACTCAACAACTTATTGCATCAAAAATAATTTAAAAAAAAATAATACAAATATAGAAATAAAAAACTTAATCAATATTAGATTATAAAATTTAACTCAAATAAATATGTAAACTATATTCTCACGAATGCTACAAACATTTTGCAGGAAATAAATAAAAATTTTAAAATAATAATAATACAAAAAATTAATAATAATAAAAAAATAATAATAAGATAATAATAATAAAAGAAAAAAACTAAAATATTACTACACTCTATAAAAATCAAAAAATTAACCAATATTACATTAAAAAATTTAACTCAAAAAGTTTAGTAAAATATATAAAAAATAAAACAAAAAATTTATACATACTTATAATTATAATGCATATATTTAATTCACTAATTCTCATGAATGCTACAAACCTTTTGCGGGGGCAAAAAGGTTATGAAATTATATAAAAATCAAAAAATAAACCAATATTAAATTATCAAATTAAACTTAAATAAATCAGTAAAATATACTCTCATGATACTACAAACTTTTTGTAGGAAATACATAAATAAAACTGTAAAAAATTAGATAAAAAGAAGAAAATTAACCAATATTACATTAAAAAATTGAACTCAAATAGTTCAGTTAAATAAACTCTCATGAGTACTACAAACTTTTTAAAGGCAACAAAAAAAATTAAAAATTACAGTCGTGTCTGGGTATAGTGAACCCCCTATATAGTGAACACCTCGATATAGTGAACACCCAAATTTTGACATCGAGCCTCTAAATATAAAAAAAAAATTTCAAGCAAAAAACAAAAAGTGTATTTTGAGCAAATAAACGAGTTTTTGACCAAAAATGTTAACCTTGATATAGTGAACAACCTCAATACAGTGAACAGGCCTTGCAATAATTAGTTCACTATATCCAGACACCACTGTATATAAAGATCAAAAAATAAACCAATATTAGATTATAAAATTTTACTCACATAAATCAGTAAACTATACTCTCATGAATGCTACAAACTTTTTGTAGGAAATAAATAAAGATGTAAAAAAAGTATATAAAAACAAAAAATTAACCAATATTACATTAAAAAATTGAACTCAAAAAGTTCAGTAAAATATATAAAAAAAATTAACTTAATTAAACTTTTTGTAGGAAATAAATAAAGATGTAAACAAATTATATAAAAACAAAAAATTAACCAATATTACATTAAAAAATTTAACTCAAGTAGTTCAGTAAAATATAGAAAAAATTAAATAAAAAATCCATAAATAATTAAATTCAAATAATTCGTATATTCAGTTCCATAATTCGTGCCACTTGTCATAAAATCTAAAAAAATGCTCTACTTTTGCTTATTAAAACGCTTAACATCAAATTATGAGTAGGTGCATTAAAATATGCAAATTGTCAAGCATAAAAATTGGACTTGCTTCGCACAGGACTTCTTGTGCAACATATGCCAACAAAAGGCCAACCTTCGGTTAACACCAAATTGGCAGCAGTGATCGATTGCATTGCTGAGCACGCACGCATTTCTGGCTCGTACGAGTGTGTGAGTAGTAACAGAAAAATTATGCGCAAAATATAAAATGTGTATTATGTGCCTTCTAGTACAGGCAAACTTTATGTGTAAGCGTTGGTCAGACCCATAAATTACACCGAAAAAATTGCACTAATTAAGACAAAGAGGATGCACTAAAGGAAAGTTATTTCAACTTTAGTACTAACATAAAAACTTACAGATAAACAATGAATATGAGAAATCTTCTAGAGACAGTTTGCACTATGAAGCAACGTTTTTAAAACAAATGGCAAGTCAACCATTAATATTCTGAGCATCAAAGATTTCAATTTTGAGCGATTATTCAAAATTGAGCTCTACACAAAAGAGGGCCGTGCTGTCATTGTGAAAACAATCTATTGACCCGAATCATCTCCCGAAATTTCAATGCCAACTGGCTATTAATATTGTACGATTTCTTTCTCTGTGGTTTTGTGAAACCTCTGGTCTATGCAACAACTCCCGGACCAAATCATCTCCCGAAATTCCGATGTCAGTTGGCCATCAATATTGTGCGATTTCTTTCTCTGGGGCTTTGTAAAAACTCTTGTTTATGCTTCTATGCTGCTACTTCCAGACCAAATCATCTCCCGAAAAGTCTACCTGAACTGCCCATCAAAATTGTGCAATTTCTTCCTCTGGGATTCTGTGAAATCTCTGGTCTATACAAAAACTTCCGGACCAAGTCATCTCCCGAAATTTCGATGTCAACTGGCCATAAATATTATGCGATATCTTTCTCTGGGGTTTTGTGAAATCTCTGGTCTATGCAACACCTTCCAGAGGAAATCATCTCCCGAAATTCGTAAGTGAACTGGCCATCAAGATTGCGCAATTTCTTTCTCTGGGATTCTGTGAATTCTTGGTCGATTTAACGGCGTGGTATATTTTTCTCTGGGGTTTTTGAATTCTCTGGGCCATGCAAATTAACTATAAAGAATTTCTGAGCTCAAACTCATCGGTAAGATAGAGCCACATCTTTGTCAAAATGTGATTGAAAAGTTTATGAAAAGAGCAAGAAACTTTGCCGATTTTTTTACTCCGTTCTTAATCGGAACTTGTAAATAACTAAATAAGCATGCGACTTATTTTAAATTAAGTCTTTCACTTTTATTGGGACACCCTACGCCTAGGCTTGATAATCTTTACTATAGAGATTTATGTCAATAAGACCTACTATGGTACCATTTCATCTATTTCCATCGCCTTAGTCTGAAACCAACTGGGACAGCTAAAGAAGCATTTAAAGTTCTTTGTGTTGACCACAGAAATTAAAGAGAAACTGTCATTGGAAGAGAGTGGAAACTCTGCCATATGATTTAAATTCATTGAAAACCAACGCTAAATAGATTTCAATTCACTGGAAAACAGCATCGAATCAATCTAATTCTTACTGGCATAGAGGTTGCTTTGATGAAGCGGCATAGTTTTGCTAAAGTGGGCAGAAATCAGCCTCAAAAAACCTGCCGATGGTGCTAATCTACTTCGGTAATTCCAGACTAATCAGAGAATGTCAAGTTTCAGTCCAACTATACACCGTCTCTTCTACTGCAAAAGCTAAGAATACAAACGCAATGCTTTGCTGGCTCGTAAAACAAAAATAATAAACAAAAAGCACAACCAAACATACATACTTATAAATAGTATTAAAGTCTGTAGGTAATCTTATTATTGTTATATCTTTTATTACTCAACAAAACTTGTTTCGTAACAGCTTTTTTTATCGTTCAAAGTTAGCTTTGAACAAAATAAACATCTGGCATCAACACATAAATTTAATTATATTGTTGCTAATACCTGTTTGAAACAGATTTTAGAAATCGTTGAAAAATCGTCTTGAACTTTTTATAGTCATTTAGTATTTTACAAACAATATGAAATATTGGGGAAGGTAGATGATAGGTAGGTGATAAGTAAATATATAGATAGGTTCATATGTACATAGGCAGTTATTTATGTGTGACAAAGTCTGTCTTCAGCCAGATTAGGCATGAATTGCTCCGTTGAGATTCTTTAGGACTCAAAGTTTGATGTAGATCCTGGCTGCATTGGAGAGAAATCTTAGCATTAGAACCTGCACCGTCAAAAGATAGAATTTGATGCATTTCAGTCTTGTTTCCGAGAGATCGGCCAAAGAGCTAATGAGACTAAATATTCCTAAGGAATTAAATCATTTTAACGCCAAGGCAAAGCAGCCGCAAAGAAAGTGTTCGAGTTTCGGGACAAACGCCTGTAAAATGTTGTAAAACTTGTGAGAAATCGCCTAAAGCGGATCAAAAAATGGTTTATATATTAACTTTAAGACATTTTCCTAGTCATAATTTATGTAAATGTTGTACTAGAAATGTTTGTACATCATTTAAACTAATTAAAAAAAATTAATACAAATTTCTTACCAAAACCATTCGACTTGCTATGGTTCGCGCTTCACTAAGCTCATCAAGAGTGTGAAAGTCCGAGAACTTCCTGGCTCAGGCGAACAATGGTTGAGGATGGAATTCTGCAGATTCAGCAAATCACTTTGGCCCAACTGCAGTAAAAGCAGATCCACGGACCTCTTGAACAGAGGATGCTGACATGTGGCGAGACTTATTGCGGTAATCACGGATCAGTGACTTATTAGTGAACACGCAGCAAAACGGGGCATCCCCCCCACAAAACTTGCTGCCGTAGTTACGTAAACCCGAACGAGAAAGAAACTTTCTTCCACTTCCTTTGTGCCTGCTCGGATCTACGACGCAGAAGGTGAACGACGTTGGGAAAACCATTCTTTAAAGACTTTGAAGGCATAGCGAAATATACACTGGGTTCGGTCCTTGTCTTCAATAATCTCTCGGCTATAAGAAGTAATTAGCCGAGAAGTCTAAACCAGAAATAGTAGCAACAAAACTGCTCATATGCGCCAATTGAATGCGGGGGCATTGCCACTGCAACTAACCAGCCAACCTCTGTAACTTTTTTAACCCATTGCTGCCTAGCCTAATGGGTAAAATTTTACCCATGAAAACTGATTTTTTTTTTAAATCACAGAAAAGTTCGTTGAGAGATATCTCAAAATCATTGATAGGAATGGTTGGGGTAAAGATGGAACTACCTTAGTCTAGTGGAGGTCACCCTAAAATTCCACCATCTAGCCAGAGTTACCAGACTTCAAAAATTGTGAATTTTCCGGAGGTGGAAAACGTGGCGAAACGTAGTGGCCTTAGAACTTCACAAAAATCTGCCTCCTAACTCACCTGTAAACAATACAACTTTTGCTCACGTGTTTAACTGATCACTTCAAAAAGTATGGAAAAAAGCTACCATTGCTGCCTAATGGGTAAAAATACCCAATGACTATCTCAGCAACGTTCAGAGATAGAAAGATGAAATTGTTTGTTTCTGATCATTTTGGGTCAATTCCAGGTCGTGTATGAAAGTTTATCAAAATCGTATGGGCGGAACTGGTACCCGGCTTTAATGGGTATGAAACTTTTGAAACTTTTTTGCGCAATATTTCGATTTTGTCATTCCTAGGCGACAATAAAAAATGCCAGTCGCCACAGTAACTGAGTCTTCTAACAATGGTTGGATCCTTTCTAATAGAACAGAAAAAGGTTAACATTTTTCTGAATATTCATATTTGCCTAATTATTTTATCCAAATATTTAGCTCAGTGTAGTTCATACACTATAATATTTCCATAAATTCCTCGTGCACAACACGCAAGAATCGTTTACCAGTTGGCCGAGACGTTACTTACATTCTGGCGACGGCCGTAACCACATTTTCTTAGCAAATTAATGCAATTTTCCAGTGTCCAGCAAATAATGCACGAATTATGTTTGCATGCCACGTCGTCATAAACGCACAACCACACAGCCCACAATTTCGGCCAACGACGCGGCGGCGTGTGAGTCATCAAGTTGTTGCTTGTGCAGACGCAGACATTTCTTAATCGCTTTCCCTCACCGTTGTCTCATTACAGCTGTGATTTATTTGAATTTTAACCACAGTTTCGGGCAGCGATTGTGTCTGTCGTTATTCGCATTAAAAACTGTGCTGATTTTTTTAAATTAATGACCAAGACCAAGTCGCCTGTTCCTTATCAGTTGGTATGTCAACGTCAGCACTTATCGCCACCACATAAGCCCACCGAACGCAGATAACCTCAGAGGTATTGACTTTAGCTGAATAGATGGACAGGCTGACAAGCGCGCATTCGACCCAGTCGCCGCCGATAAGCGGCGTTGCAGCACCAGCGTCCCGCGTCTTGATAAGACGGACGTGCCGGCTGCAAATAGTGCAAAATCATTTTCCTACCACATGCACGCGCCTGATGCAGCTACAGTTATAAACGTATAATTTATTAATTGTACACACGAAATTCGTATAACTTCTACATACACACACACAGATCTATATTATTTCTAGAGGTTTCACTTATTGCTGAACCACGGCCGGCTTGCAGCCGCAACCGCCCTTCTTTTTGCCATCCTCCGGCAACTGGATGTCCTCCGCTGAGCGTTTGCTTCTTTGGCCGCCAGCCTCTAGCGATTCTTCTGAGGACGGCAACGCCGCCAACTCTTCCTGCTCGTTCGTTATTTCCACCACCTTGTTCTGTGCATCCGATTCTGCCGAATCACCTTCCAAGGAATCATCGTTCACTGCGACAACTTGGTTCTGCTGTGGCTCTGAGTCCACGTCGACGTCGTCATCATCATCGGCGTTCGCGCTCTCTTTGAAATCTGACGTCTGGTCTGCTTCTGCGCTCTCGGCCGACCGTCTGCGTCTATCATCGTTGTATGTAGTCTCATTTGCTTCGTCCGAGCTGACTTCCATCACCCCGCAACCCTGCACGTAGTCCTCCATGGAGTTGCCATTGGCATCCTTCGGATTGTCGATTACCTCGTTTTCATCCGAAGCGTTCTCGGAGTTATTTCCACTATTTTCCTTTGAGAAATCGTCAACCGTACGCCTTCTGCGTGCCGCTGCTGCATCTGATGCCGCAGCCTCACCGGCCGCCGCTGCTGGTTCAGCATGCTCACCAGCTGCTGCTGCCGATTCAGCATTCTCACCAGCCGCCGCCGCAGCTGCCGCTGGTTCAGCATTTTCACCAGCTGCCGCCACCGCTGCCGCTGGTTCGGCATTCTCACCAGCCACCGCCGCTGCTGCTGCTGGTTCAGCATTCTCACCAGCCGCCGCCGCTGCTGCCGCTGGTTCGGCATTTTCACCAGCTGCCGCTGGTTCGGCATTCTCACCAGCCACCGCCGCTGCTGCTGCTGGTTCAGCATTCTCACCAGCCGCCGCCGCTGCTGCCGCTGGTTCGGCATTTTCACCAGCTGCCGCTGCCGCTACTTGCGCCGCATCCTCGCCAGCCCCCGCTGCCGCTGCTGGTTTTGCTGCATCTCCCTTTGCGCCCTTCTCCTCCGAAGAATCCTCGGCGCTCTTTTCGCCCTTCTCCTCGGACGAATCCTTCTCGTCTGAGACCGCGCGTCGTCTGCGCGCATTGGCACCATGAGCACTCTTCTCCTCAGATGAATGTCCAGCGCTCGAGTGTCCGGCGCTTTCTCCACCCTTCTCCTCCGACGACTTCGACGCTCGCTTTCTGCGTATATCCGGATATTCCGGCCGTCCCATCTTCTGCTGCCGCTCGTACGGATCATACACGGGCTCGTCGTGATCATGGCTATGGCCGTGGCACAAGTCCGGATCGGGAATTCCCGGCGAGCGTTTCACCACATTCTTCTCGGGCAACTCCTCGCTGGAATGCGAATCCAATTCGTCCGATAAGTCGTCATCCGATAAGTCCTTACGGAGCGCGACGTTATCGTTCAGCGGCAGCGCTTCGCTCGACTCATCGCTATCGGCGCTAAACACTTCGGCCTGCTTCGGCGCGCTGTGAGATTGACTGGACTCGGCGCTTTCGCCGCTCTGCGACGACGAGGACGCGTCGCTGCTTTGATGTCTGGGCAGCGGCCCGGCTGAGCACAGCGCAAAGGCCGCCACCAGCAGCGCAAGCAACACAACTGATTTCATCTCCCACTAACTCGAATCCTTTGCTTCAAATGCTTTGTCGCTGCGCTATCGTCTTATCTCTCGTTATCGTTAATCCTTATTGCAAAATTCGTAAAATCGTTCAATATTTATAGGTCGTTCTTGTGTCTGTCTATTCAGTTTGTTGCTTTGCCAAATCAACCACACCGCACGACGCTTCGAATCGCACTAGCGATCGCATTTTTGCATGCTGCCAGCTGAAGTTCCAGCAGTCGCGCCGCTTGACGGAAAATAATCGCCCAATGACGACTTAAGGAACGACGCTTCGCTCAAAACTTTTTCCCGCATTGGACGTTGGACACAGCGCTTTCAGTGTCAAAGCTGTGGCCAGCGGGACGACACTTGTAATTGAAGGAATCTGCGCAGCATTTGTTTGACACTTGAAACGTAAACTGATAAGATGCCCAGTTCGTACGATTTCTATTTGCTGACTTTATGTGTTTTGTAGCCACAACAAACAACAAAAGCACAAAAACAAGCAACAAGTAGCGCCGGCCAAAGTCAACGGCAGGTAGCGACACGCTTTGATAAAAGATAGCAGATAACATTTTCATTCAGCAAATCCAACTGTCAAGTCAGCTGACCATAATAATTGTTTGTTAATAAAAAATAAATAAATATATAAAATAAATATACAAAATATTTAAATACTGCAGGCTTTGCGTTTTATGTGCTGATTAATATACAACTTTTCGTATCTTCGCCAATAAATTATTTAATTATACAACTTTTTGTTTATCGCCGGTCTAAAAATACGCGGAAAAAATTTAAATCTTGCAAAACGATCGATTATGCAAAAAGTTAATTAAAACTATAGATTCAGTATTCAATCCGTCTTGACCAAATCGCTTACACTATGCACCACCATCACGCCCCCTTTGTCAGCCTACTGGCTGACTGATTAATCATAGAGTCCAAAAGCTAAAGTTACAAACATTCATTTCAGAGAACGAATCTCTTCTAAGATGTGATTTTTTAGCTTTGAGGTCAAAATGTGTTAAGGTTTTATAGAAAGAAACCTGATTTAATGGGTCTATTAATTTGAAACTTCATGAGAATACTTCAATTTAAAAATATTTTAATATTAACTTTTCAATTCTTCGAAAATCAAAATCTAACAGCGTCAACAATGAGTTAAGGTACATGAGAAAGGTATGAAAAACCTGTTGACTTTAAAACTGGTGAAAACATTAGAAATACAAAATAGTTCAACACGTCTTTTAATTTTTTTTTTAATCAAACTTGTTTTACAAATCAAATATTTGTTTTCACCCAAATCTGACTGGGTCAACAATAGGTTAAGAGTTTGTAGGGAGAAACAGTAAAAAATATATACATATTTACTTACTTATTCACTTTTAAAAATAATTTTTTTTACTTACTTGTATTTTCTTTAAACTTGACGATAGCACTTCAAATAAAAAAAATAAAAAACATTTGTTCATGTTTTTTCAAATCCAAAGCTGCCGTGGTTAAAAATGGGTTAAGGTTTGTATGTGAAAAAGCTAGAAATGAAAAATAATTCGACACGTCCTTTTTTAAATCAAACTTGTTTTATAAATCAAATATTTGTTTTGACCCAAATCTGACTGGGTCAACAACAGATTAGGGGTTTGTATGGAGAAACAGTGAAGAATATTTATTTACTTATAAAAACTACTATACTAAGCTATTTACTTACTTATATAAATATTTATTTATTTATTTACTAACTAGTATTTCATTTAAACTATTTACTTATAAAAATTATTTATTTTCCTACTATTATTTACTTTAAACTTGATGATATCACTTTAAATGAGAAATAAAAAAAAAAATGTTTTCATGTTTTTGAAAATCGAAATCTGCTGTGGCCAAAAATGGGTTAAGGTTTTTATGCCCGAAGCCTGCTTATAGAATATATAAAATAAATGTCTGTCTGTCACACGACGCTAAAACTCAAAAACTAGAAGACCGATTGACCTGAATCTTTCACAGAATATTCGCCTCGACTAAGTATCGCTAAACCACATAGTGCGAATACGACCCGACATGTGGGCGGGGCACCTCCCATACAACCTAAATTTTTAATGTGGAATCGCTTCGGAATAATAAGTCGGATAGCATTGAAATTTTGTATACCGTCATCCCATAGATGTGTCATTCTGCTGGTAAAAGTTGATGGGCGTTGGACAAGGGGTGTGACAAATTTTTTGTGACTAAAATTGTCCGCGTAACTTTGGAACTGTAAGTCGCACATCAATGAAACTGGGTCACATCCTTCGACTGGAGGAATGGATTGGGCATTGCATGAAAGGGGCATGGCACTGCCCACAACTTAATTCTATATATGATTGACTGACTAAGTCATCACTACATTATATATTTTGAGGTCTTCGAGAATTCAAAATTATCTCCTAAAAATGGACAAGTTTACTCTTTATTTTGACTGTTTTTTGTAGGACAATTGATACAAAAAGAAAGGAAAAATTTCATTTTAAAGTTGTTAGTTTAAAAATTCTGCATTTAAAAAATGAATTTTTTCATCTCTTTTAACAATTAACAGACATTTTTTGTAGGACAAAAGGTACAAAGGTCCTTTCGAGCCAAAGCACAATGGAAATTAATTCATTATAGTTCTTTCAGTTGAAGTAGTGTTTTATATTGAAATGTTAATATATAACGAAGAAAGTATAATTTGTTTTCAAATATTGTATCTTCGGAATCGCCTTATCCAAAGTTCAGTGTTCACTGCTGATCCCAATGACCTGCCTGATAGAAGTACAATTCAAATATATAGCAATACAATTCTGATGAATGCTACAGATTGCTGGATAATTTTGCAATCAGTATCCAAAATGTGCGGCAGTCGATTTTTCCATATCAGAACTTTATATAACTTTATGAACTTCTCTGTCCATCGCCAAGTACTGAGCAGAGATTAGAAAATGAGTTATCTAGGCACTGTTAGCGAATTCAGCAACCATTTTGTCATCTCATTCGGAAACTCTCTGCCTTCCACTCAATAGTTTGCACATAAGTTACGGCGGAACAGAAAACTGTTATTAGAATGTATTTCATTCATTCTGCTATCGATCGTAAAAGGCATGCAGGCAGTACAGAAATTAGAGGTTACGTTATCTAATACGCTTTTTATTTTTTTATAACCCAGTCAAACAAAAAATAAATTTTTAAAAGACCATCGATAAAACTAGAAAATTACAAAATAATAAAGTTAAAGTTCAATTAAAAAAATCAACAATAATTCTTAAGACGATTACTCTTGAAAGAGAGAGATCTAAGTGTATTGCGATTAAGTTCTGAGAGCGTCCTTTTAGTGTATACAACAACCATCTTATTATCGCATGCGCGAACTAGAAACCGTCTCATCCATAGTCTGAACATAAGTTAAGACCGAAAAAAATGTTATTAGACTGTTTTTCTCAGTCAATTGCCAAGTACTAAGCAGAGATTAGCGATTGCGTTATGTAATGCCAAATGACTCAATTCTACTCCATAGTCTAATCATAGCTTAAGACGCGATAAGAAACTGTTGAAATTTAAAAATAAGGAAAACTAGAATTTTATTCATTTGAATCCTTCAATTATTGTGTAATTGAGTCTCCCCATTCTGCCGCCCCCCCCCCCCCTCAATGTTTTCAAACGATTCGTGTTACACGCATTTCAATGACTTTCAAAGCACAAAATCAAAACAAATATCAAACAAATTTCGCATCGAATCACAATTCCGATAATGGCAAATAACAAACGACTGCGCACTGATTGTCTGTAAGCAAAATATTTTGGGGTGAAGAGTTCAGCGTATGTGAGACGCTGCCAGCATAAACCACACACATTTATTTATAGTATTCGGTTGTGCTACACATGAAAATATTTCTACGAAAAAACAAATTGCGCACAATTGATAAGGCAGCAAAAACCCACATTCGGTTGTTTTTTTTTTTTTGTTCAGGCGAGACGGCAAATTTAAAGCGCAATTCAGAAAGTTTAATCACAAAGCAAATTTTATAAAGGAAAATGCAATTATAAAGCGAATATTTATATGAATGTTGCACATACACATACATACACAAGCAACCACTACTAATTGGAGCTTGTTTTTGAATATAAAAAAAATATTAAAAAATATAAATATAAAAAAAACAAATAACATTTTCTTTAGTCGGTATTGACTGGCAGAGTTTTACGCTGCAACGGTTATGCGACTTCCAAAAATGTTTCCTTCATTTCGAACGAAGAAGAAAATGAATAGAGAAAAAAACTGTTAAGTTGCATAATTTTATAATCAGTTTCTGAAATGTACAAAAGTCGATTTTTCCATATCAGAAATAACTTATTGAACTTTTCGCTCGATCGCCAAGTACTGAGCAGTGATTAAGAATTTAGTTTTCTGAAGCGTTGTTAGCGAATTCAGCAACCATTTTATCATCTCATTCGCAAACTCACTGCCTTCTAGGAAAAAGTGGCAGCCCCAAGGCGGATTCTACTTGGGCCATAAAGACCCATTGGGATACCACAATCAATCAAACTAAAGTCCGCTCACTCGTCGAACCAATTTGAGCTCCTTACGAAGAGTAGTAAACTGTGTGTGGACCTATCGGCTGGATCCATAGATTGTCAAAGAAGAAGTGGCCCAAGTAAGTCCTTCCTCTTCTACATAATTTGGCTTATATGGACTAAACTAGTGTTATAAAAGTTCAATTTCCTTTAATACAAAATTCTGTTTATTGTAGGTTAGGTTAGGTTGGCTGACCGCAAGGGGGCCTCACATAGACCGAATTATTGGTCCATAATGTTATGAAATCGTGGGGCGGCAATGTTGCCAGATAGATTTAGGAGATTCATGGCCTTTTAGGAGAATTTTTAGGAGGAAGAATTGTTGAGGAGAAAGCTTAGGAGATTTATATTTTATGTTAGCGGATTTTTCGGATCCTTAGTGGATTTTTTGGAGATTTTTGGATAACAAAGTATGATGTATTGGGAACACTGGCAACAAAACATATTTTGGCAACTATTTTAACAGTCAAAGCACCCTATTGTGTTAAAAATTTTGAAGCTTACAAAATGTAAGCTCGTTCCATCTCGTTCTCACTTATTGCTGTCACAATGAAATCCCGCTAAAAATTGCACTTTTAGTTTAATTCATTTGTTATATGTCTTGTTTTTGTTAAGTTTTTTGAAGATGAATGAAAAAAGGCTGCATTAAAAAAAATTATATGTTATATATTTTTATTTTTTTATGAGAAGTTTTATATTATTCCTTTAAAATGACGTAAATTATAAAACAATTTTAGGAGATTTTTTTAACTTTTGGGAGGAAATTTCAGGATTTTTTAAGATTTAGGAGAAAGTCATTTCAGGTATCTGGCAACTCTGTGGAGCGGAAACCTAGAAACTGTTTTTAATAAATTTCTTAGCGAATCTGTTTATTGTAAACCTATTGAAAATTTAGTTATCTTCAGGGGGACAGATGGGTTAGAGGGTAGTTAAGGGGTTAAAATGGCCAAACGATCATAGCAATCCAAAGCAATTTACAACAAATTTTTTTCCTATATTTCAACAACATACCAACAAACAAACCAAGTAGTAGTATCTTTTTCTTAACTGAAAAAGATACTAAAAATGGCCCAAACCGTGTTAAGAAAAAATACCAAAAAATTTTCATAAGAGTTTTTCATCAGCTTTCGATGCAAGCTTCACCAATTTTGGGTCCAGTAACTTAGCTCTTTTGCAATTCGTGACGCTAACAAGGCAGACAACAGATGAACAGACGCACAGTGTCGCGAGTGTGGCCAAAAATGGTAAAAATCAATGTTACAAAATGTCTAAAGTGAATATGACAGATAATATCTCAACTAAGAAAACTCCGTTTTCCGATCTTCAATATCCTACTCCGTTCCATTTTTATTTAGCTTCAAAGTTGATGTTAAAAAATACGCATTCGTTCCAAGTTTGCGGGTAATTCTTTTTGCTGAATGAAAAATCAAATAAAAATATAATTTATGTACTAATATAGTCATGTTACATATTAAATAAAACTGGAATTTTTCCTGTATGGTAGCACTATTTTTTGGTTTGTGCTTTGAAATAACTGAGAAATTCCGTTTTATTGAAAAATTAAGTTTTACTTCTAACAAAACACCAAAAGTTTGGTGGAAAAAAGTTTAAAAAACGCCAAAAAACACTTTTTTAGTTCCAACCCTAAATTACTCAAAAAAGTATGTATTAACATAATCCGGAGTAATTTTTTGCTTATAAGTGCTTATTTGGTGGTTATTTGAATTTTTCTAGTGACGCCTCCACTAAAAATACGTGATTTCTTCGAAATGTAACGTAAAGCTGAATCCAGAAAGCGGTCAATAAAACTTGATTTTCTTATAAATTTACTTAAAGATAAGATGGACGTTGATGTTAATCATGAACATAAGCAAAATTTGCGTCCCCACCTAAACATTTACTTTTTGTAGTGGCACCTACAGTAAAAAATGGTAATTTTTTCGAAGTATGGCTTCCGACGCACAATGAAAGTAGCGTCAAAGCAGCTGCTGAAATGATGAGCTGCATAAAGGACAAGGTTGGCACATTGTACGTATCATCAAAAGTAGGCAAAATGCCACGCCCACTTTAAAATCTAAACATTTATACCAAAATATGGTATTACAAGGTGAAAAAATTAATACACGAATTCATAAAGGGAAAGTTTTGGTCACTTAATAAATATGGTCCAGCTGCCACGCCCACTTTTAGGGGTTTAGAAAGCTTACCAATTAACATTACATCGTGGAACGAGTATCGTAAACAGCCGCCTAAAAATACAGTTTTAGTTGTAGTAAAATACGAATATTTTTGAAAGTGGGCGTGGCAGAGCCCAGTGTGAGCTTTTACGTCATTATTTTAAGCTTAAATACAAAATTTCATAATATTAATATTAATAATATTAAGCAAGTTATTTCAATTTTACAGTTCCTTTCGTATGGGAGGTGGGCGTGGCAGTGGTCCAATTTTAATTATTTTTTGTGAATTTCGTAATTTCCACTACGAAAACAATCTCACCAAGTTTCATCGAGATAGGACAACGCTAAGTATTTTTGGCCACGGCTTATATGGGATCGCGACACTGTGAGACGTGGTAAGCTGCACAGACTTGGCTGCATCGATACTCCCACTGATATTAAACAAAATTACATATATGTATATGTATATATTTATTTTCTTTCTTATTTTCAGACCCCACACCAAACTGACTGACCGCTTAGTAAAGTGCGCAATAATGACGAGAAACTATTAAAAAAAATAGCACAAAATTGCGCTGAATCGAATACTTCAATAAAGCGTATTTAGATTGAATTTTACGCAATTAAAATTTGCATGGCTGATGCAATTATTATTGTTAATTATCAGTCAAATGAATGAACTGTACAATTACAATCGAAAGAGAAAATCCAGAGAGTTTTGAATGTGTAATTTCTGATTGTGTGGCGATGGCAAAGTTCGATTTTGGCCCATTCTTTGCCCACTTTACCAATAAGTCAGACGAGAAAATTTCATTTCGTTCGTTGCATTACAATGAAGACCGACGAATAAAGCAACGTGTAGTGCATTTGTCATTTTTCGATGCTGTCACGCAATGCGACACGCAAGTCGAAAGTCAGCACTGTGTACAATTTTTGTAATATTGCCCCCAGAAGCCAGAGAGAAAATAGTCGAGGAGAAGCCAAGAAGAGAAGAAAGAATTGTAACAAAATGTTTGTATGTAGTTAGTGTGGTGCAATGGCGAACACACAAGCAGACAGACCGACAGACAGGTAAACCGACAGGCGTGCAAACAGCGCCACAGACACTCCGCCAAACAAACCGTCACACAGACAGACAATACGAGTAGTGTCGTCTGATGTGCGAAAACCTGTCAGTACACCAGTCGCGACATTGTTTGCGCCATCTGATGGTTTTACGTTGCGCTTTGGGTTTTTGGCATCAGCCATGTTCATTGCTTGGCAGGTTAACTGTTCGCCTGTCGACTGGCTACTGGTTTTGTTGCTGTGCGAATGTCAATAACTGAATTCGATTTGAAAAACCAATTTAGCATTTTGTGTGCTGTGTGCTGCAGCGGTGGCAGTTCCCAGCGCCAAAAAAAATCTGCATGTCATAGTGCAGCACGCAAACAAACAAACCACAACAACAACAACCTCGATTCGAATCCAAATTCAAATGCAATTCGCACATTTGATGCATATTGCATTTCACTGTTGTTGACATTTCTGTTGCAAGAACTGTTGAACTTTAAGAATTGCGCAAAGAGTTAAAAGTTCACTGCACGCGTACTGACGATTATTTGTGACATTGCACAGTGATTCGACTCCATAGAACCGCGGGACAAAATTAGAAGGAGTGGTCCGTTCTTCATAAAATTTGGTATACTAGTTAATTTCCTTTTTGTTTTTCTTAAACTTTTGTAGTTTGGCAATGCCTGAGACTTAAATTTGCAATTTTCGTCATTTTTGGAGAGCTATAGCACCAAGTGTGTTGGCTAGATTTTTCAGATTTCACATTTAATCGGTAACGTCAACATTGATAATTCCAAAGAGTAACATAAATTGTCTTAGGACCCTCTGGTTTTGCAATAAAAACAATAATAATAGACGTATGTTTTGCTTTCTTGCAGTTTTCTCAATTTTTCATGCTGATTGCATATTTTTAGGGATGAAACCACTTCCCCCACTTTTCCACTTTTCAAATTGAATTATTTTCTGAGATCGGAAGATATCGGAGGATGTAATTACATTATCTGCTTCTTATAATGAAAAAAATCCAGGAACATACTTTTACATACTTTTTAGATATTTTCCTCTAAGTTTTGCCAATTTTCAGATTTTTAATTTAGAAAAATATTTAGAATTAAAAGTGAAGTAAAAGTCTCAGCCTTGCAAATTTTGAGAAAACATTAAAAGCGAAAATGGCCACATCATTTCTTAATCAATATTGAAAGTTTTCTTGGTAACAATGTATTTTGACAATTTTTTTTACTCAATAGACTAAAAAATATGTGTTTACATTTTTTTGTGAAAAATGTTTCAACTTTGAGCCGCTTTTGCACACACACTAATTAATTTTTAGCACAGATTTTTTGGGGTTCTCTTAGTTAGAGTTTTACCTTTCAAATGACATCAAAATCATTAAATTCTGAGACTATACATTTTTTTAATTCTGTCTAGGGAACGAATCACTGTGCATTGATACAAAGTTCGTTTGAAAGGTGCATTAATAAAATATGAATTGATCAACAACTACGCCAAATATGTTGGAATGATTGAAAAAAACCAACAAATGCTCAGTAGCGGCAGTTTGGGTGTTGTTGCATAGCATACTTTTGGGCTGAGCCAAAGTTGAGTTGAATGGAACACTGACTGCAACAGATAAGTGTGATCGACTGGCAGAGCGATCTGGTAGTCTGGTAGAGATCTGGATTTTATCGATAAGGATTTTATCGATAAGGAAAAACAAATATATTTCTTGGTTAACCAATGAGACCAAAATTGCGCGCATTTTTAAAATCAACTATTCGAATTATTTTTTTTACATTTATATTCATGTTTTGTAGCATATTTTCAGGCTGACTAAATAAATATCTAACAGACTGGTAGAGCAATCATGCCATATAAACGCCCTTAGAAGTAACACTGGGGTGACAATTTCATGAATTATTCGGCCCTTTAAGGATTAAAATCTCATAGACAGGCCTTTGATTGTTTTTGTCCGGGAATTTATTCTCAGAAAAACTATTAAGAAACCAAATATGATTTCACTCCAGTGAAAGGCAACAGATAAATATTCCAATTTACGCATGGAAAACGATAAACTCCAAGGACCTGAAACAACACTCTTAGGTCCTACCGATACTGTTTCAAATAAGTAATAAGATCAATAAGTACAGTACAGGTCTCCCTCGTATAAAGCGGTGGTTACGTTCCAGGAAAATTCCGCGTTATGTGATTCGCGTTATAGAAGACTTAACTTTCATATAAATTTTAGGGTTATGTTCCAATAAGCTTTTTCCAAAATAAAATAGGTACTAAATTAAAGATGTATGTACATTCCAACTCAAAATCAAAATTCATACTTTATTTAAAAAATTAAAAAACATAATGAAAAAAACTGTTTTTTTTAAAATCGAGGGAGACCTGTACCTAATTTTAAAAATAAACTCGAAACCATTTCCAAGTAACTTTACCTATTCGTATTAATTATTTTTTAGTGTATAGTTTCAGGCTGATTTTTGGTAAAATTGCGCATAATTTTCAAAATTAACTAAACAGCGGCCGTTTGAATGCAAACATAAGAAAATCAATAAAAATATATTTGGCTAATTTTATTATTAAACATAACTACAACTATAAATTTTGCGCATGTGGAAAACTCCCGGCTGTAAGCAAAAAGTTGAGCCACAGTTATTCAACAACAGACAAACTGTTGGCAACTGTTAGCCGTTGAAAGCAGCAACACACCAAATACCGAAATACAACTCTTGAGTGAATTCAGGCCAATCAGTTCACTTTTATATAAATATTCCTTCACAACCTGCCGCCTAGTTATTTCTGGCAGCAACAAACTTCAAGTGAAAACAGACTTTAAATATAAACTCGTATTTCAGCATAAAAGTTAATAAACAAGCAAATCTATAGAAAGCTAAGCACTCGCTTATAAAAAGGACCCAGATGCCTTTAACCTGCGCTCTACCTAAGTTTTTTCATAGACGCAAATAAATTTTTGAAATTAAGCCCTTTTTCGAAAGAGGAGAAAGCTAATAAATCATCTTCGACCAATTCACTTTCGATCCACTTTTATCTTTTACCTCTTCTTCTACATTATTTGACGCCATCTTTGTCACACAATGGTTGTTCTTTATTACATTCGAAATTAGCATCAATTAAGGATTAAGTTTCTAGCGACCGAAAAAAGGCCTAAATTTAACGATTTATTTTGCGACTATGGAAAATATTATAAGATTTTGTTTGCAAGGGTTTATTGAGCACATACTGAGGTACGCTAAAAAAATTATTGTAATTTTTATTCAAAATGGCGGCGAAAGCGTCTTGGGTCACCCGGGTGGGAATTTGGCAAACGACGTGTACAAAAGCTTTGGTAAGGCAAAGGTTAATGGAAGCAAATAAAAGTACTCACAATATCGCTAAATCAACATTAAGTGCACTAAAGTAGTCTGATATAACGGTTTTATACTATTGAAATCAACATTATGCCACTTTTATTTTTACTATGCAGCACACAGTAAAGTGGTTGGGAGGAAGAGAAGAGGGTGGTAATGCAATGAAAAATGTATTGCATGCCGCACGCAAATAACAAAATCCAATATGGCATACAGACAGAGCGATTCAAAAATAAATGTCATCCTAAATGTATGCCAAAGTTTATTGCAAATTTAGTGCTGCGATTTAGCGTTGACAGTTGCATGATTTCTTTATTGCATTTTTTTAGGATGAAGAATAACTCGAATCGAGACTGAACTGCGCTGAACTCCAGATGACAGATGTAAAAGCCCAGAAAAAAAATATTTTTACAGTAACATCTCTCAAGCGCAGTTTGATTGAATAATAAATAATAAAAATCAGTATTTTTTTATCAGAATGTACATACATATATCATTTTATGGTATCAAATCAGACTTCAAAGGTAGATTTTACCACAGAATAAACAGTAATACAGAACGCGCATCTCATACAAATTCAAAAATGTTAAGGAGTCGTAATATTACGACCACTGTTAATTGAACATTACGTCCTCGCTATTAACATTACAAACAGCACTAGACAGCTTTCGTGTCTGTTATATCACAGAACAAACAGCACAGAGGAGATAAGAAGAAAGTAATGATCGCATGCGGTTCCGCAAAGCATTGAAGGGAAAATAGCGTCGGCTATGGTTGCTGTCGTTGTCGGCCAACAAAACGAAGTGCCACTTGCTTCTTACATATACACCAATACCTCACTTTGGGTCGTGGTTACGTTCCAAAAAAACACGACGCAAATTGAAACGACGCAAAGTGAATTATGATTTTCTATAGCAAACCATGTAAAGATCGAAGATAGGTTCCAGGGTTACGAAAATACTACTTTTTAAAAAGAAAATTCAACAAAGTAAACATTTAAAAAACATAAATAATATAACTCTGCCAATAAATAAATTGGAAAAATATTTACCTTTTTTGTAACCAGAAACAAACCGTAAAAATGTATAAAAATTTATTATTCTCTTTTAAAAAAAAGCACAACACACTAATTGAAACGTTACAAAAAGCACAACACACTAATTGAAACTGAATTCTAATGGGCCAGTTACTCATGACACAGAACATAAACTTAACCATAAACATAAACTTAGAAAATTTGAGCGATTACTCAAAACTTTATTTCCGTAAACATAACAAAACGACAATATTGCCACTTCGATTTCTCCATCTCGTGAACAATCAAATTCAAACTTTTCGCGACATTTTTTTACTTGCTATTATTAAATGTTTGAGCATCCAACGGCTAAAATTATTAATATATTTACGAAACTAATAAAAATTGCAATCCATTTTGTATATTTTACAAATTATTTTAATTTGTTTACTTTTCAATTCATTCCGAAGAGAGTGGCAACATTTTTTGCGTTTTCCGTAAACATAAACTTAGAAACCAAAACGAAACAGATTTCTAAGTTTACGGTTAAGTTCTAAGTTTATGTTCTATGTCTCGGGTAACCAGTTGTACAGCTTTCGGGTATGCCAGGTCGTGCTAGCTGACAAGTAAAACTAAGTTATGTCATGAGTAACTGGCCCATAAAATTAGCAAAACAAAGTGAAAATAAAACTGTATTAAAATTGCGTTGATTTTCAGTTAGAAAGGGAATCCCCGAGTTTTGATGGCATGGCGCAATTAGAAACATAACTCGTGCCATCTTTTAGAAAAAAAAGAAAATTTCAAAAAAAAAATTAAAGACTCGAACCCAAAAAAAATTAGTACTGATTCAGCAGCGACGCAACTTCGAAAAAACGCAAAACGAAACGACGCAAAGCGAGGGATTGGTGTATGGGTAGAAGAGCAATAAGCTATGGTTGTTGTTATTGTTGCCGGCTAGGAAATGAAACATTGAATTCGAATTATTTTTGCTTTGGGGTTCATTCTGCGTGCGGCGCAGTGCGTACATACGCTGTCGGTAGTAATTTTACGACGGAGTGTAGCGTGCAAAAATATATGAGAACGAATGTCAAAAGGCGGCAACTTATCGAGTTAAAAAGTCACTACGCTATAAAGTTATCACACTATTTTTAATATTGAAGATAGTTAAATGATTTGGTACAATCGTTATGTACGAAATATCTTTTAAATTGTGGATTTACATACATAACATATATCGAAAAAAAGCAAAACCAAAAAATTTATTCTGCCATCATTCGGGACCGTCGTTGCTAACTTACTTTTTTCTTATAACTTTTTGCTTTATAATAGATATGTGTGTACATACTTTAGACGTGATTAAATGCACAAATTCGTAATTACGATTCTACGGAACCTCTCATTTTTTTAGGATGAACAAACAAATGTGTGGGCCAAAAACCTGGGGGCCTAGAGTGGGGATAAAAGGCGTAGGGATAAAATAATAAATCGCGGCGAGAAGTCATTTACGCCAAAATTAGCGAAACCTTAGCCTTCAAGTACTCATAAGGAGATAAAAATCTTTTCACGCAGAAGGTCGATCGCATAATAACGTGAAAAAATTGTATTCTTATTAATCAACACACGTCGGGCATAGCCAGCCAAATTCAGCCAGAAACAAAAATTCAAAATTTACAATTTTCATTTGCTCATCAACACAACAACAATAGCACACTCGCTTCATTGAAAATAACAGTAACTTCTATGGCCGGCATCGAGCGCACGAACTCGCTCTGCACCACTCGGCACTTACCGACGTTGGCCATAACAGAGATCATCATCCCACGAGAAATTAGCAGAAACAAAAGTTCTGTTCAACAAACTCTGTTATCTCCCCGCTGCTGCTTTCGGCCCGCTCCCGAAATTCAGATTGCTTCGCTGGTCGACATGCGCATTCTGTATACTGTTTATTCTGTGATTTTACTAACTATAAATGCTCAAATGTTGCATTGAACTTTTGAGCCTAAATCCATTTAAAACCATATTTTGCACCAGCAATTTGCATATTTACGGGGTTTGAACCCCCTGTGTGCGCCACTGTGGCTATTACATAGAAATGCACATTGAATCAGGTTAGGTATATTTTTTATATTACGAGGGCGGGTCAATAAGTCCGTGACTTTTTGAATTTCCCGCCTCTTAATTGAAATGGCAACACTGCTCCCGTCAACAGTCATCTGTCAGTTAACTCTTGTCAAAAATTGAACAAGCTGCGACATTTAGTTTGTTTTTGACAGCCGTTAATATCAGACTACCGCGTTGACTGAGAAGAAAATGGGAAAAAGTGAATTTCGTGTGCTCATTAAGCATTATTTTTTGCGGAAAAAATCCATTACGCAAACCAAGGCTAAGCTTGATAAATATTATGGGGACTCTGCACCATCCATTTCCATGGTAAAAAGTGGTTTACTGAATTCCGATGTGGCCGTACAAGCACGGAAGATGCCGAACGTTCTGGACGCCCAGTTGAGGTCTCCACATCCGAAACAATTGAAAAAATCCACGATATGGTTTTAGCCGATCGGCGATTAAAAGTGAGAGAGATTGTAGAAGCCATAGGCATCTCACATGGCTCAGTCGTTTCAATTTTGAATGATCATTTGGGTATGAGAAAGCTTTCCGCAAGATGGGTGCCGCGTTTGCTCACATTCGACCATGTGCACACACACACACATGTGCAGTTTCCATGGCAAAAATCCATGAATTGGGCTACGAATTGCTCCCTCATCCCGCCTATTCACCCGATCTAGCCCCAAGTGACTATTTCTTGTTCCCAAACTTGAAGAAATGGCTCGGCGGAAAGAGATTTGCCTCCAATGACGAAGTGATCTCACAAACAAATGCCTATTTTGAAGACCTCGACAAATCATATTTTGCGGAAGGGATAAAAAAACTGGAGAAACGTTGGGCTAAGTGTATAGATCTCAAAGGAGACTACGTTGAAAAATAAAATAACTTTTTATCTAAAAACCTGTGTTTCATTCAAAAAGTCACGGACTTATTGACCCGCCCTCGTATTTAATGTTTTCATTAAAGAAGTTATCTATCGATATTTTTGTATCGAAATCGTAAAAAATATTTCTAAGTAGTGAAGTCGATGCGCGAAAATTTTGATTGCATATTTTGAAACTTCAGAAAAATTGTCTTAGAAAAATGTTCAAGCCATGTTTTTGACGTTAGATTTTCAACAAAAAGAGCCTGTAAAAAAACTTAAAACATTGTGCGTTCAGGCTCTAATGGGTTAGGAAAATATCTTCAGTAATTAAAATAATTCGCAAGTATATCATGGAATCCATTTTCAGCAACAACTTGAAATTTGTTGCTCCAAATTATTATTATTATTTTTTTTAAGTGAATAAATGAAAACAAATTTTTTTTATGATAACAATAATAATTTTTCAATTAGCATTTTTATGCAATTTTGATTGCAAGTTTTAAAAGTTCAAAAAAACTTTTTGTAGAAAAACTGTCAGGTAGATGTTTTGACCCTAAATTTTTTAGATTTTAATAAATTAAAAAAAAATTTTATGAATTTTTTAATTTTTTATCTATGCATATATTCATTAGTATCTATCAGTAAATGGGACAATGTCTGTTAGGTTAATCATTGAATCCATTTTTAACAGCAACTAGAAATAGAATTCTGAGCATTTTAATTAGTCATTCCAGCTATTGAGAATTAATTTTACTGACAATCAGACAATAAAACAAATCCATAGTATCTTACTTGCAAAATCTGATTGTTTAGTTTATATGTTGTGTTCAATATTTTTAATATTTGGAACACAATTCGAACATAATATCAGATATTCTGATATATTTTCGATGACTTTATTATTTGTAGAAATTAATAAAAACCATGTTTGAACAATTTCAATATTATTTGACAATACAGTACTTTTCGCTTAAAGCGAACTTCGAGGGACTGGGCAAAATGGTTCGTTTTAACCGAAAGTTCGCTTTAAAAGGGGTCCGTAATAAGCGAAAACATACAGCGCGTGCTTTTGAAATTGGTTCGTTTTAGGCGGAAAATCGTTTTAAACGGGTTCGTTATAAACAAAAAGTACTGTATAATGAAAACTTGTTATAAATTATAACAAAACTTATTACAAGTTATAACAAGTTTACACAGCAATCTGACCTCAAATCAGTGCCCAACAAGAACATTTTTTTTCTTAATTTTAGCTGCAATATTTACTATAAATTTTTCACTGTTATTCGAGTTGAAGTTTTCTTATTTCGACATCAATTTTAAGAAACTATAGTTGCATGGCTTCTTTCAAATGAAAACCTGTCACCACTGCAATCACTACAATTCTGCAAAATGCATTTTAATATTTCGCAATCGATGGTGCACAGAAAATAAATTTCCAAAGCACTTGAAGTAAAATAAAAGGAAATCGCATGCAGTGGAATAGTTGGCAATTTTTACGCTCACATTTGCACCTCTGACCTGAACTTGTGTGTAGTTGTCATTCTGATTGCCACGAGTACCCATCCATGCTGGCGTTCTTCTTCTTTTCTTTCTTCTTCTATCTGCTAATTGGCTCACCATAGCTTGCAAATGAGCTGAAATATTCAAGTAATTTTCCCAAAAGTTCCAACAAAATGTATGAAACATTACTGTTTTGTTTCTTAACACTACGCAAATTTATTATATCTAATATTTTGCTTCAATTGTTTTTTGGTTTTCGTTTTAAATTTGTTCTGAAACTATTTTAATCTCCATTCCTCCACGGATTTGACATTTGCTTCATTCATATTTTGATGTTCTCGTAACCACTTTTCAGCGTGTGCAATGCGGTGCTCCAAACTGCGATATTTCGCGTTCAATTTGTCTAAAACCTTCTTCCGCTTCTGGACCGCTTCGGCCGTTTCGTCGTAGTCGTTCATCAGTGCGGGCTTGTCGAGCAGTCCGCCTTGAAAGCTCAGCTCTTGCATTTCGCGCCGCAACATGCCGCGCTCGATTTTCGCCAAATAAATTCGGCGCCGACATGTGTGCTTCTCGCGCTGCAGCTGCTCGAACGCCTCCTTCTGGGTGGCAACGCTGCCGCGCAACATTTGCTGGCGCTCCCGCATGTGGGCGATCATATGAAAGTCGATTTCACAGCGCGTCCGCCACCTTGCCAGCTCAGTGTTGCGCTCTGTGCCACAACAACAAACAACAAATTTCGTCAGTTACATTCAATTGCATTCGATTTGACTGTGTTGGCGGCAGAGTGACTGCCAAAACACTAATAAGACTACAGATACTTGTTACAAATCATTTGTTTAGAAATATTATTCGATATCGAAAGTTTAAAAAAAGTTTAATTTAGTTCATTGTCTGAATGGAACTATTGCACTGTGTTATTGAATATCTTTTATTCTGAAAGGGCCGAGTGAGTAAAATTACGCTACACCAAATCAATATCTATATTCGACAGAGCGACTGCCAAAACTCTAATAATACTAACAACAACAAAAATATACCAATACTTATTTTAAATATTTTTTTATTTTAAATATTCTTCAATATTAAAAAAAGTTTCATTAATGTGATTTTCTGATCGGAACTATTCCAGTGTGAGCTGAGTAAGTTTACACTACACCAAATCTACATGAACGATATTTAATCGATCGCGCTTTACACAGCGAGCATTGTTGGTACTCACCTTCGATCTTCTTGCCCAGCGCCAATGTGTCTGTCTGCAGGTGTTCGTAGTCGCGCAGGCGCAATCCGTTGCCAATGTTTTCCAGTTTTTCGAGTTTCTAAAACGATTGCGATCAGCACTCGGCACAGACAACAAATCGAAAGGCCGTTACCCACCTCTAGCATTGCCGAACGGTTGTGTTGCTTTTGTATGAGCATGAAACGCACTTGCGAAATTTCACTGCGCAATCTATCCATTATCGATAGTAAGTTGTTCACTATCTGAAAAACAAGAGAATCTCAGGCTTTCTTCAATTGCTCGCACGCCGTGCACGCCCTCACCCCAAGCATTCGTTCCTGATCTTTGCTCGACTCGCGCACGCACGTTCCCTGCACCAGCTCGTTGAACTCGGCTATTATGTTTTCGGTGTTGGCCGCTTCGGTCGAGTAAACGACTTCAAGTTCTTTTATTTTGGCATCGGTCACCGTTTTCGTTTCCTGCTCGCGGCCCATTAGGTGGTCCAGTTTGGCCACGACCTCGCGATACCGTTCCATATTCTGCGCAAGGTGCTCTGGACTATCCTCCAGTATTGCGCGGAAGATCTTCTTTCGCCTGAAATGATCCACCACTTTGCGATTGAGAAAGAAGCGCGCCCGCTGCTCTACCTCCAGCTGCGACATCAGCTTCTCAATCTCTTTTATTATCTTCATTTTGTCCAACTTGATGGCTATGTCCCTCAGGGGATCAACGCGCTCGCAAGTATCGACCACCACTACGATCAGTTCATTCAGAAACTGCACGGTTTGCTCGATCAGTTTTAGCTTGGCATGCTCCTCGGCCATCATTTCAAAGTTTGTGCCATCGTCAAGGACCACCTTTTTGTCAAGGTCCGCTTCTAGAAATTGTTCGATCTCATCTTCCGGCTGCTGTTGCTGCTGCAGCAACTGTTCCTGCCTATCGAGCTCGTCCAGTCCGTCGTCAAGTTCAATTAGTGCCAACAGTTCGTCATCTTCCCGGGCCTCACTCGACTCTTCTTCCACCTCTTCTTCAATAACTTCCAGAATGTCTTCCTCGCCTTCAGCGCCTTCTTGTTTTTTTCTAATCACTGTTCTTCGCGATGATTTCCTTGATAATAATGATCTTTTCGACATTATTGATTTCTTTGACGCCTTCGCAATCAGCTTCTGCTTTTCATCTAGTGATGCGGTCGATATCGGCATTCCAGTTAAAGGATGTACAAATCTTCCCACATCCAAATCCTCTTCCGGGACTGTTGTGCCCGGAAGAGCAATGTCCTCCGTGATGGTTGATGAAATCTCATTCAGATCCGGAACCATGCCCAGTTGAGCACAGAGATCAACATTCAGTGTCATCTCTTTCTCGTACGACCTTTTTGACGTGTCCTCCGAGCTGGCTTCTTCTGGCAACATTCCTTGCAAGTCGTCAAGGCCGACTGTGTCTACTACTATCACTTTCGAACTCTTGCTCTCAATAGGGCCAAAAGTGCTGCGCGAAACACTGCGCAGCCCGCTGAACTTCCTCGAGATTGTTAACCGCATCGCTGACTCACTCGTCGTCGATTCGTCATCATAGAATTCGTCGTCCGAATCGGAATCAAGAACTTGATCTATTTGTTCCGATTCAATTCCCTGTGCCAACAATGTGTCCAGTGCCTCTTTCTGGTCCTGTTTTTGTCGGTGACCATGAAGCCGAAGCTGTATTGGCTGCAGAACCGCGTCCAGCTTTTCCCGTGCTGATGCGAGACTCTTCCCGCTTAGCGCGGAGAATCTGTCTGCGAACTGGACCCTCTCCGCGGAAACGGTGGGAACGCCTTTAGTCTCCATGTCGATGACACTTTCCATGCGAAAAAGGGGCGCTCCGTCATCTTGCTCTGTCTCTGAAGATGGGGAAGGTGTTTGTGGCTTCATTCTTGATGGCGTCGACCGCAGCGATAAGCCTGATCGCTTTTTGTGCATAAAACGCGCGCGTTGCATTGAAGTACTGCTTACTGGGTCGACGTGCATCTGCATTATGCTGTCGTTCTCCAAGTCGTAATCATCTTCTTTTAAGTCGGAGTAATCCAAGTGTGCTCCTGCTGCCATTGAATTTCGAGCAGCCGTCACAATTTTCGTGGCCATTCGTGTTTTGTGCAGAATCCACGAAGGCTCTGACTCTCGATGAAACCATGAGCCGCCCGGCGTTAAGACGGCCTCGCCTCCCACCGCTACCCTCGTTGTGCGGCCATGAACCCTCATTCTAGCATCACGCAGCAGGTTTTCCATTATTCCAAGCAAATTATTGTAATGAAATGTAAACAAAACAAACAACACAAACAAAATTCCCCCCCCAAAAAAAAAACACCGTAAACAACGGTTGTCTACAAACAACTAAACTGAAATTCAAAACATAAATTCTATGACTACTACCTGAAATCCACAGCCCAATTTGCCTCCGGTACAGCTTTCACGGCCTGAATCGTGACATGGCTCCCACCGAACAGAGGCGCAGAATCAATTGGAACCCATCAATAAAATTCAACCCACAACGCGTGATACGCCGAACACATAGACGACGGCAGCGACATGGCCACGCGACCGCAAAGTGGCGTCGGCTTCAATGGTCGCGGTGAAGTTGGCAACGTGATTGCAGCAACAGCACAACAATCACATATTTTGTGACGCTTGAATTTTCCAATTTACCAAAATATCAAATGTTACGCATTCGGCTCATGAAAAAGCAATCGATGTTGCCAATCTAAGCTGTGATACCAATTGCTTTGGTTTTGTCGCCTACGAAATAGAGATTAGCTCTAAGCTTGGCGACAGCGACATCTGTGTTCGGTGTTCGTGTTGTCGTGCTGTCGTCAAAAGAATCGTTCCCATACGATTGTTCTGATTCTATATTTTGACAGATACAGTCGTGTCGCTGCCGTCGTCTATGTGTTCGGGGCATGAATGAGCACCACAAATTGTGCGCCGCCGCCGACACGAAATACGAGTAGCCACCAACGTAAAGTCTCAACTATGCGATCTTTTATTGTCGAATCCAAACAACGGCGCACTGTTCAATGCATAAGAATTTCGCTTATCGCACGTACTGCACTCTACAAAAACTTGGGCAACTTGTCCTCGTTGCTGTACTGGACGATCAGGCGCCCCTCGGTCGGGTTCGGTTCGTCGTCGCTGTCGCTCAGACTCAGGTCGGTCAGCGAGGTGACTATGCGACTGCCCTCCAGATAGTCGTACGACGGCACTGTCCGGCCCTCCATGTTGTCCGAGTCCGACGAGGACTCATAGCCGGCGGCGACTTGCGCGCGAATGGCGGCCGCATTCTCCGGCTGCACGGAGCGCGCGCGCGATCGCACTCGCGACCGCGATTGTCGCAGCGCCACAGGCGACCGCGGCATCGCCGACGGCGCGCTCGAGCCCGAGTGCCGCGAACATTCGCGACTCAGTGCCGTTGCGCTGCTGCAATGACTGTCGCTGCTGTTGTACGTGTAATCGGTGATCGAGACCTCGACTTCGGGCCGCTCCGCTGGCCGATCGGTTTGGGTGCTGCGCGTCTCTCTGATTGCGGGCGATTTGTTGTTGCTTTTGTGGTGTCTGCCCCTGCAGTTTTGGCAAATTAAAGACTTATTTTTCTTGTGATTTCGATTGTCTTTGGACTGGGACATTTTGACCGCCGCTTGGAATTTTTCACCATTCAATTTTGGTTTGACTTGGGGCGCAAAAGAACAAAGCAAAAACATTTATAAATTACCAAGTGTCAAAATTGTGTCTTTTCCACTTTTTCAATACTGTGCTCCCAGTATGCGGAAAGTGGTTTGCTTGCCTTTTAGCGCTCTGCGCGTTGATCGAGGCCGCTGACTGTGGCGTTCGTCGCGACCTCAGACACTCGTCGCGTGCACGGACCGTTTTACATTCTCTGAAATTGGCGCACAAAGCCAAACGAATGAAACGTGTCAAAACTATAAGTAATAATAATAGCTAATTGTGTGCTGTTCGTTTTTTGTTTGTTTGTCTATGACTTGTCGCACAGAGTCGCAGACAAGTGGATAATGTACGATTTTTTGGGACAATTTCAAAAGGCCACTTTAACCCTTTCGACCCCGAGTTTCACCCTGTGTCTCGATATTACTTTTTGGTATTTAAATCATGAAACTCTTTCCTAAGAAGTGTGCACACAACATTTGAAGTCACCACGCCTCTTTGTTAGAGTTATAGAGCTAGTTTACTTTTGAACAATTTTAGCTTAAAACGGGTTAAATAAATTTTGTATCAATATTTTTTAATTACAGAACAATTATTTAATATTTATGGAAAAATACAAAATTATCACTTTTTGATTTTAAATAACCATTATTAAAAAAACAGGGTTTTGATCAAACGCACCCAACTCGTAGACTTCAATTAGAACACAAACTTTCCCAGATATCGCTGCAAATTATTGGAAATTATTTTGGGGATAACAGTAAAATTATTGTAGTTTGCTTTGGATTCACTTCTAAAAATATTAATTTGTTGGCGCCTACTTAAATTAAACCCATAAATCAATCATAGCTTTTGCTATAAGATGACAAACAGATGAAATTGCTCTCAGGCAACTTTGGGGTCGAAAGGGTTACATGTTGGTATTAATTATTAAATTTCGAATAACGCGAGTTCGAGGTTCTTCGGTAGAATGGGCCGGCTATGCCACGCCCAAAACATATCTCACAGTCCACCACGTCCTGTGGGACAAGGGAGGATGATGATGAGATGAGACGGCGAACCGTTTTCTGTGTGCCTCAGATTTGAGACATTTGGCACTGAAGCCAGCACCTCGGCACCTTGGTACCAGAGGATCTACTCAGATTTCTCCGGAAACCAGAAACCTCTAGTCGTACTAAAATGAACGAATACTCTCGAGTCTGACTGCTGTGCTTGCTAAGTTGTTTCGACAAGAATTTGTTTCCTAATGAAAATCAATCACTGAGTCCAAATTTATTTGAAACTCAATGGTGCTCCATGATACAAAAAATAATGGTAGGACCGCTGTCAAATTTTGTTGACACTAAACGTGCTAATTGACGTTCTTCGTATTCGTAAAAAGCTTAAGTCGTGGTGCCACTTCGATATAATATTAAATTAGGTTCCTTTTCATTGACTGATGGTTTATGTATCATTTTGGCTCAAAATTGGTGAAATGTTTGACAAATATTTTCACAAGAAAGTACGACGTCACATTTGTGCCACAACAAGTCGCCAACACAAACATAAAACTCAACTCTCTTGTTATTGCAGACTTAATCTGTCAGTTCAATATTGACACAACAGGCCGCACATTCCATTTCCGTCATCTTTCAGCACCCATTCCTCTCCCTTCCACCTCATCATCCTCCATTCACGTACAAGCATTTTATTAGTTGCATTGTTGTTGTTGTTGGTTGTAGTAAAAAAGTGTATCCTCATCAAACAGCACGAAAGGATTTTGAAATAAAATATGCAAAATGTGCAGCCACATTTTGACATTCCTACAAAAAATTAATCAATGTCGAAAAGTTTGCACGAATTTGTCACCATGTCGCATGTTTATCTGCTTCAGGTATGGCTAAGGCATGTAAACACAACAAAACCACAACAAACAGGAAAATATGTACTTAAAAAAAATTTCCTTTTCTTTACTTTGCAGAGCCATAAAGCGCCTTAAAGTCGGCTATGTGCAGCTTTCATGCGAGTTTTATCTGCGCTCGAGAAAGAAATTTTCCAATGAATGACAATTTTATGTGTTGATTTTGTTTGTTTATCTGTGCGCCGGACACGTCAACGATGGCAGCAGCAACGAAAATACAATATTACAAAAACAACAATGCAAACTGAATTGTGCGTGAACAACTGAATGTGTGTGTATTTATGTGTGCGTGTTTGTTGTTTTTTCACTGTGGGTGAGAAATCTCGGAAAGATGCTGTCCAGTGTGATTGATTTTTAGGACCTAAAAGCAAGTTGTATGCAAAGGCTTCGGTAGAGCTGCAATGCATTGTCGAAGAGTGTTTGAACTTAACTGAGTTCTAAGTGGTCCTTTTCGAGGTCCTTTGATTTTTCACGTCTATTGCATTTGTAAAAATTTCTCAATAAAAAATTTGTAAAATTTTTTTTTTCAATAAACTCAATTGAAGGTATAAAAAATCGCTTTACAATTAGTTTCGAGCAAAACTTTGCAGTTTTTTTATGGAATTTTTTTACAGACCTGTATGTTGAAAAGCAGTTGGAGGGTTCATAGATGTTATATAATTAACAAATTGGTGCCTACTATAAACAAATTAGTGCCTACTATTAAAGTTTATTGTTAAGGCAAGTAGGTAGATAAGAGTTGCTGCCCCAAGGCGAAGCCAATTAAGACCATAAAGACCCATTGCGATACCACAACCAATGGAACTAAAATCTGCTCACTCACTGAGCCAGTTTGAGCTTCTTACCTAGTAGACCCTAGTAGACTGTGAATGCTCCTATCGGCTGAATCTCCTAAATCAGTGATGTTCTCTGCTACTGACGAAGAACAAAGAACGATGAAGAAAAAGTTGCTCAGATGACTCTTTCTTCTTCTAGATAATTCAGGACAAATGCAGAGAAAGTAAAGTGCTTTTTCTTCCTTCTACTCGTCGATACAGCTTAAACAGAAGTCATTAAAGCTTAAGTATATATCTTTCGAGTGAGCTTGGATGTCTTGGAATCTAGATTCTGATATATGTCGTTGAATTAGTTTAAATTTTTTTAGTACCCATTATACCCGACTTTCCATTGAGAGGAAAGTTGCACATACTGACGGCAGCATTGGCGGCCAAATGCCTCTATAGAATTTCTAAAGAAATCAGTAGAAGCCCAGTGTCTAAGTAATTCGAGAAAGTAGCCCGCAGTGCTCCACTGATGCACAATTTTTTCGCAAACTTTGGCAATAATCTACGATAACCCAAACTTGCCAATTCCCAAACTTTGACAATAATCTTATCGTATATAAGGTTTTCATTTTCACATCTGGTGAAGCAATTATGTCTGAAAGAATGCGTCTGAATCATGGTTTGCTTCAAAAGGTTAATATGCCCAAAAAAAATGACGCATTTTAAAAAACTGCAGATTTGCTTGATATTTCAATGTAATGTGATTTGATGTGATGTGATGTGATGTGATGTGATGTGATGTGATGTGATGTGATGTGATGTGAAGTGATGTGATGTGATGTGAAGTGATGTGATGTCATGTCATGTCATGTCATGTGATGTGAAGTGATTTAATTTGATGTGATGTGATGTGAACTGATGTGATGTGAAGTGATGTGATGTGATGTGATGTGATGTGATGTGATTTGATGTGATGTGATGTGAAGTGATGTGATGTGATGTGATGTGATGTGATGTGATGTGATGTGATGTGATGTGATGTGATGTGATTTGATGTGATGTGAAGTGATGTGATGTGATGTGAAGTGATGTGATGTGATGTGATGTGATGTGATTTGATGTGATGTGAAGTGATGTGATGTGATGTGATGTGATGTGATGTGATGTGATGTGAAGTGATGTGATGTGATGTGATGTGATGTGATGTAATGTGATGTGATTTGATGTGATTTGATGTGATTTGATTTGATGTGATGTGATGTGATGTGAAGTGATGTGATGTGATGTGATGTGATTTGATGTGATGTGATGTGATGTGATGTGACAATGAAACTTTCCTTCGCTGCCTTAATTGGCACTCGCTATTCGCGCCCCTCTGACCGCCCAGTTGTCACACATCCTTAATGATGTCAATGTGTTGTGCCGGTATGGCACCAATACAAAAGCACTGACAGCATATGTTCTCGACCCTTGTCCCTTTCACCTCTTGTTGATGCGTATCTGTGAGTGTGTGTGTGGACGCGTTTTTTTAAATTTCTTTCCATGTTTTATGACGCTTTACGTCATTAATTTTCTCATTTAATGAAATGACCTGCTGCAAGTATACGCGTAGGCGTTGGTCAGTGTGTCTAGGAGTGTGTGTGTGTGTGTATACATCAATAAATATTTTTAATGATATTTACACTTGAATTGCCTCAACTTTACGTACAGCCAATATTATTTATTTTAACGGCTACCGCACGCACTGGCGGCGCTTTACTTTCTTTACAACAACAACTGCTTGTCCTGAATTACCACCAATACAAACCCACACACACACACACACCGTCCGAGCCAACGAGCTGACCATGGTGGCAATTTTTATTGCTGTTTCTGTGTTTCTGGTTTTTAATATTGCACACTTTTCCGAAGCGCTCACAATATTAAATTAAATTATGTTATCTAAAAACATTTCCTGTTACGTACTTGAAGTGTTTTTCTACACTTTATTTGCTTTTGCTATTTCATGCCTTCACTCTTTGCTGCGGCTGTCAGCAGGATCTGTTAGTGTATACGACTGTTTGCGCCTGTGGCTGTGTGTGTGTGTGTGTGTGTGTTTGGAGTGCTTGAGCGTGGCGAAATGATAAATGAACGCATAAAAATGTTTAGCCACTGAGTTGAAGTTTATTATGGTGCTTGCGCCTAATGGTAGGCAACAAATACGCAATGCGAACGAAGAAAGCCAGCAAGCAAAGCTGGTGTTGCTTCTATTAACAAGATTAGTGAATGTTTAGTAATTGCTAAAGCTTCAATAAGCCCACATACCAGGAACGACACACACACACACACACACAATGCGATGTGCTATAGAAAAGATGAAAGAGCGACAGGAAACGCGCGCTCTGGGACACATGTCATAAAATGTGGCGTGCTTTATGACTCAGTCACATTTGCCACATTTCAACATTTGGCTCCACTGTGCACAGTACCGCTACGCACTTTATTTATTGATAGTTTGCCCATATGATAAAAAATTGAGTGCTGTATTTTTCAAAATTAATTGCTGGCCAGGCCAAATGCTGCGGTGCCATATTTATGTTCTCCTTGTGTGTGTGTGTGTGTGCGCGTGTGTATGGGGGGTATGTTCGTGTGTTGGCATGTCGGAAAATTAGTACGCGGCCATATCAATTTATTGCAATGGCTCGTTAGGTGCTGGCCGAGCACAAAAGGTAAGCAACATGTCAATAGAGCTTGGCACGTAGGACTTGGCGCTCATCGAAAGAATTTATGGTACATCGTAAATTTGCACAATAAACACCAACTGATGCGTATTTATGCGCTGAGCAATTGAGACTTGAATGTTGTTGTATGACGTAATTTGGTGATTTAGTGTGCCATGAAATAATGAAGACACTTGCAAATTGGCATCTTTGTAATACATTAAAAAAAAAGTTCAACTTTAAAAGACATTTTGGGGTCTGCAAATTGTATAGTTTCATTGATGATACAAAAATAGAAAACCTGTAATTTTGGAAGTTTTTATTGTAATGTACTAAAACTTTTTTAAACACAAAAAATTGCAAATAAGAACTAATTTAAAAAATAGTTTTTTTTAACAAAATTCTTTTTCTATTTTTGGATCATACTTTCAAATATTATAGCCATATTCTTTCTGAAAATTGAAATAAAACGCATATTTTACAGTACTGTCGCATGGCCAGTAATGAAAATTTTTCGTTTGGCAAAAATATTCAAAATCTTCAGCCAAAAAATTCAAGCATTATCGAGATTAATTCGAGAATTTGTCGCTAAAAATTTATATCGAGAAATTGTTTGTAGGGCAGCAAATTATACTAAAATGTAGTTGTATATGCTAAAGTTAACGCAATCTTCTTCCCAACACAATCAAATCTCAAAATTGCAACTTACACAACCATTCGTTGAACTTTTTCATTACTTTGCAATTTTCAAAATGCATAGAGATGTCGTACAAAAAGAGCCGATCGCAAAATGGCAAAAGATGAAAGCAAAGAAGACGAAGAAAATATATACTTAGGATGAAGCACTGCCACACGCAAGGGGGCTTTGGGGGTGTTAACCACCCCAAATATCTGTGTTATTACCAAAATTGTGGCTGACAAATAAGTTTTCAAATGGAATGCAGCTCAAAAATTGTGTGCAGAAGAATTGCGAAGACGAAGTCTGTTCAAAAGAGGTGACTTTTTCAATTTCACAGACTAGGTACAATCGATTTTCGATTTTATTTTGTTTTTTATGTCGGTACACATGTACCCAACATTTAATATTTGTAATAAGTTTAATAAAAATTTATACTTAATAATTATTTTTTGCACGCTAGAGGCCAAACATGTTCCAGCGCTACCCAAGCAACAATTGTATTTGACCCCTAGAACTCTGCTACGAAATGCCAACACTTACCTCTTCTTACCTTATCTTCCGCCCAGTACACGTCAAGTGAAAAATTTTAACACCAGTTAACACCAAACAGCAGCAATCAATTGCCTTCAACCAACGAATATGTATAATTGAAACAATTTTTGGTAACTAAAAGTTTTGCAACATACAAATATTTGGGAGGGATTTGAACCCAAAATTACGCCTCTTGCGTGGACCACTAAACTGGCGCAACAGCAGCGAGAATACAAGTGAGTACAGAAGCGACTTCTACTTACAGAGAATTCTGCTGTTAGTAACAGTGGGTTCTGCTATCAGTAGCAGAGGCAGTACCTGCCAAAGAACTCGTTTGCTTGTATGAGATGCGCGTTCTATATTACTTCATGTTCGTTGCTTCAACATACTCGTATACAACAACAACAACAACAATCTGCAGCAGTATGTCGAGCCGCATTGCATTGAATAGCAGTCCATTATTTTGTGTGAGTGGTTATTGGACGCGGTTGTTATTGACGCCAAGGAGCCAGGAAGCGTCGAGGGCTCCATTTGTGACCACAAATTTTCACTCAAATTTTGCCAAAAATTACCATTAAAACCTTTGTGATTCAACCTTCGGTGCTACTGACGACGTGCCACCGTAGCTGCGCTCAACTCCAGTCAGTCATTGACGCAGTAGTCATGTAAATGGCTCATGTAAGCCACATAGTTCATTAGTAGCTACTTTGCCTGTTCGTTCAGCTCAACAAATTTGATTTTGTAGAGTTTTTGAAGTCAGACAAATATAATGTCAGTATTTTTTCATTCGCCGTAGCAAGGATAGGGTTTTTTTTTGGGGAGCATATTTTGTATGATTTTTATTATTACATAACATGTCAGCTACAGAAATTCAAGCGAAAGAAGGGGAAGCTGCGCCACAGCCTCCGGCAGTTGATGCTCCAGCTGAGGTTGCAGCTGATGCTCCAACTGATGCTCCAGCTGATGCTGCAGCTGATTCTCCAGCTGCGGCTACGGCTGAGCCTGCGGCTGATGCTGCTGCTGAGAGGCCGATAAGAGGAACGCGCTTCAATGAAGTCGTTGACGAGGAACCACCGAAAAAACCAGTGGCTGATGCACAACCAACGCCGGAAGCAGAGCTCCCAGCTGATCTTCCGTCGGAGCTCCACGCAGCTCTTAATGAGGATGACGAGTTTAGAGACGTGGAGCCGGTTGTGTCCGCAGCGGAAGATGCCATGCCGATAGGTCAACCGTCTGTCCTCGACGTCGGCTACGAGGACGCGTTCGCGCATGCATTGGACACAGACTCTGACTCCAGTTCGGTGCATTCGGTGCCGTCTTATGTAATGCAAAAGGAATTGGTGGTAATGCCGGATTTTTTCGATGAACTGGGCGAAATTCCAAGGCTCAGTGAGGTGTCGGTGGGTACGCCGGTATCGATGTCGCGCGTTTCGACCGTTACAAAGCGGGAGAGCCAAGCTCATGTTAAAGATATTGGCCGCTTTGTCGACCCACTCACCGGCGAGGTTACGGGCGAAGAGCCAGAGGAGCCGGAGCCAGAGCCAGAGCCGGAACCGGCCCAGGATGAGGAAGAAGAAGAAGAAGAGGAAGATGAAGAAATACAGGAAGACGACGATTTGCTGTGCTTACTGGAGGTCGAAGAGGAGAAGGAAGTGATAAACGAACTGGACGACACCGCTGCATTCGAAACGTTTTTAGAGATGGAAACACAGAGGGAGGTGAGAATCGAGGAAGAGGTTGATTTGGAGGCGCTCGAGCGCGAAGAGGCCAGGCGACAGCTGATAATCATCACCAGTCAGTTCGTGGCCGATCTGATTGGGCACGTGGTGGAGGTGTGCGAGTATGTTGACCCCACGACGATACTGCGTCAGCACCTGGACAAAGCGTCGCTAATGCACACGATTGAGCTGAAACTGCTCGAGCTGGAGATGGAGCGGAAGACGCGCGCATTCCTCAATCGCAAAACCGTCGACCACTTTCGACGCAAGAAGGCGTTTCGCTCCATTGTCGAAGACCCGCCGGACCATGTTGCCGACGAAATGCAGAAATTCCGTGCTGCCACCATTCAGCTCGATCAGCTGCTCGGCAGGGAGGAGGAGGTGAAGGCAACCACGCAGCTCAAAGTGCAGGATCTCGAGGTTGAGGCCGCAGCGCTCGAATTGCGGGCCATGCAGGAAGCAGGCCAATTCGACGAGTTGGTGAGACAGACGGTCCTACGCGATACGTTCGAACGATTGCCATTGGTGAGTGTAGTGAATAGGCGGGCGGGTCGTGAAGTGCAAAACTTGCAAACATGCTACAGAACTCTGTAAACGGCCTTCAATCAATATCAACGATCAGATTAGGTTAGGTTGCCGCATTTCAGACAGCCGCATTTTTAAATGGCCAGATTTAGGAATTTAATTTTTTAAAGAGGTTTTTAAGTCCTTCAGAAGAATCGAATGAAACCGCCTTCGGCTGGGCGGCAGAGTCATTTTCGTACCGTTTGGGTTGCTTGCAGGTCGTCGATAAGCAACTCGGCCATATGTCGACACTGCGCGAAGAAATCTCCAGCGTGCGCTTCCTGCTCATCCAGCGGCAGCATTCGATGGCAGTACTCAGCGAGGTTTGTACTTTGCACGATTCCCCGACGAATGCTGTCACCTACACGTTCGCTCATTTCGTAGAAATTGCACAAGTTGGAAGATCTGGGCAACGGGCTGCAAATGCGACAATTCGAAACGCTGCAAACCGAGGCGCAAGCCCTGGACAAGAAGATCGAAGGTTGGTGTCAGCCGAATGGTCTCAGTGCCTCTTCATGCGTCATTCGTCTTTGCAGAGCGCAACGCCGAGCTGAACAAGCTGCGCTTCCGCTACAACTCGGACCTGCACGTGATGGCGCACATCAAGGAGAAGCAGGCAATGATGCGCAACACGCTCGGCATTAAGAAGAAGGCGCTGACGATGCTCGTGGAGGAGAAGCAGGCCTGTCGCGAGCTCCTCTACGAACTGAAGTTGGATCGCGGCCGGCTGCGTCGCGAAATACGCGAACTCAGCTTTCAAGGCGGTCTCATCGACAAGCCGGCTTTGATGGTGGACTACGACCGGACGTTGGCACGTGTCGACCGGATGAAACGTGTGGTGTCGGCTCTTCGCACCAAGCACAATGACATGCTGAAAAAAATCAATTATATGGGAAGTAGCTGCGTGTACTAACTAGATAGAAATTTGTATCAAATGCAATAAAGACATCGACATCCGACGATAATCGCGCCTCGTCTCGCTTTCTGCCTTTCTCTCTATCTCCATTTATCATTACAGGAGAAGCACGACTGTGCACTTCCAACAGCGAGTGTGGATTATGAAGAGGTCTTCGAATGACGCGTCCGTAAAGGCACCAACGACAGACGCCACACGCTGACGCTGAAGAAGACTACCACCTCCTTAGGGATGATGATCTTGATGGCGTCATCTGCTTGGGGAAATTTTTCCACGATTTGGCGCCGTTTGCAGCCATGGTTCTTGTTAAAAATACACACGCACACACGCACACACACACATACACACAACCGCATATGTTACATCACAGCAGCAAGTTTTGGTGATCGAGTCGCCAGGTGCGCTCAAGCTTGAGGCTGCTGAAAATATGTGTGTAGCCAAATGTTGATCGTCTGTAAGGTTCGATTTGACAGAATATTGACATCTCAGCCCTGAGCATGTTTCAAGTTTTGTCAAAGTTCATATTCCACTTTGGATATGTGCCCAACAACAAGCACCAGCAGCCAACAACAAGCACACAATTTTTAACTTTTTTGTTCACTGAACACTGTACTGTCTTCTGTACCATTATTTATTTGTACTTCATTTCAATCACCTTGTGGTTCATTTACATCAAATATTATATATCAAATATTAATGAAAAAAAAAATTATAAAAAATACATTTTACTCAGTTGAGAAATTTTCAACTCGTTTTCATTTGGATTAATGCCCGTAATTTCAACAGCCAGATACCTGACCGTGTACAAACCTAACAGATATCTGATACCGATCAGGTAAGTTTATTTGGTAATTTCAACAATTTCTAACCTGCCGTGTATGTACCTGGAGATTTTAAATCAAATAGGGAAACTCTGGTTGTCAATTTGACACAATAAATGTAAATAAAAAAAAACAAAATCAAAATAAACAAGGAAAATTTCAAATTTTGAATATAAAAACGTTAAAAATGAGCAAAAACAAGCGAAATGCAAATTTTACGCGTTAAGTGAAATAACAACGCTTTTACAACTAGCACATCAGCATCGAAACATTTTGGAAAACAAGAGAACTGATGCAGTGAACAACGAAAAAAAAAACAAAACATGAAACAACATTGCGGCGGAGTTTAATCTCCAGAGTGGCGACACTCTAAATCTTCGTTCCAAGTACGAGGACTTAAAGAAAAATTTTCGAAAGAAGCTCGGCGAGCGGAAGAGGGAGCTGTACCGAACAGGAGGAGGACCGGGAGCCGCTAATAATAAAACATTGGATGATCAGTTGCTATATGCGCTGATAGGGGCCTCCTCCAGTGGGATGACAGATCGCGGTGGCGGATACAGCATCGAACAGCGTGACAGCGTGAGTTTTATACAAAGCGTATATATTAAAAACCAACGATTTTTCCTTTTCTCCAAAAAGGTTCCACGCGTTGAAGAAGAGCTGCAGGTGGAAATTGGTGATATTTTATATGAAGAACCAAGTGATGAACTGTCATATCGGCCGAATAACGCTGCAGAAATTCTGCATCGACCGATCAACCAAATCTTGGCAGCGGAAAAAGACGATGATGATGTACAGTTGACTGAAGAAACCGATCCGCCAAATTCTTTTTTACCCACATACGAACGACCAAAAACTAGAAAACGGAAGACAGTTGACCATAAACTGGACGATTTGATTGACGAATACGGTGAACTGAAAGAGGACAAACGACGATTTTTAAACGCACAGACGACATATTACAAAGACAAAAACGAACGCGAAAAAGAACTGCATGAAATTTAAATGAAAATAAAATCTGCAATTTTAAAAGAAAAACTTCTAGACATTGAAATAAAATTAAAATAACATATATATAACTATATTTTTTATTTATAAAGAACTGAAATAATGGATTAATGCATTTCTTGTAATATTCACAGAGTCTGTATTTGAATTTAGATGTCGTGGGGAAACTTCAATACTTCTCTCAAAATTTACTTGTTGTGCAGCATTATCAAATGGTGGAAGATCATCTGAATTTTTTCTGCATATGTTATGAAGTATGGCTGTTGCAATAATCGTATCTTGAACTGTTGCCAAATTCGTTCTTATGCCCATAGAGAGAACCGGAAAGCGTCGTTTCCATACTCCAAAGCATCTTTCAACAACATTTCGAGTGCGAATTTGGGACTCATTATATAGTTTTTCAGCATGTGTTCGTGGATTTTCTAATGGAATCATTAGATAACTCGAAGAGGCATATCCAGCATATCCTCCGTCTCCTAACATCAACTGGCCAGCAAGGGACCCCGACTCGAAATTCAACTTTAATCTACTGTTATTGAAAATAGTGCTGTCATGTGTCGACCCTGGCCATCGAGCAACTATGTTGCTGAATTTGAGATCAGCGTCACATCGAGCAACTATGTTGCTGAATTTGAGATCAGCGTCACACATGGCTTGTACATTGTATGAAAAGAATCCTTTCCGGTTGCGAAACAGTTCAGCAAACTCCCCTCCTAAGAAATAGCAAAATAACTTCAGATATTGGTGCCACTTGACCATATATATAAAAGTTATTACCAGGTGATTGAATTCTTATATGTGTGCAGTCTAAAGCTCCAACACACCTAGGAAACTTTGCTATTTTGAAAAAACCTTTCTGCGTTTTCAAAACATCCTCTCTTTTTTCGGGAGATTTTATGTATATGGAATACATCGAAGCAATCGCCGCAGAGACATCTCTAATAATTTTGCTTGTCGTGGTTTGATGTATTCCACCGAAATATCCCACAGTGATTTGGAAGCTGCCGCAGGCGTAGTACCTCAGCGCGATTAGTAATTGAAGACTGGAACTGACATTTGTCTTCCTAAAATACTTTCATATTATTAGCAAGGCGTACACCAATACTGTACAATACCAATACTGACCGTTCCACAGACCTGCGCAATTTCCCCTCAATTTTCTGCAAAATAGTTTTGGCAGTTTGCTTTGAAACGCGAAAGCGCATTAAAAATTCACTTTCGCTCCATTCTTTGAAGTGTTCCCTTCGGGTTCTAAAAATTCGCTTCTTCTGTTGTGTTCGCTTTTGTATAAGGGCTTGTAAGGTGCGCAATTCAAATAATTCCGAATTCATTTTTGCTTTTGCTTTTGATATTTTATTTTATATTTTTGAATGACGGCAAAACACGCGGCAAAAACACGATAGATATCGGTCGTGTAGAAATACACGCTACTTTACCTGCCGAATGTCGTTTATCTGAGCTTGAAATTACGAACGAAAACTTACTCGTCGAGTATCTATACACGGGCCGGTATCTGATTGTTGAAATTACGGGCATAAATAAAAAATTTTTTTTGCTGATAATTTTTGCTTACAACTGAACTCGATTTTCTTGAAAGACATTTTTAGAGATTAAACAAAAGTATGCCAGAACTGCGATTTGTGTGATTTTAGCTTAATTTCAGTTAATTCTCCTTTTCACCTGTGACAGACAGGATTTTTGCACTACGGAGAATACTAAAAAAAAATTGTACTAGTCTATGGATTTCGTACTATCACAATTTTTATACCAGATATCTGTCGCAGCTTATATACGCCAAATGAGAATGATACAAAAAAAAATATTTTTATCTAAATTTCTTTAGATTTGAAATAATGAATTAAAACTTTATGTAAAAACTAGAAATGTCGGGTTTTGCATTCATGAATTTTATGATTTAATTAAATAAAATAACCTTTACTCATTTAACACAAAAAAGACCGCAAGTTTTCCATACCTACAAAGACTGCATATTACATCCGCTGATATCTCGAAAAGTACACATCGGATTTGGCTAATTGTAATTGTAGAACCCTAATTGTAGAACTATTTTTAGAACCCGAGGAAAAAGAAAAATCTTCAAAGCAAAAGTTGATAGAAATACTAATACTAGATATTTAAAAACGAAAAATCGTCAAAATGACCGCAATGGTCTTTCTAGTGTTAAGTATCCAATGTCCAAGAAACATAATTTCTTTATAAAGAAACATAATTTCACCATATTTGATATCAAAAGAGACACTTTTTCCATTTTTTTTATTTATTTCTTTATTTATTATTTCTTTTATTTAACCAAATGTTGACCCCCGAATACTTTTTGTTTTAAGTTAAAAATACCTGTTAAATAGTTTAAGTAACTTATAGTTTTTAATAATTATTATATCCCATAGTCAGTAAGGACATTTGTTCATTGACTTAATAATAAATAAATTAATTAATTAATTAATTAAATTAAAACGCCCACTACATTAAATTTCCTTATACAAACCCTTAACCCAATGTTGACCCCTCAGAATACTTTTTTAAGTTAAAAATATCTGTCAAATTATTTCTCATTTCAAGTGATTTTACCACGTTTCAAGTCAATTGGCCCATAACAAATTTTTTGCCCCGTCAAATGTTGATTTTTAAACACTGAACCACATTTGTTGAATTATCTCTTATTTCATAAGTGCTTTCACCATATTTGATACCAAAAGACCCACTCATAAAAACCCTTAACCCAATGTTGACCCCTCAGAATACTTTTTTTTGTAAGTTAAAAATACCTGTCAAATTATTTCTCATTTCAAGTGATTTTACCAAGTTTCAAGTCAATAGGATGTGATTACTGTTTCTTTCCAGTTTCTCCATACAAAATCTTAACCCATTCTTGACTCAGTCGGATTTTGATTTTCAGCAAAATGAACTCGTGTCGAATTATTTCACATGTGAAGTGTTTTCACCAAGTTTTAAGTCAAAAAGTTAAAAAAATCTTGTTTCTCCATACAAAATTTTAACCCATCGTTGACCCAGTCAGATTTTGATTTTCAACAAAATAAAGAACACGTGTCGAATTATTTCACATGTGATGTGCTTTCACCAAGTTTGTAGTCAATAGGCCCCTTAATTCATATTTTTTTCCAGTTCCTCCATACAAACTTTTAACCCGTCGTTGACCCCGTCGAATTTCGATATTCGAAAATATAACACACACGTATCGAATTATTTCACGTGGTGGAAACGGTGGAAGTACACTTAGTGAGAAAAAATTTTACATGTGTTTTTCACTTTTTTTAAAATCAAAATCTAACGAGGTCAACAAGGGTTAACAGTTTGTATAGAGAAACAAGATTTCAAAATTGGTATAAATACTTGATATCAAAGATAATTAGACACATTTTTGTTTTTGCTTAATCAAAATCTGACGGGGTCAACAATGGGTTAAGAATTTGTATGGGGGAAAACAAGAGAACATGCATGCAAAGTATAATTTCAAGTAGATTTTGCTAATTTGAACTAAATTTTTAATCTGTTAGTTGTTAATAAAATTTGTATAGCAAAAACAGAACTGAACTGAAACTCTTGAAACTGCACTGAACGTGAAACTCTTGAAAAATGAACCTCTGATAAAACGGGATTTTTTTTTAATTCGGGGTCTATTGATTTCAAACTTGATGAAAATTCTCCAAATCAAAAATAATTCGCCACGTATTTTTCAATGTCTCGAAAATTTTTGACTTGCAACTTGGTGAAAGCACTTCACATGTGAAATAATTAAACAAATATTTTGTTTTATAAAAATCTGACGGCATCAACAAAGGGTTAAGAAGAACTTGATTTATTGGCCCCATTGACTTCAAACTTGCGTGTGAAGCTTTGCTAGTAATTCATATATTCGAAAATGTTTTTTTTATTTTTTGCATACAATAACAATAAAATGTAAATTGAACTAAACAAAACCAGATTTTAGTTTGGTCCTTTGCGAGCTCCCGAGAGCTCCTACAATGTCAGAGAGCAGACGTTGTAGCCAAACCCCTTTAACTTTAACGATATCCGATGGCACTTTTTTAAGTGAGAGTCAATTTTACAATCAACTAAATTTTAAATAACATTTGAATCCACTGTGCACTACACCAGCGGCTGCACTTCGGAGGTGATGAACGATGTGATGAATGTGCCAATCATTAAAATAATGCACAAAGTAATATTTGCCGGTTGATCGCCATAAGTAAAGAACAGTTTTGAGTAGACCATTGTGATGCTAGTTCCGAATATTTTCGCCGAGGCATTCAGCAGGCCGCACGTGGTGCCCTCCGATATGGGAAATGTTAATTCAACGCCGAACTCGAAGCCCACAGGCAGGTAGCCGGTCATGAAGAAGCTGCAATCAGTTGGGGCGGAGTTCCAAACTGGTTGCTGCACAGTTTTACACATCTTCCGAGCGATACTCACCCCAACACCGATGCGGTCACGTAGACAACGACTATGTAAGGAGTGTTCAGAGTGTACGTAAATATCCACATCGAGATGGCAGTGAACGCATAGAAGAACAAGCAGGTTTCTCTGCGAAAGAGAAATGAAATCAATGTGTACCGTTTTCACAGTTGAGGTAGCGGCTTACTTGAATTTTTGCGTTGCGTCCAGAAGTATGCCGGCCGTTATGGAGCCCAACATTCCCGCCACCACAATGCAAAGGCCAATGCGGCCGGCGTCCACCTCGTGGCCAGGAAATTGCGAAACCACCAACTTGGAATAGAAATAACAAAACATTGAAAAACTACGCTGTGACATGGGCTCTGCCATCCTACCGGATTCAGTAAGGTGGAAATGGCATAGTACACGCCCACATTCATGCCGTACGATATGAACAGCAGCACATAGTCTTTATTCGTGGCCAGATTCTTCAGAGACGTCATGAAGGGATCTTTGACGATTTCGCCGAAAAGCTCTGCGGGCACGGGCGGTGTAGGCGGCTTGTCTTCGAAGACTGTTGAATGCAAACTGGAATCGATGAGGCGGAATCTTTTCGATGCACACACTTACATAGCAACATCAGCACCGACAACAAAGTCGTAAAGATTCCTGTGAGATAGAACATGTACAGCAGATCGTGGGAAATCCTTTTCATGTCATCGGAGTTCTCAACTATAATTGGTGGACCCACAAAACCAATTGCCACACCCAACTGAAACGGCACAAACGAAAAGCTGCAATGCAAACTCGGCACAACATGTCGCTGCTCACCTGGTTGCCGATGACGCCCAGACTGCACGCGGTCGACACCTGATCGGCGCCAAACCACACAGCTGCAAGACGCGCTGGCAGCGATATAATGAAAACCTGTGGAGGAAGCGAACAGTTGGTGGGTTAACGAGTGAAGCGGAGAAGAAGAAGTGAAGTAAAAAGAAGCAAACAATGATGGCAAAAATAACCGACAAATGGTAGTCACCACTTTTCGAATGGTATGGAAATGAAAAAAAAATCAATTATTATTATTATTCATTCAAGTCAATGACTGCAGCATCTTTTCAGAGTGCTTACAGAATTGTGTCAAACGACAACAATTCTATGACTTCTTTACAATAAAATAATTCTTTTTTTACACACACACCTGAGAGACCCCAACAATTGTTTGTCCAGTGAAGGCTATGTTGAAGTTGCTCGGCTCCACCGAATACACCTTAACCCATGAGCCAATACAGGTACCAATCATGCCCACCAATGCCGTTATTCGTAAGCCCTAAGAGAGATTCGACTATTAACAGCGCCGCTGAATGAAAGTTGTGTGTTGCACACCGTTCTTTCGAGAAACCAACTGCCCGGAATTATCATGGGTATATAAGTGGCCATATAGATGAGGGAGGTCCAGTCGATCCAGTCATTGGAGACCCCATAATATCTGCAAGAAAAACAACAAAAACAATATTAATTATAAACATGAATTATTTTGTGCAGCTCTCGCCGGTTGCACTTACTTGATGGCAATATTGCTGATAATAGTGAATTGTGTCCACTGCATACCGTTAGAGGCGGAGCAAAATACGAACAGAATCAGCACAACCCAGCGTCGTTTATACACTTTGTAATCAGCCATTGTCACTTGAAATCAATTAAATTATTTTACAAAAAAAAGTACAAACAGTCTTCGAACCCTATTAAAATTGTTTGGAGTTGAAGGAAAAATAAAAACAATTCGGCAAATTCAAATTTCGTAGCACAAGTTGCACAAAGTAAATTCAATTTGCCATTAAGTGATGTACTGAAACTCTGTCTGCTGTCATTCAAAAAAAAAATATGTGCCAAAGATTTCCTCACCGACTTGGCAAACAATGATATTTGTACTGAAAATTCAAAGTGCATCGTTTTTTTCGTAAACGAAAGCAAAGACACCAACCACAAAACTCTCAATAAAAAGTGACCAATATTTTTAAAAGACAAATAAATCCATTTTATAATAACTATGAAAAAGTGGACAGGAAAAAAGCAATAAATCACATACGAAGATTGCCCCCACAGCACAGTGATTCGTTCCATAGACAAAATTCAAAAAATGTATAGTCTCCGAATTTAACGATTTTGATGTCATTCGAAAGGTAAAACTCCAACTAAGAAAACCCCAAAAAATCTGTGCAAAAAAATAACTAGTGTGTGTGCAAAAGCGACTCAAAGTTGAAACTTTTTTCACAAAAAAATGTAAACTCATATTTTCTATTTTTTAGTCTATTGAGTAAAAATACATGGTTAGAATAAAGTTGCTAACACTTACATATATAGATTAAGAAATGATATAGATTAAGAAATGATATAGATTAAGAAATGATGTGGCCATTTTCGCTTTTAATCTTTTCTCAAAATTTCCAAAGCTGAGGCTTTTACATCACTTTTAACTCAAAATATTTTTCTAAATTAAAAATCTGAAAATTGGAAAAACTCTAAAAGAGGAAAATATCTAAAAAGTATGTGAAAGTATGTTCCTCAATTTTTTTATTTTAAGAAGCATTCCTTCTTTGTCGGATAATGTAATTACTTCCTCCGATATCTTCCGATCTCAGAAAATAATTCTATTTGAAAAGTGGTCTAATCACCTATTTTTCGACAAAATTTATTTTTTTCATCCCTAAAAGTATGCAATCAGCATGAAAAATTGAGAAAACTGCAAAAAAGCAAAACATACGTCTATTATTATCGTTTTTATTGCAAACCTAGAAGGTCCTTAGACAATTTCTGTTACCCCCTTTGCAATTATCAATGTTGACGTAAACGATTGAATGTAAAATCTGAAGAATCTAGCCAACACACTCGTTGCTATAGCTCACCAAAAATGACGAAAATTGCATATTTAAGTCTCAGGCATTGCCATACTACAACAGTTTAAGAAAAACAAAATTGAGATTTCAATTCAGCAGACCATGATTAACTAGTATACCAAATTTTATGAAGAACGGACCACTCCTTCTAATTTTGTCCCGCGGTTGTATGGAGTCGAATCACTGTGCACAGGGTCGAACAACATATTTAAAAAAAATAATTAAGCTGAACGAAGGTGCAATTTATCAATGCCCAACGGTCACTCACAATTGTCCAAAACCGCCACTCTCCAGAATTAACAGCCACAACGAGAGAGAGAGAGAGACAATCAGCTATTCGAACATGATAAAAACAGAATCCGAAGCTCTTTGTTAATGTCGTCAGATTTTTATAAAAAAATACTTATCTAATTATTTATCATTTGAAGTGCTTTCACCACATTTGAAGTCAATTGGCGCATTAAATCATGTTTCCCCATACAAACTCTTAACCCATCGTTGACCACATCCGATTTTGATTTTCGAAAAAATAAAAAACACGTGTCAAATTATTTCTCACCAAGTTCGAAGTCAAAAGACCCATAAAATCTTGTTTCCCCATACCAACTCTTAACCCATCGGTGACCATATCCGATTTTGATTTTCGAAACAAAAAAAACCCACGTGTCAAATTTTTTCTCACCAAGTTTGAAGTCAAAAATCTTGTTTCCCCACACCAACTCTTAACCCATCGTTGAGCACATCCGATTTTGATTTTCGAAAAAATTAAAAAAGACGTGTCAAATTATTTCTCACCAAGTTTGAAGTCAAAAGACTCATCAATTCTTGTTTCTCCATACCAATTCTTGACCCATCATTGACCCCGTTAGATTATAATTTCCGAAAAAATTAAAAACACGTATCGAATTATTTCACATGTTAAGTGCTTTCACAAAGTTTGAAGTAAAAGGTGCACAAAATGATGTTTCTCCATACAAACTATTAACACATAGTTGACCCCGTTAGGTTTTGATATTCGAATTAACCCATTAAGCCCTGAGCGTTGCGTTTGCGCAACGTTTGGGAATTTCGTTATATTAAGTAATTCATAAAGACATAAGACTTGAAAATGGGTAGAATTGGATTAGAATTGATTGTTTTAGATTCTGCCATACTCAAATTTCAAAATTATTTAAATATTCATACATTTTTTTCGATCCAAAGTCAAAGGTTTTTTTGGGGAATTTTTGAAATTCAATCAAAACTACTTATTCTTCAAACCTATCAAAATCCCTTAGTGGGCTGCATTTTGCAATGCTAAACTATTTAAAAATTAGTTTTGAAAAATTTTTTTTTTATTTTTTAAACAAAAAATATGCTTTAAGTTTTTTGTTGCGCGAATGCAACGTTGGGCCTAAACACTTCCAATTTTCATACAACGCAACGCGTGAAAATGTCAAAATCCAAGCAGCTGATATTTTATTGGCACATTTTATTTTCCGCAAATGTTTGATTTTGTTTATTTGTGTAATGTTTGCGAAAAACATGACAAAAAAACAACATGATATGAATGTTTTGCTTGATTTTTTTTCTTGATTAGGTCAATTAATAAGATTGTGTAAAATTTTATGGAAATCGCACAAGCCTTTCTGGGGTCAGGTTTTAATGGGTTAATAATATTCCAATTTTTGCCCCTTTAGACCCCGAATTTGAAAAAACCCTTCTTGGTAAATTCATTTTTGAAAATTAAGCCATGTTTCAAATTGCTTGTTTGCAGCTTTAGCGGTTTGGGTTGGGCGATGTTGAATCTGTCAGTGAGTTAGTCAGTCAGTCAGGACAAACAATTACGAGTATATTAGGTACAAGTTTAAATACAGATTGGCTTTGCTTGCAGAACACAAGCAATAACGTGTCTTATTGTCGCTGCTTTGTAGTGCAAAAGCCGCAAGCGATCGTTAAACAATTTTATTATACGATTTGCGTAAATCAAATGCACACTCGTTGCTTCACATTGTCACTACGGACTCGTTCGTATTTCTGGCGTATAACAAATATAGAATAAATATGTACATATGTGCATATAAGAGTACTTATATATGTACAAGTATGTCTGTGTACTGACACAGACACACATCTTTGCATTCAGTTCAAGACGCTATCTGGCAGCATATCTGCCAAAGCTGCCATGCTGTCTCTCTGTCTGTTCAAGCTGCAAAGCTTTCCTATGTACTTTTTATGTCTTTATGGCCATCACAATTCAATGGCCTGCTTGATATTGTCCTTCCATTTTGTATATGTATGTATGTATGTATGCACACATATTTGCTGCTGTGTTCACATTATTATTTGCATTTTTACTTCATGTACAACAACACAGTCCACTACTTGTATATGCATCGATTAGGGATGCCAAACCGGAGATTCCGGGATCCCTATTTCCTGTGCCTTTTATGGCGGATTTTCGGAATTGTATTTACAGAAACTTTTGTTATAAATTTTGAAATTTGTTAACAAATTGTTAAAAATTTTAGCTGTGTTTCAAATAAATAAGTAGCAATTTTTATTATAATCAAGATTTTTTTTTCTGAACAGTTTGGCATGAAAATTTACAGTTTTCGAGAAATTTACTGAAAAGTAAAATGATAGAATACATTGTGGACAATTTGGATAATTCAGCTAATAAGTTTCCGTATTAATATAAATAGATAGATAAGCATAAATAATCGGGCAAACAAACATATCCTTCACGACAACTTCGAAACAATATCAAGGCCTAACTTCCCACAACTATCTTAGTTGATGGAAAACGACCGGCAGTTCTATGCTCATAAGAACAAATCGGCAAACAAAAACTTCGTCTTCAGTCTATATAGAAAATGTTAACTTTTTCTTAAGAGATATAAACTAAAATTAAATTTAATTATAATATTTGAATACAAGGATTGTCTGAAAAATTTCGCCACCCGAAGCGTAGGCAGCTTTCTCATGGCTCAACATTGATTCAATATGTGAAAAATGCGTTCGTTGGACTTACTTACAGCTTCTGCTATCTCCCTCACTACTATTCGACGGTTGTCTAGAACCATTTGATGAACGATGTTATGGTCAGTGGTTGCAGTTATTAGACATCCCGAATGTTCATCGTCTTCTAAGCTGGTACGGCCACGTTTAAATTCAGCTACCTTAACATTTCAAGGAACGTAAACAATGGTCCCGGTCTTTATTTCATCTTTCAAAAAACAAAATTAATTACAGTTCTACACTCGACTTTTCCAAATTTCACAAAAATACTCACATCAACTAACTCAAATCATTCTCAAACATCAACAACATCATCGCATCAGAGGCGCAAACAGATGCCCCAACTTTTGTTAATTATTGCTGCCATCTTCATGTTGAGACCATTCTCATAACATGTATTTAAGTTGAATTGATTTTTTCTTTAAAAGTATTTAAAATTAATGTAAAAAACATGTATTCGAATCTCGGAACTAACTCACAAGATGCCAGTATTAAATTTTTCAATTCCAGGATTCAAAAATTGGCATCTCTAGTACCAACATTAAGTAGGCTCGTATAGATGTTTGTTTGTATGTAGTTGTGGTTGTGGGCGTATGACGGTTTGTGTTATGGCTACTTTCTTTATTCGCCATACTGGCAATAAATTCTTTCATCGTTTTCATTGTTTCATTCCTTCTTCACACACACACACACACACGCCTACAGCAACGTCTGTCGTGCGTCCGTCTGTCTCATACAATGTCTGCACACTGTTGCATCCGATTCTATTCAATTTCAGTAACGTTTATTGTTCACGCCTTAAGGCGAATCGCGCCCAATTGCTGTGTCAAGCCAGAATTTCATTAAATTTTTTGGATTATTTGTATGTAATGCAATTTGTGGGTCAGCTGCATGGCCGGCATTATTTCCCATAAAAGTGAGAGTCAAACGTTTCAGCTTTTAAGGCCGAACGCATTTTCCTAACCACGCAAACGTAGCTGAATTGAGCAACTTCAACAAATTTTATGTTTTTGCCACTTTGGAAGTTTTAGAAGAATTTAACAAGATTCAAGCCAGAAAACAATTTCAAAGTATGAGAAATGTAGTCCTTTTCGCCTTGAAACGCCTATAGACAAAACGTTGTCGATTAATTTCTGGTTCCAGTGGCCCAAACCTTGGAGCACAAATCAAAGAGTGAAGGTTTGCGTTTCCACTTAGCAAATAAAAAATATCTCTTATGGCAACTGTTCTCTCAGTAGTCAATAGCAAACCTGAAAATTTTTTTCATAGTGCATGAGATGGAAAATCTTGTCTGAATCTGGCAAACCCGTCTCCGCCTGCCTTTTGACCAACTAAAACCCAACCTTTGTTCGGAGATTTCTGCACATAATAGATCAATGTTCATCAAATCTGATTTAATATTTTAATGATAGCCTCAAAATAGCAGTAGAATTCATGAAACGTTCCTTATTCGCCACTCGAAATCAAAAATAAAAAGGTTTCATTTAGTTATGTTCAGAGTTTTTCACTTCCATCTTTCTGGTATAATCGAACCCTTTACAGGAAAACTAAATATGTGCACAACCCAGCTGTCTCGGTAAAATGTATTGAACTCTCATCCCAAAGGTCGTGGGTTCTATTCCTACTTTTTCTGTCCCGCAATGTCCAATGTTTCCTACAATGTCCAATTTTTCCTTCTTTCTAATTGTTTCCCTTTCGAGTATTTTTTTTAGTTTTCATTGGTTAAATGATTTTATAATACGTGGCGATCACCAAACCCAGCGCACAATTCAAATCCTGAGGATTAAATACCTGCAGCATTATCCAATCAAATCCTCAACCTTTGAATATGATTCTATTCTTTCCACTCCAATCAACTCTGATAAGCAGTTCATAGCAAATTTTCCTATACACTAGCCGTACTAAAGCAACAACAACACCACTAGCCAGTTTGGACTAGCAAAAATATTTCACAGCGCATACATCATCCAGAATAAGCTCATCAAAGACACAAACCTTTGCATTTTTCAACAATAGCTTCTAACTAAAAGCAATGGATGAAAAGAGAGCACTCTACACAACCCAGTGATAAACTTTCACATACAGAGGCGACTGTTTGGGGTTTTTAATAAAATAAAAATACATGTTTTTGACATTGGCCTTCAAAATTTATGGTTATAGAATTATTTGGTCGTAGAATGTCTACAGGATTTGTTAATCTACACATTAACTGCTAAACATTAGTTTTTTGAAGACAGTAATAGTAACAGTTTGTGTTTTTTAATAAAACAAAAATACATGTTTTTAACATTAGTCTCCAAAAATTATGGGAAATATAATTATTTGGTTGTAGAATGTCCACAGGATTTGTTAACCCTTTCGTTATTTTGTTGCCATATGGCAACATGCTAATTTGTAGACGTCTGTATCCTCTATGGTTGCAAGAATACATTTTTTTTGTTGGTCTTTGGAATAGTTTGAAGTTTTAGGAAAAATACGAAATTAATAAACTGAATATTCAAGTAAAAGTTTAAGTTTAAAGAAAAGAAGTATACACGTTTTTTTTAATGGTATATCTTGACATAGTAAAGGAAGAAGAAGCAGAAAAAATTAGAGAACTTTTTAATTTGACGTTCTCTTTCAATTTAGATCCTTTTTTTTTTAATTTTGGCTGAAGCAAATGAAGAAATATTCAAATTTTCGTTATGCGTAAAAAGTTTTATGTTTAAGTAATTATTACAGCTACAACGATGTGGTTGCTCTCATAGAAAAACACTCTTAAATACAGGGTCCGAATATAAAAATTAAAAATGTCTTATGGAATGTTGCTAATATAACCACATAATAGCCTAAGACGTAAAATTTAAAATTTTTACTTTCCCCATTAAAAACCTGTAGCGAAAGGGTTAATCTAAACATTAGCTGCTAAACATTAGTTTTTTTAAGACAGTAATAAAAAGTTCATAATATCTTAAGACATATGAAGAAAAAGCTGATTATGAAAACACTCTAACTCACATAAAATTTAGACGGCTGCAACTTCTAAATTGAAACTAACTTTGCAAAAGCTTGCTTGATTTTGGTTACTACTTACTAGTTACTTGTTAGCAGTACTACCAACAAGTCTGGATCGAGTTCAAGTCAATAAAAGTTGACTTTTGACTTGTTGACTTGTTGCATAGTGTTATCGAGATTGTTGTGTTGAGACAATATCAACGAAAAAACAACTTGACCCAAGTATTTCTTGCTGTGTACAAGACCTAAGCTTCAGCCCATTCACTAAGCTGACTATATACACAATGATCTGAAGATTCGAAATATAGTGAAATATCCATTAAATGGTTTAATGAAAACACAACCTTTGAGAAAATTTAACACGAAATATATCTGCAATTTAATTTCTATGAACGTCTGATTTAATGTCATGCAATAAATTTTTTGTTAAATTTACAAAGTCTATGGCTCAAAAATACTCACAAATACACTAAAAAAGTCTAGACTCCAGTCAAGCGCACTTTATGATCCACTTTTTCATCTCATTTCCTGTCATTGCTTTCATAGCATCCAACTGCTTTTTCATCTGATTTTACAAAGTCCTTGTCGCTTCCTTCAGAGTTGCTCCAATGTCAAACGAAAACATTATTGTCTTTGTTTGTCGTCATTCACCAACTTTCCCAGTGAATTATATTTCAATGGAGCGAGAGGTTTAATTCAGCTCATTGCGAATTTTACTGTCTTTTTAAACAAACAATAAGAAATGCTTTTATTATATTTTTTTAAAGCATTGCCAATTATTTTCAAGCATTTGCATTTATTGCTCGAAAGATTTTGCTTGATGGCAAGCGGGCGTATAATAAAATTATAAATGTGCCAAGACACACAACATTATCAAATTTTTCTGCGCTGCAATTTCTTTACAAATTTTTAATTGCTGGCATTTTTGTATTTTACGCACAGCCACTCGGTCTGCCTACGCTCTCATAAACAACAAAATTAACTTAACTTTGATAGCGCTAACATGCTACACGTGCTTTGAAGTTTTGCCAGCCTACCTTCCACGCGTCCTCTGCCCTCCGCCGCTACGCCGATGCCAAGTTTCCTTTAATTTTGCGCACTTTGCCGCTGCGCCAAGTCGAGCACAATGCGCCCCAAGTGGCCGCAAACTCACACACAAGTACTTACACAAGTATTGTGTTGTCGATAAGTTGTCTGATTAAGTTCGCGCATAGAGAAAAAGTTGAGCCAAGGAACGCACGCACACGCACGCACACGCACGCACGTACACGACTGCCTACACAGTCACCTCACTTGTTGACTTGGCGCCTCTAACTTGATTAATTAAAATGAAAAGCGAGTTCCGCTAAGTATCTCAAATTCCACTTATACTTTTGCGCTCTTACTTCTGCCACTTTGTGATACACTTTCGATGGCAAAAGTTACGTCTGCACGCAGCAGCCGTTAATAGCTTGCAGCATGCAGAGATTGCTGCCCGGGGAAAAGAATTGTCCATGTAGAAAAATACTGGCGAAAATTTGATTACAAAAACGTGTTTCGGAGAATGCCAAATGAATGCTTAAAAAGGACGAAAAATTTATTATACATATCAATCGAAAATCGTGCGCCTGTGTTTGGGCGGAGAGTGCTCATTTCTTGGTTTAATCATTGCTTGAGGAGAAAATATTTGAATGGCAATCAGTGTTAGTTATGAAATATGAAACTTGGAATTACAGAATGTCAGACACAAAGTTTCATTGACAATGAAAGGTAGAAAATTGGCCGAAAGAGAGATTTTCCGAATATCTAAATATAGATTAGGTTAGGGTTAGAGAGTTGAAAGAGAAGAAAAGCAAAGAGGAGAGTTGCCAGAAAGAGAGACTTACCGAATGTTTATAGGTTAGGTTAGGCAAAGATAGGCTGGCACCCTTTGTATGAGACACAATTAGGCCTATGTGGCTCGTTGTGATACCACAAATTCCAATTGTTTGAAATGTGTATGCAACACTGTTTTCTCTATAGAAAAAAAGTTCTAAAAAACGATTTTTATTACTTGTAATGAAAGTCTCTTAGCGTAGTAACTACTGAGCTATCCATACAAAACTGTTAACCCTTTCGCTGCTGTATTTGTGGGTGCTGGGAGACGTCGGCGGAGCAGAATTAACACTAGAATGCCCGTCAATCTGACATACCTAAAATGCCCATGTGTAGTCATTTTAACTATATTATTGTTTACTGATTTTTTTTAATTTTATTGGTTTATAAGTAGCAAATATGAATAAATGTACACGAGATTAAACTAAAATAAGCATTTAGTTTTTATTTTTTTACGGTTTACAAAGTAAATTCATTTAAATAAAATAGCGTACTTTACACATAAATGAGATAAAATGGAATAAAATTTGGAATTTGGAATTTGTGAATGAATTTTATGAGTGAATTTTGAATTGAAAAACTTGGGAATTGTCACAGCCTACTATGATATTATTTTTTTTTAATGTTTGTAATTATTTGAAATTTTCATATTTCGCAATTGAAGATGCATACTTGTCTATTTATCAGTAAGATTTGCTGAAAATTTTATATAGGTAGTCAAAATGACTACTTTTGGGCATATAAGGTAAATTTTGCAAAATTGGGGTAACAATTTTTTTTACAATATTTTTAATTTATTTATTCCATTTAGCTTTAAAAATTAATAAAAGTCACGTAAGATATTTTTTTAGAAAGCGATGCAACAAAAGTTATTTACAATAAAAGACGTCAATGTCGTCAAAATGACTACCTTGGGCATTCTAGTGTTAAAAACAAAAGGCGGAGCGGTTTTCAGTTCGGTTCGGCTACTAAAACACGAATGACAATTTGTAAGAACACTGGACAACGCAAACGGCCGGAGCCGATGAGTTGGAAGGGTAGAACATAAATACAGAGGGGATCTGGAATGGATGGGATTTGAATTCTGCAGGACCCACACTAAACACTGAATCACACATTTAGCCAGCTGCAGTTTTTTTGCAAAATGGTGATAGAAAAAAAGAGATACTTTTTGTTTTAAACTTAAACCTTCAATTTGTTTATTTCAAAATACTGCTGAGACTTCAAACTAACTTTTCTAAAGACCAAAAACAAATTCATTCAATGGAACCATGTTGCTGTATGGCAACGAAATAGTGAGAGGGTTCACGAATAATACTTGCATCCAGACGCCTTCAACTAAAGACAGAACTCATTCTACTTGCATTTAAAAATTTCCCAATCATATTCTACTTCACAAACTATAGCATTGAATACTCTTTTTGCTAAAATTGTATTATGCATTCTCCTTATAGATCATCCATCAACTTCTTTGCTTTGCTGAAGATTTACTACTCATTCTTATTTACTCATTTGAACACAACCATTTTGTACACTAAAGAGCACAAGTAATGACGCACACATATTTTTGCGTTCCTGAGCGATTTAAGAAATTTAGAAAAAATCTTAGAATGCAGGGTGAAAGAGCTTTGAAAGAAATGTTAACAAACTCCTTAGTTACTTAACCCTTTCCGGTCAATTTCCTCATTTCTTGAGATACAAATTTTTACTTCAAAATATAGACTCTTATTGAACATTTTAGCAATAAAATACAAAAAAATTTCAACAAAATCATTTTGGTTGAGAATTACAGCTTCATCAATTTTGTACGATATATCGTACAATGGTCCGCAAAGGAGTAAAAATTCATGAATTTTTGGTTTCGGTTTTTTAAGTTTTATGAACAATTCATTGATTTTTTTGATAGAAAACATAAATTATAACAACAAAAAATCAAAACGTGATTTCATTTTGATCGAAAGTTATATAAATTTTATATACTTATAAACAATTGATTCACATTTATTCGACCTTATATATTATAACCGTTGTTGTTGTTGCAAATCCCTTTTCCTCTCAATAAAACACAGAATCAATTAAAATTCGTACAGTTTTACAAAAACATACTGAATATAGCCGATTCCTTTTATCGTAGTGGGAGTGGCCAGTACGCATGTCTAACCTTACATAACCTGTGTCTGCCCAGTAAAACACAAAATCGTCTAGTAATTCTTATTTGTAATCAAAAATTGCCGAATAGTCGAATTTTATTAGCCACGTGGTTTACAGATGGGCGTGGCAGGCATACAAACGCAAAAAATCTGTTACCAAACCTATAACTTAAAAAAAATGCAAACATAACTTGCAACCTTTGCTTTCCATTTGTACGATATATCGTACAAATTTTTTAAAGACTCGGGAAAAATATTTCGACGCAAAAAATGTTAAATTTAGCAAGTTTTATAAATCAACTGAGATTCAAACTTTGAAATTTTTCGCTTTTTGGTACCAAAACGTATTACATATTTAAAAATTCCTACGCAGAAGTACCGTCAGCTGCTTACAACACGCACTCATACTGTGTAGCCACGGCTATTATGATTTATATTTTTAAACAGAATGATACAACACAGCCTACTTAATGAAAATTAGGAAGCTGTTGCATAAAAAGTGCGTTCGCTGTCAAATAAAAAATCGTCGAAAAAATTGTACGATATATCATACAAATTTCCGGAAAGGGTTAAGGATTTTGTTAAAATTTGTTATAAACAACAAATTTTTTAAGACAACATTTTTCGAGGCCAATTTTCTTCAAAATTAAATAAAAACTTATTGAAGACAAAAAAATATAACTTTTAAAAAGTATTTGTAGTGAATAGATCCTAATTTCTTTTGAATTAACATACTTTTTACAAAGCTCATCCTTGCAAAATCGTCCTTCGAATCCCAAGCTTCAATGATCATCATTTATAAACTCTCAATTGTGTCATTTTGCTTGTTTTCGACAAACACTCTACGCACCATTATTCTCAAGAAGTTTTCTATGGGGTTTTGATTCGGAGGACCAGCAGTCCATTGTTGAACAGAAATGTCCTGTGGCCGGAGCCAAGTGTTTGGCTCATTGCTTTTAGGAAGTGTACATATAGTAAACGATTTTTCAATAAATATGTTCAAACTTTGATAGCTCATTGCTCTAGTATTAAATTGTTTATGTCTTAAACTAATAAAGTTAGAAGGACGAAATTAAAGGATGTAGTAGTATACATATTAGTCCTTAAGATGTAGGCGCATAGTCATAGTCGAAATAAAGTACACTTTAAGATCAATAAAGTATACTTTTAAATAAAGTAGGCTCTAAGTCAATCATAGTCGAGTTAGAGCATACTTTAACGCTTAAAGTATACTCTAAATTTAAAACAAGCAAAAGCTGTTGCTAAACCAGTTAGCATTGAGTCAAAATGAGCACAAATTTCACTTTTTCAAAACACTCTAAATTCAAAAAACGAAATAAATCGAAAAAATGTAAAATGGTTCATTTCGAGGAAATCGAAAGAGATTTCAATATTATGAACGACGACATTGTGCTGAGACGGCGAAAAGTATATGAAAGCCGGATCGATCCGTTCGAGTTCGATGACGAGGACTTCTATAGTCGTTACCAGCTCGATAAAGTTGCTGCTCAGTTTGTAATTGATGTTTTGAACATTCAAGAACCAAGCAGCAATAGAATACAATTGTTTTCTTTACCCCGTAAAGTAGGCAATAATTTCGAAATCAATCAGCTGTTTGTTGTTTTCTTTATGTCAGAGATGGGCAGATTAATCCTCGGAAAATTGTGCAGTCGATTTTTTAGGCTGCCGTTGTTTTTCACAAGTAGTCGACCGTAGTCGTCCATTTTTAACTGCTAATTAGTGTTCAGGAAAACAAATATTGCAAAATAATTGATTACAAAATAAATCGGTATGGGCATAATTCCGAAAATAAATTCTCATTTGTAACTCCGAATCGCTAGTTTTTGTAGAGTTGCCGTTGCTTTCGTTTGCTGTTTCAAAAAGTCGCTGCTACGTAGAAGCATGTTCTAAACAGACTATGGTAACTGCAAAATTAAAGTCGACTTTTTCTTTTTAGTCTTTTGCTAACTAAAGCCGGCTTTTATGCGGGACTATGATTATGCGCCATATTTTTTTTCAAAAAAAATTATTGGAAATTTGCAAGGATATTCAAGGATAAAGTTTTAAAAGGACATTTTCAATACCTCTTCGTCCTTTTGCACCAAAACATTAAATTTTCTAAGATTCTAAGGATTTTTCTCTTTCATTTGATACCCATATTGTTATTCTAGAATGCGCTCAATTTTAAAAATAATTTTTTTTAATAATCATGTCCTTGAAATTTCAAAGTCATTTAAAAAAAATCCTGACGTCAGAGAGAAAAACTAAAAACGCAGTTTTACTACATTTGGCCCCTAGTTTCGCGAGTATATAGATTTTTTCGTGTGTTTTTAAATTGTTTTTGTCGCACGGTGTATTCTTTGATTTTTGTATTAGGAAGGAGAAGGAAAGGGAAAACGAAAAGTAAAAGGAAAAGGAAAACGAAAAGGAAAACGAAAACGAAAAGTAAAAAGAAAAGGAAAAGGAAGGCGACGGTGACGGTGACGGTGAAATCATCCTAAATAAAAACAAACCTATTTTGGCCAAAAAACCCGATCACAGGGACCTTGCATCCAGCGCAACTTATGCAACAGTGTCATACAATATTTGACCTCTTGGATCGAGTTCAATAAATGAACGCGCAGAAATCGAATCATTTGAATAATTTCTAATTTTATTTTAAAATTTAATTGAATAATTTGCAATAAAAATTTCTCTCAACTCTTTCTATTCAATTTTAAAGTTGAGACTTAATGGGAAAATCGCGTAATGGAAAATCGTTTGTGTAATCATTTTAAAATTAATTACAAATTCATAAACGGTAGTCATTTCATCTGAATACAATAATTTGGCCACTCAACATTACTTAAGCAATCACAATAATCATGGATGCCAGACCAACTGTGAAACAGTGGCACTGGTAGCTTTGAAGCTTAAGCGACAACAGCTCAAGTATGACTGTCAAAGTTGCTGACAATCAGTTTGTAAGGAAATTAATTACTTGAAATGAATGAGGGACATCTGAATGACGCAGTCGCCAACAGTGGCAGCAGCATGAGGACAATTAACAGGCAACAACAAATATATCAAAAACAAGCCGAAGTGAATCTATTAGACAGAAGGCCGACACCGAACGCGCAACAAAAGCCCATTTGCTGGCTTGTCAACTTGTCTGTTCGCTGCAAGGACAACCCGTGACAGAGTCGCGCGCGCTCACAACAATAACAAAAAGCCTTTTGCACAATTGTGTCAAAAACACCAGGTTTGTCTGCGGCGGAAGCACCTAAAAGGCTGCTTCCAAATCGAGCGCGCCGACATGATAAGCCGACACTTGAGCGCTTAAAGGCTTAATTAGCGCACACCGCATCCAACAATTAAAACAGCAACAAAAGCCCACTGCCGGATGCAGGGTTCAAATGCAATTAGCCCAGTTTATTTGTAATTGTTTACAACTTGGCCGGAGCGGCGTCAGCATTAAGCGGACTTTTCATAGAAACTGGCAGCGTGTCGCTGAGTTGTGGGGTCAAGGAGGTGCTCGATTATTTTCTGCACTGCACTGCGTTGATTTTAAATGAATAGTAAATGTGCGCTTAGAGAGCAGCAAAATAATTGCTAAAAGTTATACAGATTTGATGGACTCTGTGAAGAAAAAACACTCACCGGCCGGTCCTCATTATCCAGTTGGCCTTCTGGCACATTGCGCTTCATGACGCCGTCGAAAGCACTGCGCAAAACTTTTCCACATTTCTTTTTCGTGTAATTTTTTATGCACTCAAGTTTCAGTAGTGTTGTGTCGAAGTGCCAGAAAAAAATTGCAAACTTGCACAAGTTTTGGTGCGCTGTGGCTAAAACATAATTTTCTTGGCAGCTTCATATTTTTTATATTTTTTAAATTTTGCTATTTTCCTTTTTTTGCAAAGTTTCACCCTCTGTTCTTTGCACACGTTTTGTTCAGTTGTTTTTTTATTTCTTTTCTTTTCTGCTATGGTTATTATTTTGTATTTCATTTCTTTATTTATGCAAACGCCAAACTCTGAATATTCTGCTGAAAAATTGCCAAAGTTGCGGTTTCCGCTGAATTTGTTTCTTTCCCTCAATTTTTATTTTTTATTTATGTTATTTTTTTGTTTCCATTGTTGTTATTGTAGTATATGCATTTTTGTTATTTTTTTTTTTATTGCTATTATTTTTGTTATTGTTGTGATTTGCTTGACCATGCCAAATTTATGAAGTGGCAACTTTTGAGTTATTACAGATCACCACTTGACAATCAAATAAAGAAAACAATGTTGGCAAACGCATTCAAGTGTGTCATATATCATTTCTATGGGTCTTTGTAAACTTTTTCGAAGGTACTCATGTGAGTGTAATTGAATTAGAAGTGAAGCAACGTTTCACAATTATTGACTTGTGCGACTACACATTGAAAAAATGCCAATGAACTTATTTTTTGGTGTTTGTTGCATATTAAATCAAGTAAAATTTTGCCAGAATTGGTAAATTCTATATTGAAATTATTCAATTTTTTATTATTTTTTATTTTATAAAAATTTAAAAAAAATTAGTAAATTCTATATTTAAATAATTTAATCATTTTATAATTTTTTATTTTATAAAAATTTTTATTATAAATTTAAATTTTACCAATGTGATGCACAATAGACATGATTTAGTGTTGTATGAAAATTCTTGATAACAAGCTATCGATGCTGAAGAACCTCTAATTTTTTGCGGTTTGATGAAAAATTTTGGGGCTAGAGTGGGGTTAAATGGTGTCGCATCGAGGTCAAAGTTCCCTAAAAACCTGGGAAATTCGGCAAATTGCTCCACAGCTGCTCAGCAGTTGCTCTTAGAGGATTAAAATCTATGACTGACTCCCACTAGTTTGCCCTACTGAACATTTCTTTCAAACATATTTATACCTTATCTCCAACCCTTAATGGAGCTCCCATACAAAATTATCGTTTTTTATAAAATAGGCTTCAACTGCTCCCAGGTTGGTCCCACACGTATCAAATGTAAGACCGACACTCATTTATTTTCTCTTCCGAATGTTTCTTCCAAACATACCTACTCGCTATCTCCAAGTCTTAAGGGGGCTGCCATACAAAACTGGCCATTTTTTATGGAATTGGCTCCCCACCAGTAAATGTAAAAGTAAAGTAAGCGAGGAAACATCGTATCTCAGAAACTACTGAACCGATTTGAATGATTTATTCAACAATCGTTAACATTCCTGAGTGCAAAAAATACAAAATTATTTAGGGTTCAGAAATTCATCACCAGAGGGCGTCTCCCATACAATCGTAGTTGTGAGGTTGTCAAAATGTATTGCCGGAGCCCTATTAACCTCCCCATTTCGAATATAATTGCAATCGTAATTGTGTTAAGAAGAAATTATTTGATTTTTGTGAGAAAATGTGAATTTTTCAGGTACTCCTTGCGCAGGCCGCATGGAGCAAAAATTTTTTTCTGTGTCACAAGACTCCATTATTGTATCTAATGAGCTTCACGCCCCTTCCGACAGCATCGTTGTTCGCTTCCTGGTAACTCAATTACTATCAAGTACACCACCACCACCATTTTTAATAGTCGTCGTTTTCATAGTTGTCAAATGTCAGAGTTGCTATTCTAAATTAAATTTAAATCATGCACTGCAACAAATAAACAATTATTAATTTCTTTAAAAATTTCTTTCCGCTGAGCAAATTTTCTCTGTAAGATGTATTTATAAATATTTGAATTTGCATGGTGTATGCATCATTCTTGCTGACCATCTGTCTGCTTGTGTTTACGCACCAATTTGGCCACAATTTGTAACACCAGCAATTCACCATACCCCACTCACTCTCTATCGGCCCCACTCATTTTCCATCTCCTCCTCTTTCTCTCTCTCTCTGTCAAAATTACACCTTGCACTGTTGTGCAGTTATTTCATGCCTCATTGCGTTTGAGACTTTGCACAAATGCAAAACAAAAAACAATTTATTATAATTACAACAAATAGCACAAGTTTGGCAATTTATCCAAATAAACAAATTTCAAAAATATTCATACAAAGCAAATGGAATTTTTATAGTCATTGTACATTGTATTGTACAAAAAAACCAAAAATAGAAAGTCTTTGAAAAATACTAAATTAAGTATTTCACGCTTCTGGCGGAAAATTATAATTTTAATTTGTTGTTAGGATATGGTCGAGTGTGAGGTTATATTTGACTTGATGGGGCAATTTTGTAACAAATATAAACAGTTGCTGAATTCAATTCTAGAAGTCCACAGAAGTGTATTTCAGACCCACTCCTAGCTATTTTAACTACTGGATTATTTTGTTTTGTCCGAACATCAGAGACTGACTCACATCAGAGAGTCATCCTGTTTTTACAAGCAGACTTATTCGGTTTATGGATAGAAAGTTCCAAGGCCAGTTTAGAGGTTAGTTTTGAGTGCTGCAACTACCGAATCTCTGTCGCGTTGCTCAGCGCTACAAGCATCGACATTTGTTATTATATTTTTATATATTGTTGGCAGTATCCATGGACACAGGCACGTAGACATTGCTGTCCATAGCAAATGTCCAGACTCGCTATTATTTACTTCAAGAAGATCTGCTCAGCTCCACCGTTGTGTGATTCTGTAGTCTTCGATAATCGACAATCTTTGGTATCAAGTTTCCTGGAGATTCTGGGTCTCTGTTAGCCGATCTTTCGCTTTTTTTACAGTAGCTCATCCTCCTCCACATCAACATCTGAAAGCTAGGCTTTCACTGATATAGTAAGAAGCAGTCTCATTGTCCTCTTGACACAGTCGCAAATAGCCGAGACGCGTCCCCACATTCGGTTAATGTACTCGCTAAGCGGAATGAATCCCTTGACGAACCCCACAATGGTTTCGATTGGTTCTAGAATAAACTTATTAGACACCTGGTAGTCAATAAAATTCAATTTTAAGTTAACCCTTTCGCTACAGATTTTTACTGGGGAAAGTTAAAATTTTAAATTTTACGTTTTAGGCTTCTATGTGGTTGTATTAGCAACCTTCTATAAGTAATTTTTTAATTTGTATACTCGGACCCTGTATTTTAGAGTGTTTTTCTATGAGAGCAACCACATCGTTGTGGCTGTAATAATGTCTTAAACATAAAACTTTTTACGCATAACGAAAATTTGTATATTTCTTCATTTACTTTAGCCAAAATTAAAAAAAAGTATCTATCAAAATTGAAAGAAAATGTCAAATTAAAAAGTTTTCTAATTTTTCTGCTTCTTCTTCCTTTACTATGTCAAGATATACCATTAAAAAACGTGCATACTTCTCTTCTTTAAACTTAAATATTCATTTTATTAACTTCGTATTTTTCCTAAAATTTCAAACTATTCTAAGGATCAACAAAAAATATATTCCTGAAACCACAGAGGGTTCAGACGTCCACAAAGTAGCATGTTGCCATATGGCAACAAAATAGCGAAAGGGTTAATTTATTGTTAAATTGATTTTTTATTTTTTTAATTTAAGTAGAAAATTTTTTTATTTTTAAATTAAACATTAAATTTTTACTAGAAACCAATTCACATTTCACACAACAAATATGAATCATAAAAAATTTTAATAATAAACCACATTACGCTGCTTTTGTTCTTTTTGCGTTGTAATGTAATTTTTTATAATTATTTACACTTATAGTTCATACAAATAATTAAACAATATTTAAAAAAAAAATACCATTACTTGTCCTACCTTCTTTCCGCTTGCTCACATTTCAACAAATCCTTGCTATCACTTTTCCGTTGCTGTTTATTTTCATTGCTGACGTGTCTGACCGTGAAAAACTAACGCACTAATTTGCGACAAATTGCAGCAACAATAATTTCCATACATTTTTAATTATGGTAAATTGCACCTGATTCGGGCCATAATTATTCTCATACATATTCAACACGCTTTTGTGTTTGTTTACTTTTACTAGTCATTCATTCGAAACGAGCCACAGCCGTTGAAGTAAGCAAAATCCATTTTTCATGCATACATACAGATATGTATTTATGCATAGATATATGTTCTTGACATAGCATTCTACTTATTTTCAATTTATCAGCTGTGTTAAAGAAAAATTCCAACAAATAAATTTCACACTTGACAATGAAAATGTTCATGTTATTTTTAAGTATTTGTGGTTGTTTATGCTGTTTGGGGCATTTGACATTTGACATTGATAAAATAGCTTAGTTTTGGTTATAATTTAGTATATTTTTTAAGTTAAAAAACAACAACTTCAAGTCTTTAAGTTGCATCACAACCATACTTAACTCTTAGCCTGACTGTGTTTTCATAACAAAACAATCACTTTACGTCGTCAAGTTGCATTGATTACTACAACAACAACTCTTAACTATTAGTCAGCGTTGTTTTTCAGAACTAAAAGACCACTACACGCCATCAAGTTGATTCAAAATATTGGAAAGACGCAGTTTCATTAGTTCGTCAGCAGTTGATTCAAATTCTGTCAAGTTGATTAAAAATGTTGGAAAGACGCAGTTTCAATAGTTGGTCAGCAGCGACTATTTTCGAAATATTTTCAAAATATGTTCAACTTAGTATGTATGTGTTTATTTACACTATTTTCTATTTATCAACGGTTTATTGGTTCAGATGATATCATGCTATGTGGATCAATTGAGACAAGACAACAATCCAAGAATAACTAAATAACAAATCTATTAGCAAATCAAGTTTCAAATTTACTCAAATCAACTCAACTTCCTAATGAGCTTTCAGCAAGATTTCATTCACCTTATTTCAGTCCATATAGAGCTGCCGAATCAAACTTACGTAATCTACACTAAACAAAATATCTCGAATCGACTCAAAGTCCCAATGAGTTTTTAACAAAACTAAATCTACGCCTGGTCAATCTAATCTTCCATGAATCAAATCAAATGAAATCATGCAATAAATTATTTATTGAATTTTTGTAAACAATATTTTTAATTTGTTTTTGATTTAGATGCAAAAAATAGTGAAAGTCATGGACGATTTTTTTTTAGAAGGCAATGAAAAAAAATAGTAAAAATCGCACTGAAATCATTTTTACTCTTTTGGGCATTCTAGTGTTAAAAAGTAACGATCCTAAAAACTATCCATAGCCTCCAAAATTTTCCTTTAAAACCATAAATGTAAACAAGTTGTCATTATCATAAAATCTTTTCAAATATGACATCAATATTTTTCATTTTGTTGTCTCATATCAGACGAATTCAATAATACATTTCAAGAAAAATATATAAAACTTAATTTTCATTTATTTATTTACTTTTAATATTTTTGGAGATTCAAACAAAAAATTTAAAAAATTAAAATCATGATTTGTTTCATTTCATATTTGAAGCAAACTTATAAATATCAATAGACGGGGATTTATTATAACCGAAACAAAAAACATTTTTCATATCGAACTAAACAAAACTGCGGCCAAGAACACATTTGAGTATAACATCATTTCATAAAAATAAATTTAAAAAATTTTCAAGTCCATGCAAAGAACTAAACATTTCACACATTCAATCAGTAAATATTTCAACAATCAAAAACAACTACACAAAACAAGAGCAACATTACAAAACGGCGTTGACCTGAAAACATTAATGCATGTTCAAAAAATAATTTTCACTGCAACCAAATGAAATTTCACACATTTCTTTATATTTTTCAATTGTTTTTTTTGTTTTGTTGAGGAAAATTTTTAGCACTTTTGCAATTAAAATTCGCAGCAGGCACACTTGAGGACAAAGCGCATTTTTACATAAAACCAAACACTGGCAAACAAAAGCAAAACCGAAACCAAAAACAATTTAAATAAAAACAAAAAACACAAAAAGCAACAACAACGTTCTTTAAGTAACATAACCTTGGCGATGTTTTTGTTGAAAATATAGTGGAAATAATAACCCAGCGTGCAGCTGAGAAATGTTCACATATTAAAATTCTTTGCTAGACGTGAAAACAAAAACAAAAAACAACTTCATAAATTCTTGGGAAATTTTAATATAAACAATAATGAGGCAGGGAGCCAAAGAGAAGGGGGCCGCCATTTATTTACAAAATCCAACAGGCGAACGTGCCGCCAGCCGTCGCATGGCCAGCAGCCGTGTGTGACTAAAGCTTTTGTATCAAAACGCTAATAAGTGCGTATCTGTGTGTGTGTGGAAATATTTCAAGAAAATCATAAATCTACGCCCACGCAAATCTTTTTGGCCATTTATATTGAAAAAGTGCGCGCAGCAAAATCGAATCGAAATCAACATGCGACACCCTCAAGTCTTACATTAGCTCGCAAAAAGTTGGCTGTGTTGTTTGACTTTTCCTCGAATGTTCTCTATTAATATTTTTCTTAATATTGTTTTTTTAGTTTTAATACTTTGAAGGTGAACATGGAAGCATCTCGAATGTGCGAATTTGTTCGATTGAATGTTGCGGACGGCACCAAAAAAGGCAAACACTTTGAAAACGCCTGAAATTCGGACTTCAAGTGGAATGAAAACTACAGATTGTGTGTTTGTTTGTATGGTTGCTTGTTGTTGTGTTTTTAGTGTTTTTGTGTATTGTTTCAAGATTCTGCTACACTTTATTCAAGCTATGTTTGATCGACTCCCCGCCAGTGTTTCGCTCTTCACTCGGCTTTCAGTACATGACAAATGTTTGTGGCTTTCTTTTCAGTTGATTTATTTTCTGGATTTATATAAAATAGCTTAAGTATAAACTTAAGATACTAACTTTTACTTTATATAAAATACAAATAGTTTGTCACATTTCTTCTTCTTCTTTTTCTTCTTCATTCTGTACTTTTTCTTTGGCTTACAGTGTGAGTTGCAATCTGAGTTGTTGTAGATGTTTTCATATTTCTTCTTTTCGTTTATTTTACTGTATGAGGAATAATTCGTTTTTGCTTGACTTATGTGTAGAAGATATCAGTGTTTTTATATAAATGAAAAAAATTATACAAAATAATTAATTGAATTAGGTGTAAAATTAAAAAGCAGCAAGTCCAAAGCTGTTGTTTTTGGTAGGCACATAGTGGTTGCTGTTGTTGTTGTTGTTGATCTGCTTGCTTGCTGTTACAAGGCAGCATTGCGCCGCCAGTCAGTTCGCCAGTGGGAATTTACTTGCCCAGCAGAATCTTGCGGCCAGCGCCAATGTTTTGGCCAGCCTGTGTGGCGCCCTTGTTGGAACCGGCCTGCAGACCAATGACACTTTGGCCACCCTTCAGCTGCTCCTCGGTGAAGTCGCGCTTGCACTCATCAGCGGGCTTGGGTCCCAGCCAGGGTCCCTTGAATTCGGGGTGCTTGTAGCACTGCAAGTGGCGAACCAAAAGAAAACAAACCAATTACAAAAAGTTCCGCATGAAAACGAGCTCTGGCAAACTTACCGCACGGCCCAGGGCGAAGACGGTGTTGGTCACGTTCGCGATATCCTTCTTCTCCCACAGATCGACGGTCTGGAAGACATCCTGATCGTCGACGCCGTACTCCTTGAGGGCCTTCTGGAAGTTGTTGATGTTCTCCATCATCTTGAACTGGCCGCCGGAGCTGTTGATCTTGGGCAGAGCGTTGGGCTGCAGCTTGTTCAACAAGTGGCTCAACACCTGGCCGTCCTTCAAGTGATCCTCGTAGCTCACACCGGCAGGGAATTTCTTGCCAAGAATAGACTCAATCCATTCCTGGGCCTCCTTGTCCATCTGGGGATCGCGTTTGCCAGCAATCTGCAGAAGAAAAGGCATTCATCAGCAACACTGTCTACACCAACTATTGCACCATTGCAGCAGTATTTTTCACTTTTTTCGTCCTCAACACTTTTTACAAATCTTAACATTTTACTTGTCATTTTTTATATTTTTCACAATATTCCTTTTTTTGGTTTTGTTCCTTTGCAAATTTGATATTCACCTTGGCACGAACAGCACGTTCAAGAGACATTTTGTTTGTGTGTGTGTAGGAGCTTGTGGTCTTCACTAGAAGGAAACCTGCGCTAAACTGATGGCGCACTGTGGTGCGTTGGGCGTATTTAAAGCGTGAGAGCGCCACAATGCCTCGCGGAAATCTCAATAAAGCAACAAGAACAACAACATTGAAAATGCCAAATATTTTTCGACGCTGTTGCTTTGTATATCTAATGTTAGTGTTGTTGTTGTTGTTGTTGTGGTGTTTTTGCTATATAGCCATTTTCCAAAAATATCCAATTCGAAATTTCCGAGCAACACTGCGCCAAAACTTGGCGTGGGCGTTGTTGTTGCCGCCGCTGCCGCCACTGAACATGACGATGAGTGTTTGCATTTAATTTTAGTATGCGATTCTGTTTTTTGTTTTTTGATTTCGATTTTTCACACAACTTTTCGAAAATACGCCATACGCGCACTCTTCAACAATTCCCCGGCCCACTGGCTGTCAGTTGGCCAGCCAAAGAGAAATTCTGGCGCTTTGGAATAACTCAAATTTTAAATCGATTCAATTCAATTTAGAAATCGCCGCCATTCACTGCCCAGCGAACGGCCAGAAACAACACAATTCAGCGCGAAATTTGCAAGTTTGCCATTGCAACGCGGCGAAGAGGCACTCACACACTCATTGAAATTTGGTGTAAATGGTTTGTTGTACTTGCGAAAAATTAGTAAAATTTGCATCGATGAAATTGGTGCAGTACTGCAGCTCATTGTGAATATATATAAAACTGCTCCAATATTCCAAATGACCAAATCTGGCGCTCGTAAATCAATGCGAAATTCATATAAGATGCGAAAAGCTGAAATAAACAATCATCGAATTCTTTGTTTACATCTGTTCGAATGTGACTTGGTCTTCAATGTAAGAACATCTCACACAAACATTCAACAAATCGGTCAGTGTGAGAAATGTGCATTTTCGAGACATTTAATTGCATTTGGAAGCATTTGAAATGATTATTTGCTGTCCCACTTATTGTTGGATGAATTGCTGGCACTTGAGTGGCGGCTGAAGATGGATGGGCCGGCAAGAATCAAGAAAATTCTAAAATCAAGTGGAACAAACACGAAAAACTGTGTAAACTCGGTGGATGACATGGCCCCAAAGTAATTTCGCGCAGAAAAACAAGAAAAAGCGGATGGAAATGATTTTACATCATTATTATTTTATTATTTTTTCTTAACTGAATTAAAAACAATAACAATAAATAATAATAAATAATTGAACAAATAATTTTAAATAAATAAATAAATAAATAAATACATTTTAATAAATACACACAAACAAATTTAAGTGAAAAAATTAAATTCAATCAACTAAAAATTCAAACAAGTTAATAAGCAATTAAAAAAAATTTACAAACATATTAATAAATTTGAATTAATAAATAATTAATAGTATAATAATAATAAATTTACTATAAATTAAATTAAAAATTTTAGGAATTTAAACAAATATTTATAAACTAAAACATTTTAACTGAAATAAATTACATTAAATTCAATAATAACACATCAAGAGAAATAGAATTATGTACAATTAATTAAAAAAAAACAATCAGTAACCAAATTTAATTACATTAAAAAAATTAATTAATTAAATGAAAAAGTTATACTTTCGATGCAAAACAATTATTAGATTTAAAAAAATAATTTAACTATTTTTAACTGATTAAACAAGCCAAAAAAAAATTTCAAAACAAAAGAAGTAGACAAAATTACTTAGTAACTAAATTTAATTACATTAACAAAAGAATGAAAGAAATAAATGAATTAAATAATTAATGAAATAAATTAATAAATTAAATACAAAACAATTATTAAAGTAAGACCCTTTTGCTAAATTTAGCTGATTAAACAAGCAATTAGAAAAACATTAAAAATAAAAGATGTAAATAAAATTACTTGGTAACATAATAACTTAGTGACATAAATGAAAAATGTATTTATTAATTACAAAACAATTATTAAATTAATTTTACTAGGTTTAGTTGATCAAACAATCAATTAAAAAACGTTAAAAAGAGAAGATGTACACAGAATTAATTAGTAACAAAATTTAATTACATTAAAAAAAATTGAATGAAATAAATGAAAAATTTTAAAATTAAACTCAAAATAACTATTAAAATTAAAAAATTATTTAACTACGTTTGGCTGATTAAACATACAATTAAACAAATTTAAAAAGGAAAACAGTAAACAAAATTACTTAGTAACTAAATTGAATTAAAAAAACATAATTGAAATAAGCAAAAAATTAAAAAATTAACTAAAAAAACAATTATTAAATTAAAAAATAATTTTACTATGTTTGGCTGATTAAACAAACAATTAAAAACATTAAAAGGAAAAGAATTAAAGAAAATGTATTAGTAAACATATTTAATTACAAAAAAAGAATGGCATAAATGAAAAATTTATATATTAAATACAAAACAATTATTAAACTAAACAAATTTTACAATGTCTAGCTGATTAAACAAGCAATTAAACAAATTAAAAAAAATAAGTAAACAGAATTAATTAGTAACTAAATTTATTTACATTAAAAAAGAATCACTGAATTAAATGAAAAATTAATAAATTAAATACAAAACAAATATTAAATTAAAAATATTTGCTTTGATTAAACAAGCAATTAAACAAGCTTTAAAAAGAAAAGAAGTAAACAAAATTATTTTCAATAAAAAAATAATAATGTAAAATAAAATAATAATAATAAAAATAACAAAAAATAAGTATGGTAAATCCATACCACTTGAAATATCGAAACCAAATATAATGTGTAGCTTTTTTCCCAAATATTCTAAAATGTTGTAGAAATTTCTAGAAGATTGGTTCAAAACTATATTGGCAGGCGTGTATAATCCTTACTTCTTAGTTCTAGCTACTATTTTTAAGGGACAATTTGACCCTTTTTTCCTAAAATGCTAAAAAAAATTGTCTTTGAAACAGAACTTTTTGGAAGAAATGTACCACGAAAAAATTCGCCATAAAATTCTACTAAAGATCTCTGAATGCAACAAACCTAAAAATTTAACTTAAACGCCAGAAATAAGTCAAAACTAAAGAAGAGCTTAAGGATTAATTTTGATACTCGATTTTGGAATGTCCATCCGAAAATGTTTGAAGTCCATGGGCAGTCGATGGGCGTCAATATTAATTTTCAAAAACCAAAAACTTTTTAATTTTTTTATCTAAGTGATTGCGGCAACTTTTTGTAAAAGTCATAGTTAATTAGTTAATGGAAAAGGAGTGCATAGAAGTTCTTAGAAATCATATAATGAAGACAATTTGGTATTAAAACACAAATTTCTTAATACTCCATTAAGTCACCATTAAGAGTATGAAATTATGAATAGTCAATTAAAGTTTTTCATTTCCCTAATTTCTCCAGAACCATCTGTTTCTAAATTAATAAAAAAATAAATATAATTCTCACTAGCATCTAATACCTCTTTGTTGTCAACTATGGCCACCTTAATCTGCAAGACGGCCAACTTCTATTGAATTTCCATGAAGTTGGTCAGTTTGCAGCTTAAGGTGACCATATGTAATTAGAGGTTAAATAGTCTATCACAATAAAAAGAAATTAAAAATTACAAAATTAAATTTTGGAGATACAAACGCAACATTTACGTAGCAAGCAAGAAGATCGAATGATGAAACGTTTCAGAAAATAGACGAATTATTCAGAAAATTAAATACACCCAGCAATTTTACATATAGACGTGGCCAACTAAACGCAGGAAAAAATCTATGAACACAACGTTTTTCGAGAGATACGAACTGAAAATTTGCGCATTAGCTAAAAAATAGCATCTCAATAGCTATTTTTAAATTATTGTATCATTTTGCTGAGCATGCGTAGTGGCAAATTTTCAGTGATGTAACTTTGAGCTTCAACGAGTTATGGGCGAGAATTTTGCGCACACAAATATATTTATTCTAGATTTGTGATATTATGTTTGCATGCTTTACGTAAAACTTGTGTGAGACATTAAAAAATGGATAGGTTGCTTAAGTGGTTGTCTTAAGGACTTTTTAGTTCGGCTGAGATGTTGTTGGCAACTCTTAGGAGCATTCTTTTATTAAGAAAAGTGTTCCTAATAGTCACTTGGAATATTTGAGAACCAGTTGGTGACTCTTAGGAGCATTAAAAGTCCGCCAGGTAGATGGAAGGACATTACTTACTAAATAAAACAACATAACATAAATAAAAAAGAAGTAAAGTCCATTGGTCCGAACGTCCATTGTGTTACTAAGCAAAGTGTTCCTAATAGTCACTTGAAATATTTGAGAACCAATAAGTGGTTTTAAGGTTACCATCTGTGTGATCGAGATGCAAACTAAAAGTCTGACTTGGACAATTGGAAAATAATATAAACACACAAGAAGGCAGAACGCCATAAGTGAAAAGACATAACTTTCAGCCTTTGAAAGCTAAAATAACACGTAGTTGTTTTTACTATCTGTGACATGAATTTAAAAACTGTATTTAAGTATTCTGGCCTATAACTCTGACATATTCAAAATTTTAATAACACTAATGTGAAGGTCAATATATCATTATTTAGCTACTTAAAATTTCCATTAAATGTGACATACAACTTTTTATTTATGAAAATATTTAACGAATGTTTCGTCGTACAATTTTGTTTATTCGACTATTTTATTTAATATTATTTTTTATTTAATAATTTTGTCATTTACTTTTTTACTCAATGATAGTATTTCTTATAATAAATGTGAACGTTCCCATAAATTTTTCTTATTTCGAATGAGTAGCCCAAAATGCATTAAAAATTCGAATATGCAAATAAAAAATTATTCAATAAAAAAATTTTTATATTCGAATTTTTATATTCAGAATATATATACATAAATATATATGTTTTTAACTACTTGCTTTGGTGCCTAGAAAACTGTTTGATTTGTGAATTATGTTGGTAATTAATTTAATTAGTGGCTGTCTTTTTCGTCCATTAACAGTCGTAAATTTTGCACGAATTCGTCGTATTACGCAAACTCCAAACACCAACATGCCAAAACACGATGTCTGAAAGCTATAAAACACAGACAGTGGGCGTTTCATTTTCAAGGTCACCGTAAGCGACGACGTGTGACCGCATTCAAGTGCATGCAAGTGGCTGAAAATGTGACAAATGCAGAGAGAATTGGAAGAACTGAGTAAATTATGACTGGCGAGTGGAAAAAATACTGCAAAGCATTTGGGAATTTCCGAAATGTTTGCTGCACATTTGAATGCTCGAAAAATGCCACAAAAATGCGAGCAAGAAAATAATAATTATAATTACTTTATTTGCCACGCCGAGTCGTGTTCGCAGTCGAATCGCACAAAGGACCGTCACATAAGTAATGAACGTTTTTCAGTGTCAGCGCCAGAAACAAGCAATGAGCCGCAGCTCGAAAACAACAAATCGTACAGCGGCCACAACGACGAGCAGGTGGAGCAGCATACGAACGTACTGTCGGCTGTTCATGCTGATTCGGCTGCCTTAAAAATAGACGCGTTTCGTCATTTCTCAAGATTTTCCAGAAGCAACAAGAACACTGAAAATTAACAGAAACGCTAAAACGAAATACATTTCAGCGAACAAAGCAACCACTCGGACAACAGCAACAACCAGTGTTGAAATATGGCGCAACATTCTTCGTGCGTAAAGGTGAAAAACGCCCGACGGCAAGTGGCCACAGGCTGCCGATGATGCGGAAAGGCGTCGAGTGTGGCTGAAGTGCCGACGAGCGACCAACTGATTGACAGCGGCAAGTACATCGCATTCCGGCAGCCAGCATAGCGAAGCGCTGACAGTAACCGCGCCGCCGTTCAACGCCTCGCCCACACCGACGTCAACGGCATCAGGTGAGCGCGCCGACTGCCTCGATCAGCTGTTGAGTGCTGAATTTAGCTGCAGTTAATGAAATTGTGCGCCGTAATGATTTTTTAACGTCCGCTTTTATTTTGGTTTTTTTAATGCACATTACAGCACAACAATGAAAACCATTTAGTGGCAGCAAAAAAGTGCAACCAAAGTGCTTGCACATGGCTGCAGCCGAAGCGAAAAAGTGTGTTGCAGCGGCTATTGAAATTGTTGGCTTTCCATGAAATGATAAATCGAAAATTAATGGCAGACATGCGTCAACAATTCGCCTCGACTATTCAGCACAAAATGCAAACGTGCTAAAATGTGCACAGCAAATTTGAGCATTAATTAACAAGTGATAAAATTTGTTTCAACAATTTATCACATTTATTTTAAAACTCTAGGGAAATGCATTAAAAATTCGTAATTGCGTAATTAAATTGTTTATTTCTTTTTTCCAAATATTTAAATTGCAGGTACGACTATGTGGCTATGATTTTCTTGCACTTTGAAGATTTAAAAATTACGACATTCTTTTTGGCTTAAAATCAAAAATTGTTACATTGAAAATTCAATATTAAATTGAATAATTTTGTTATTGGTAAAAGCCAGGTTCAGGCTGCAGATTGAGCAGCTCTCACAGACTAGACTGCACATCCCAGTCGGGGGTTGAACAAGTCTTCGGCATGAAAACATTGCACAAAATAAATCTCACTCAGTTGTTTGATACTTTTATACTTATTGCACTAAATAAATTATGAAATCGATCTGAGCGAAGCCGTAGGGAACAGCTAATTAAACCTTAAACTCTTCTTTAGTTTTGACTTATTTCTGGCCTTCAAGTTAAATTTTGAGCTTTGGTGTATAGATTACACTGTACAACACAAAAAAAAATAAAAAAGTTCTGACAACGGATTCTGGAGCAACTTGTATTGGCGTTTTGAATGTTTACGTCTGCATTTTTTTAGTGTCAAAGTTTCCCCCTTTTGCACATTCTTATGGTATATCGACACACGAAAACCATGTAATTTTAAATTTTAGGTATATGAAGTGTTCTACAAATTTATGTAAAATACTACGAGGAACATTTTTGTGGAACATTTTAACCCTCTACCTCCCATGTTTATGCATCAGTTTGACCCTTTTTCCTAAAATGCTAAAAAGGTTCTTTGAAACAGTACTTTTAGGGACAAAAAGTAATACAAAAACATTCGCCATAAAATTCTACCATAGGTCTCTGAATAAACCAAAGCTCAAAATTGAACTTAAATGCCCGAATTAAGTCAAAACTGAAGTTGTGTTCAAGTGTTAATTTCGTACTTATTCAAAGAAAACTCTAAATTAATATCCGTAAATAAAAAGATGACTACAAATAATTCAATAAATAAGTAAATTAACAAAAATTGTTTAGCATACTCACTCACACATTTTATGGGTTTTTGTATTAATATTAAAAACAACAACAAAACCCTTAATAACCATCAATTTGTGTCACGTTTATTTACCACTGACCGCAAAACGTTGTCCCAATTTATGTGCTAAATAAATTCAACACCAAATAAATTTCCGTCGCGTGGTCAAGTGTTGTTGTTGTTAATCTACATATATGAAAATAAAACTGTTTACATGGCATGAAATGTATGACGCAAATATTTGCATGCGCTCAATTTTAGTTATGCACATTGTTACCACTACGTTGCCACATACACAGACACCCACACACACATGCATTGGCAAGAAAAACAACAAAATGTGCTAATTACAACACAACCAGCGGTAAACAAGCAGCGGAAATTGCACTTGTAATATAGGGATTCCGGTGCGTATGAGTAACATTGCTCATAACAACACAACATTGCAGAACTCGCTTATAGCGAAGCGAAAAATACAAAGTGCTGCAAAAAAAACGTTGGTGCAAAAATGTAACGTTTCCTAATTGAAATCTAAATGTACAAATTAACGTTACGATTGTCCGCAATGCTGTTTTGCATTGCGCTGAATGTCAGTCAGTCTTGCTGTGTCGCGTAGCAAAAGTCCATGAATAAACGCCAAATGATTGTGGCAAGTTGTTGCTGCTATCGGCAACGTGTGCACTTCGTCTAATAAGAAACGTGACGCTACTACTTCATGCTGAACGCAAGTAGCGACATTCAGGCTTGTGCTGCTTTAACTCTCCGACCAACACAAACAGCGCAATTTGCAAAATAGCCAGCAGGCAGTTAATAATTTGGCATATTTTAATGAGCTGGTCCAATACCGGCGCCAACATCCGCAACACTTACTGTCCATTATTCGTTTCTCGCTGCCACACCGGAGCCCAAACGGCAGGCTGTGTTGTTTTTCAGTAGATTTAACAGCATTTTTTGCTTTACACGCACAACAACAACTACAACAACAGCTGCAGCATTAAGCGCAGCAATGGTTGCTGTCGCACATCTTCCGGTGTGGCATGAAAAAAATTGTTTTTGTAGCTTAATTAGATTTTATGTTTTTGTGCTTTTACGGCTAACCACAGACAGCGGTTTTTCTGGGTAAAAATTCAAAACAGACAACGTAAATTTGAAAGATAACAGAAGCACCACTGCTGCGTAACGCAAGTTGGCAGGGTTAGAGTTTCATTTACAGATTTTAGATATGGAGTCATTGGCGCTTTAAGGAAAAAAAATTAATAATGAAAGGAAAAAATAAAAATTATAAACAATCACCTTTTCAGATCTTCCTGTTTTTCAAGTAGCTTAAAAGGATTTAAAAATTACAATATTCTATTCAAATACGCTCAGGACTTGAAATAGGCTGAAAATTACAGTCTCTTGTTTTCATTCCCATTCAAAAAAGGCTGAAAATTACAGTCTCTTATTTTCATTGTCATTCTTTAACCCTTTCGCTACAGGTTTTTACTAGGGAAAGTTAAAATTTTAAATTTTACTTTTTTTAGTACTTTTTGGTTATATTAGCCACATTCCATAAGAAATTTTTCATACTCGGACCCTGTATTTTAGAGTGTTTTTCTATGAGAGAAACCACATCATTGTGGCTGTAATAATTACTTAAACATTAAACTTTTTACGCATAACGAAAATTTGAATATTTCTTCATTTACTTCCGCCAAAATTAAAAAATAAAAAGTATCTAAATTGAAAGAAAACGGCAAATTAAAAAGTTATCTAAAGTTGTCTGCTTCTTCTTCCTTTACTATGTCATATATATTATCATATACCATATACATTATCATATACCATATATGATATACCATTAAAAAAACGTGTATACTTCTCTTCTGTAAGCTTTAATATTCAGTTTATTAATTTCGTATTTTTCCTAAAACTTCAAACTATTCCAAGGACCAACAAAAATGAATTCTTGAAACCACAGAGGGTTCAGACGTCCACAAAGTAGCAATGTGCCATATGGCAACAAAATAGCGAAAGGGTTAACAGAGCTCCGAAAACGACGAAAATTAAGTTATCTCTGTTTTAAGGTTTATTAAGGGGCCCGGTTTTTTGGCGGCCATGTTTGTATTCTGTAGCTGATCCAAAATGTCGTCTTTTTAAAATGACCCTTGTCGCGTTGACAGCAAATCAGCATAACGGAGCCTCCTAGAGCAAAAAACAAAAAAGATTCTTGAAATATACATTACTGGCTACTGTTTGACGTAGGGGATTTTAAAAATATTGATTAGAAAAAAAATGGCGGCTGTTTGAAGAAAAAGTTTTTTTTTTCGCGTAAAATTTTGCACTAAATTATTTATAAAAAAAAAAGTTTGGCATATATCGAAAAACAAATGCAATTTGAATCAGGTCGATCGGATAAAAACTTTTTCAGTTATGCTGTCAACGCGACAAGGGTCATTTTAAAAAGACGACATTTTGGATCAGCTACAGAATACAAACATGGCCGCCAAAAAAAAAAAAAAAAATTTTTTTCGATAATCTAAACATTTATTAACATATGTGTAAAGTTTCATGTAAATCGGAACGTCCGTTTTTTTTTTAATAAATAAAATAAAAAACATATGAAAAATCGCAGTTTACAGTGTTCGGGCCCCTTAATTGCAAATTTTTCATTAAATACAAATACTAAATATTAGCCTAAAAGTATACTAAAATAATTGGTGTTATCAAAATAACCTTACTTCAATATTGTCTACTGGTCTACTTTGTGTTATACTTTAAGGGGCACATTTAATTTTATTTGAACATTTCTGAAAAAGTTTACAACGAATTTCTTAAGTTAGAATTTGTTTATCAGAAATAGTTAACCAATTATTCTATTCTATCACAGGATTAACATAAAATTTTTGACAAGAACGTGAAGAACATTTGCAACACAAAACTTGATTTTGAAAGATGTTTAAGATTACTAAAAGTATACTAACTTAATTTGTTTTGTCAAAATCAACTCGCTTCGGTATCATTAAATACTCTGTTTTGTAATATATTTCTAGGTGCTACATAATTTAATTTAATGTACACCAATACCTCGCTTTGCGTCGTTTCGTTTTGCGTTTTTTCGAAGTTTCGTCGCTGCTGAATTAGTACTAATTTTCACTGTGCGTCGTTAGATTTTCGAAGTTGCGTTGTTTTGGGTTCGAGTCTTTAATTTTTTTTTTAAATGTTCTTTTTTTTCTAAAAGATGGTACGAGTTATGTTTCTAATTGCGCCATGCCATCAAAACTCGGGGATTCCCTTTCTAACTGAAAATCAACGCAATTTTAATACAGTTTTATTTTCACTTTGTTTTGCTAATTTTAGAATTCAGTTTCAATTAGTGTGTTGTGCTTTTTGAAGGTTTCAATTAGTGTGTTGTGCTTTTTTTTAAAAGATAATAATAAACTTTTATAAATTTTTACGTGTTGTTTCTGGTTACGAAAAAGGTAAATATTTTTTCAATTTATTTATTGGCAGAGTTATATTATTTTTGATTTTTAAATGTTTACTTTGTTAAATTTTCTTTTTAAAAAGTAGTATTTTCGTAACCCTGGAACCTATCTTCGATCTTTACATGGTTTGCTATAGAAAATCATAATTCACTTTGCGTCGTTTCAATTTGCGTCGTGTTTTTTTGGAACGTAACCACGACGCAAAGTGTATTTTCATTTATTATATAATTAATTTAATTTATTTAATATAACTAAATTAATTTAATGTATTTTTAACTTAGAGTTAAATGTAAATGTTAAATGTAAAAATGTAAAGTATACTAACATAATTTGTTTTGTCAAAATCAACTCGCTTCGGTATCATTAAATACTCTGTTTTGTAGTATATTTCTAGGTGCTAATTTAATTTAATTTATTTTCATTTATTATATAATTAATTTAATTAATTTAATAAAACTAATGTAATTTAATATAATTTTAATTTAGAATATGTTAAAAGAATTTTTCAATTCTATCATAGAATTAACTTAAGATTTATTACATAAATGTTTTTAAAAGCCATTTGTCAACACAAAACTTGATCTTGAAATGTGTTTAACATAAGCAATTAAAGTGTTATTGTTTTTCTCAAACAATGAGCTGAACAAACTGCTTTTAAACTAATGCCAAAGTGTTCCCTCCAGCTTCATTCACCACGCCCATTCAACCAGTTTCTGGTTTGCAATGGATCTACTAACCATTCCAATCTATCGGCAGGTCACTAAAACAGCAACGCGCTATCAGCCACAACCACCCAAGCTAACAGCAACTTTAGTGCTGAGAACCACAGCATCTGCAATAACTGTTTAATTAAATCGTAATTCATGCAACACTGGTGATGCCACTGTGACAAGCAATGCAATTAATATGCGATGCGCACATTGCACAACCGAACTTGTGGCGACATGCAGCTCACGTTATCAATGGCACACTTACAACAGCTGTAAGCCATGGCAAACTCTTTTTTGTTGTTGTTTTTTTATTGCAGTTTGTGACGTTGACTCGACGCCAGTTTGGGTGTGCCATGTTGCGGGCAAATTAGTAACAAAATGTCCAACAATTGTTTGCATTCTAGTTTTAATTGCATACGAGCAAAGTACATACACACACACACACACAAACAACGCCAGCACAAATATTCGAACTCACACTCACACCTCGACTCACAACATACTTCATTCGTGTGCAACATGTACGCCAACGCGTAAATGCCACACGTGCAGCAGCGTGTGGCCGCAATTCTGTATGCTGTCGTTTTGGTAATAACGGTGCAGTAATTAAGTGTCGACATTGAAAGTGACAGTAAAAAGTGCAACAACAACAATAGCAACCCATATAATTTTGTGTGCGTTATTAAAGCGCAATTAATCAGTGGCAATTAATCATGTTGCAGGTATGAGTGTTGTATTGTTTTATGTAACTATGTATGTGGGTAGGTGTACTCGTATGTTTTTATGTGAGTATGAAATAAACGCACAGTGTTTTATTTTACTATGCAACGCGCTGTTGCAATCCTAAGCCTCCTTACACGCATTGTTGTTGATATTTACATTTTATGCTACTTTCATGTCGCGACAATAACACTACACGACACGAAAAATGCTCCTAAAAATAAAAGTATTTTTTAGACTAAACAGAAACAGAAAATCAAAAAATTTTCTTAAGAAGCGTTTTCGAAAAATCTTCGAAAAACACGTTTTTCCCCTCTTATTTCAACTATGAGCACATATCTCGTAAACCAACCATCCGACTAACACAAGTGGGCCGTCGTTCAGAAGGCAATTAACTAACCTTTCCAACGATATATCGATTTTGATTTTCAGTTTCGTGTTCAGCAGCCGAAGATGAACCCATTTTTTGTCGAGTAGTGTAATTCAAACATTTATTTTGTGTATATATTTGCATAACATAAACTTGTCATGGCCTACAGTTGGTGTTTACTTGGGTCTGAGATGTGTCAAGTTTGCACATAACTTAACAGATATCAGAATTTTTATGCCGCGACTTTGATTACTAGCGGCTCAACTGGTCGTATACGTGTCATTCAATTACATGTGACATGTGGGCTGAAAAAATTGGCATTTGTTGTTGGTTTACTTTGTTTTAATGCCAAACAACAGTCGACAACAAATGCCAACTTTTGACCTTGCACATTAAAAGTCGATCCGGTATAGAATGATATAAAGAATTTCAATTTATATATTTGTGGCTTAAATGCAGAATACTACACCCTCTTAAAAAAATTATTTTTTTCTTTTATCGCAAAGAGGGGTATTTTCTTAGTCTAACAAACTTAAAATTTTGCTGCGGAAACATTCACAGAGGGCGTGGTCCGCCCCCAAAGTCCCAGTTATATATCCAAATTTCTCAAGAAATTATCAACCGATTCTAACGATATAGGTGTCGTATGAAAGGTAGTTTCTTCCTCTTTCGATTGATGTATAACATTAGGTATGTAATATGTACCAACAATGAGTTATAAGCGAAACTTTTTTTTTTACAAAATTTTTTTAAAAACGGACTTTGTGCTTTAAAATTATATCCTTTGTCAACTTTTGGGCTTACACATGAAAAATCGATCCATTTTAGAAGCATATAAAGAATTTCAATTTTACATAACTTTACTAGGCGTCACACTCAGATATTTAACACTAGAATGCCCAAGGTAGTCATTTTGGCTACATTGAGGTATTTTATTGTAAATAACTTTTGTTGCATCGCTTTTATTAATTTTTAAAGCTAAATGGAATAAATAAATTAAATATATTGTAACAAAATTTGTTACCCCAATTTTTCAAAATTTATCTTAAATGCCCAAAAGTAATCATTTTGACTACCTATATAAAATTTTCAGCAAATACTGATAAATAGAAAAATATGCATCTTCAATTGCGAAATATGAAAATTTCAAATAATTGCAAACATTTCAAAAAAATAATATCATAGTAGGCTGTGACAATTCCCAAGTTTTTCAATTCAAAACTCACTCATTAAATTCATTCACATTTTAGGTATGTCAAATTGTCGGGCATTCTAGTGTTAAATATTTATTTGGAGCTTCAAACTCCGCCCAAATAGTGTTTAAAATTGTCTACTCAACTACCCAAAATAATATCCTTTGTGCGCCACTGTACATATTAATTTATAACCTTTTTAAATATATGTATTCAAAAAAATGTGTCCAAACTTACTGACAACATACAAATCGCTGTTGCACAGTGTAATTATACGCAAATTTATTTTGTTACGCGCATAATTGCCTTTTATTTGTTTATATTGCGCAGATTTGCATTTGGCAAATTTGTTATCGTTGTGTGTGTGTGCTGTGCATTGCAGAGTTTAGAAATTAAATGTTCATTTGTAATTTGCCGCTTCGTGCGTTTTGTGTACACATTTTATTTTCGTAGCATATGAAAATAAAATAAATTGTTTGCATAGAAATTAAACCATTCATTATTTAAAACACATTTTGTGCTACTAAATTTTTTACAACATTCGTGCAATAAAAATACTTTAAAAAAGCATTGGTTTGGAAAAATGTTAAACCATAAACTGCTACTTTGTACTTAAGTAAAATAATTTTTGCCATATGCCAAAAGCATCTAAAATAAAACAAAGCCAAATCATGAGATAAGCGGATGTGTGTTGAGTCATAAATTTATTAAACAGATGAAAGAAAAACTATTAATAAACATGTTGGCAGATTTTTGGATTTGTTGCTCTTCAGAAGTGGTCATTTTTTATGATGTTAAAGTAATAAAAAGCAAACTTTTAAGTGAAAAGTTAGCAGCACTTATTGGTCATTGAATGATTTATTTAGATTGTGCAGATTTTGAACATGTGAAACATCTAACATGTGAAATGATATCCAATGAGTTAGCTGAAGTGACAGTTAAAGGTTGGCATTCAATTGAGAGACTTTTGCTTGGACTAAATTTTGTATCACTAGATTCCGATTTGAATCCTAAGCATTTATTCTTAAGATATAGATTTATCCAAATTTAAGTCTTAAGAATTTAAACTTCAAATTCACATCTTAAGATTAATATTAAACTACTGACAACACATTCAATTTGAACTCTCTGGCCCCAACTTTTAACTACCATTCCATTCTTTTAACTAACATTCACTAGATCTCAGTTCACTAATTCTGTGGTCAAAAGCAATAATTGCCAAGTTCAAAAGTATTATTTTGAACAGCTCATTTTACAGATTTTAAGTGTTCATCGTTTTTGACCACAGACTTCCATCAATGGCTATCAAATAGCTGCAGCATCGCCATTGTCAGCTGATCACTTCTCCTTAGACTTCATCTTTCGCTCATTCAATCTGAATTGTATTCATGAAATTCCATTCTGGTTCATTTACTTGAAGTAGTCTTTAAATAATTTCCCGAACTTAATTTTATTCTCATTGCATTTTATAAGGAAATCAAATTTCATTGCAACATAAAAATGCCACATGAAAAAAAATAAAACAATCTCCGGCTCAAGACTACAATACGGTATGCGTTGTTATTCTTTTGGTTTAAGGACCGCAACGCGCGCTTTTTACAGCGTTGTGATGGTCTGATGATTTATTGCTAAGGTCTGGTAACATCGCATCCGCAATGCAGTTAAATCAACAGCAAATAAAAGTAAAATTCTCACATAAAATCTCTGGCGCAAAAAAGCTGACCATAAAAGTGCTTTTAAGATTAAATTAGAATTGCATCAACATTGGAAAAGAATTCTAATTTAACCTTAAAAGCACTTTTATGGTCAGCTTTTTGCAAGTAAGTATAGAAACTGATGAAGTTGTTGTTTAAGATTTCACATATTGCATTATGTATGGGACAGTACCGTTTTGGACCAAATTGGAAAACTGAGCTGTCGGCAGATTTAGGATTACAAGAAACGCTACTGGCAGAATGCAAAGCAAAGAATGTTGATTAACCTATACAAACTCACTGGTTCAAGTAGTAGAAGGATAACTTGAATTTGGTATCTTTGTTCTTTAGATATTGTGTTGAGAACTCAAATGGGACCAATACACAGTGATTCGTTCCATAGACAAAATTCAAAAAATTTATAGTCTCAGAATTTAACGATTTTGATGTCATTTGAAAGGTAAAACTCCAACTAAGAAAACTCCAAAAACTCTGTGCAAAAAATTAATTAGTGTGTGTGCAAAAGCGGCTCAAAGTTGAAACTTTTTTCACAAAAAAATGTAAACACATATTTTATGTTTTTTAGTCTATTAAGTAACAAAAATTGTAAAAATACATGGTTAACAAGAAGTTGCTAAAACTTTCAATATAGATTAAGAAATGATGTGGTAATTTTCGCTTTTAATGTTTTCTCAAAATTTGCAAGGCTGAGGCTTTTACTTCACTTTTAATTCAAAATATTTTTCTAAATTAAAAATCTGAAAATTGGCAAAACTTAGAGGAAAATATCTAAAAAGTATGTGAAATTATGTTCCTGGATTTTTTTTATTTTAAGAAGCATTCTTTCTTAGACGGATAATGTAATTACATCCTCCGATATCTTCCGATCTCAGAAAATAATTCAATTTGAAAAGTGGTCTAAACACCTATTTTTCGACAAAATTTCTTTTATTTATCCCTAAAAGTATGCAATCAGCATGAAAAATTGATAAAACTGCACAAATGCAAAACATTCTATACGTCTATTATTATCGTTTTTATTGCAAAACTAAAGGTAGGACCCTTTATGACAATTTATGTTACTCTTTGCAATTATAAATGTTGACGTTACCGATTAAATGTATAATCTGAAAAATCTAGCCAACACGCTTGGTGCTATAGCTTTCCAAAAATGACGAAAATTGCAAATTGAAGTCTCAGGCATTGCCAAACTACAAAAGTTTAAGAAACACAAAATGGAGATTTCAATTCAGCAGATATTGATTAATTAGTATACCAAATTTTATGAAGAACGGACCACTCCTTCTAATTTTGTCCCGCGGTTGTATGGAGTCGAATCACTGTGCTGTGGTCTAATTTGGTTTAACATTCATGTGATTCAGTTTTAAGATTATAACTTTAGATTACATTCGAGATTGGCGATAAATTTCTAGTCTAACAATTCCTGATTTTGGTTGACATCCATGTGATCAAGTCTTATGATTAGAACTTTAGATTAGATTCAAGATTAGAGACAAATGTAGAGCGTGACGATTCCTGAATTAGGTTCATGTGATTCAGTTTTAAGATTTAGATTGGATTCAGAATTAACAATAAATTCATAACCTTACGATTACTGATTTGTGTTGGCATTCATGTGATTCAGTATAAAGATAAGAGCTTTAGATTAGATTCCAAATTAGCAAAAAAATGTTTAGCCTCACGATTCCTGATTTGGGTTAACATTCGTGTGATTCTGTTTCGAGATGAGAGATGAGAGAGGTTCCTGATTTCTGTTGACATTCATGTGATTCTGTTTCAAGATCAGAGCTTTAGATTAGATTCGGAATTGGCAATACATTTAAAGACTTACAATATTTCGATCTAACCTAACTTTCTAGTAATTTCTAAATACTTGATTAAGAAGTTTTTAACCCCAATTATCTCCAACTGAATATTGTAAAAGCGGTCTTCCAAAGTTTTTCTCATAAGTTCAGTCCAAAAAGTTCGCTGCAAAACAACTAAGTATTTGTAATATTTTTTATTACTATTTTTACAGTACCGTTGCCCAAAATTAATTATAATTACTTAACCCATTAAAGCCGGGTACCAGTTCCGCCCATACGATTTTGATAAAATTTCATACACGACCTGGAATTGACCCAAAATGATGAGAAACAAATTTTAGCTTTCTATCTCTGCACGTTGCTGAGATATTCATTGGGTATTTTTTACCCATTAGGCAGCAATGGTAGCTTTTTTCCATACTTTGTGAAGTGATCAGCTAAATACGTGAACAAAAGTTGTATTTTTTACAGGTGAGGAGGCAGATTTTTGTGAAGTTCTAAGGCCACTCTACATTTCGCCACATTTTCCACCTCCGGAAAATTCACAATTTTTGGAGTCTGGTGACTCTAGCTAGATGGCGGAATTTTAGGGTGACCTTCACTAGGTTAAGGTAGTTCCATCTTTACCCCAATCATGCCTATCAATTATTTTGAGATATCTCTTCCACGAACTTTTCTGTGATTTTTTTAAAAAGTCAATTTTCATGGGTAAATTTTTACCCATTAGGCAGCAATGGGTTAATGGTATCTTTGTCACAATTGGAACCAGTAATGACTGAGAACCGAATCATTGTTTCTAATTAAACATGGATCTCTCCAGGACGCGATCTTATCTATACTCCGTGATGCTAAAGTTTAGTGAAATTAGTTATGCAATAAGTACTTTGTCACAATAGGACCCGGTTTTGACTGAGCACTGAACCGCTGTTTCTAGTTGTATACAGACAGATCTCTCAAGAACTCGACCCCATACCCACAGGCTGAAGTTAGTAAAATTATAACTATAATATAATAAGGACTTTGACTTTGAAAGAAGTCCTTTCTAATTTTAATTTAATTTTTTATTTTTTTTTATTTTATTCATAGACTTTTGCAATCTTTTGCAATGCTAAATTCGACAATGAATTTGGCTTAAACTTTGCACCGATGCTCCACTTACATCACATAAATTCAAACTTAGAACCATCTTCACATCTTTGAGCGCATTCTTATACTTTGAGGAGCTGAACTCCCCAATACATATATAGTATAGGATTTTCTTATACAGTATAATCTCGATAATCCTGACAATTAAAAACCAGGCCCTGTCCGAAATATCGAAAAGTCCAGATTACCAAGATTACAAAAAAAATCGATAAAAATACTACTGAACACCAATGAAACGTATTTTTTATTGAAATAAAATGATTTTTGCTTAAAAATTTTATTTTTAATACATACACTATGATCAATAAGTACCGGGACTGTGTCAAAAAAACAAAATTGTTTTATTCTTCTGGTAAATTTATTTTATCCCCTTCAAAATAAGCCCCATCTGAAGCAATACACATATGCCAACGCTTAATCCAATCGTCCATGCACTTCTCGTAAGCCGAAGCAGGTATGGCCTTCAGCTCTCGCGTCGCATTTTCTTTTATGACCTCTATGGACTCAAATCACTTTCCACGAAGCGTTAACTTGAGGGAGAACAGGAAAAAGTCACATGGTGCCATATCTGGAGAATAGGGAGCCTGATCGATGATATTCACACTGTGTTTGTTCAAATAATCGCGAATAATGTGTGCTTTGTGAGACGGCGCATTATCGTGGTGCAAAATCCAGCTGTTATCGGCCCACAAATCTGGTCGTTTTCTACGAATAGCATCTCTCAAACGCCATAAGAGATGTTAAGATCGTTAGAAATCTCTCTGAGGCTCACATGACGATTTTCAAGCACGATTTTCTTCACAATTTCAACATTTTCGTCGGTATTCGATGTTGAAGGACGTCCAGAACGAGGAAAGTCTTCGACCACTTCACGACCACTTTTGAACATTTTATACCGCTCGAACGCTCTGGTTCTTGATAGAGCAGACTCCCCAAATGCTTTCTGCAACATTTTAAGCGCATTGGCACAAGAAATTTCGTTCTTAAGACAAAATTTCAAACAAATACGTTGATCAACAAAATTATCCATTGTAAAATGCGACGAAGTACAAAAAGTTGACTGACGCTAACAGCTGCCAAACAAAAACTAATGATGCAATCCCGCTCAACTGACACAGATGTCAGTTAAGGTCCTACCGACCTAAAAATAATTTGTTTACCTTCATCGGGCAACGGCGGAAAATTTAAAATACACAGTCCCGGTACTTATTGATCATAGTGTATGTTATGAACATTTTTGATGATTTTGAAAGAAATTTGGAATTTTCATTTGGCATAGTTTTGTTTCATTTATTTTTTAAATTCTAGATTTGCCTACATTGTACTTCACTGCCAGTTGACGAAGTGACTTTCCTCCTTAATTTGTTTAGAATTTTTTTCCATAGTTAAGATTGTACGTGTCTTCTTAACCCTTTCGCTATTTTGTTGCCATATGGCAACATGCTACTTTGTGGACGTCTGCATCCTCTATGGTTGCAAGAATACATTTTTTGTTGGTCTTTAGAATAGTTTGAAGTTTTAGAAAAAATACGAAATTAATAAACTGAATATTAAAGTTTAAAGAAGAGAAGTATACACGTTTTTTTAATGGTATATCTTGACATAGTAAAGGAAGAAGAAGCAGAAAAAATTAGAGAACTTTTTAATTTGACGTTTTCTTTCAATTTAGATCCTTTTTTTTTAATTTTGACTGAAGTAAATGAAGAAATATTCAAATTTTCGTTATGTGTAAAAAGTTTTATGTTTAAGTAATTATTGCAGCCGCAACGATGTGGTTGCTCTCATAGAAAAACACTCTAAAATACAGGGTCCGAGTATAAAAATTAAAAAATTTCTTAGAAGAAGCCTAAGACGTAAAATTTAAAATGTTAACTTTCCCCAGTAAAAACCTGTAGCGAAAGGGTTAACTGTAGGTGCCATTGTTAATATTTGATTTAGTTTACACAGTTAGATTAAACTTTTATAATTTAGAAAAAGCAGATAAAAATGAGTGTCCGGATTTTTGAGGTAAATAAAATGTGTGGTGTCCGGATTACAGAGTCAACAATAGAAAGCAATTGGGTGTCCGGATTAACGCGTTGTCCGTATTAGCGAGTATCCGAATTATCAAGATTGTACTGTACTATCAAAAAAATATTTAATAAATTTATTTAATATTTGTGGATAGTAATATATATAAAGTTAATAAACACCTCCTGCCAACATTTTGAAATTTTACCATTTTACCTCATGCAATTTTAAAGGTTATGTGCTTAATTACCACATTTTTAAAGTCAAAGTTTTTGATATTTGTATTTAAAAAACACAATCGGTAAAATTGGTTGCCATTACAATCACATGGCACACATTAATGAATTCAATTCACAACTAAAACTCCAATCTCGCGCCATCTGGTCACTTTGGCCGACATGTTAGCGGAAAAGCAAAAGAAATTGAATGCTTACAGCCAGAAAGGAAGTGTAAAGCAACAAACGAAGACACAAATGTGACGGAGAACGAGTGGCAGCATTGTGGAAACGCCACACATGCGACATGTAGCAGATTGTTGCTTGTTGCTGTTGCAGCCATCTCGACTGCCAACCACAATGAGGAAATGACGAATGACGTTGTGAATGTGGTATCGGACAATTCTTAAACGACGTCGCAATGCAAACCAAAACTGAAATATATATATCCAAGAATTGCAATAACAACAACAACAGTCACAGCAACAAGTCTATTGTGTGCAACGACGATATTTTTATTTCCGGCACTTTTACGATGATGACGGACGGAAATGAAACTCCGCCATGTGCGACAGTTCGTGCATTCAAACCAATCCGTCAGCAGGCACACGCACACATGCACGCGAGGCGCCATTGCACGTGCAGTTATGTGCGCGTTTTTTTTTATATGATTTGCGTAGGAAGATTGGAATCTTCGAAAGAAACTGCCTTGTCCGTACAAGACAGACTGCACGATTCACTGGCAGGTTTAGCTACCAGCGCAGTTATTTGCGCGTGTGTATGTATGTGTGTGTGGCACAGAATAACATGTGGCTGAGAAAGATTTTGTTGCTGAGACTGCGCCAACAGGAGCGACGGCGGTGACGCTAACCGCTATTAAACTTTTACGACAAACATACAGAGGCGCTTCTATATACGTTTTCATGTTTTTAAGATTTTTATGAGTTTTCCTTTAACGATTCGGCACGCGAATATGTAAAAAAAAAGCGGAAAACAACAAATGAAAAGCGTGCGCCCGCAAGTAAAATATGTCACACACACACACACACACACCGGCACAGTATCTTTTTGAAGATTTCCAACTTCCGACGTAAAATCCCCCAAAAAAACACACACACAGGCACACACATTGCTTGAGCCTGCAAGTGTATCGCTTATTCAATTCAACACCTTTCAATTTTAAGTACCACGTACGCATTACAAATATTTACCAAATGATTTTCCAATTCTAAATTTAGTCGCCTTGGTCATTCACAACGGCCGCAGCCTTTTGTCCGTTGGTCATTAAAATTAAATTAAAATTAGAATTAACGCGCGTCAATGTCGTCATTTTGCGCCATAAATACAAACACACTCACACCACACAATCACACAGCGCCAAAACGGTAGTTGGCAACGCTGGCACACTTGTATATCATTTGTTGTTGGTTTTGTTAATTTCGAGACAATTCCAAATCACGGGCTCGTGTGGCATGCGTGGGCGTATTTACCTCGCCGCACACGGCCGAACCAAAACAAAATCCGAGCAATAATAAGAAATTGCATAAAACCCGACAATGTCACATTTCGGCAGAAATAAACGAAAAGGTAATTTTTACAAAAATTCATGCATCGTATAGAACAAAAGCTCTGGGCTCGCAGTTATTCGCTGCCGACAATCGCTTAAAGGTTTCCTAAATGTTTTTCTTATCTGTTTGATTTTGTTATTTTGGATTGTTAACGCAAAATTAGGCGGAGAGCTGACGAAAGGGAAATGCTAGACTCTCGTGTGGGTAATTAGTGCGCTGTGAAGTGGCAATTATTGAATCATATTCTTGTTAAAGCGTAGCAAAGTATAACATAGCATAGCATAGCATAGCATAGTAGGACATAACATAGCATAGTACGGCATAGCATAGCAAAGTATAACAGCATAGTAGGGTATACCATAGCATAGCATAACATAACATAACATAGTATAGCATAGCATAGCATAGTATAGTATAGCATAGCACAGCAGAGCAAAGTATAACATATCATAGCACATATTCATATCAAAGCATAGCAAATCATAGCATAGCATAGCATAGTATAACAAAGCATATTATAGCAAATTATAGTATAGAGTATAGCTTGGCATAGTACAGCATGGTATAGCATAGCATAGTATTGCACAGTTAATACCATAGCATAGCAAAGCATAGCATAGTATAACAAAGCATAGTATAGCAAAGTATAGCATAGCATAGCATAGTATAACAAAGCATAGTATAGCAAAGTATAGCATAGCATAGCATAGCACATCAAAGCATAGCATAGTATAGCACAATAGACATATCACACAATATGACATATCATAGCATAGCACAGCATTTCATATCAAAGCATAGCATAGCATATCATAGTATAACAAAGCATATTATAGCAAATTATAGTATAGAGTATAGCTTGGCACAGTACAGCATGGCATAGCATAGCATAGTATTGCACAGTTAATACCATAGCAAAGCAAAGCATAGCATAGTATAACAAAGCATAGTATAGCAAAGTACAGCATAGCATAGCATAGTATAACAAAGCATAGTATAGCAAAGTATAGCATAGCATAGCATAGCATAGCACATCAAAGCATAGCATAGTATAGCACAATAGACATATCACACAATATGACATATCATAGCACAGCATAGCATTTCATATCAAAGCATAGCATAGCATAGCATATCATAGTATAACAAAGCATATTATAGCAAATTATAGTATAGGGTATAGCTTACCATAGCATAGCATACCATAGCATAGCATAGCACAGCATAGCATAGCATAGCACATCATAGCATAGCATTTCATATCAAAGCATAGCACATCATAGCATAGCATTTCATATCAAAGCATAGCAAATCATAGCATAGCATAGCATAGTATAACAAAGCATATTATAGCAAATTATAGTATAGAGTATAGCTTAGCATAGCATAGCATACCATACCATAGCATAGCATAGCACAGCATAGCATAGCATAGCATAGCATAGCATAGCATAGCACATCATAGCATAGCACATCATAGCATAGCATAGCATAACATAGTATAGCATAGTATGCTATAGCGAATAAAATAAAAGTGAACCACCGCATCCACATAAAAAATAATCGCAAAAATTATATTCCACTCACAATTCCTTTTCTCTTATTGATTCACTAGCAGTGCAAACACATAAACTGCTCTGCATGGATAATAAATTAAAGATAATTACTTGCACTATCCGTTTTATGTACACAATTTCGCACATCTCTCATCTTTGACGCGCTCTTTCGGCCAAAGCAAATACCATTAACCAGCGCCAAAACACAACCGAATGCTGAGTAAATTGTCGGCCTCCACATGCGGCAACCACTTGAACGGTTATTAATGTGGTTGTAATTGTTGTTGTACGATTGGCAATCATTATCGCGTACATGTATTTAGGAGAAAAGCACAGCCAACGGCATCATTGAGCCGATACGAAAAAGGTACACAAAATTGCTGGCGGCGGTTATATTAACACAACAAGCCAGACAGCCAACCAACAACAACTTGCTAATGATAGGAAAACCAAAAATGAAAGAGCAACAACAACAACAAAATTATGAACAAGCCGGCATTAAGGCAGCGGAGAAAGTATTTATCAATAATTCAATCGGTTGAGAATGGCGAGCAAAAGGAAAAGGTGCGCAAATACTTCAACCTCAATTTGTTCTTATGGTATTTTTATTTATTGAGTTGCCGGCCGCCACGAAACTTAGACGCCACTGCTGCAGCAGTCAAGGCGCGCCGTACAGTGTCGCGAGTGTGGCCAAAAATGGTAAAAATCAATGTTACAAAATGACTAAAATGAATATGACAATCGACAGATAATATCTCAACTAAGAAAAATCCGTTATCCGATCTTCAATATCCTATTCCGTTCCATTTTTATGTAGCTTCAAAGTGGATGTTAAAAAATACGCATTCGTTCCAAGTTTGTGGGTAATTCTTTATGCTGAATGAAAAATCAAATAAAAATATAATTTATGTACTAATATAGCCATGTTATATATTAAATAAAACTTTGGAATTTCTCCTGTATGGCAGCACTATCTTTTGGTTTGTGCTTTGAAATAACTGTGAAATCCTTGTTGCGAAAAGTAGGCGACCAAGTGGGCAACCCGGCAGCCGTCATTTACTTTCTTTGCCTTTCTGACGACGTGGCAATGTCGTCAGTGAAAATTACTAATTTTAACAAAGGGGCAACCCGGCGGCCGCCATCTGCTTTCTCTTCCTTTCTGACTGGCGACGTGGACCCGACCAGGTGGGTTACAAATTAAATCCTCAAACATCGGGAAAACGGACAAAGTAATTATAAATTAAACATAAGAAAAACATTGTAAACTAATTAGTTATTTAATTACCATAGATATTTGAACCACAACACAACATTATACTACACATCAATTTCACAATAAAGATACGTTTGTTTAAACCCCTGCGTGGGGCACCCGTTACAAATATTGGCCTAAATCCCAACATCTTCAAATATTTTTTCACGTAATGACTTCGGCTACGGGTCGGAGTTGCAAGAATTGCGAAGAGGAGGATGATTCGCAAATGGTGTGCTGTGACACCTGCAACGAGTGGTTCCACTTTCAATGTGTGGGAGTGACGGCCGCGATCGAGCATGAGGACTGGAGCTGCGCCGGCTGCACCGCACTGTCTGTCTGCACACCTGGTGCATCGGCACAAGTTGAAGCGAGTGCCGCGAACGGACAAACAGCACCGGCTGAAACACGCAGCAACAATGCGCCGCGATCGATGGCGGCCGCTGAGGGTTCTGCGTCCGTTCATCGTGCTGGTCGCAGAAAATCAACCACGACGCGTCGCCAACAAGCAGAAAAGCAGCTTCTCGACGAGGAGGAGCAACTGCTGCGCCAGAAAGAAGCGCTGTTAAAGCGGCGTAGGGACCTTCTTCTGCAAACAGCTGAATGTTCAGACACAGAAGACGATCTCGACGAGGTAGCAGTGGAGCAGTGGCTGCAGGGCACAGAAAGGGTGGTAGCTCACGACGCGGTGTCACGCGAGGTTGAGCACAACGCTCACCCCAGCCCTCCTGCAGCGTCAACGCACAACCTGTGCGTACAACAGCGGATCACATCAGTTCTTGGTAGACTGGAGATTCTTGGGCAACAGGCAAAAGGTAAAACAGCCTCGACGCCCACTGGCTTATGGTTGCCAAGTGAACGTCAGGGCTGCCCGATAAGCGGGGCCACGCCTATGCGCAACGAATTTATCTCCAAACAACTGACCACTGGCTTATGGTTGCCGAGTGGTCGCCAGGACTGTCCACCGATTAGCGGGGCCGCACCGACATGCAACGGGGTTGCGTCTCATCCACTGACCACTGGCTCATGGTTGCCGAGTGGTCGCCAGGACTGTCCACCGACTAGCGGGGCCGCACCGACATGCAACGGGGTTGCGTCTCATCCACTGACCACTGGCTTATGGTTGCCGAGTGGTCGCCAGGACTGCCCGCCGACTAGCGGGGCCGCACCGACATGCAACGGGGTTGCGTCTCATCCACTGACCACTGGCTTATGGTTGCCGAGTGGTCGCCAGGACTGCCCGCCGACTAGCGGGGCCGCTCCGACTTGCAACGGATTTGCGTCTCATCCACCGACCACTGGCTCATGGTTGCCGAGTGGTTTCCAAGGATGCCCACCGACTTGTTGGACCGCAAACCGCCCGCCGCTCTCCGGCCCAAAGTTGCCAGACTGCCTTACGGGCTGCCTGCCGGTTTGTGGCGCAGCACCGACAATGGATCCTCGGCCAGCTACATTGCCCACGATCCGTCGTCTAACAAGTGACCAACTCGCCGCTCGTAGTAGCATCACCAAGGAACTTCCAAACTTCGATGGCCAGCCTGAAGAGTGGCCTTTATTCCTAGCCACTTACGAACAATCAACGGAGATGTGTGGATTTTCTGAAGGCGAAAATCTGGCTCGCTTACGTCAAGCATTGACGGGGGCGGCACGCCATGCTGTGAAAAATCTGCTGCTGCATTCGTCCTGTGTTCCGCAAGTAATGGAAACTCTGCGAATGAAGTTCGGCCGACCAGAGCTGATAATCAGTGTGCTCCTGGATCGGATCCGGGGTCTTCCAGCTATAAAGGAAAACCGACTCGAGACTCTAGTCGACTTCGCTGTGGAAGTGCAAACTATCTGCGCCACCATTAAGGCGTCCAATATGACGAGCTATCTCAACAACCCAGAGCTAGAACAGCAGCTGATCGGCAAATTACCAGGCCTACTTGCTGCGTTCTGGGGTATGCACAAATTGCAGCTGCCGTCACATAACTTGGAGAACTTTGGACTATGGTTGTTCCAGCTTGCCCAGGGGGCCAACAACGTGCTCATACCAGGAGCAAGCGCCAAGCCCGCGCTAAAGCGGGGTGTCCTGAATGCGCACACTAGCCCTTCTCATAAAGGAGGAGGCCAGTGCGTCATCTGTAATGGACAATGCGTCGCTGTTGCCAGCTGTAACAACTTCAGAGACGTCGATCGGAAGGATAGATGGAAGTTGGTGAATAAGCATCATCTGTGTCGTTGCTGTTTAAAGCCGCACTGGCCGAACCCGTGCACCACGAAATCTGTTTGTGGGATCCATGGCTGTACTGCCAATCATCACCCCTTGCTGCATAAATGGGTTTCATCTGAGACTAACCCGCCTAGGCCCAACGTACTATGCAATACACGCTCTAACGGCGCCGACTCTATCCTGTTCCGGGTATTGCCTGTTACTCTGTATGGAAATGGAACTCGGCTAGATACGTACGCCTTTTTCGATGATGGCTCCTCACTCACGCTGATGGACGTTGAACTACAAGAGAGCCTTAAGTTGAAGGGTGTGAAACAGCCGCTGTGCCTGAAGTGGACTGCCAATACGCATCGGTATGAAGACGACTCGCAGATACTGGACCTGAGAATCTCGGGAGATAATCCCAACAAGCGCTTCGCCCTGAGGAACGTACGCACTGTAAGCAAGCTTGATTTGCCTTCGCAGACGCTGGACGTCCATGAGCTTAAAACAAGGTATGCGCATTTGAGAGGCCTACCGCTTGCTTCCTACACAGATGCCACGCCTAGATTGCTGATCGGCCTCAACAACAGTAGACTCGGTCTAGCTCTACGTTCAAAGGAGGGGGAACATGACGCGCCCGTAGCTGAGAAGACACGCCTAGGTTGGACCATCAAAGGCTTGCTCAACCAAGAACAACGCTCGAATTCTGGATATCTAACTTATCACGCCTGTGACTGTGACGCCGCTCCGCACGATGAACTTCTTAGAATAGTGAAGGAGTACATCTGTCTCGACAAATCGGACGTCGAACGTAAAGCTAACGCCCTGCTGTCTACCGATGATCGGCAGGCGATAGAGCAGCTAAAAGGCATGACGAAACGCGTTAACGGCCACTTCGAAACTGGTTTACTCTGGAGATGTCTGCAGCCTACACATCCCAACAGTTTGCCGCTTGCCCTGCATAGGGCCAGGTGCTTGCAGCAAAAGTTTGTGCGGGATCCGAAGCTTGCAGAGACCTTGACGAATAAAATCGACAGCTACATCAGCAAAGGCTACGCTAAACGCCTTGATGCCGTATCGCTAACAGAGAAGAGATGCTGGTACCTGCCGATCTTCCCTGTTCACAACCCACATAAACCAGGCAAAGTTCGACTTGTGTGGGACGCCGCAGCCAAAACCGATGGCGTCTCCTTGAACTCCATGCTGTTAAAAGGGCCCGACCAGTTAACGTCTCTGGTGTCCATCTTGCGCAGATTTCGGCAGCGAGCGGTAGCAGTGAGCGGAGACATAGAAGAGATGTTTCATCAAGTCCGCATACGCAGTGAGGATCAAGATTATCAAAGGTTTTTGTGGTTCGAGCGTGGAGCGACGACACCCACTTTGTTTGCTATGACCGTGATGACGTTTGGCGCTACCTGTTCGCCTAGTTGTGCGCAATATGTAAAGAACCTGAACGCATCGGAGTTCCGCACTCGGTATCCTAGAGCTGCTGCCTGTATCATAGACAACCATTATGTCGATGATATGCTAGACAGCGTGGACACTGAGGAGGAGGCTATTCGCCTCGCCACTGAGGTAAAGCTTATCCATGCGAAGGGCGGATTCCATATCCGGAACTGGCGCTCAAATTCTAACAACGTACTAAAAGCTTTGGGTGCCGCCACAACTGACACTGAGATAAGCTTCTGCCCGGAAGACAACGCTACTAAGGTATTGGGCCTCTGGTGGCTAACCCAAGATGATTGTTTTACTTTCCGAGTAGCCACGCATCACAAGAATAACGAATTGCTGCAAGGCCTCCGCCACCCTACAAAGAGGGAGCTACTGAGCGTGGTGATGTCAATCTTCGATCCCTTGGGGCTCCTTGACTTCTACATCATCTACGCAAAAATTATCCTGCAAGATGTTTGGCGTTCCGGCTGCGATTGGAACGAGCAGATTCACGATGAGCAGCACCGCAGTTGGCTCAGATGGGTACAACTTCTCCCAGAAATAGAAACTATAAGAGTACCCCGCTGCTATTTCACCAAATTGGGAGCCGATTCCGAGCTAGAAATCCACACCTTCGTAGACGCGAGCGAAAACGCATACGCTGCCGTGAGCTATGTCCGCCACACCGCTGAAGGGATCGTCGACTGTATACTTCTTGGCAGCAAGGCCAAAGTGGCGCCGCTCAAGATGCTTTCTATACCGCGCCTCGAGCTCCAAGCAGCCCTTATAGGTGCAAGATTGGCTACCAGCATAATCTCATCACTCACCGTACCCATAAAGAAGCGTACGTTTTGGACAGATTCCAGTACCGTGCTAGCCTGGATCCGCTCCGATCACCGGCGCTACTCGCAGTTCGTAGCCTTTAGGGTCAGCGAAATCGTGGAGTTGACTGAAGCTTCCGAATGGCGATGGGTTCCTTCGGCGGAAAACGTGGCTGACGACGCTACCAAATGGCAGCCATCCCCGGATCTATCCAATCGAAGCCGATGGTTCCACGGCCCTTCATTCCTGAAGAAAGAACGTACGGAGTGGCCCAGCGAACCTGAGGGAACCAACTCCACCAGAGCAGAGCTTAAAGCGCAGTATCTAGGCCTCCATCACGAATCCCAGCAGGCACTGCTTACCACCACACTCGAACGGTTCTCATCGTGGAGACGTTTGCTTCGTGTAGTCGTTACGGTGGTTCAAGCTGCAAGCTATTGGAAGTCGTTTCGCCGAGATGCAAGAATGGCTCGTGGACTGCCAAGCCAAGAGCATTTCCAACACGCCGAAAAACTTATATGGAGGGAAGCTCAACACGCTGCGTTCGCCGATGAAATCGGCTCATTAGCGAGAGGGAAGCCGATTAGCCGTTCAAGCCCCATTTACACGCTCACGCCATATCTAGACGACGATTCTATATTGCGGCTCGGAGGAAGAGTACATTTTAACGGCGCTCGAGACTTAATTATACTGCCGAAGAATCACCACGTAACTCGGTTGATCGTCTTGGACTACCATATCCGGCTCTGTCATGGCTATTCTGAAGCTGTGGTGAATCAATTGCGCCGAGTATTTTGGATTCCTAACCTTCGAACAGTCGTCAACAAAACGCGCCGTGAGTGTCAGGCCTGCCTCAACCGCAACGCGCAGCCTCGACCGCCAAGGATGGCTGCCCTACCGTCGTTTAGAATAACACCCTTTATACGGCCATTTTCGTATGTGGGCGTAGACTACTTTGGACCTATCCTGGTGGCGGTCCGCAGAAGTTCAGATAAAAGATATGGCGTCCTCCTGACCTGTCTTACCACGAGAGCGGTACATCTAGAAGTAGCCTATTCGCTGTCTGCCGACTCGTGCATCTTGGCCATTCGTGGGTTTATGGCCAGGAGAGGCGTCCCCTTAGAATTCTGGAGTGACAACGGCACCAACTTTCGGGCCACGGAGCGTGAACTAAGAGAAGCATTCGACGTCATGGACCGAAATAAGGTAATAAGCACCTTCACCAGTTCGACGATGAAGTGGCGGTTTATACCCCCCGCCTCGCCGCATATGGGCGGCTCATGGGAACGGCTGGTGCGTTCGGTAAAGGATGCGCTGTATAAGATACTGGCGTCTCAACGACCTTCAGACGAACTGCTTCGCGGGGCCCTTATGGAAGTGGAGGCCACAATTAACTCACGGCCACTGACCTACGTTCCGGTTGGAAAGGAAGACGACGAAGCGCTCACGCCAAACCACTTTTTGCTAGGCAGCTCCAACGGCTTGAAGCCGTTAATCGAGTTCGTCGATGGAGCCGTGCAACTACGCCAAAGCTGGAGGAGTGCGCAACAACTGGCCGACGCCTTCTGGCGCCGTTGGACGCAGGAGTACTTACCGACTATTACACGTCGCTCCAAGTGGTTCGAAAAGGTAAAGCCGATAGATATTGGGGACATTGTATACATCGTGGACCCTGATGGACCAAGGAATTGCTGGCCGAAGGGTAGGGTAGTGGCGGTCCGGAAGGCCCAGGACGGGCAAGTCAGAAGCGCTATCGTGAAGACCAGCGCCGGGCAACTTGAAAGACCTGCCGCGAGGCTCGCCGTACTTTCCGTAGGTGAGGTGCAGTAATAGGTAGGCCTAGACGGCATACCGAGGAGGAGTGTTGCGAAAAGTAGGCGACCAAGTGGGCAACCCGGCAGCCGTCATTTACTTTCTTTGCCTTTCTGACGACGTGGCAACGTCGTCAGTGAAAATTACTAATTTTAACAAAGGGGCAACCCGGCGGCCGCCATCTGCTTTCTCTTCCTTTCTGACTGGCGACGTGGACCCGACCAGGTGGGTTACAAATTAAATCCTCAAACATCGGGAAAACGGACAAAGTAATTATAAATTAAACATAAGAAAAACATTGTAAACTAATTAGTTATTTAATTACCATAGATATTTGAACCACAACACAACATTATACTACACATCAATTTCACAATAAAGATACGTTTGTTTAAACCCCTGCGTGGGGCACCCGTTACAAATATTGGCCTAAATCCCAACAATCCTGTTACATTGAAAAATTACGTTTTTCGGTTTGCTTCTAACAAAGAACCAAAAGTTTGATGGAGAAAAGTTTAAAAAACGTCAAAAAACACTTTTTTAGTTCCAACCCTAAATTACTCAAAAAAGTATGTATTAACATAATCCGGAGTCATTTTTTGCCTTTAAGTGCCTATTTGGTTGTTATTCGCATTTTTCTAGTTACGCCTCCACTAAAAATACGTGATTTCTTCGAAATGTAGCGTAAAGCTGAATCCAGAAAGCGGTCAATAAAACTTGATTTTCTTATAAATTTACTTAAAGATAAGATGGACGTTGATGTTAATCATGAACATAAGCAAAATTTGCGTCCCCACCTAAACATTTACTTTTTGTAGTGGCACCTACAGTAAAAAATGGTAATTTTTTCGAAGTATGGCTTCCGACGCACAATGAAAGTAGCGCCAAAGCAGCTGCTGAAATGATGAGCTGTATAAAGGACAAGGTTGGCACATTGTTCGTATCATCAAAAGTAGGCAGAATGCCACGCCCACTTTAAAAATCTAAACATTTATACCAAAATATGGTATCACAAGCTGAAAAAATTAAACATGAATTCATAAAGGAAACGTTTTGGCCACTTTATATATATGCTCCAGCTGCCACGCCCACTTTAAGGTTTTAGAAAGCTTACCAATTAAAATTACATCGTGGAACGAGTATCGCAAATAGCCTTCTAAAAATACAGTTTTAGTTGTAGTAATATGCGAATATTTTTGAAAGTGGGCGTGGCAGACCGCCCATTAGTGTGAGCTTTTCTGTCATTATTTTAAGCTCAAATACAAAATTTCATAATTCTATCACTAATATTAAGAAAGTTATTTCAATCTTACAATTCCTTTCGTGTATGGGAGGTGGGCGTGGCAGTGGTCCAATTTTAATGATTTTTGTAAATTTCTTAATTTCCACCACGAAAACAATCTCACCAAGTTTCATCGAAATAGGACAACGCTAAGTATTTTTGGCCACGGCTTATATGGGATCGCGACACTGTGCGCCGTAGGTAGCGAAGCTAGCGTATGTTCCTCGCAACGGATCAAACGATTTCGGTGAGGAGAATAGCCAAAGGAAAAGGGCGAAGCCTGGGAAACATTTTCAGCATTTGCGCTCGTGTTGGTAAATGTTGTTGCAATGTCGTCGACGTTAGGTTTGACTGTTCGCGAGTCGTCGCTGTTTAGGGTGTAGGCGTGTGCTTGGCATATTTTATACGCCCTTGGCGCTTCGCTGGGTTGGCTGACATGGCATAAAAGCCGGCGTACAAAAGGCACCTAATCAACCAAAACGCGGTGTGGACCCATTCGAAGTGTGTGTGTGCGTGTGTTTATGTTTTACGGTCAAGTGATTCCACTATAAGAACGAAAATTCAAATAGACAAATTACCAAATGCCCAAAAGGTGAAGTTTCAGCTTCCACACAATGCTGTGCTTTCAATTTGACTTTGAAAATGCTATAGAAAAACAACAACTACGAAAGGGCAGATAAGTAAGTATACATTATAGATGGCATGAATGGTGGACGCGAGCTGTAATTGAATTTTCAATTTCCGCCACACCTTCGAACAGCGCAAACATGGGTCCGGAAAATGCGGTGCGCTGTTCGGTGCTGTGCTGCTAATCCGATTTATTGTGTAATTGTGAAAGTTTCATGTCGCTCTTACTTTTAGATACTTCAAAAGTAAAATGAAAACAAAGCCGACATCAAGCAAAACATGTCAAAGTTTCAATTTTACCAAAAGTGACTGACACAGAGAAAAAACGCAATAAAATGCGCCATAAGTGAGGGCACAACGGATTCAAAGAGAAAATCTTACTTCACACCAACATATTTGCTCAGCATTTTTTTCACTTGGTTCAGTTTTAACGGCGCCGCTATTTTATTTTATTCTGTTTTTATTTTACAAAGTCCTGTGGCGTGTTTGAAATTTCCATTTTACTGCCCTCTGAAAATTGAGCGCGTCTTTTTGTAAATCAATTTGAGGAAGTGAATTTCAGCCATAAATCAAACGTGCCGACCAAACGCGTCCAGCTATTGCAATAACAGCGCCAACATCGCTGAAAACATAGGCCGGCTCAAGTTGTGTGTAGATGTGTGCGCGCAGGTACAGCGGTGCGTATACGCAACCAGAGCGTGGAGTCGCATTAGAAATGCCAAAATTTACACTAAATACAAGTGAAACTTTTTTGTTGTTTGCGTTTTTTCTCCTTCCTGTTGCTTTTGTTATTACAACAGCAACGTGACACCATAAAATTGCTGACATTGAACGGAAAAAGAATCCATTCCCTGACATTTGTGAAAATGTTTGTTGCAGGTTGAAAGTTTAAATTAAATTTCGGCGAATGGCACAAAAGCAACTTGAAAATTGTTTTTGTTGTTGGCATATTCGCTTTGTAGAAAATCACAACAACTCAAAGCAACATAAATCAAATTTCGGCTACAGCACACAACACAAACCAAGCAGTTGTCAATGTAGTTGAAACGTTGTTACATTTAGCATTAAACGAGTGTTGGAAAATCAATAACAAAGTTTAAAATTTATATTTTTCAGAAATGACACATTGAAAACATTTGCCAAACTTTAAAGTGTGCGTTGGAGTCGATTGGGTGAGGTTAGCTTTAATGTTCAGTTATGCAAAAGAGACCATAGACTGATATAAGGCCCGTTTCTTCCTTAAAGAGGCCAGCTGAACTTTCATTTAACAGTCGTTTTAGTAGAAATTTTTAAAAATATGAGAACATTTACATAGCTCCTGCACCTAAGCTACTTACGAGTAGAGGTAAGAAAAGCGAAAGAAGAGTAGCAAAGATTATTTAAAAATGCACAATAAAAAAACAAAAATATTCTTTGGACTTGCTATTTGAAAAAAAAAACTATTTGGAAAAAGAACTATTTTCTGCAATAAAAAGAACACCTATAAAATTTCAATTTCACATTGATTGAGTTAAATTTAGTTTATTTTTTCAATACACTTTTATTCATTTATTATTCCAATTTATTTGTTTTAATTTTTTAAATTCAATTCAATTTGTGTTCATGTTATTTTAAATCGGAAATCCTGTAAAAAATTTAAACAAAACTATTTCTATAAATAAAATACAGACCCATTAATTTCCAAATTTACATCAAAAAAAATTATTTATTTTTTTTCCATTTTTTACTTCCTCTAATAGAAAAGTGAAATTCATTGTAAATTTGTAAATTGACTGCAAATGTGCACTTTTAAATATGCGCATCGGTATTTTTACGCTTTAACTCATTTCAAATGCAACGCTTTTGGGAATTTTCATTATTCGTTTTGTTAAAATAAATTTAAATATTTAAACCAATGCTGTTTGTTGCTCAACTTTGCTGCCACCATGCACGCTGCAGTGGGCGCTGACTAATCCCAAAAGTATGCAATGATATTGTACGGCAAAATAACCGGATGCAAGTACAACGTACAACACCCAAAACATTCGACGGTGACTGACGCTGAAAGCACATAAGTGGGTATAATGTGTTGGTGTGCATGAGTGCGTGTGTGTGTGTGTGCCATGCTATAACTGCATAATTATGCAAATACCAGAAAATTAGAAAATACCAACAAAAATATGGTTGAGCAAAACGACGCAGCATGATTTTAGAAAATTCTCTCCCTCCTACCCAACGCAACGACTATCGACGCTGAATTATTTTTGCAATGTAAAACAACAACAAACTGCATTTTAATCAACAAATAAAAGAGCAAAAGCCAATGTACAAAATTCAAGCAAAAGAGGGCAAGTAATAAAGTGCATGAAAGTGAAAATATGCAAAGTGGGGGCGTGTGTATGTGTGTGGCTCTGTGGCTGTGTGTGTGTTTCTGTGATGAGTGCATATGCGGCGCAGTGTTTGTTGTTATTGAATTTCTTTAAAGAGAATTTATAAATGTGTACATATGCTGCACATATAAATTGTGCCAAACAATGGCAACAACAATAACAAAGTTTGGCGCACACGCATCTAACGGCAGTCACGTACACTGGGCCAGCGTGTGGCGCCATAAATTTCAGTTTACGTTCATTTTTGGTTTTGAAGTGGGAGGGCACTTTACTGTTACTTTGCTGACGTTATGCCATGTGGGAGCGTCAGTGTGTGTGTTTACATTTGCATGTATGAGAGTGTGTGTGTGTGTGTTTACCAATTTAATGGCTCAATTAATTCGTTTGCACCAATTTCACTTTCGACCCCTGCACAGCCAGTTAAAACTACAGCAGCCGCACTGCACTCACACAGCCAACAAAGTTATCTCTTACATACATACACCAAACTATGTACATACACATTCGAATAGATGGAGCCAACATTTTTCGCAACATAAAATGCCTTCCAATCGGCCACATTTCCACTTTAGATATATGAATTTAAAAGTTCAAATTGCCATTCACTAACTCACTCACTCTTCCATTCTATTGGACACTTGCCTACCACTTCAATGTGCCCAATTGCACGCAATTGTGCAATTGCCACAGTTCGCTTGCAACGCTAACTCCTACACACACACGCCTAGCTGTGTGGAGCAGTTTGAAAATGGTGGCAACACTTTAATCACTTCAAATTGCCAGCGCACTGCACTGTTACCATTTCTATGCGCGTAAAAGTTAGTGCTAAAGTATGTATTGTGTGTAGTGTCCGACCGAAACCACTTTTTTGGGCCGAAACCGAAACCGAATATTCGGTATTTTTTTAATATTCGGCCGAAACCGAAACTGAAACCGAAACTTTCTAGTTGAAATAAAAATCACCATATCAAGCACTTTTTTCAACAAACGAATTTTACATTAAGTAAATAAAGAACAAACAAACAAACATAGCATAAATAAATAAATACTTATTAAAAAAAACAATTTATTCATTTTTTTAACACGTAAACATGAAAAAATCACCCTTTCGTACCTTACTCGCTAATATTCAAAATTAAATAATTTAATATTATATGCTAAAAAAAGAAGTTTATTCACATTGGTGGCATCTAAATTATTCCTCCCTTCACTATATATCTGCTACACAATAAAATGTAAAAAATATTCTAGAAAGTTTCGGTTTCGGCTATTCGGTCATTTTTTGGCCGAAACTGAAACCGAAACCGAAACCACTTATTTGGGCCGAAACCGAAACCGAAACCGAATATTCGGTCGGACACTAATTGTGTGCCTTATATATATACATACATATATATGTATATGTGTGGCTCATGACAATCGATAGCGTTTTGAAGTGCATTTTAATTTAATACTAAACTCTTTCAGCTCGCTGCCATTGAAAACGCAAAACCTCAAAAGCCCTGACAGCAAAAAGCATTGAAACATTTTCACAAAAAAATAATATATAACCCTTTCAGACCATGGACGCCCAATTGTTCGGGTACTGTAATGACGAATTATCATCGAATTATTCCAATTAGGTAATTTGTGAAAAAAGTATAAGAAAGTATTCACCAAAAAATAAAATACCTACTTCAAGATAAATGTAAACTATATATTTTCCTACAAAAATTGTTTTGTATTTTCACGTACAAAGTTTTAAATAATAAAATTGCACAAAAATTACAAAATATTCATAAACAAAGAAGGAAATATTACAAATTAATAGTGTCCGACCGAATATTCGGTTTCGGTTCGGCCCAAATAAGTGGTTTCGGTTTCAGTTTCGGCCAAAAACTGCCCGAACGGCCGAAACCGAAACTTTCTAGAATATTTTTTACATTTTATTGTGTAGCGAGTGAACAGCTAGTTAGAGCAGCCGATCAGATATATAGTGAAAGGATGATAAGGAGAATTTAGATGCCACCAATGTAAATAAACTTTTTTTTTTTAGAATATAATATTAAATTATTTAATTTTGAATATTAGCGAGTAAGGTACAAAAGGGTAATTTTTTTATGTTTATGTTTTTAAAAAATGAATGAATTGTTTTTATTAATAAGTATTTATTTATTTATTTTATGTTTGTTCTTTATTTACTTAAAGTAAAATTCGTTTGTTGAAAAATTGTGATTTTTATGTTTGATGTGGTGATTTTTATTTCAATTATAAAGTTTCGGTTTCGGCCGAATATTAAAAAAAAACGAAATTCGGTTTCGGCCCAAAAAAATGGTTTCGGTCGGACACTACAAATTAATTATTAATAATAACAATTAATAAATAATTAATAATAAATAAAAATAATTAAATTAATACTAAAAAATCATATTACCAAAAAATATTAATAACAATTAATTATTAATAATTATTAATATTTTTTAAAATGTTTTTTCAATCACAAAATACCTTTTCAATAACAGATTTAGTCAAACTACTAAATTTTTTCAAAAATTAATATTGAAATATAAAAGATAGAAATAAACAAAAATATTTATAAAACTATCAGCCCTGTTCCAGAATCCGAATCGGAATCGGATTCGAATCGAAATGAAATCCGATTCCGATTTGAATAGGTGTTCAGCAATCCGAGCGGAATTGTCACATTCGAAGTTTATTTCGAATCAGATTGTTAGCAAATTAAACAAACATTCAGTCAGCTGTTTGCTTGAAATGTTCAAATGAAAAAGGCAATTGTAAAATTTTGTGAGATTTTTTATTTTATTAAATGAGTTCGGTTATTTTATTGGTAGTATTGCTTGAGAACGAGCAGTCCGCCGTTGAAAAAGTAAAGCGTAGAATTTTGCGAGACCACAGCAATCCGATGGAATTGCCAGATTCTTCGTAACTAGTACAAGTTATTTCAGTTATGTTCAAAATTTCCTATTTAACCTTCACACTGTCACTATTAACATATGTTAATATTTTTCTTTTCATCCGTTTTATAAAGACAGTTTTCATTTTTTGAGCTAAGTTGGTAAGCAAAAACGTAAAATGGACTGTGCTTAAGAGATTTTAGTTTCAAACGTGGAAGGGGGAAAAGGGATGAATGGGGTTTCAGCCCCCACAATGCGGGCGAATTTGTTGCTTTTTTTAAAGAAATTCCATAAAAAGTGCATTTTCAAAGATATTCTCACAAAATTTTGTATTTAAGATTTTTAGGTAATTCCACATCACATATCCAAATTTGAGCATTGAATTTTGAATATGTTAATTGTAACCAAAATAGGGGTAAAAATTTTCATTTGTAAAAAAAAAGATGGAAAAAATAAAATTTTCTGATTACATATTTAGAAAGAGCTTGATAAAATGGCCACTGAGCCGAAGCCGCATGAAAATCGGACTTAAAACTAAAAAAAAGTTATAGCAAAATCAAAATTTGAAATATTAACAAATGTTAATGGTGACAGTGTGAAGGTTAAGGTTTATTGCTCAGTACCGCCTTAACAAAGTAGCATTCAACATGATCTTGACCGAAGTGAAACCTTTTTTCCGGCAATGCTCCATCCCGCCAGAATTGAAATTGGCGACGGCTTTGCGATTTCTTGCCGAAGGAGGCTATCAACGATCGGTAGAAAAGGCAACCGCCTCTTCCATTTCGGAAAGTTTGTGCTTCTTAAAAGGTCCACCGCTGGTCGCTAAAGCTTCTCTTCTATTATGTGCCAGCTTCCTTCTTACCTCACTTTTTCAATCAACCCAGGTCTATGATTGAAGAAAATTTTACAAAATGAATTGATTTAATTTACTTCTCTCCTTTTTCCACTCCGTTACACTTTTTGTTGGTGGTCCTTGTCCGTTCAGCGACTGCGTCAAATTCTTCCATTTATTTTCTACCTCCACTTTGTCGCCTTTACAGAATCCCTTTGCGATGTCCTCATTGTCCTCCATGAATTCCAGGAGCATTTTGCTCTGTTCAGCAGTCTTATGCTTTCCCCTGATAAAAAATTTATTTATTAGTTTTATTTAACACGATCTTTAAATTATTTACTTACATTTTCGGTATTTGTTTTCTTTTTGCTGCTTTGCGATTTCAATTCCACCAGCTTTTTGTTTAACGGAATATTTTCGACAATAATTTCCGACAATCGGAATGCAGAACACCAAATTTCCGATTCGGATCGGATTCGAACTTAATCGGATTTGAGAACAGGGTTGCATCGGAAAATATTTCCGATAATCGGAATGTAGAACACCGACGGTCGGAATCAAATCCATTTCCGATCCGATTCGGATTCTGGAACAGGGCTGAATGTCATTTTCAAAACTTATGTATTTTGTGATTTACAATCTCACAATAAATTTTCCATCAGACAACTGAACTGAATTTTTTTCAAAATTATTAGAGAGAAACATATGAAGGAATACTTTTATTTGTGCATATTTTTGGATTCACATTCATCTGAGGTTCTAGTCTGAAAGGGTTAAATACATGTAAATAGGTTGAAAAAGTTCTTGACTTGATTTACAATTGAAACTTTTTAGCAGACCAGAAATTGCATTGCTTTTTGTTGGTCAAACTTTTTCCAAACTCTCAGAAAAATGTTTGCCATTTCCATGAAACCGGAGTGGGTGCCATGAGCCAACATTTTTTTTTGCATTACATTTTTGGCAAAGTGTTGAGCTTTTAATTACGTTCGTGCTTAAGCCAATTGACAAGTACACACAACTAGTAGCATTTACATGTTTGTTTCACAAAGTGTTTCGGCGTCTAATCTCTGAAAATTGTAATAGCAAGTGAAAAGCTAAGAAAGTAGTAGTAAAAGAGTAGTAAAAGAAAGAGTGGTTGATCCAAAGAGAGAACAGATAGGTGCCGCCATTAACTTAACAGTAAAAAGCATTCAAAACTTTGCAAATGTTGACTTTTCCCAACATCCTAAACTCAACTAAAGAACGAATTAATTTGTCTATTGCACGTTTTCGTAATGCGTTACAATTTCCATTATATTTAATATCCATCATTTTCTCCATTGCTCTTTTGGCTTTCATTGGAATATTGGTTTTACGTAGCGAGCATTAGACATTAGTTTACTATTCAGCGAGCACCGAATCGCTAATCAGAAGGCTATGTATAAATTTTCATTGGACAGGGACAAGGATCGCCGGGTTGAATGCAATCAGAGACTTTGCCTTGCATGTTCGTTCACATTGCTCCCTTCAATGCCCCTCGTTTCCTATATTAGCTACTTGAAATTGCCTGAATTGTTGGTAGAAACTTTTGATAGAATAATTTGAAATGCGCCAACATCAAACAATTGTCGCCGCCAATGGTGGCAAATTTTCGCTAATGTCACATTAATAGCGATATGCCAAAAGTGACGTACGATAGCAGCGGCAATATTCATTTATATGTGTGTGTTTGTATCAAATATGCCTGTGTTAGTATAGAAATTTGAATAATCCGTGCAAATTGCATGCAACAAAAATGTCCATTAAATATTTAGGCCAAAAATATGCACTTGCGTCTGTATACGCGTGTGTGTGTGTGTGTGTGTGTGTGTGTGTTTGTGTGTGTGCATTGAATTGCAAATTAACACCAACAGCTATGAGTAGGGAGGACATTAGTATTTTGCTAGCCTGAATTAGAAAATGTTGCATGCATAATGCATAACAATGCAGCAAAGTGATAGCAGTCAAGCGTTAATAACGCACACACACACACACATACATCAATCCGCGTGTGTGGGTTATACACTGTAAGAAAATTGGGTCAAGTTAAAGCCAGTTACTCTAACTTTATTAGTTCGAAAGTTATTAAAAAAAGACGGGAGCTGCAATTCTAATGAAGTACAAAAATTCGTATTTTTTTTAGTATCAGTATTTTAAATAATAAAAAGATACAAAATCAATGAAGCGAGAATAATGAAATTTTGACAGGTGATCAAGGAGATTTGCGGTTTTAACATACTTACTTTTCAAGAAAATTCGATGTAAATTTTCAAGGATATAAAGGATTAAAATTTTCAAAGGACCTTTTTCATATCCTTTTTTTACAAATAGATAAAACATTAATTTTATTTCAATTCTTGAGCCTTTTCCCTTTCATTTGATATACATATTGCCATATTCTAACGAGGTTAAGTATTTTTTTATATTTTTTTTTATTTTTTATCCCCTACAAAATTTTTAAGTCCGTTTAAAAGGTCAAAGGATGTAGAAATAAAATACTGAGTACGCAGTATTACTATGTTTGGTCTCTAGTTTCACGCGCATATGGATTTTTTTCCGGTGTGAAAAATTTGTCTAATTTTTGTCACACGGTGTTATCGTTATTATTTTATCTTTTCATCTTTATTATTTAATTAATTAATTACCTGCCACCATAAATCAACTGGTTAGTGCATTGGATCGCAAGTCAGTCAGCCAGCCACTTGCTTTGGTTTTGACGCCTAGAAAATAGAAATAGTTCCATAGTCGGTACGGTAACTGTCATCAAAAGAATCTTCTCTATGGGAGCGTTCTGATTCTATAATTTGACAGATGTGATCCTGTCGCTGCTATCGCATTGTGTTCGGACTATTAAGCGACGATCAATTGGGGTCGATTGGGCTCGATTCTCAGTCATAGACAACACTAAACCTTTTTCTTTTGGCAGCCCATTCAGCAAAAAATGGCCAACCCCTGAGAGTAGAACTGCCCAATTCTCCTTTCAAAATTGCCATAAAAACAATCAAGAATATCAGACAAACAAAAGTTTCCAATACAAAAATCAAACGAACAACTGTGGTTCCTTTTTATGAGTAAACAAAATTTACACTGATGGCTAGACTTTAGTCTCGTTATAGGGCAGTTGTGTCAATTAGCCAAGTGTCTGTCAACCCTTTCAAATTATGGGACCATAAGCATGTAACAGCGAAAATAGAACTATTACAGAATATTTCATATGAAAGACTATGGTTGTAGAAAACGTAAAAAAACCCCATAGGGGAATTCTTTGTAAGGTGCCACTCTTTGTAAGGTTCCACCCCTGCTCGATTTCGACGTTCCAGCAATCCAAGCAAAAAAATTCCTACCGTCATTTAAGGTATATATGACAACATCAATTTTAATGTGGTTTTTGAGGGAACAGACGCAATAACACGGTCTGGGTAAAAAAAAGTGTCAAATTTGGTTAAGAAAAAACTTAAAAATAAAAACTGAAGGTTTTTCTTGCGGTGAAAAACTAACCAAAAACTTATACAAAACTAAAGTAAATATCAGTGTTGGACTTAATTTTTAATGGTTTTTCATAATCCAAAATTATATCCGAGCATATCGTAAAAGGAAAAAATTTATACAATGATTTCCAAAATGGCATAAAAATGTAAAGTGCCACATTTTTTTCTTTGCAAGGTGCCACCCCCATTTTTTCATTGTTTTGTGATCCTATATCGGTAAAATGCCTTTTTGTAGCTCGGGACCGTCAATAAAATGAATTTAAAGTGTTCTTAGTAAATTTTTCTCTAATCCTATCATGAGGAATAAAGTTCAGTTCAGTTTTGTTTATTAATTTCCATATAATTACCGTTTTATTCGTTACCATTCAATTTGCATTTTGCTTTCGGTCATTTTCTATTCAATTCAAATTAAATTGAATAACCTTTCATAAATTTTCTAAATCATGCATTTTCACTTGAGATTTCTACGTTTTTAGTGATTTTTTAGGGGGTAGCACTTTACATTGAAAAATTTTAGGGTTTCAATTTTTAACACTTTAGGAAATTGGCTGTAAAATTAGTATTTACGAAAAATTCAAATGAGGTGTTTCCTTGGATCATAGCTCTTTAAACCCTCTTTCCAACGGTATATTAACATTGGCGATAAGTTAATTTTCTAACGTGTTATACGCAAAAAAGCCATGGGGTGGCACATTACAAAGAATTCCCCTACAAGTTTTTTAAAAGTATTGTTAGCAACATATTACATTCAATAATCAACATAACTTTCAACTATTTTTTTCAGTGTTGTATAGATTTAAATCTTGTTTTGCGTATTTTGGACGCTTAACAACTACGAATTCTCTAAACGTGTCCAGTGCTAGCTGATGCGCACAAATACAATACATACATACATACATATGTGTGTATGTGTGGGAGTGTATGCATGCAAAAGCGCCAACACATGCATACATAAAAAATCAGCCGACAATGGGGCGTCGGAGCACTCAAATTGTGCTGCCAAAAATTGAAAAGCAATTAGAAAGTGGCACAAGCAACACTGGTAGTAATGCTGTCAGTAATCAAAAAACAATGTTTCATTTTCGCTTTATGCCAATAATTACGCTGCTGAAAATCAAGTGAAAAGCATAACGCAAGAAATAATGCAATCAACAACAACAAAGCGTAAAGTCTAGTGTCCGACCGAAACCACTTTTTTGGGCCGAAACCGAAACCGAAACCGAATATTCGGTTTTTTTTTAATATTCGGCCGAAACCGAAACCGAAACTTTCTAGTTGAAATAAAAATCACCATATCAAGCACTTTTTTCAACAAACGAATTTTACATTAAGTAAATAGAGAACAAACAAACAAACATAGCATAAATAAATAAATACTTATTAAAAAAAAAAACAATTTATTCATTTTTTAAAAACGTAAACATGAAAAAATCACCCTTTCGTACCTTACTCGCTAATATTCAAAATTAAATAATTTAATATTATATGCTAACAAAAGAAGTTTATTTACATTGCTGGCATCTAAATTACTTCTCCTTTCACTATATACCTGCTACACAATAAAATGTAAAAAATATACTAGAAAGTTTCGGTTTCGGCTATTCGGCCATTTTTTGGCCGAAACTGAAACCGAAACCGAAACCACTTATTTGGGCCGAAACCGAAACCGAAACCGAATATTCGGTCGGACACTAGTAAAGTCCCTCGTTAAGTTGTTGCGTTCTCTTTCGCGCACGCAGTGTCAGTGCCACTGAAGTGGCCCCAACAGTTTGTACACTAATGTGCTTTCAAATTGAAAGCAGCAACAACATCAATCAATTAAAGCAAATGGATTTGCTTCTGCTTCTGCGTGGACATCGCGAAGACTGTCTCAATATTAAAGTCAAATAAAAACATTTACGCCAAGTCATTCGCCCCCCACTGACAACACACACATTTATTTATTTGCTATTCATAAATTTTGCAATTTAACAAATTAGCAATTCTCGCTACCGCATTGTACAGCACTTCGCCCTCGTCCTCGACCACTTTAAACCGCTGCAACTTGTGCACTTGTGGCACGCAGCTGCCAAATGCAAACATTTGCAAAACTTTGCACACAACAGTTTTTGCCACATTTGTATGCTTTGTTTCCTTCTGTGCTTTTGTGCGAAATTTGCGGCGCACGTCTGCATTGTGTCGCAGCATTGGCCACAGCAGCGTTGTAATCAGTTGCGAAAAGTTGCTGCTGGGACAAAACGTGCGTCAACTGCACGTAAAATGTCTGACAAATATTTTTGTGTCGCGCAAATGCAGAGCAATGAGTACTTCATAGATTCTTAAATAATTTTTTTTTTGTAAGGCATCCTAAATAAACTATGAAAAAATATTTAAGCAAAAGTGTTACAACTATATTTAAATATTTGTATATGAAATAATTACAGCATAATTATAATTAAATTATACATTTAAACATGATTACAAAAAGTGTTTATAATTATTCATATACCAGCAAGTTCCCGCGGCTTTGCACGCAAGTTTGAAATCAATAGACCAAATAAATCAAGTTTCTTCATATAACACTTTAATGACTGTTTTTCTCCTTTAGACCCGAATTTTTTTTCAAATTCCATGTTTGTAGGTTTAGCGGTTTGGGATGAGCGGTGATGGATCAGTCAATCAGTCAGGGCTAACAATTATATGTATATAAGTAGATTTGAATTGTATGGGTGGTGCTACGCTTTTTTAAGCAATGCGCAACCCATTCTTCCAGTCGAAGGGTGCAACCCAGTTTCATTGATGTGTGACTTACAGTTCTAAAGTTACACGGAAAATTTTAGTCACAAAAAATTGTCCACGCCCCTTTTCCAACGCTCATCAAATTTTACCAGTAGAATGATATATCTATGGGACGACGTTCTACAAAATTTCAATACTGTCCGGCATCTAATTCCAAAGCTATTCAATATTAAAAATTTGGGTTTTAGCTCAGGGTGGCATGCCCCCTCGTCCAATACCCAACCCATTCCCTCTATCAAAGGGTACGACTAAATCGTAAGCCACGCCTCTTGTCCAACGCTTATAAAATTTTACCAGTGAAACGACACAACTAAACGGTGGCCGTGTACAAAATTTCAATGCTATCAGACCTATAATTCCGAAGATATTATTTATATAATATATAATTTTTAGTCTTTTTCTGATCGGGAACGAACATTGACACATCAAGTAAGATGTTTCTTTTCCTTTTTAGAAACTTCTAAAAAACTCTAAAGAAACTTCCTGTGAAACTAAAATATTAAATATTCATAAAACTTGAATGCTGATTGCATTTATTTGACTTGCGAACGGCTCAGCTGTGTGGATATGTGTGAATATGTGTATAAAAATATAAAGCGAGTTCACGCACACACCCACACACACATAAAATTGAACCAAGCTGATACGAAAATAAATAACAGCCTATAAATCTTCTTGAAATCACTGCAGTATGTGAATAATACATTTTTTTACATTTTCTCGGCCGTTATTGACTTCTCATACGCGACACTTACACACACACACACACAATCTTTGGCTGCTCAATGCATTTGCAGCTTGAAAATCATTGGCACAATAAAATATGTCAACTTAAGGCCACAATGCGCTCAAGTGGAACCATCAGTATCAATCGGATGATCTGGTATTTGTAGCATTGGCCATGTCCAATGTAACGAAAGCGAAATTTTATTGTTCGCATACATGTGGCAAGGTGGTATCGTCATGCTTGCGTGTATGTTTGTGTTCCAAAGTATTTGTTTTATGCGGTCAGCAATACGATGCGGGCAATAAAATGTAAAATCTTCCATTTCCGCAAAGTTGTATGCAATTTACAGCTCCACATTCTATATTTATTATGAAAATACTGATTGCAATACTGCACACTAAATATATTATTATGTATGTGAATAAATATTTATTGCGTATGTATTTGCGTGATATGCAATGAATGCTGCAATTGTGGATTACAGCTTCGTTTATTTATGCGCTTTTGAGCAGGTCACGAAACTGTTTATTTGCAAGCAGATTGAATTGACACTTATTATTACTTATTTACAAATTTCTGTGTAAATACTTAAAAGTGTAATTTTAATTTTAATAATTGGCAGATATTGAAAAATATTTGTTATGCATTTTATTTCATAAATTTAAATTTTCACAATTAATTTCAATACATGAAATGAACTTTAATTGAATTTAATTAATTGAACTTAATTTAATTCATATTCTTACACTTAGTGAGTCAATATCAACGATGGTTTCAAGGCTTTCGTTCTAACTACTTAAAAATTAAAATATGTAACGTTTATAGGCAACGTGGCTACGTTCTATCTCCGTACAGTTTGTTCAGATGCAACTCCTCACTTAGCCCCTTTCCTTTGCTTTCTCTGGATTGGCCCCTACGACCTTACAACAGTAAACTTTCACATTACGCAAAATCGCCAATTGAGAGCAAAAAAGAGTACAGTGAAACCCGCTCAAGTATCTTCCCTCTTCAGTACCTATCCCGTTTAACCATGTCGCTTCAAAGTTAGGAAAGTTAAAATTTTAAAATTTTAATTTTTTTTATTTTTAAATTTGTTTTAAAGTTAAAATTTTATCAAATAAATTTTATCAATTTATCAATAATTTTATATCAACAACATTCCATAATAATTTTTCCAATTTTTATTTTCGGACCCTGTATTTTGAGAGTGTTGTCAAATGACCTCAAAATATTGCATTTATAGGAGAAGTACTTAAGCAGGTCTTACTGTAATTATAACAAATGAAAGAAAACATATTGTGACGATCATGCTGGAATATTTGAGAACAAGTTGCGCTCCGGGCAAACAAGTATAAAGGGCCGCCGGGTATAGCGCAGTGACTCAGTTTTGGTTTTGACAAGCAACGGATAAGAAAAATGAAGTGAATTGGAAGTAAAATGAATCTGTAAAATTTTAAATAAAGCCTCTACTAGTCCTAGGCCGGAAGTTTATCAGCACAGTGGTTGCTGTGCTCACAGGACACTGCCCAATGGGGAGGCACGCTGAAAGACTAGGGTTGCCACACAACGACTTCTGTCGTGGTTGTCGTTCCGAAGACGAAGAAGAAACGGTCCTGCACTCCTAGGCTCCTCGTTCTACATCAGCCTGACCAAGCTCTCAACTCTCAACATTAGGGAGATAGCGAGGTTCATATTCCTCGTGGTTCCCAGCACCCTGAAAGGGGGAGTCGCGCCATACTAACGTGGTATCACAACGAGCCATTTCTTTGTGCTTAAGTGAGCTTTTCAGGAGAAGGCTGCCACTCCAACCTAACCTAACCTCTACTAGTGCTGAACTGCGTTAAAGAATTTCAGTGTGTTTTATGTTGGCACAATACCGCGATACGAACTATGCCTGCTTAGCCAGAAGAAGTAATTTTCGTAATAATATTTATGAATGTATGCATCGCAGATTATATATATATATGTATATAGGGTAGCGTGGTCCGAAACCGACCCCCTAATTGGCAAATGCAATAAAAGTGCTTTCAATTGATATTTTTTCACAAACCAAATTTTTTTTTTTAGAATAAACATTATTCTAGGTTGTAAGTAGCTTGACAAGGTTTTTGGAAACTTTTTTTTTAAATAACGAGGTCATATTCAAAGTTTGCATATTTGTTGTTTTCAAAAATCGTGGTCCGAAACCGACCTCCCAATGGTTCACTTACAACAATAAAATTCATCAAAATTTGATAGCACCTATTCAAGCTTAGGTCATAGCGAATATAAAAAACTTACCTTTTGATTTTTCAAAAAACAATAAAGCACTTGTAACTGAAGTTCCGTGTAGGCTCAAAAATGAATTTTATTCCTGTCAAAACACAACACGTCACATAACCACGAAATAAAATGTGTAATATGATGGCTCTCCACCTACAACTTGTAAGTATTGTAAGAGCTTTTAAATGCCCCCACCGACAGTTTGGGGGGCAGCATAATGACTGAGAAACATGTGGAGGTCGGTATGGGACCACCGGTCGGTTTCGGACCACGCTACCCTATATATATATATATATATATATATGACTATATGACTACTACTTTTTTTATATATATATATATATATATATATATATATAAAAAAGTAGTAGTCTTTTTTTATATATATATATATATATTTATATATATATATATATATATATATATATATATATATATAAAGTAGTAGTCATATAGTCATACATATATATATAGTCATATATATATATATATATATATATATATATATAGGGTAGCGTGGTCCGAAACCGACCGGTGGTCCCATACCGACCTCCACATGTTTCTCAGTCATTATATAAATATATATATATATATATATATATATATATATAAATATGTATCAATTATAATCGAATATTTGTGGTATACCCTTAGGATAAATCTTTATAAGAACTTTAAAAGGTCTTTCCACAATTTTTTAAGTACTCTGAAGGTCAAACCTGCCATTACCTACGATTTATAATATTTATCAATGGCGTGACTGACTGACCTATGATCCAACTGAGACCAAGCTTGTCGCAAGAGGATTTTTATGCAGATGAAAGGGACCAACAAGTTTATGCTGATTCCATGCGACGTAGTGCGATGCTTTTTTATGGGCAATTCTACTCTCATTTCATTGGTATTCCCTGCTGAGAGAAAGGCAGCTAAAACCGAAAATTTTTTTCTATATTTCAGTGTTGACTACGGCGAATTTTTTAACATAGGAATAGTGGCTTCAAATTTACGGTCCAATGCACCTAACCAACTGAATCACAGCGGACGGCCATATATCTAATATATAACGGTTATGGCATGGTAGTTTAAACAAGAAATTGTTTCCTAATAAAATTAAAATCCACACAAAATTATACATAAACTAACGCACATATTTTTAACAAAATAAATAGAAAAAAATTGCATACATATTCACCAGACATGGGGGTTTTGCACTAAATTCATAGTGCACTATGCTTTTCACTACCACTAAATAAATTTAGTGGTAGTGAAAAGCATAGTGCACTAAACAAAGACATCCATTACCATTAAATAAACCACTAACAACGATATGCGCAAAAATATATGTTTTATTTAAACAACTTATTTGCTTTCATCAAGACTAGACGTTCAAAATTGTCATCAGTGAGATTCCTTCTACGAGAGAGTCGATCACGATACAAACCAATGGAAAAGCAAATGAACGAAAATGTTGAAATGTTTGGTTATAACCGTTAGCGATGTAACATTAGTGGAAAAGAATTAGTGATAGTGGAGGAATTTTCAACTATCACTGAATTTTATTTAGTGGTAGTGGTAAAAAGTATCACTAAAAAAAAATTAGTGGAAGAAAATTGCACTACCACTAAATAAAGATCAGTGATTAGTGGAAAAAATTCAACTACCACTAAAATGTATTTAGTGGTAGTGGAAAATTTCCCAGCAGACCTCTAGTGGTAGTGGTAGTGGATTTTAGTGCAAAACCCCCATGTCTGATATTCACTGACATGAAGAATTTTTCCATATTGATGTCTGAACTTTGACAGCTTACTGCTCTCAAGTTTCAAGTAGTGCCATAATAAAAACTGATTGAAAATGTTTTTACACCGAAAACCCGTTGGCTACGCACTGATTATATGTCTGCTCTTTGAAAACCATGCGACTAAAATTTTACTACTGTGGCTATGACAAAGAACTATATTCCCATATATCTACTATATGACTACTACTTTACTAGTATAGGGTGTTTTTTTTAGAGGTATAGAACTTCGAATTGAAATAAAACACAAGAAAATCGTTTTAATGTCCATCAATTTGACTTTATTGGAAGGATAATTTTATGCCATTAATGTTTAAATATGATTTCGGGCATGTGGCCGCCGCGGCTGGCTCGAATAAAGCCAATTCTACAGGTCCAATTTTCAACCACTTTTTCGAGCATTTGGGGCCGTATGTCGGCAATAACGCCACGAATGTTGGCTTCCAAGTCCCCTAACGTTTCTGGTTTGTTGGCGTAGACGAGCGACTTCACATATCCCCAAAGAAAATAATCCAATGGTGTCAAATCACACGATCTTGGTGGCCAATTGACAGGTCCATTCCGCGAAATTATGCGCTCATCGAATGTTTCCTTCAATAAATCGATTGTGACGTGCGCTGTGTGGCATGTAGCGTCGTCTTGTTGGAACCACAACTCATCCACATTCATGCCATCCAATTCGGGAACAAAATAGTCGGTTATCATGGCTCTATACCGGTCTCCATTAACGGTAACTGACTCTCCAGCATTATTTCGGAAGAAGTATGGCCCAATGACTCCACCAGCCCATAGAGCACACCAAACAGTCAGTTTTTGTGGATGTAATGGCGTCTCAAGGGTCTCATGTGGATTCTCTTCACTCCAAATGCGGCAATTTTGCTTGTTGACGTAGCCATTCAACCAAAAATGAGCCTCATCACTGAACAAAATTTTGCGATGAAAATCAGCATCGAGATCAATCTCATTTTCGGCCCATACACCAAAATCACGACGCATTGCATGGTCTCGCGGCTTTAATTCTTGCACAAGCTGGATCTTGTAAGGTCGCAAGCCAAGATCTTTGCGCAAAATCTTCCATAAAGTTGATGGACAAAGCTCCAATTGCTGTGCACGGTGGCGAATCGATTCATTCGGGTCCTCTTCAACATTTTGCTCTACAGCGGCAATTGTTTCTTCGGTGCGCACTGTTCGACATCTCTGCGGATGCGTATTATCACATAGAGTAAACGTAGTGCGAAAACGACCCATGGTTAACCGAATTAATTGCTCTGATGGACGATTATGTCGACCATAAAATGGACGGAGCTTGCGGTAAACTTCGCGAACTGAACCATTATTTTCGAAATAAATTTGCACGATTTGCAAGCGTTGTTCTTTTGTCAACCTGTTCATGATGAAATGGCAAACCAAACTGAACATAAATGACATTAGAGTTGCCAGATTTGACCACAAAATGCCAGTTTTATCTCTATTCGAAAAACAAACCTCTAAAAAAAACACCCTATATATGGATACAACACATATGACTAGTATATGACTGTTATATAACCACTGATTACACAGGGCAACAAAATCGACCCTTTTTTTCTAAAATCAAACCATATTTTTCTAAAGGATTTTTGGACGCTGATCAAAACTGCATACTTAGTTTTTTGATTGTAAGAGCGGTTTAGGAAATATTGGTGGTTTTCCTTGGAGGGCGTTTTCCATGTTTTTTGACCATTATATGCATGCAGCTCCTACAAACCTGAAATTTAAAATGCCATATTTTTAGCATAGATTAACAATACTCTAGCTATGTATTTAAAATTTAAAACATTAAAATCGGTTTAAGTTTGCAAGAATTATGCATTTGCAAAGTCAAATTTTCAGTTACTTTGCGAAATTGCGAATACACAAAAGAATTTTGTTTACAAAAAATATATATTGTCATACAGTGAAAGAAGAATGTTAAGGCTTTGAATTAAAAAAGAAATTTTTCAAATACGATGTTTATAATAGAAATTGTGTTCAAATATGTAAGTTCTCCATTCATAAATTCAGCAACCAAAGAAAGGATTTACTTTTGAGCTATAATATCGGAGCACAATTTTAGGCAGCAGTATGAAAATACTCACATTCATCAACTTTCGAAATTTGATTTTTTTTGTACCCTAAAAATATGTCGCAATGAAATATGGAAAAACAGCAAGTAGTTTGCTTAGTGTGTGTGGTTGAAATTTTTACTTGTGTGATGCTATCAGGTGTACAACTTTGCTTCCGCCGTTTTCCGATAGGTGGCTGTACCGGCTGAGGCTGGTTGAAATACATAGATGGTAATGCCTTTAAAGTGAGTGTGGACAGTGCCTAACGAATTGTCATCGCCGTTTCAGTGACAGTTGTTCTTGTTTTCGTATTATTCACGCTCGAAAATGTCCGTTTATGTGCCCAATTCTCGCCATTGCGGGAAGTTTTACTTTTCTGTTACAATTCGCAAAAAAATGCAGCTGAAGCGCATCGAATGCTCTCAGAAACTTACGGTGATGCTGCTCTGAGTGAAAGAACGTGTCGGGAGTGATTTCAACGTTTTAAAAATGGTGATTTCGATGTCGAAGACAAACATGGTGGTGGAAGAGAAAAAACCTTCAAAGATGAACAACTAGAAGCATTGCTTGATGAAGATTCGTGCCAAACCCAAGAAGAGCTTGCCGAATCGTTGGGAGTGAGTCAGCAAGCCATTTCAAAACGTCTCAAGGCCCTGGGCATGATTCAGAAAGAAGGAAACTGGGTGCCGTACGAGTTGAAACCGAGGGACATCGAGCAAAAGTGGTCAAAAAGTACCTGGAAACGCTGAAATGGGAAGTCTTGCCCCACCCGCCGTATTCCCCAGATGTCGCCCCTTCTGACTTCCACCTATTCCGTTCGATGGCACACGGCCTGGCAGATCAACATTTTCAATCCTTCGAAGAATTGGAAAAATGGATTGCTTCATGGATAGCGTCAAAATAGGACTCCTTTTTTCGAGCCGGGATCCGAAAATTGCCGGAAAGATGGGAGAAAGTTGTCGCTAGCGACGGACAATACTTTGAATAATACATCTGTAAGCACTTTTTCGCAATAAAGCTTTTAATTTTGGAAAAAAACGGCGGAAGCAAAGTTGTACACCTGATACTATTTTTAGTATAGCTCCTACAGTAATGAACCAATTCAAATTTTGTTAATGCCCCTGAAAAGACAAATATTGACGCTTGCGAAAATACTTTAGCTACTTTCGTCAATGATGCGAAAAGCATTAAGAGATTTCAAGATGTTCAGAAGATGAAGTCGCATTTACACTCGAATGAGCATAGGCCGAGAATGGCACATACAATAGAAAAAATCTGTTCTATAAGTTTAAGTTACAACCTTACACTATACATTGCACACTAAGTCCTAGTTGAAAATTGCAACCCCGAATTTTAATGAATTTTTATAAAAAATTCGCGAAAATTTCACTTTGAAGGGCCATAGCCATGTTAACCCTTGACCAATCGAAATCGACTATAGTCAAAATTTTAGCTTGAGGATTGGTTATTGTGTCATAAAAAAATTATAGTGTTTTTCGACATATTATAAATCTAATAAAAATTCAAAGATGAAAAAACATGGAAAACACCTCCTTGCAAAAACTACCAATAACTTACAAACCGCTCTTACAATCTAAAATCTGAGTACGCAGTTGTGATCAGCGTCCAAAAGTCTTTTAAAAAAGGTTTACTAGAACTCGGAAAAATTTAGGCTGTTGCCCAGTGCTATGTGTACATACATATTTTTAATTAGTTTTTAATTCAAACAGCCGCCGCCTAAAGCATCGATATTTCCATTTCCCCGCTCTTGCGGCCGTAACGACAGCACTCAACATCAGCTGCATGCGTCAAAAATTCCTACGAAAACTCCTTGTCCCAACTCCTTGTCATCCCCCACTGCGTCACTACATGACATTTCAATGCAGAAGCCAAACCCTTTTTTCAATACATTCTCAACATTACTCTGGCACACGCATTGCCGAATGCCACGAAGCATCAAGTATCATTTAATGGCCAACACGCGCGCACACACACACACACGCACATACATGTACACATGCCCAAATTCCGGCACCAGCCACTCAGCAACACACGTAATATTTGCTCATAAGAGCAGCCAACCACCACCACCAACAACCAACAACAAACAAAAACAACAACACATACAAACCATTGCATGACAAAAGCGCCAAAATGAAATTTAGAACGCTTTGAAATCATCAATACGTAATCCAATGCGACTTAATAATACAGCAGCCACAGCAACTATAACAACAAACAACAACAAGGATAGCAACATCAACAACAACCGCTAGCCATTGCAAATAGTCCCAAAAAACGGTCAAACAAACGCCTACAAACAACAAACAGTATACAACACCAATAACAAAAATAATGAAATAGGCAAAGTGCGAGTGTCATTAGCAGTTGAACCAAATGCGCTGAAAAGGACATTTTGAACAGAGTCCACAAAGAACAGAAAACAAACACACAAACAAACCCACAAACCAAAAAACAAACACACAAAGAAACAACAAAGACTGAATCAACAGGCAACACAGCCCGAAATCGTTTATGGCAGTGTGCAAACAACAGCAACAAAAAAACATTGCCAAAGGATATTAAAAGCTGAAGAGCGGCTTTCGTTGTCACCACCTTCCAACTGCACACATACACATGTACTACGAGTATATGTGACTTGTGATACGTATGTGCAGGAATACAAAAACAAACGTTTGTTGTTGTTGTTTTTTTTTAATTATAACAATAAAATGGGCGATCGCAAGTTGTCAAGTGTTGCAAAAAATAGCGTCGAAATCGGCCATGGAAATGTTTTCAAAGTCACCCACACATGTCTGCGCTCTTTGAAACGGTAGCTCGAACAAGCGCACATACACAAACATACATATAGAACATCTAGACAAAAACCTTTTCCTTAATATGTAAAACGGCATAGAACTAAATTAGCGCCAACGATGGATCACCTGAGCCACCTTAAACCCATTGATTGACAGCCATACATACATACTACTGTGTACAAAGAATACCCGGAATTCGATTTCTTCGATTATCGTTGTGTTGTGCATTATGAGTTCCTTCCGCCGGGCCAAACTGTCAACAAGGAATATTACTTGAGCGTTATGCGTCGTTTGCGTGAAGCAATTCGCAAAAAGAGGCCGGATTTATGGAGAGACAACTCTTGGTTTTTGCATCACGATAATGCACCATCTCACACGGCATTGGTTCTTCGTGAGCATTTCGCCAACTCATATCGTTCCACAGCCACCGTATTCGCCTGATTTAGCTCCTTGTGACTTCTGGCTATTCTCCAAACTCAAAAGACCACTTCGAGGACACCGTTTTGAATCGATTGAAGAGATTCAACGTGAATCGCCGCGCGCATTGAAGGCAATACCGGAAGGTGACTATTTGGCATGCTTCGAAGATTGGAAAGTCCGTTGGCATAAGTGCATTGCATCGGGGGGGGACTACTTTGAAGGCGATGAAATTGATTTGGAAGAATAAATAAAGATTTTTTGAATTATAAACAAATTCCGGGTATTCTTTGTACACAGTAGTATAATCGCATTTAGAGAAATGGCTTGGTTTTGAATGCATTTAGTTTTTCAATTGTCAAATAATTGGATCCGGCATTTAAGTGGCTTATTAAGTTTCTTTTCGGGAGACCATACAGTCAACGGACTTTTTTTTCAATAGCTCCTATTAGCTCCAAATGATCGTGAATAATTGTGACTGCATTAGTGAATGATCTGAGCTGAATGACCGAAAATCTAAATTGATTTCGAATATGTTAACAGTGCAACCACTAAAATTACATCACATCTAAAAAAGCAATGTGCGTCCAAGTCCTTGCCCAATGTTCACCACAACCAAACTAATCGTCGAGTTTGACTTTTCACTAGTTCGCTAACATTAAAAACCACCATTGTGTTAATAAAATAATTCAATCAAGTAATCAATTAATTTATTATTCAAATTCATTGCATATCTGGCAATCTTAGCAGTTACCGCGCAGTTCCGGTAACTGCACGCTTTGGTGTCCGCATAGAAAAACGGCCGCGATTTGTAGCTTATTAAACATGTCAAGTAGGGCCCATTGAAATGTTTAATCGCAACAATTTGGACACCAAGTCGTATCGCTTCGCACTGCTCTCAGCCATGCGGTTCCATGCCATAATTTCTTTAAAGTTCCTGCAGTTTTTTCGCTTTCTCAATCCCGGCTTAGCGTGTTTACTTCGTTGTTTTGCCTTTGGGTCTGACATCGGGCTTTTGCTTTCTACCTCTCTTGTTGCTCGTTCCTGCGGCAGATGTGGTAGTAATGTTTTTCTCAAAGGCCTGTATGATCTTTGCTGTTGTTGACGTTATCGGTCTGACATTTTTAGATCCAAATTCCTGATTGCCTGCATTTGTTCTGCGGCCGACCGGTGAACGACTAAGAGATTTAGCCGACCGTCCATTATTGGGAGATGGGTAATTTGACACGTCCGGTACCTGCGCCCCCCGAATGGCATTGCTAAGAAGCTGTGGTCTATCCTCCGGACCATTAGTGTGGAAACTAAAGTTCTCGATACCATAAGTCTGGATACCATTATTTTGGATACCATTAGTCTGCACACCATAAGTCTCGATACCATAAGTATCGATACCATAAGTCTGGATATCATAAGTCTGGATACCATTATTGTGGATACCACTAGCCTGAAGACCATTAGCCTTGATACCATTAGTCTGGATACCATTAGTCTGCATACCATAAGTCTCGATACCATAAGTCTGGATACCATTAATCTGGATACCATTATTCTGGATACCACTAGCCTGAAGACCATTAGCCTTGTTACCATTATTCTGAATACCATTATTCTGGATACCATAAGTCTGGATACCATAAGTCTGAATACCATTATTCTGGATACCATTATTCTGGATACCATTCGCCTGGATGCCATTATTCTGGATACCATTCTGGATACCATTAGTCTTGATACCATTAGACTGAATACCATTATTCTGGAAACCATTCGCCTGGATCCCATTAGTCCTGATACCATTAGTCTGAATACCATTATTCTGAATACCATTATTCTGGATACCATTAGTCTGGATACCATTAGTCTTGATACTATTAGTCTGAATACCATTATTCTGAGTACCATTATTCTGGATACCATTAGTCTGGATAGCATTAGTCTGAATACCATTAGTCTTGATACCATTATTCTGAGTACCATTATTCGGGATACCTTTAGTCTGGATAGCATTAGTCTGAATACCATTAGTCTTGATACCATTATTCTGATTACCATTATTCTGAGTACCATTATTCAGAGTACCATTATTCTGAGTACCATTATTCTGGATACCATTAGTCTGGACAGCATTAGTCTGAATACCATTAGTCTTAATACCATTAGTCTGAATACCATTATTCTGGATACCATTCGCCTGGATACCATTAGTCTTGATACCATTAGTCTGAATACCATTATTCTGGATAGCATTAGTCTGAATACCATTAGTCTTGACACCATTAGTCTGAATACCATTATTCTGGATACCATTAGCCTGGACACCATTAGTCTTGATACCATTAGTCTGGATACCATTAGTCTGAATAGCATTATTTTGAGTACCATTATTCTGAACACCATTAGTCTGGATAACATTAGTCTGAATACCATTAGTCTTGATACCATTAGTCTGAATACCATTATTCTGGATACCATTAGGCTGGATATTTAGTCTTTGGAACTGGACTGAAGATGCACAACCGGAACTGCATGATGTCGAAGTTTTATCATTAAAACTATTTGACGTTCCACTTTCGCCATAACACAAAGTTTCATTCGATTTAGAGATTGAAGCTACGCTCTCCGGCAAACTAGCGGGTAAGTTAGTTTCCAGCGATTCTTTAGAGTCCATGAAACTGGTTGTATCTTCCGAAGAATTTTCCCGCGAAAGGCCTTGGAATTCGTTAAAATTTTCCAATGAATGATCTGATATGCGGAAAGTAGCACAACTAGCAGCAGCTGGGACTTGAGCATCAGTTTCCTGCGCCTGATTCGCATTCGTAATATTATTAGCAGCAGTTCTCTTTTGAGCTTTCGGTATTTTTGTCTGATGAAAAACTTTTGGCGAAGGCAGTTTAGAAACATGTTCATGATTGCCATTTCTAGTTTCACTTAGTTGATTGGCAGCATTTGAAGTTGGAGTTTTGGCTACTTGTGCATTATTGGCGCCATTCGGCATATACTCGTTAAATAAGTGCGTATCACTAGCAGAATCGGGCAATTGGTTTTTCAATGCGTGTGCGCGATTGATAGCAATCGGCACATGAGTCTTCAATAGTTGTGCATCATTAGCAACATTTGGCGTTTGATTTTTTAATGCATGTGCGCGATTTGCAACATTCGGCATAAGAGTCTTCAATAGTTGCGTATCATTGGCAGCATTCGTCGTTTGGTTTTTCACCTCATGTGAACGATTGGCAACATCCGGCCCAGGTATCTTTGACAGTTGCGCATCATTGGCAACATTCGGCGTTTGGGTTTTCCCAACATACGGGTGAGTTGCGAAAGCAACATTCGCTGCTTTGTACTTAACCAGATGCACGCGCTTGGCAACATTGAATTTGGCTTTTGTTGCTGGTGTGTGATTGGCAGCATTTGCGTGCCCTGGATTGGCAACATTTGACACTTGAGTATTAAATTTTGTGGTCTGATTAGAAACACTCGGCATCTCGGCCTGTGCTGGTTGTGTGTGATTGGCAACATTTGGCGATTGAGCTTCTATTGCGGTTATGTTGCCTGCAACATTTGGACTCTGCGCTTCCGCTGCTTGTATGTGATTGGTAACATTTGGCATTTGAGCCTCGGTTGCTCGTTTTTGACCAGCAATATTTGGCTTTTGATCTTCCCCTCCTTGTTTATGACTTGCAACATTATTTATCAGAGCTTCCACTGCTTGTGTATGAGTGACAACGTTCTTTATTAGAGCTTCCAGAGTTTCTGTGTGTCTGGCAACATTTGGCTTTAACTCTGTAGTTGCGTTCGTTTGGTTGGGAGCATTTGGCTTTCTGTCTGATAGCCCCTGAAAAAACGGATTTGCTTTTTGCATTCGAGCTGTGTGTATGTGAGTGGCGACACTCAATGTTGAAGGTTTAGGTTTCGGCGTTTGCGCTCGGGTCGTTTGCGCGCAACTGTCATCATTTGATGTCTGCGCTCGGACTGAGCCCGTTGCTTGACTCACACAAGGCGTGCACGATGTAGCTTGTTTATCGAACCTTAAGCCTTTCTGCAGACTTTTATCTTGTTGCGGTTCGTCACTCGATTTGTGTTCAGTTTCGGTCGCAAAGCTCTGCTCACGGAAAGCTAAACGGTCCAAACGTGTTTGGCCGCCCGATTCACGTGATTTTGACGTTTTTGCAGAGAGGTTATTGTTTTGTGTTCTCGACACAGTTTTAACCGTTGCATTACTGCCAGGTTGATGACTGCTCGATGAACCTCCTGAAAAACTCTGACTCTTCGCCTTTATTTCCGTATCGGAGTCCCCTTCAACGTTACAATCGTCGAGTCCGCTGAGTGTGAGGCGCGGCACTTTCGACTGTCTCACCACGGCCGTCGAACGTCGCCTCAACGTCGATGGGAATTCGAATCGCCCGAACAACTCCACCACTTCGCGCTGCTTCTCGATGCCGTTGTAGTTGACCTTGTGCACGGGCATTGCCTTCATGCGTTTGTGCCAGTCGTGCAAGTTCTTCCATCTGGTGCGATCTTCGACAATGGGAAACATCATGTCCAATGCGCCGACAGTAGCCACCATTGCCATATCTGCTATTGTCAGCTGAAACCAGAAATAGTTATAACAACACAACAAATAAAATATAAATAAGAAATACAGCAAATGCCCACTTACCGTATTACCGGCCATGAAAGGTCCATGATGCAGAAAGCCCTCCAATGCGTCGTAGGCGGATTTGACTCGTTTCTCGTGAAATACCATATCCGTTCCGGCCTTCGTCTTTCTCACCAGATCTGTCTGCAAACGAGAAGTGGACGCAGCGGTTACATATCACAGCATACAAAATGCTGCGGTCAAGCAACACCGACGATAATCGAAATGGAGACATGCCATCAGAGTGTCTCGGCTAAAATATTTCAAACATTGTTGCAACTCGGCTGCAACATGTTTGGCAACATGTTCATCGAAGCTAGTCGAGACACATTGACGGTACAACGCAATCGTTGGCGAAACTAGCTGCCAATCAGTCAGCATACCATAAGTTGACCATGTCGGCGATGCAGAATGCTGGCCTCGAAGAAGAGTTTATTGTAGATGCGCAGACGCTTCTTGTAGCAGTTGTTCGGCAAGAGTTGCCTGCTGTATTCACCCGCAAAGTTGTCGCAAATGTACATGAGGATGGCGTGGCTGTCCGTGATTGTGATGGTATGGTGGACCATAACGGGCACGGTGCGTGCCGGATTGATGTGAGCAAAGCCCGCTTTCAGATGTTCGCCCTTCAGTAGATCCACATACCTGAGCTCCACGTCCACGTTGAGCAGCTTCAACAGCATCAACACGCAACGTGAATGTGGATTCAGGTCGTCGTAATAAAGCAAGGGTTTACTGGCTCTTCCGGCCATTGCTTTTGCAGTTTTATTATTTTATTATTTTTACTTCTTCGGTTGGTTTTTCACTTCAAATTTCTTACATGTTCATACAAATTTTTATTATTTTTAATTGTTATTGTTAAATGAAACGACAATTGTTCACTTCAAATTTTTTATTCTTTTTTTTTTGTTTTTCAAATGAAACTAACGTTTCAACTGCTTCACAATTAATAGTTTATCAGAAATTGAAGCTGCCATTGGAAACTTATTGCATGTATAAAGATTTTTAGGTTTTTATTTCCCAATATTTTCAAAAATAATTATAACAATTTGCAACACTGAACTTTAACACAGGATACTGATGCAGTAGATGAGATGAGTAGATGAGTTCAACAATTTAAATTCGTTTTCAAGGTGGGTGTTGCTGGCAACTTCAAGGCCTTGTAAAACCTAAACTAGAGGTGACCCCCAAAAAAAAATTACATATTCGTGATCAGCGGCTCCGGAATTATAAGCAACAGTTCAGAAACTGGGCGGGTTTTGTAAAGAGCTAAAAGTGTTTGTACTGTGAAAAATTGTGGAATAATTTAAGTTTTTGAGTTGAAATAAACTTCAAAAATTTTTTCCAGCTGAACCAATGGACTGGTTAAGATGAAATTTCACAATGTGATGGTGCTTGGTAAGGGTTTTATAATATATTTTTTTCACATTTTTTTGTAGAAAAACTTCCAAGATAATAAATGACAAATTTTTAAAAGCACATTTTTATATACTTCCGCCAGGATAATTAGAAAAAAAGTATTTGATTTGAGTTGGAGACATAATTCCCTTTCTTTTGATACCAATATTGTTAGACTAGGATAAGTTCAACCATTTAAATTATTTTTTTTAATTGGGGTGTAGCTTGTAATTTCAAGACCTTGTAAAACCCAAACTAGAGGTGACCCGAAAAAAATAATTATATATTCGTGATCAGCGACTCCGAAAATATAAGGAACAGTTGAGAAACTCCGCGGGTTTTTTTTACTGTTGTACCGTGTAATCAACGAATAAAGACTATCTAAAACTTTATTTTATTTTACCTTAGTGAATGGCTTTATGTTCTACACGAATCGGCAAAATAATTCTCGGGACAGAGGAACTTAAGCCAATAGAAAAAATTGCTTATAGTGTAAACATGTAAAGCCATTTGCTCATCTTATTTGAAACTGTAAAATATGAAAATGGAAAAAAATTTTCAATTATGTCGAAGAGCTGCAAACAAAAATAAGGTTAAGTTTTAGATTAACCCATTCGCTGCCAAGGACGAGTATACTCGTCTTTGGCCGGGTGTCATGCATTGCCAAGACGAGTATACTCGTCCTACTTTAAATATGTTATAACATGCAGGCTTTTGAATTAGCAAATTTTTTGTGGCCAGAAACATAAATATAGAAATGTAAAAAACTTGAAAAATACTACAAATAAATTTGTTTACAAAAATTATGCTTTATTTCTTATTTGAAGAGAATGATCTTGATAATATATGTGATATAAATATGTGATATATGATAATATATGTGCTTTTACCACGAAATAACAGAGCTTTGGTAAACAATAACACTCAAAATATAAATGGCAATGGGAATGACTTCATATAATTTAGGCTTGGCAGCGAATGGGTTAATCAAAAATAGAATACAATACATTTGCAAATTTAATAGAAGCATTTAATTGCGTAACACAACGTTATTTGTATTTGCATTTACCAATACCATACAAGAAAAAGTATTAATAGGCGCCACACTTTTCTCACTTATCATCTACAGCTGCATTGTCTTGATTGCCCTCTTCCGCAGGCCGCTGCTTGCAATCCTCGTCCAGTGGTTCGGTTGTCGGAAACTGAAATTTGCCAATTCGCTCAATGACGACGCGCAATTTCTGCAATCCGGCCGCATTGATATGGTACACCGGCAACTTTTGCATGCGCGCAAACCAATCGCCCAGCAGAGGCCACTTTTCGGCGCCGGCCGCAAGCGGGAACATGAGATTCACCGTGCTCAATGTGGTCACAATGGAGATGTCAGCGAGTGTCATCTACATGAATACAAGTATGCAAGTAAGTAAGTCATCTACTTTGTATAAAGCAAAGCTGGCTCAACAGAAACTGAAACCGCGTCTAGATCAGTCAATGACTGCGGTTAGGCGGTTTGACGGAATGGGGATTATGCAAGTGTTACATATAAACAGCAACTTACCCGATTGCCAGCCATGAACTGGTGACGCTTCAAATACTGCTCGAGCATGCCGTAAGCCTCGTGTAATTTACGCTCATGCAGCGGCAAGTCCACGCTGGCAAAGCCACCACGCACAATGCCCGACTAAAGAAGGAAGCAAATCGATTTGGAAGGTGATTGATTAATGGCAGTTTTTAATGCAGCATAACGAACATTTTTTTCATACGCTGAATAAAGTGAAATGCATTACCCGATTACCCAGCGAGTGATGCGTGAACGCAACAAAAAGTATGTGAATTAGGAAGAAATTCCACCAGGGTATTTATTCAACTTTTAGTAGTTTAAAAAATGTTCGCAGGTCAAGCGTGCAGTTTTGAAGCTTAGAAACTCCTTTCAAGATTTCGAAAAGGGCCTTCATTGTTTTTTTTGTTCAGTTATGAGTTAGTCGATTTATTCATTTATAAATAAATGTAGAGGATGAACGAGTGTGCTATGCTATCGATATTATCGAGGCAACGAGAGAAAGACAAATACATTTCTTTGAAGATCACATTAACATTTGTTTACCTTTCGTTTTGTTTTTCAGCCCCATAAATAAATAAATTACAGCAATAATGACAATGATATTCAATCAACTTTTCGATTCTGTTCAAATGAGCTCAAAATAAAAATAATTGTCCACGCCCCTCTCTCTCCCTGGTCTTGTTGAGTATTCTTAAAGTTGCTCTTTTTTTAAATATTCCAACGGTTCTCATTAGTGGTTTCAAATTTAGTTCACTCAATCAATATTTCTCGTCTGCAATCCATATGAAAACACCCATCACAACTGTCTAGAAGTGTCACACTTATTTTATCTTATTAACGTGATTGATTTTGTATCGATTTTCAACTGTTAATCATTGGAAATTGATTTGTACGTGGGCCAGTGCTCGCCGAAGGAAGGAAGTTTAATTTGGTGCTTTTAATTTTTGTTTTGCCTTTTACTCTCTTTCCATTTCGTTGCATCATCATGAAACTGCTGCTGAATTAAATTAAGTTCTCGAATCAAAAGGAAATTGTACAGATTTGAGATTTGAGAGCATACATTTTAGGTTGACAGAAAGCGTGAAATTCACTGGCTTTGAAAAAGTACATTTAAATACATGTATTCCTAGAATTTAGTGAACAACAAAAGCAGTTCAAAATATTCATTATTCACACCTCACAACTTTATAAAAATTGGAATAAATAAATATTAAATGGTTGCCTTAGTTCTTCGTTCTCATAAGTTACACGAACCAATTATTTAACAGTGCAAAAGAAGACAAAGAAATTTTGCAGGAATAAGTATATTACCGCATTTAAATGGTATTAATCGCATTTATGCACACTCACCAAAAACTCACTGTCCCTGCGAAAGAGTATGGAACACTCGAAAAAGAGCATATTCAGCACCTCCATACGTTCCGCATAGCTCTTCGGCCAGAGTTCTGTGCCTTCGGCGGCCTGCTCGAATTTCTCACACAGATGCATCAGTATGGCATGACTGTCCGTTATCACCAGGTTATCATGTACCAATGTGGGTACCGTGTGACTTGGATTCAACTAGAACAACAAACATCATATTTATGAGAAAAACATGGAAAATTGTTCTCGGCTCACCTGAAGGAATGCCGGCTCGTATTGTCCGCCTTTGAAGAGATCGACGTACTTGTACTCCACCTCCACATCCAGCATTTTAATTAGCATCATACAGCTGCGCACTGGCGGACTGACATCGTCATAGTAGAGCACTGGCTTTGCCATTGTTACAAGCTGGTATTGAATGCTCTGGCGAAGGAGCACACGTACTCTTTGTACGATCGGAGCACGTTGCAGACTGGTTTCGTTGCGGCGAAGGCGTTTACTTTTAAGCCGAGCTCAAGTTGCTTGATGGATTTTATTTTTATCTACGTTTGCACCGCGATGTTGTAATCGGACTCTTATCTTGGGGGCTTTTGAGCACCGTGGGGTTAGGCCACACTGTGGCGGCACTGACGTTAAAAATTCGACATTCAATGTTATCTTGGGGATATCTGGGATATCTTGGGTTATAGTTAAGAATAATTGTGAATGCGCACCCTAGCCGCCGGATTGCAAGCGTGCCGATCCGTCTTGTTAAGACGAAGGGCAACCCTGGTGGGGAAGCTAAGATGGGCGACGGCAAGTTAGAACTTGTCACTGGCTTAGAACATTCGGCGGCAGGAGGACGCACAAAAGCGTAAGTTGTAAAATGTTTAAACTTTAATCGTATTTAAAATTGTAACTAATACTAGGAAATAAAACGAACGAATGCGAAAGCACTGAATTTGACAATAAGAGCGATGTTATTATTTGGAACCTCCTGCAGGCGCCGAGCCAGCAACACGGGCACTGTAATGCTCTTCAATTTGAATTGAAGCAAAGATGGAAATGATTAACAGAGCAATTCAAATCATAAAAACTGGGCAATTTAATATATTTTATATACTTTCTAGAACCTAAATTATAGCGGAAACACAATGCGGCAGTCGCAGTGGCAGTGATCACCTGTTTTTTTAGAAACAAGGTATTTGAATGGAAGCAATCACATAAGAGCAGTGGCAGTAAGCAAAACTGCCGTGCTTAGCTCTATTTCTAAATTTACTGCCACTGCCGCAATGCTCCCAATGTAGAAAACGAATATATATCAGGGCGGAAACACTTTGTACGACAAAACCCACGGGAGTTACAAAAATATTAAAAAAAAGAACAAAAAATGGGAGAAAATCGCGAGTCAAGTGAACCAGCCAGGTAAATACCAAATGAAGTAGAACATTTATTCAATTTTACATATTTTCAGTCGAAAAGTTAAGAAACGGTGGAAGACGATTAGAGATAGGTACTACCGCATCCTAAAGGAGGATAAGAGTGCCTCAAAATCAGGAAGTGCTCAAAAAGTGCCGACAGCTGAGAAATATATGTATTTTAATCAACTTACATTTCTCAGCGAGTGCGAACAAATCAATACGAGGTGTGTGCTTGTCGGGAGTTTCGCTTGAGTATCGTTATTATTGTTATTGTTTTTTCCAAGTTCTTTTTGACATATTCCAGAAGCATATTGAAGATCTACACACTCATCCTTGTTACTTTCCTGTATTCTTGGGGTCTTTCTCCTTTATTATCTGATATGCTTTCTTAAAAAACCCATGTCTTAGCCTCTCCTCCTGGGTATAAATATCTCTCGTTTAATTCGTTGTAATTTCAAATATTTTAAATAAAGTTCATATAGAGCAGTTAGATCCTGAATGGAATTCATTTGTTTGTTAAATACCTGGCTGTCAGTGCTGCATTGTGAGCTGTGAGCAGTAAATTATGAAACCGGTGATCACTGATACTGCCACTGCCGCTACTGCTGCCGTATTGTGATTCCGCTATTAGTCTACAAAATTCAGTCCAGCTACTCACTACAAGACAGAGAGCCACTGTCAGAACCACAACCGAGCGAGTTAATCTCTCTTCAGTGGAACTGGCAAAACTTCTGAAAATGATAACTGCCCTCCATTGGCGCTTTATTTAAATTGTAACTCTCACTCTCTCTGCGTCCCTCATTAATCAACCCAATTCACTGCATTTCATAGATCATTTTCTAACCATTGATTTTACTGATTCGGTGTTCAAAATCGATAGAGGCTTAAGTCGACTTAAGACATTATTGAGTTCAGGGTGCTAGCTTATTCCTTTAAAACCAGCTGCTCAAAATAATACTTATGGACCAAAGAATTATTGGCCACAGAATTATAAAATGTACACTTAATTGTAACAATTTTAATTACAACAATAGCTAGTCAACTAAAAACATACTCTGAAAATAGCCAATAGTTAAAGAATTTTGTTATATAATCTGAACATACCCTAAGCCATAAACAGCTGATGGCCGTCAAAAATTGAATTCTTTTGTATTACTTACGCCACATAACCTCAAATTGGTCGTGCTTATCGATTGTGTGCCCCAGTGCACAATTTTCCACTCACACAAAGTTTTCAAATAAAGTATATTAGCAAAGTTCAGATAAACAACAAAATGCATCTGGCACGCCGTCTACCACGCCTGTCAACAGTCAGCACTCAGCGTTTCGTGACTAGCACAAGCGGCAGCAGTTCTGCAGCCGCCGCTCCATCTGCACAAGAACGCATACAAATACCAAACCGCATACAGCGCTCCCCAACAGATATACTCAATGCACTCGCCAGCACAGTGGGTCGTGATCCGACAGCACCGCACTACAAATACCACGATGATCCCTACCTGATACCCAAATCGAATGTGGGCAAACGCACCTTTGCCATGGCGCAGGAAGCTGGACGCAAAGCAGCCAAATGGATCAAGGAACAGCATCGCGAAGTGTTTTTGGTAAATATCAAAATGTGAAATATTTTATTCAAAGCACTGCACTAACACTGCTTTGTCTGTCACTGCAGCATGAAGAAGCACAGCCGCCTATTGAAGCCTTCGCACCCAAAATGGTATTCACCGAACAGTCGGAAGTCGACGCAGATACCTTACAGCGTTTAATTGCGCACTCGGAGGTGGTCGATGCAGTGTTTGTTTACAATTTGATGAAGCAGAAAGGCATCGAAATAAGCGCCGACATGAAGCAGAGCCTGTTGGAGCTGATCTGCTTCTACAACAACGAAGAGCCGTTGCCAGATGAGCTAATCGAGGAGCGCTGGTTCAAGCAGAGCAATGCAGTACGCGAACGTAATCGCAAAACTTGGAAAGATGGTGAATTAGCTGAGCAACTGTTTGGTGAAATCGAACCCAAGACGGCAAAGGCGTATGCGGCGCTGATCAGGGGAATGTCCAAGTACTACCAAGTATGTAATAACAAGATTTCTAAATGTTAAACTCTGAGAATTTAGTGTCATTTTCTGTATGTTTAGGCGGAACGCGCTTACGCTTTGCTGCAGGAAGCCACAGAGAAGCAGTTCGAGTTGGACACGTCCACATTCAATGCCATCATCAATGTTATAAACTTTCTCAAGGAGAGTGCCGATCAACGCTGGGAATTGTGCCGTGATATATTGCAACAGATGGCACATCAGAAGCTCAAACCAGATTTGGGCACCATGAATGCGCTGCTCGAGACCATCAGCACATTCGGCAATTTCAAGTTGGCACGCAGCTCAGCACTAAAAGTGCTGGCAGAATTCGAAAAACTTGGTATTGCGCCAAGCCTCGGCACATACTACTATATTTTGATAATTTTCTGCAGAGAGCGTGGTCCTGTCTCGCACGTCATTGTCGATATTCTGCACCAGATCGCCGGCAAACAGTTCAGCGTGCAGCATCCCAGAGATACGTACTTCTTCGCCACCGCCATGGACGTATGCCGCAATCATTTGCATGATAAATCGCTGGCCAAGAAGGTGGACGCACTGCTACATACCGGCAACAACTACGAACTCATCGGCGATTCTTATAAAGAATCCGTGTACTATCGGCACTACTTTGCGCTGCTTTGCCAGACCGAGCCCATTGAGGAGTTTATGCAAATCTACGACCTGCTGGTGCCGAACGTGTACATTCCCGAACCGGGCATTATGGAGGAGATATTGAAGGCAGTGGAAATGCACGGTGCTGTTGAACTAATGCCGCGCATGTGGTCCGACATGGTGATTTTCGATCATACGAATCGTGAAAGCCTGCTAACGCGCACGCTCAAAATCATGCTCGATCATTCACCGAATGTGGAGGTGCCGGCGCAGGAGCAGCTGCCCGCACAGCTGGCCAAGGTAGCGCTTGACATTTACACAAAAATCGCCGACCCAGAACCACGCGTGCGGCGAGATCTGTCTTTTACCGGACAGATGGTCGGCGACATTATAACGTTACTGGTGCGCGGTAACAACTTCGAGAAAGCGACGGAAGTATTTACGTACGCCGACAAGAATCAGCACCGCATACCAGGCACACCGTCCGAGGCCTGCCTTCTCGAGTACGTGGAGAGTTGCATTACGAACAAAGCGCCCACACAGGCAGTGCTGTGCTTGCAATATGCAACAGAAAACAACATGGAAACGTTACAGCTGGCGAAGCGCATCAACGCCGGTTTCACGCTAAGCGAGGGTCACTTGTCAAAGATTAAGGCGTTGGTTGGCGATGGCTTTCTGGAGAAGTAAGCCAGCGTTTAAGGTTAGTTGACGGGTTTAAGTTTGCTTTGTACGAATTCCCTTATACGATTGTACTGTGAAACAATGGAATGCTTTTATTTGTTGCAATAAAGTCTACTTTAAAACTCAAATTTCTTTAAATCCCCCGCACGACTAAGCAGACTGTTTAGACATGCAAACACCATTTATTAAAAAGTCAGAAATGCCAAAAGTGCATTAGTATAAAATTAACTACAAAAATAATACTAGGGATTGTACAATAAATCAGACTAGACCATCGATAAGGTAAAACCAACGAGTGGCTCGGCTTTAGCGATGCTTCGCTCTTTCCTCCAAAATTGTCTCCCAATGAACGCCGTCATGTGGCAGCTCACTAGACACAAATGGCGACAGCCACGTCCAGTACATACGTTTGCCCAACACCATCTCCAGATTACGGCGCACCCCCAAATCATATCTGCGCGCATATTTCTCGACGTCTTTGGCGCCGTGCAGGATCGACGGCGCATGATAGGCAATCAACACCAGCGAATAGGCGCTGGCTATGATGTTCATCATGTACACGAGCAGATAAAAATTGTTCCACGACACGTCCAGACACAGCATCAACATGGGCAGAAACATCTTGACCATCGTCAGCATGTTGGCGTAGGTGTCGGCGTGCAACCACCAGAAATACAGCGTATTGTAAACGGTGGCATAGGTGGAGCCGATCGCCAAGTAAAGCAAAAAGAATACAAAGTAACGATGATTCCGGTGTCCTATGCAACAGCCAGTGAACACACAATGGTGGTCACGTTTCAGTATGCACATCTTGCAGGTAGAGCAGTGCCATGAGCGTGGCGGACACAGAGTCTCGCACGACGAGCAGAAGCGCCAGTACTGGCGACGGCGCTCCAGCGTGGGTGGCGTTAGCATCACACCTGAAAGTGAAGTTTCACTGTGGTTACATTTAATTTTATAATTACGCGACCATGTACTTACCACGCACGCTGGTGTCGACCAGCATGCAGGCCAGCATGTTGGACTTTACATTGAAGAGCAAAAACAGGCCCAGCAGGCAGGTGAAGTTGTAGATATAGCTGCCGGGATCATGAAAGTCGGGCAACACTATAACCAGCTCGAACGCGAACGTTATGGGAATGAAGGTGAATATAACCAGGCAGCACGAAATGTCGCGTATGGAACGCGGCCAGAACTTGCGACGAAGCTGCATGCCGGCGATATGTTACAGCCGCTGCTTGTTTGCCACCACACTTCAGCTTTAGCTTATCTCCGTCTACTTTTAAATTTTATTTGTTATGTTTTCAGGTTTCGTTTAATTTTTATGTATTTTGCAGTGTTAATCACGCTGCTACCGACTTGTACTCATATAAAAGTTACTTGTCTTGTCCAGCAGCAGCATTAAAGACCATCACGTGCGATTTATATTGATATCATATGATAGAATTCGGTTTTTGGTTTTCGTATTTTTGTTGTTGTTATTTTAAATTTTCTGCACACTATCTATGCTTTTTCCAATTGTCCACTTGAATAATTTATCATTCTAATCAGGCCGCAAGAAAAAACTGCACCGGCGACAGAATACACCAACACATATTTTTCGGCTGTCAAAAAGCAGAAAGCAGTAGGGCTGCCAGAGCAAAAGAACAATTGAGGTAATGTCGAATTGGTTTTGTGTAAAACAACACACTTCTATATAGTTTTTGTCTAATGCTTGATATTTTGCTTGCTTGAACACTGTTTTGAAAAAGAATGTTATTATGTAATGCAATATCTACAATAACACACACTTGTAATAAAACTCCTTTGCATGATGTCAAATATATTCTAGAGAACATTAAAGCAATCAATCAAATTGATGTTATTTACTCTCTCACACACAAATGTCAAACAACAGCACATAATGGTCTCTCATTAAATCAATCTTTTGAGCACTTAATTGTACAACTTTAACATGCCAGAAGATAACACCCACAAGCTTTGTCAAACAAGTACCTCCACTGATTTCCTTCTCTTTATTAGCTGTTATCATACTTTATACTTCAAGCAACTTGTGTACGCACACAATGTGTGTACGTATATACTTGTATAGTGGTATTTCTTTGAAGACCGTTATACATTTCTTACATGCTAATACTCCACATAAATTACTTTAGTTCTCCAACTCTCCGATCCATTTGCTCACGTGACGCCGGTGACTGCTCTGTCCCTTGTCCAATTACAGATTTATTTGGCATTTGTGTTGCAACCGCGCAGTGTTTTCACAACGCATACACCGAGCTACGAACACTTTTTGAAATTTCATACATAAGTTAAAAAAGTGATAGTACATATTATGTTGGCTATGAGACCGCGACGTCGTGGAAAATGGTGCCCACGGCGCATAACCGATGTTCTATGCTGTCTTTTGATTATGATCTCGATGCCAACAATTTTTGTATCCGAAATGATATATGTTTTGCCGGAATTCCATGATATAGGCGGAGTGTTTTATGTGTTCACTTGGTTGCTTGGAATATTTCTGTTCTTGAACATAAAAGGCAACATGATAGCAACCATGATTGTGGACACCGGCGTGGATTGTGAGTGCACCAATTTCCTTTATCATGTTGGAACCTTAAGACGTTTTCAATTACTTATTAATCGGCAGATAAACACGCAGACATTCCACCCAATGCTCTAGAGAAAGGTTGGATGTTCTGCACTCGATGTCACATAGTGGCGCCGCCACGATCACATCACTGCAAAAGTAACTCGTCGTTGAAACAGGTCGTTACTCTTGGCAAATATTTGGATTAACCCAAATGTTGTTTACTTTACAGTTTGCAGGACATGTGTACTGAAATCCGACCACCACTGCCTGTTCACCGGCTGCTGCATCGGACTGAATAATCATCGTTACTTCGTACTGTTCCTTATTTACCTGTTCTTGGGCTCGGTGTACGCTTTCGTCTACAACAGTATTTACTTGTGGGTATTGTTCGGGTCGCTTTACGCCAACTGGATATCCATCTACAAAATGGTGTGCCCTCTCTTTATGATAACACACGGTTCAGTACACATGAATATGCACCTACTCTTCTACAATCTGAATATTCTGGCTGTGGTATTCACGCTGATCATGCTGATCTGTCATGCAGAGCCGCTGTTAAAAGGAGGCGTGTACTCCGAACGTAAAACTGGCTACCGCTACGACGCCGGTTGGCGACGCAATCTGGAATGTGTATTTGGGCGACGCATGTACATTGCGTGGTTGGCCCCAATGATAAGCAGTGAATTGCCCGAAGATGGCTTCAAATGGGAGTCGGATACAGAGGACGATGAAGCGGAGGATGAAGTGGAGGATGAAGCGGAGAATGAAACGGTAGCAGAACAGGAAAATGAAGAGGAGGAGGAGGAGAGAACTTTGAGACAGGCAGATAATGTGCCAGTGGTTGTGATACAAATGAATGCAAGGAGACGCAGAAGGAACAGGGGAAGGGTCCGTCGGACGACCGCATTATAGGGATTAATGTGATTTAAGTTTTTACGTTTAGTTATAACCCACGTTCTATTAAGTATGATGAATGCAGTTCTTTCTTTTTTAATTTCAAAATTGTGCTTTATATGTTCGCTGTATTTTCAATTAACTGTAATGGTTGTTACTAGATCTGTAAGCTAATAAAAAAACTTTATTTAAAATATGCAAGAAGAATGCAAAGGTAAAAGCACTATAAATAGGTTAAAAATGTGATATTGAAATAGTGGATACTGGAATTGTCTGTTGAGTCTGCAGAGCAGCATTTATATTTTTATTGAAACCATTTCAAGTTTCCGTTTCAATAAATACTCGTTACAATGGCAACTCCCTGAAATGTCATAAGTACTTCACCGTGAATAGTTCTCTTTGGCAAGAAGCAGCGCTGGGAGGACAACGTGTTTTTTGTAAACACGTAATTATCCTGGTTTTAAAGCGCCCAGGCCGTAAACATTTTGTGATTTTCATAAAATAGTGAAAATTACAACAGCGGCAACAAAATGGTGCGTCACAACAATCAACTGCCCGACAATTTGCCGCAACTTCAGAACCTAATCAAGCGCGATCCGGAGTCGTACAAAGATGAATTCCAGCAACAATACCGACACTTTCTCAGCACCCTGGAAGTGTTTGCGCTGAATCCCAGCGAGGAACACAAGTCGCTGGACGAGCTGGTCATGTTCATAGCACAGGTGGGTGTCATAAACTCTCGCTACACACTTTCGATACCTTACTGAGCTGCTGCTTTTTGCAGGTGGCGCAATGTTATCCAGTTGTTTGTCTGCAATTCCCACAACATCTGGTTGACTTGCTGAAAAATCACGCCACGACACTGGATCCGACAATGCGAAACTGCTTTGTAAAAGCTTTAATATTGCTGCGAAATAAGAATTTGATACCAGCGTTGGATTTGCTGGAATTGTTCTTTCAGCTGCTACGCTGTCCGGACAAAAATTTGCGAACCTTTTTGCAGAACCATATAATTACTGACATCAAGAATATGAACGCCAAGCACAAGGATATGAAGCTTAATTCGGTAGGTTAATCGAAGGACAGAAAAATTGAATCTGTCAAACATTGCAACTGTACGATTTACTTGAATTTTGTCATTTTCAATAGACACTGCAAAATTTCATGTATTCGATGCTGAAAGATGCCAATCCTAAAGCCGCCAAGATGTCTGTGGACATAATGATCGAACTGTACAAAAAGAACATTTGGAACGATCCAAAGACCGTGAATGTCATAGCCACTGTTGGGTGCTTTTCAAAAATAACTAAGGCAGGATTAGCAGCATTTTATTTCTTAATCATTTATTTATTGAATACAAATGTAAATATTTCGTTATTTTCTGCAGGTTCTTGTCGCTTCCCTAAAATTCTTTCTTGGTCACGATGATGACGAAAAGGACTCTGACGACTCGGACAGTGACAATGAGGTAGATCTCAAGGGCGCCATAATGCAAAGTCGTGTCAACAAGAAAACCAAGAAGCGCAAGAAGCAGCTGGAGCAAATAAAAAAGCAGGCCGTCAAAGCGCAGAAGAAGAAAAAGAACGCGCCGGCCTTTAACTTTTCGGGCATTCATCTCATACACAATCCGCAAGGCATGGCTGAAGGTCTCTTCAAGCAGCTGCAGGCCACCAATGACCGATTCGAGGTGAAGCTAATGCACCTAGATGTGATATCGCGTCTGATCGGCATACACGAGCTCTTTCTCTTCGGCTTCTACCCGTACATAACGCGCTTTTTGCAACCGCACCAGCGGCAGGTGACACGTATTCTGCAGTTTGCAGCGCAAGCATCGCACGCACTCGTGCCCGGCGATATCATCGAGCCGGTTCTGAAGACCATTGCCAACAATTTCATCACCGAGCGCAACTCTAGTGACGTTATGGCCATTGGCCTGAATGCGACGCGCGAGATCTGCGTGCGTTGCCCGCTGGCCATGGGCGAGGATCTGCTGCGCGATCTGGCCATGTACAAAACGTACAAGGAGAAGTCGGTAATGATGGCCGCGCGCTCACTGATCACGCTGTATCGTGAGCAGCTGCCTGCACTGCTGCACAAGAAAGATCGGGGTCGCCAGACAGAGGCCCAGGCTGAACGCAAAGTGCGCGCCTACGGCGAAGTGGAGGTGCACGAATCTATACCGGGCGCTGAGGCTTTGCTGCAGCAGTCAAAGACTATCGACGTCGGTAGTGAAGATGAGAGCGATGCCAGTGAAACGGACTCGAACGATGGCGAATGGGTGAATGTGTCACACAGTGAAGAGGAGAATTTGGACGATGAGGCGGAAGCCGAAAGCGACAGTGATGACAGCGGCGATGAAGATGATGAGGAAAAAGACGAAGTTGATGATGATGAAGAGGAGGAGGACGAGGAGGAAGAGAAGGGAGAAGACGAGGAAGCGGTTAAGACTCCCAAAAATAGTAAAGTCGAAGCTGCAAGCAGCGAGAATAAGGAAATGTCCGCTGTCAAGATCCTCAACGAGAAAGAAGCGGCACAGGAGTTGGCGCTGACGCGCATCTTCACCGATGACGATTTTAAGCGCATCAATGCAGCTAATCTGAAAAAGACCGTTACCAATGCGCGCAAAAGACCGCTGGAGAAGGAACGCTCCGAGTTCGTGAAGCTAGACAGCATCGAAATGATTTACAAAAAGCGCAAACATGACAAGGAATCACGTCTGGAGACGGTGAAGGCCGGGCGACTGGATCGCGAAAAGTTTGGATGGAAGGATGGCCGCAAAAACGAAAACAGCTCCAAGACAAATCGGGAGAACCGCAAACGCAAAAACTTTGTAATGATGCGGCACAAGGCGCGTTCTAAGGTGAAGAAGAGCTTCCGTGACAAGCAGCAAGCGATGCGAAAGCATCTGCTGCATCAGAAAAAGATGCGCTAAAGCAGTTCCGATTGTTCGGAATTAGGTTTTAAGGGTACAGCCGGTGTAAATTATATTTGGCTGGAAAAAGCTGAGCTTGGGCGAAGTTATATTGAAGAATAAATGTTCGAAAAAACAAGCAATTTCAATTTGATTTTCAGTTTTATTATGTGCTACAGAGAAATGTTTTGTAGGAAAAAAATCATATTTCATTTTAAACATTTTGAATCAAATGTATATTACACGCTATTACATAAATACACACGTCCGCGCAGCGTCTCCTGTCGCTTGCATCAGCCCAGTGGGAACGGCATGAAGAAGTGTCTTCGTATCTGCCTCTCACGCTCGTCTATCGCCGGCGCTTCTCGGACGATTTCTTCATACGTTTCGGTCCCTTGACAAAGCACCAGTCCACCTGAATTGTTTGTCCCATTATGTCTGTGCCATTGAGCGCCTCCTTAGCAGCCAGCGCTTGCTTGTGTGTCTCGTACTCTACTAGCGCATATCCCTTGGAGAAGCCGGTACGTCGGTCCAGGTTCAAATGTATGTTCTTGATATCGCCGAATTCGCAGAACTTCTCCTGTATATCATCCTCTTGTGCCTCTTCGTGTATGGACGTCACAAACAATATCCAGCCCTCCACCGAACGCTGTGGTCCCGGCTCCAACTCGTCGTCGTCCTCGTGACGCACGCGCTCATAGCTTTGTATGGGCTCGCGGCTATTGCTCTCGCTGCCGAAGCCGCGCCCCTTGCGATGTTTGGCCTTCTCCTTCAAGCGCACAATACCCTCTAAAGCAATAAAATCGGAATCGTAAGAATTAGTGCAATCGAATTGCGGGAGAAATTAGAGTAATGTCGCCAGAGGCCAAGTGGGCCATTTCACTCACGATCGCCATCCTCGTCGACCTCAAACTCTTCGGCATTATCAATATCCAGCACATCGGCCATTGTGAGAAAACGCAGTGAAAGCAAGGTACGACAAAGTTGTTGATATTTTATGTTAATTGTATTTCTTTTTTCTAAAACGAAACCTGCAAATAACGCGATACACGGCAAGTGAAATTCGGTGACAGGCGGCCACCGCTTCTTTAGGTTGTTGTACAAATGTCAAACGTATTAGAAACAGTGTGGCGTGACACTCAGTGAAAAAACATGGCAACAATTTAGTTACTTTGTAAATTAAGAAAATCAGAAGAGTAACAAAATTCAGCTTAAGTAAAATCAATAGACAAAATTTTCGCATAAGCTAAAGTAATAAGTGTATATTAACTCAATTGACTACATTTTATGAACTGAAGCATGCAACATTCGAGAAAAACTATAATTGTTTAGCTTTCTCTACCCATCGAGTTTACTTATTGTTCCGTTTGTATCACCAATTTACATAAAAAGAAACAGTAATTAAGAAAATAATAATAATAATAATTGACTGGCACGACAGCCCGCTTACGCGAGACTAAGGCCTAGCTTCCCGCAACCACCCGTGTTGTGCGTGTGAATTTGTACGCGGGTGGAAGGGACCTACAGTTTTATGCCGGTTCGGAGCGGCAGCTTGGGAGCCCTTTCATAAGCAATTTTTACTCTCAGAGGTTTGCCATTTCCAGCTGAGAGGACAGCCACCGAAAGAGAAAACGAGTTTTCCCGTTATTTTTTTAGGTGTTATTACAGGCAGTATTTGAACCTGGGTCGCTGCCTTCGACTCGCGGTCCAACGCACTAACCAACTGAGCCACGGCGGCTGCAAAGAAACCACCATATATAATATTGATTCTGCATTATTTTTTTTTTTAAGCTAACACAAAATGTAGGTATAGGCAGTTTACTAAACATAAAGCAAACAGCTATCTTTGCACCCAAAATTGTGTCACCTAATATATTTATAAACCGTCCACAATCTTTTCGAAAAAATCAGCTTCTACCCAAATTTACTGCACCTAGTTAAGTTTTCTACAAACTAGGAAATTCCCCTTAAGGTAGCATCGCTGTCGGTAATGCTGGAAAAAAATTAGGCACTGACTGATAAATATCGATAAATTTTTTTTCTTTGCCGCTGAAATTGCGCATCTCTTGCAATATCGCATTAGTACGAGATGTGCGGTTGATTAGCAATACGCAAGTTTTGTTGTCGCACTTTTGTACGGGGAAAATCGATTGAGAATTTCAGCATTAGCGATTGCCGCGTTAAGTCACTGTTTGCACAATTTGGTGAGTAAAGCAATAAATAAAAATTGAATGGCCACCGTGTGATATACGGATAAGTTTTTGCCTTATCGCGAACAAAAACATTTAATTCAACAACTTTTATTCCGAACTTTTTTTGGTCACAGTCACAGCACACACACAGATAAATTTAGAGGAGGCAATTAAAATAATATGTAACTAAAGTTAAGTGCTGCTATGACAGTTGAAGGGTAAAAGTGTTATTGAGTTGCGGCATATGGCCGGTAAATTGACTGGTGTGAATGTCGATTAAAACGCATTTATGGTATAAATAGTGTAATACAAATAAGTGTGTGCAAATTAGCAGTGACAAGAGTTTTAAAAATTGTTTAACAAAACAGGTAGTGCGAATGTGTGCTAAACGTGGTGAAATGTATTAAATAGAAAGGAAATTAAACTCATTAATTTTTTCAGAGGGAAATGTTAAATAACCCTAAACAAAGCAAAACAACTCCCTTTATAATTTATACACGTTACTAACAAGCACTGCAAAGTGTTTGCATTTTTGTCACATGTGGATTCCCTGACTTAATTAATGTAGAAATATTTGAAAGTATAAGCCATAAGTTTGCACGCGGTACTTATCGGCTCAGTCATGCACTACCGATGTGTTGGTAAAGCATTCGTATTGTTTTAAATTTATTAACTCCAGATTACTAATCTGGTTTTGCAACTGTATTACAAAGTTAAAACATTCACCAAAGTTTGCTGGAAAATTATAAGCGAAAATTTTAGCTTAGTAACTGTAACTAACTGACTCACTGACAGTCTCTGAAGTCCAAGACACAATAGAGGGGGGCACAATAGTCTACAGGTCGCAGTGCATCATCCCCATCAATAATAATAATAATAAACTGTAACTATTTGAAAGATATACTAAAAGTGGGCGGACCACCACTGCTTGTGCGTTAAGCATTCAATCGGAATTCAAGGCCGACAAAAAAAGTTTATCTGTGCATGTTAGCTGAAAAATGAACGAATAGAAAACAGTCAAAATTACATACATATATGGCTCCCCCTCTTATACCTCACAGCGTAGGATCACAACCAATCAGAACTTTGATTTTAATTTGATTTCGCTTCAAGCTAAATTCTTATACAAATTCATTGCTTACTTTGCGATCAGTTTTGTCCCGACAACAACAATGACCGGTCAACTAAGCGCTGAGCTGGAGCAGCAAATCGAGCTGTGGCAGAAATGGGATCAAAATGCCGACACCAAAAGCCAAATTCAACAGCTTGTGACGGCTAAAAACTGGGCTAAACTGGAGAAACTAATGTTGTCACGTCTACTATTCGGAACCGCTGGCTTGCGCGGTAAAATGTGCGCCGGCTTTAATGCCATGAACGATCTGGTGGTGCTGCAGGCCGCCCAAGGCCTCTGCCACTATATGCAGGCGCAATTTCCCAGCGAGGGCGACCGCAACCGCGGCATCATATTGGGCTACGACGGTCGCTACCACAGTCAGCGCTTTGCCGAGCTAACTGCCAACGTGTTTGTGCGCGCCGGTTTCAAGGTGCTGCTGTATAGGCAAATGGTCGCCACGCCGTTTGTGCCTTTCGGCATATTGCACTTTAACTGTCTGGGCGGCGTAATGGTCACCGCGTCACACAACCCGAAGGACGACAACGGCTACAAAGTGTACTGGGCCAATGGTGCACAGATCATAACGCCGCACGACAAGGGCATACAGAAGGCCATCATAGCGAATCTGCAGCCGTGGAAACATTCGTGGGATACGCAACAGTTGTACGAGTCGCCGCTACTGGCCGATCCGCATGCTGCAATTGAAGAGTACAATGTGCAATTGCTCAAAACACTGCCCGAAAAGTTCCTAACAATAAATGCCAAGACCGACTTGCGTTTCGTTTACACGGCAATGCATGGCGTAGGCTACAAGCACGTGGAGAGCGCTTTCAAGGTGGCCAGGTTGCCACCTGTGGTGGCCGTGCTAGAGCAGCGCGATCCCGATCCGGAATTCCCCACGGTGGTCTTTCCCAATCCGGAGGAGGGTAAAAGTGCACTAGATCTGTCCATTAAAAAGGCGGACAGCGAAGGCATAACCATAATTCTTGCCAACGATCCCGATGCGGATCGCTTAGCATTAGCCGAAAAGGACACACAGACGGGGAAGTGGAAGGTATGTCAATAGCTTCAATGCTTTAAACGAGTGGTTTATTTTTAGAAAATGCTTTGCATTAAATTCATCTCACAGGTCTACAGCGGCAACGAGATCGGTGCTTTGCTCGGATGGTGGGCCATGTTTCTGTACAAGGAACAGCAACCTGGCGCCGATCTTTCACAGTGTTACATGCTAGCCAGCACTGTCAGTTCCAAAATACTCAGGGCCATTGCAGCCAAGGAAGGCTTCAACTTTATGGAAACCTTAACGGGCTTCAAGTGGATGGGCAATGCCATCACTGAATTGCTGGCACAGCACAAGACGGTACTGTTCGCCTTCGAGGAAGCCATTGGCTTCATGTTTTCCACAAATGTGCTGGACAAGGACGGCGTCAGCGCAGCCTGTCATTTGGCAACAATGGCCTGCTATCTGCGCGCCACGCACCAAATGACGCTGCACGACAAACTGCAGGAAATCTACAAGGAGTACGGTATGCATTGCACCAAGTGCTCCTACTTCTTCTGCTATGAGGCGCAGCAGATTCAGGCGATTTTCGATCGCTTGCGCAATTACCCCGGCACGGGTACTTATCCGAAATCGGTGCGCAATGGCGAATTTCCGGTTAAATATGTACGCGACTTGACCACGGGTAAGCGATAGCATTTTGTATTTGGATGTACATCCAATCAAAATCGGATGTGTTTTACAGGCGTGGATACTTCGCAGCCGGATCAGAAGCCCATTCTGCCCGTAAGCGCCAGCAGCCAGATGATTACATTCACCTTCGAGAATGGGCTGGTGATAACGCTGCGCACCAGCGGCACCGAGCCGAAGATAAAATATTATGCAGAGATGTGCGCCCAGCCGGGACAGACCGATGCGCAACAGCTGTTAAATGTGATGGTGGAAGCCATTGTTGAGGAGTACCTTGAGCCGCAGAAATACAATCTCAAGCCCAAAGCTGACTAAAGACAAAGAAGAAGTGAAGAATTTTTGTTAACTTTTTGTATTAAATTTGTTAGTTTTGTTTTGCCTATTAACTGGCAAAAGTTACGTTTAAACGATCGAATTGCATTCCAATCGTGACTCCAACAGCATCAGGTATAGTTGTAACAGAAAACAGCTTCAGAGAATTATATTTTTTACATATGAATGTAAGTTAACCAGTTCCAATGTGAAGACTTGTTTCAATTTGAATTTACACATGACGTAATTTTGCAGCTATATTTTCCTAATGTGCACACACACATTTGTATTTGTATTTAAGATTATGTTGAACAGTGTTATATTGCCAAAGTTTATGTTGCTCCAATCCAACTCAAATAAATTTATGAACAACGCTTACGTTAAACACCGAACAACTTGTAACTTTTTTGCATGGCCACTGTGGGATAATGAAAAGTCTGATTGATTTAATATTGATTGATTTAATAATGATTTGATTTTTTTAATCACTCAAAGCCTACAACAATGAATGAGTTGATATAATGAATGGTTTTGTTTAAAAAAAAGATATCAGCAATATAGGATCAGGAGTTTATGAATGAAAAGTTTGATTGATTTAATATTGATTTGATTTTTTAATCACTCAAAGCCTACAACAATTAATGAGTTGATATAATGAATGGTTTTGTTTTTTAAAACAAAAATATATCAGCAATATAGTATGAGGAGTTTATGTGTGTGAGTTTCTACTGATCAATTGACTGTTAAAAAAACTCGCTTACAAAGCTGAGACAATTTGTTCGGCCCCTACCATTTCAATGGTTATGAAAATCGAAATCTTGCAAAAAAACTGTTTCTGTTCGTTTCCACCCCCAAATCTTGTTTTTAAACACTAATTTTTTCCACTTTCACCTCATTCAAGATTATTTTTGGTTATTGCTGTTTTGATCATTAAAAGACGTTGGCAAGTTCACCACAGAGGGTCAGAGAACTTGATCGTGATAACATAATATATGCACACATATTGTATAAAAAGATAACACTTTGTTTTGCAATTTTTATAATCTCTTTATTAAATTTGAGGGCATTTTGAGAAGCAACGTAAGAAACTCGAAGGAAATGCAATCGCTTGACGCACTGAGTCACAGTTCATAAATAAATCGTATTTGCTGATATAGTACAAACAATTAATTGTTAATGTAGTGAACTAGTTTTATCATACACACACACACTTATGCACACATGTGCAAGCATTTCGTTCCGGAAAACATTTACGCGATAGCTGCCCCCTCCCACATGAGCCCATAAGTATGTGTAGGTATGTAAACACTTGCACACTCATTTATTTAGGTATAATGTGTAATTGAACGACATAGATTGGCAATAAATAATGCAATACATGTCCATTCAGAAGCGTTCATAATGATGAAGTTAATCGAGCGCACAAATAAATTAGAATAATTAGCTAGAAATGAAACGGAGCACGACTCGCTATAAACAGAAAATCGCATCGTTGCGCAAGTATGTAGGCTGCTATGTTATACGAACTATTGTATATATGTAGGTATATGTTGCATATAAAATTCTTACAATTTATTTTAAAATACACTTTACTTTCAATGTTTTCATGAATGCGTTATAAAAATTAAAAAACTTGTTTGTTGTTGGCATATTGTTTGTGCATGTTTTTTATGGTTGCATTTGTAAAAATCGCGTCCAAAAATTGTTCGCCAGTCTCCAACGATGTGCTATTTATTTGTCAGCGTTCCCATGTTAGTAACAGTGTGTTTGATATGATGAAACTGGAGTAGGACGAGTGGCAGTGAGCGCACGGCCTTCACTAAGAAGATTCTTATATGCGCTTTTCGTAGAGATTGCCGGGTCAAATCCAGCACTAGGCATGAATATATGTATGTATGTATGTACGTAGGTATGTAAGTAGTACGTAGTAGTAGCGAACGGCGTGCGTTCTTAAGGAAACACGGTTTCTGCGGTTTATAGTAGGTTTGTTTTTGTTGCTTTTGCTAGTGGCTTTGACTTTGATGCGAGCGCATTTTAGGTAGGCGAATAAAACTTATGTCTACTGTAGGTTGAGGCTTAGATCTAGCTATGATTTAGACAACTTACAGCTACGTTGCAATACCGAAATATGCGAGACCAGTAATCGCTACAATCGCTCCGCTGGCTCTGCAGCACTAAACGCAGCAATATTCAACCAAAACAACTGACATTTCAACACAGACATTGTAGTTCAATGAATAAGCGGCGAATAACCTACATAGATATTTCCAGTCCTTCAATACATTTCAAGTTAATTTATAGTTAAAAACTTTTCGCAAGTCAATTCAGTATTCATTTGATCGTTGTTAGCTTTCTAACTAAAATGCTGAATAAAGTATATTAATCAAATTTAGCATTGAACATTTAACTAGTACACAATTAGTAAATTAACACTTCCTGAACTTTAACTGAAATTTGTGACTAATCGATTAATAAAATTAAAATTTATTGAGCATTTATGCAGAAATTCTATTATTAATTCGAAGCAATATTTTAATTGAATTGAGTTGATTGAACCTGAATCTTTTCAATAAATTGAATTTCTGATAAACCTAGAATCAATCAATTATTCGCAATGCTCATCATAAAGTGATATTAATTGCTTACTTAACAGTTTTCAGTTTGATCCATTAGTGATCAATTAGTACATTAGCTCTTTAGATAAATAAATAAACTAAACTAGCAGCAGTGAGCGGAAACTTTACTCACTCACTAAATTAATGCTGCTTGCTGCTGGAACCGGGAAAGCGATTTAGCAATAATGATATTTTTCACTTTTTCTATTGAAATCCATCGCACCAAGCACAAGTTTTTGAAAATGAACAAAATTCGTTTTGCAGTTAATACATAAAAAATCTGCATTAATCAAATAAATGAATTAATTAATAATACGCCCAAAATAGAATTAAGAAGTCCAATTAGAAATCTGAGATTTTTAGGCAAGTTTGGAAACGATTGAAACCAAACTTTTTGGAAAGTAAATATCTGTAGCAGACAGCAAACTCAAATTCATATAGCACAACTAAGAAAGAGAAAAACTTGCACTTGGTGCTACTTTGAGCAACGTGCCAAAGCTTAACGTGCATCTGACGGCTTACATTTGTATGAAAAGTAAACAATTTTCATGAAAAAGTGGTCACTTCTTCGTGCTTACGGCTAAATGCGATTTAAAAACTATTCCTTCGCCATCTGTCAGCCTGCCGAGCGGCAACGTAATACTTTGGGAATTAGTCGGGGTTGTGTGATGATATTCTCTGTTTGATATGTGTGCGTGTCTACGTTTAGGATTCACTGGGATTGAGCATTGAAGTGCGGAATACGCTGTCCGCCCCTACACGAAGACGTGCAAGTAGGAGGACTGCGTTAGATTGCTGTGCGTCGGTGTCGGCGTCGGTATGGGTGTCAGTAGCTGCTGTCATACAGACGTCTCCGAGTTCAGCTTCAGCACAAACTTGTTGCTCTTTGGATCGACCACCTCCTCGGCGATATTGAAATGCGGCAGCTTATGTATGGACACCATCAGCGAAACGTCGTTCTGTATCAGCGAGAAGGTGCAATCGCTGGAGACGGGTCGCGACACCAGCTCGTCGCATATGAGCGACCACGACTGCACCCAACGGCGCTCCTTCTCGCTCTGCAGCACCGGTGTCTCGGTCAGATAAGGCTCGAGAAAGGCGCGTGGCGACAAATCGTGCTTCAGGCAGTGCGCCAAATGCCTCAGTATGCTTTCGAAGGTGTGGCGCGGCTGTTGACGCGTCACGCGTAGATACTTCTGCAGTGCGCGCGCCATCGAGGGAAAGACCGCCTGAGCGGCCTCCTGCGGATCGAGCGGCACTGCCGGCGCCGGCTCGTTGTGTATGCGCTTGATGTGTGTAAAGGCCTCCTCGGCGGCAGTGATAAGGCGTGCGCGGCGCTTCTTGACACGTCGCTCGTATTCGTGCTCCTCGTAGAAGCGCTCGTTGTGCGACGAATCACGGCGCCGCGCATTCGCTGCCAGTACGGCACGACTTTGGCTCTGCTGTTGCGCATTGCTCACGCCGTCCACCTCGTAGTACTTGAAGCTGGTCGAGATCTTGTTGCGTTGCGATTTTGAGATGGGAATTCGCTCTAAATATGGATTGAATATCGGAAAGTCAACATAGTAGCGTTGCAGCACCCACACTGCGGCACGCTGTATGCTCAACTGGCCAAGCATATACGAACGCGACACGCCATCTGGCGAGCGAATGATCTTCACATAGTACAACGGCTGCTGGTGACGTAGCTCTAGCAGCACTACGGCCACGTAGTGTATGAAGAGTAATGTGTCTACCAGGTTGGTGGCGTAGGCAACCAGCGACTTATAGTCTACCGCGTCGCCGCCCGTCTCCACCACCACCTTAGCGCCGTTGGTGACCTGCGTTAAAGAACAAATAAAAACTACAGAACTGCACTAAATGTCAGAAGGCAGCCACTCACCTGTACAATGTAAAACAACCAGTAGGCGAACGTGCAAATGGTTACCAGCAACAGCACGATGGCACGGTACAGGAAGATGCGCGGCATGGTTGCTGCTGCGCGGCGCAGAAACAGCGCCCACAGCCCGATGGCGAGCAGTAAGAGACGTGCAGTAAGTGACACCAACAGCCCCTTGCATTCACTGCTACACGCCAGCAGCTGCGTGCGTACGGTCTGCGTCAACTCGGCGTGGTCGAAGGCGTTGGGGAAAAAGCCCATACGTGGCATCACCACCATCGCCACCGGAGAGAAGAATGACACGAAGCCGAGCAGCAGCGAGAAGGCCGATTCCAGGCGACGCCTGCAGGCGAAACCGAACCCGGCATCGTTTTCGCGGTGCCACGCATTGTTAATGTCCTCCATGGAGATGCTCTGCTCGGAGGTATTGCCAGTGACGGCCGTGGTATTCTCGCCCCAGTTCTCATCCTGCGGCAGTATCTGTACCTCGATGATTTCCTGGCCGTCGCGATTTTCCTCACCTACAATGTCGACACGAGGTTAGTGGCAACGAAGCATGCAGTTTCCATCGGAACTCACCTGTCATGTTGACGCTAGTCTGAAACGGCGCCATCTCGCTACGTTGTCCGCTTTTACCCGATTTGGAATGCGTGCTGCGGTGCGAGTGCCGCGTACGATCGCGATGGTAGCCGTTGTTTATCGAACCACCGCCGCCACCACCCCCACCGCCTCCTTGGCCAGCTCCTCCACCACCACTACCGCTGTTGTTGTTGTGACTGCGTGAGCGTCTAGACCGTCCGCTATGTTCAGACTTCACAGATTCGTTTTCCATTGCACCCGCTGCAACAGCGGGCTGCACAGTCCAATATGTGGGCGTGTCCGCTGCCACTGCCGCCCCGATACCACTGCTAATTGCCTTTACACTTTCACGGCACTTACGTATTCGCACTCCTTAACTGTAAACGATTTCAGGTTCTTTTCAGTTGATTAAGCAAAAGGGTGATGGCAGGGACAAGGGCGCTGCTCGCAATCTTGCAGACGTCGTTGGCCTTTCCTTGTCGTTACACTCCAACAAGTCTCATTAAGTATTCCACTCACCACTCGGGCAAATTCCACACCTGCCCACAGTTTCTTTGCACACTCGCCTACGAAAACAACAAACTTCGACTGCATTCACAAAACATTTTCGATAATTTCTTCAGTTTTTCATTAATATTTCTGCATTTCTTTGGCCGCTGAACTGATGAGAAAAATGCCATTAAAAAGAAAAGCAGAAAAAACAATTGTAAAATCTCCACTCCTTCCAAAACTGAAGCTATCTTACTTTAACACCGGTGCCGTACTCTATATCTATTTCGCTCACCCCTGCCAAATGAGAAATGGAGGAGAAGTTGCCACTCGTCGGAAAAGTATAAGAAAAAAACAGTTTATTTTGACCAGATCAAGACAAGTGTTTTTTGTAATTGCATTGAAGACGGTGTCTAAATACTTTTTCTAAATATGTTAAAAAGTTTAGCAACCACTGATGTAACACAACTGCACAGTTGTCAGTTGTTCAAGGGGAATTGTACAACTGTGTTTCGAAAACTCAATTCGCTGAATAGCGATTTCTATATGGCAACCTCGCATGGGAATTTTGTTTGACACTTTCTCAAAACCGAGTGTAAGGACGAATAAAAACATTTTGTGGTGTGGAATCGAGATTCTCTCGTTGCAGTCAGCACGATTTTCTGCAAAATTTTGCGTTTCAACAACGACAACGAAACAATGCTCTATACAATTCTGCGCCCACAATAGTTCAACACTTGCAGAGGCAGTTCGTTCTTTGGTTTGAGTAGTAACTGTGACGTACCTCCAACCCGACAACAAAATGATGGAACTAAACTCGAACACATACGACGTTGACTTGGAGGATGGCGAAGTAAGACGTTCCACAGATTGCATTGAACAGTTCTATTTATTTGTGATCCCATTCGACGCTTGCAGCTCTCAGCCAGCTCTGACGATGTCTACACGCCGCTACAGCGCCCCGCTGCACTGACGGTCAGTACGACTCTGGCCGATGCTGCTGCTACGGTTACCGCCGCCGAGCAATGCAGTCCGCTGGCCACGTGCCATCAAATGCAGCGTGCTTTAGAGGAGGATGAGGAGGATTCACAAAGCAGCAGTGGCGACTCTTCGTCGAATGAATCATCGGATGGCGGCCTGAAAAAGTTGTCGGCCGCAGCCGATGCAGATGGCATGGACGATGCACAAGGCCAGCGCAAGCGGCGCAAACGTGTTCGTCGCACGGTGATGGTTCGTGTGCAGCCTACGAACACAGATACTCCAGAGAAGCGGGCACGCTTCAAAAAGTACAACATCTGGACGGCGGCACTGCAGGAGGAGGCGCTGACAGAGACCATGCGCAGCTGCGATGTGACTCGCGGGGATGGAACTAACGATCGCAATGTAGAAAACTACGATTTCTCGCTGCGACGTCGCCTGAATGGTGGCAACTGTTTGAAGCGGCGCTTGTCTAACTCGACGGATGACTTCTCCGATGGTGAATTTATGCCGCTAGTAAAACGTGGTCGTTGTGCCAGCGAAGCGGCGGCTCACCGACGTTCCGTCAAGAATCGCTCGGGTCATCGTTCGCGAATGGTGCGTGGCAGGCGTGGCTCGTCGCCAACCAGCGGTTCGGACAACTCGTACGAGCCGCGACACCTGCTGGACATAGAGGAGGTGGAAGGACGCAATGCGTCGGACATAGCGCGCGAGTTGGCAAACAAGCTTTATGAGGACAAGGACGAGCTGCTGCGTGAGTTGAAATAATTTAGCTATTTCGCTTAGCTTTTAATTGTAATATTTTCTGTAGTGCGCATTGTGGAAGTCTTGGGCACCAAATTGCCCATTAAACTTTACAAAGAAACACAGCGCATCGAGGCTGACGGCGGCATGATGATCATGGTAAGTGGGCATATAAAGTGCAGTGGAAATATTTCTCACACGTCGGTAATAATTGATAGAACGGCAAGCGACGTCGCACGCCGGGCGGCGTGTTTCTATTTCTGCTGAAGAACCACGAAAGTCTGACTCCCGAGGAGCATAAAGCGATCTTTGCCGAAGACCGACAGAAGACCAACAAGTGGCGCAAGGAAATGGAAGCTTTGTCGCGCGACCGCAAGGTGGAAGAGCTGAAAAAACGTCTGAGCGAGCAGGAAAAAGAACTGCCCGCCTTGCACACACGCAAAGATCACTTTTTGCTGGGCTCGGATTTGAGTTTGGAGAATCAGCCAGGCAATCGTAAGTGTGCATAAATTTAAGTTTAAAAAAACGCACTCGTGAAAAAATTGCCTTTGCAGTTTCCAATCCACCGCCGTCGCCAGTGGGCAACGAACAAAGTCCCGATTACAAGACTCACGCCATCAATCACGTCGCAGCAGATGCCAGTCCTGAAAAGCCTTCGACCTCGGCGTCAGCACTGGCAGCGCTCAGCACCACGCAGGCCGTAACCTCGCCCGTGAAAGATTTTGTCAGTTACGACGATGACTTCCTGGATGTCAACTGCGGTGAAATGGATTTCTTCTGAAGCAAATGAGCACAATGTTTACATGTGTTTCGAGTCCATATACACAGAGAATTTTTTTACGGACTGTAACTGTCTGACGTATAGAGAAAATGCAAACGTTCCAACGTATAAACAACGGACACACTACGCGACAAAAACGAATTCATGCATATTTTTTTATTGTATAAAAAAGTAATATTCGAAAACGCCTTCAATGTTACATTCGTATTTGTAAAAAAAAAATGTACAACAAAATTAACTGTACGAGAGGTACGAAATTAAATTAATCGTTAATTTTATATATGCAAAAACATGCGAAATGGAACTGTAGTGAAGTTTATGATAAGGCAGTGAGTAGTTAGCTATTGGTAGTCAGGAACGGTCGCGAATTGAACATTGCTTAAAGCAACCAGAACAAATAAGAACAAATTAAAATATAAAAGACTTTGCAGAAAAACCGCTTCTTTTTTTATTACCCGACATCTTGAACAAATTTAAGAAAAGGGAAATTATTATCACCAAACTAAACGAAAATAAAAATTTCTGGCAACCTTGCAAGCCGGCAACTGCCAATTTGCCGACCAACCAACATGGCGGGAAATTTCACAGAAGCACAGTGCGCGTTCAGTGAGCACCTATGGCCATAAATATCCCAATCAAAAAGGAAAATTCTCTCCATCGTTCTCAATCTTTTCCCGTGGGGGAGTCGTCAAATAGTTTGTCTAGAAGTTCGGAATCGCTTGAACGCCAATCGAACCGTGAGGTATGGAAAATTACCGCAGTTAAGAACTTTCGTATTTTTCGTATAGCTTGTGTTGTTGTCTTGCTGCGGTTGTCATGTGTGCGCCAAAGTCGTGCACATTTTGAATGAATCGGATGAATTTGTTGTGTTGAGCATTGTTCCGTCTCTATAAGCGAACAGTGAGCAGGATTTTGTGAACGACTGATTGTGAACGCTAGCCAGTGTCAGCTGCCTGCGTGCAAAAGTTTTTGTGGGAAAATCGTGTACTGCTGCTATCTGCTGCCGGTGCGATGCGCAAGACTCGTTCCCAGACACAAGCGGAGGCTGCCCTACTGAATGCGGCACGTACTGGCAACAACAGTGGCATCCCGTCGACGGATAGCAGCAGCGGCATAAGCAATCGGACTGCCCCTAGCCAAGCGGTGATTGCGCACGCACAGAAGCGCAGCGCGCCACCAGTGGATCCCATCAAACTCAAGGTGAGTGCTGGGCGGCTGGGTGCAAAGGCAGTTAGGCTGGTGCATAGTGGCGCCAAAGCGCCGGGTATTTGTGATGCCGTAACCTACTAACCGTAATTACCTACCTACCGTAATTAACCTAGCCGTATTCCGGCGTTCGTTGGGGGAGTTTGGTTTGTGGAGCACATTCATTCGGGTCTCTTCGTAGGCTGTGACGGCTTGTACCAATCCATTGTTTGGTGTTCGAGGCAATTACGAAAATTCCCGCTATTCTATGCAGCTGTTCCGCTGTTGGGGTGTTCAGTGAGCGGTAGGTGGTTGAAGGTTTGACGCTGACACCCTGAATTTAAAAAATCAGTGGTTGGTTGGAGCACGTTTCGTACCGCGTGCGATAGAGTTTGGGTATGTTCATGGGCAAGTTTGGGACTCATAGTGCACGAAATGGGCGTGCCGTTTGTGTGATAAGGGGCTGGCTTTTGCAAGTTAATACTAGTAGTTTAAATTGACAATGCTAAGTATTTGTTGTTTGTTTTGCGATATTGTATATGATTGTGATAGTTTATGTCAAGTAGTTACATAAATTGTTTCGAATTGATTCAGGCTCTGTGCGAAATGTTTTTATTCATAAATTTTCTTTTTAAGAGTAGGGTTTACTTTGAATCCGAAGGCGTTTAAGTTTATTGTATTATGTATTAGGGAATTTGTATTAATTTGAATGACATCCTAATGTTTATATAGTCTATTAAATGAAGTCAGTAAAATTGCAGTAAAATTCTACAATATGCGTTGCGTTGACTACGGCTGACATGTAACTCAAAGTTGAGGATGATGGAAAAATTAAATTCGTTATTGAAAGGTTTATTATATATTAATACTAATTTTTTTTAAATAAATTTTTGTGTACATCATGTCATTGACGAACCCAATTAGCCAATGCTTGGTGTTATCCCTTACCAGTATTTTTATGTTGACTTGCACAGTTGTCCCAAAATCTGAATGCATTCCAGTGTTTTTTTTGCGGTTTATAATTTCGAAACGCACTGAACACACCCCTCGGTGCATGCACTTGTCTGTGATCACTGCTTGCAAGGAGCCGAACTTCCGCGAAATAATGGGAAATTTCAATTTGCCCTTATAAAAGACCAAACTAGCCGCCGCCGCCATGTTCTTTGGACACAAATAAAATTTTTGTTGAAGGGAAACTGGCAGACCAGCGAAAAGAAGTAAAAACACAAACAAAAAAATACTCAACTTTAGTGAAAATATTAAAATAACGGAGTAAATAAATAGATGTGGAAGAAAAGTATACGAAATTGAACAGTTGGGGCGAAGCAGTGCGGCGACGACTGGTTGAACTTGGTGAAGAAAAAGCAAAAGTGCAGCCTCGGCAGAAATTAAAGTGAAAATTATGGAGCAATTGTCGTGGTCGTTGGCTCTCTTCACAATCCACTGAGGTAAAAAGGCCATGAAAGACAGTTTGGAACAATTTTAGTGTTCGAGAATCTCACATTGTATGCGAGCCCGTCCTGAAGAAACGACGCTGGCAGCAGGAACTTGAAACTTGCGAAAATTTTGTGGTGTTGGCGTAATTTTTTTGTCGTGCAAGTACTTTTCCGGAAAATTAGTGTACTGCGGCGATAGTTGTGTGGGTTCGGTGGCAGTCTGGCGGCAAATTGATTTGCAAAAGTGCAATGAAATGCCACAAAGAATTTGTGCAAGTGCTGTTGGGGCTTCCCGGGCCGCTTATACACCCACACACACGTGTTCTCAGCAGACAAGATAAAGTGGGAAGAGATCGTACGGGACTTAAGTAGGCGATTAGGAGCGGATAATATTAGGGCTAGGCCTATTTCTGGGTGCTGTCTGTAAACTTCAAGTAATCATAATAGAGATAATTAAATTTTTCCTGCCTCGAATACCTGCGAGGTTTCCAATCTTGTCATGGATATTTGGTGTTAAAGCTTTTGTATCAATTTTCGGGTCTTTGTCTTCCTTTCGTATAAAATGAATGTCGGGAAAATTTCGTATATATAAAGTAACGATCAGCGGATCCAAAACTTTAGCACAACCGATCTATGATAGAACAAAATTTTAGTTACATGGAGTGTTTATTGATTCGCGGCCTCCCTACTCCGATATAAAAAATAAAAATAAATTTATTTTGAAAAGCAGCTAATAAATCCGGATTTAAAACCTTTATCGCAAGATTGAAGTTACAAAATTTTTTTTCAATAAAAAAAAAATTGAAAAATAATTGTTAACGACGTTTTCCTTGAACTTCACATCTGGCAAGCTGTATTGATCTGAAATTTCAGCCTTTTGTTACACTTTTGCTTTACAGTTCGATTGACTTTTCAGCATACAAAATTTCAGCAATGATTTTTGTTTGCTAGAATTGTCGCTCTCGATTTCGATTATTGTTTATTAATTTTCCTGATACCAAAAAACCAAAAAATGTATAATTGTTGTACCATGATTCTTTTGACCTTTTGCAGGAATGTGAGGAAATGGTAAATCTGTTACGAGTAGTGGAACTTCACCAGATTCTCGCATTCCTGAATATCTCATTTGCCGCCCGCAAAGTCGACCTGCAGCGCCGCATAATCTCGCTGCTGCGATCCAATTTCGATTTGCTGTCACACAAAATACGCGAAGTGTACACTCAGTCAATGTAAGTATTTTGCCTGCTCGGCATTTGATCATCGCGCTGATTGTCGAGTCCTCCTTCACTATACGCAGAGCGGAACAGACCCAGTACGGTCCCACAGATCCAAAGAGAATGTACCCGCACATGCAAATGCCCCAAGTGCAGCCGCCAGCTGGGGGTCTGGCTAACGCCGGCCCGGCTGCCGCTGTCAACGCCCAACAGATGTCCGGCAATGTAGGCGCCGCCGGCGGTGTCGCCAACAACATGGTGCCCTTCATGAATCCCATACAGACACACATGCCCATCCATCCGGATGTACGTCTAAAGAAGTTGGCCTTCTACGATGTGCTGGGCACATTGATAAAACCGTCGTCACTGGTGCCGCGCAATACGCAGCGCATCCAGGAGGTGCCCTTCTACTTTACACTCACGCCGCAGCAGGCCACCGAAATTGCCTCAAATCGCGACATACGCAACAGCAGCAAGATCGAGCACGCCATACAGGTTCAGCTGCGTTTTTGTCTGCTGGAGACGTCGTGCGAGCAGGAGGACTGCTTTCCGCCCAGCGTCAGTGTCAAGGTTAACAATAAGTTGTGCCAACTGCCGGTAAGTCGGTAAACTGCCTAGTCGAACTACTTCAATCTGACGGTTTTTTGCTTGAAGAATGTCATTCCAACTAATCGACCAAATGTGGAGCCCAAGCGACCGCCACGCCCCGTAAATGTCACGGCGAACGTGAAGCTGTCGCCCACAGTGACAAACACAATAACTGTGCAATGGTGTCCGGACTACACACGCGGTTACTGCATCGCAGTGTATTTGGTGAAGAAGCTGACGTCCGCACAGCTGCTGCATCGCATGAAAACAAAGGGAGTAAAGCCGGCCGACTACACACGTGCACTAAGTATGTGGGCGCGAGAAGTTTGCAAAATATTCGCGTACTAATTAAAATTTTCCGTTGCTTTGCAGTCAAGGAGAAGTTAACCGAGGATGCGGATTGCGAAATCGCCACCACGATGCTAAAAGTTTCGCTGAATTGTCCGCTGGGAAAGATGAAGATGTCAATTCCATGTCGTGCATCGACCTGCTCGCACTTGCAATGCTTCGATGCTAGTCTCTACCTGCAAATGAACGAACGCAAGCCCACCTGGAATTGTCCGGTGTGCGACAAGGCGGCCATCTATGACAATTTGGTGATCGATGGGTGCGTCTCTTTTCCTTTGAAGCACAGTACAGGAATGTTTCGTTATATGCATGTTCTGGTTTTCAGTTATTTCCAGGAGGTACTGGCCTCGACTCTACTCAAGCCGGATGACACTGAAATCCAGCTGCACAAAGACGGCTCGTGGAGCACACACAGTCTGCGGAACGAGGCACAAATCATCGATACACCCACTAAGCCCATCGAAAAAGTGGAGGTCATTTCGGACGATATCGGTACGTACATAAAGACTTCCTATACACCTATTGGGCTGAAATTGTTATTTCAATTTATACAGAGCTCATAACTACGGAGGATGTAAAGATGGTAAAGTCAGTGGCTACGCCCGCTATACCAAATGACCAGCCCACCTCAACCACTAACAGCGAAACGGTAAGTGCGGCGCAAGTGCTCACAACTGGCTCCATTTGCTGACCCTTTTTGGTTTTGGTTTAAGGTTGATTTGACGCTCAGCGATTCGGATGACGACATGCCGTTGGCAAAGCGGCGTCCGGCTATAAAGCAAAGCTCTACAGGTACCGCCGCCACGTCGACGGTATCAACATCGAGCGTCAATGGCGGCGGTGGCGGTGGGCAACGCAGCGCTTACAATATGCAGCAACAGAGAACTGGTACGTTGGATGCATATTCGTACTAAAATCAAAACAGAATGTAATTAAAGCAAATCGAGAGGGGGAAAGCAGGTGTAGGCAAGCGAAGTAAGGAAAGAGAAAAGAAAGCTGCTGAAAGAAAGACAAACTCGCGAATAAGCGCATAAAAGAACGCTGTCAAAGTTGATTTTACATTAAGAATTGTTAAGTAATTGTTGCAGCGATTTTTCTATTTAATTGTTTTGTTGCTGCGAACACATGCGTATCGAATGCAAATGCATTTATTGCTTCTTGGAAAACGACAGCGCAGGAGACTTTTAGCATCGGTGTGAGCGTAAGCGTGGTAGGATGGAGCGCGCGTCAAGTTGACGTGCACACTGTGATTTCGCCCATTAGACAAACCAATTCTTCGATTGCTACTTTTCTTTCGTTTTACAGGCACAAACATATTTCGACAATGACTGGCAGTAACTTAGCACGTAATCGCTATTGAAACATGCTCTGCTGCTGCTATTGAAATATGAAAGTAGTACGTTGGGACCAACTGTTTGTCCACTATTGTCCACTTTGCTGCTGTTAGGTTTGCCCCGTGCACTTGGCTATTTATTTTTTTACTGTGCCACCTTTGAGCGTTTCTACTTTGCCTCATTGCGTCTGCCAGTGATCGCATAACGTTTTCCCCATTTGCAACAAACCTCAAATTGGAGAGAAAAATTTTTGTTTTCCCTTAAAAATTTTTCTAAAAATATAAAATAGTTCATCAAAATTGAATTGTTATAAAAAATTATCCATACAATATTCACTTTCGGTTAACAAAAAATTCAAATCCAACACGCAACAAAACGTTTCGCTTCAACCAACCGCCAACTGATCGCACGTCAGCCCTCTGTAAGGCAGCAGTTCTGTCCCCAACGACGCGGCCGCCATGCTCGTTGATATTCCGTCTATATCCGATTATCAGAAGCTGCTGGAGTCCACGCTCATTGTGACAGTGGGCCTGTTCATGCATCTGAATCGCATTAGTATCATCGAGCTCAAGTACTCACGTCTACCGCTGCTTAGTCCGAATTTCGCCTCCAGTCTGTTTGTGTTCTCCGTGCTATGTATTCTGTCCAAGATGCGTCCCCTGTGGCCCAGTGCGCTGCGCAGACCGCAGCGCGCACTAATCTTCATCGTGGAACTGGCGCTCATACTGTACTTCAGCGACTTCTTGTTGCGCCAAGTGTGGGTGCCCAGTCTGAAGTTCCTGAACTTCGTCTGCCGCTTTATGGGCCAGTACGTGATCGTGGCCAACAAGGCCTTTCTAGACAACAACGCGCCCTCTCTGTCGTCGTGGATACGCAATGACGCCTTCTATATTGCACGCTTCTTCCTGGCCGTTGTGGTGTTTGTCTTTATGGTCGACACCACGGGCGTTCTCGAGTTCGTGGTCAACAAGGTGCAGACATACGACACGACCGGCGCACTTTTTTCAGTGCGCGAACGCAATCGTCATCGCATTGATGATGATATGGGATACGCGTACGATGCGCCCTTGATGGATGACGATGGGCTGATGTCGTCGGGCGCTGGCCTGGGCCCAATAGATTCCATGTCTGGCTTCGATGTAAACGAGTTGCCTTATGTGCCACAGGAGGATCTGCTCAATTTGGGCCATCGTGTGGGTGCACGACGCCGCCGCCAACCCATGCGCAAAGCGAAGCGCCCCAAGATGGTGTTGACCGAGGCCGAGAATGAGTGCACCTGTTGAGCGATGAGTCAAATGTGCTTCCTCTCGCCATTCTTGATTTTTAAAGGAAAAATTCTACAACCAACACGAAAGGAATAAATTTTGCTCTGTCTTTTTGTATCGTACTGATAAAGCAATTGCGTTTGATTTGTTGTTGTAATGTGCACTTTTTTTTGTGGAGAGAAGTTGGTATCGTTGGAGGTGCTGACCGGAAGTGTGGTGACGTGTTCGTCAATGAAATTAATGAATTAGTTTATTTAGTATGAAAGAGGAAAATTGTTCAAGAAAAGACGATCGCGTTCTGGTTGGCATTTAAAGCATAGTCCAGTGCTTGTTATCGCTGTTGAGAAAACTGAAATGTTTTGGTTCTGGTAAAATTCCGATAAAGTTGCTTGGTTGTGTGAACAAAGCATAGAAATCTGTTTAGATTTGTTCGACACAAACTGATTGGAGAACTTTTTGAGAGGGTGGGTGACTCGAGGAATTTTGTATTCACTTTAGAAAGTACTTTAAAAAAGGCTAGTCTTAGCTTTTTTACACTTGGCAAAGTATTTGCACAAAGTACAAAGCGTGGCAAGTTATCGTTGGCAGCGAACTTTTGTGTTTTGCTGCTTCAATTTGACTCTTCAGTGACAATGTCTTCAACATCTAATTCAACTCTCGTTCATCTATTGACTTCTACTGTTCAATGTTTGTTGTTGTGCTGTTAATGTGCCCTTTACATTCATTTTATATGTTTGCTAATCTAAACTGGATAAAATTGAAACAAATTTTGTGTACATATCTGTTTAATACTTATCCAATTTTATTATCTCTTCCTCTTTTTTTACACCGCTGCAATTGCTGCATCGTATTTGTCTCTGTTTTCAACAATTTTTGTTATTCACTTTGAAATGCGAATCGATTTTGTCTTAGAAGCACAACAGAATCAAATGGTTGAGGAGAGCGAGCAAAATTTTCAATGTTTGGAGCTTGTTGAATCGTCGGTCACAGCCGTCAGTAGCAACAACAACAACAGCAACCACCGCAATAGCAACAACACGCACAATCACTGTAATCACGCTGGTTGCAGCGGTGGCAGCGTCGGTGGCACTAACGTCCCAGTCTTCGCGCCGTCTACGTCGCCCGCTGTGGCAGCGTCGCATACCGCCGCTCACACCAGCGAAAACAATAATAGCGAGGATGTTGCATAATTCAGGCGTATGTCAAGTCTCTATGTGTAGCTTTATGTATAAAATTTATATGTAATTGCGTAAACATCTGTGTCTGTGTGTGTGTGTGTGTGTGTGTGCCTGCCCTGCATTTGCTCAGCGCGCTCAAGAGGCCGGCTGCACAGCTAATATGCGGAATCCTGAAAAGTGTTGGCCTGCTAATTGTTTAACTGTAAATGAACAAGAATTTCAGCAAACACGCACACACAGTCACATGAACCTACACATACACTCATCCATTTGTGTACATGCACAAATATCAGAAAGCAATTTTCGTTCTATTCAGCGGTTGCCTATGGCTCAATTCTGTGTTGTTTTAATTTTGCTCTAATTTTTGGTGCAACCGTAAAGCGGTTATTGGCATCGAAAACGCCTCGTTTATTTGTCCATTATCCGTTTCACTGGTTGAGGGTTTTCAATAATTGCCATTCACGCCCAGCTACTCACGGTCGGTTGTACAAATATTTTATATACACAACAGGCACAACAGCTCAATAACGAGTCTAAGCCCAATTTCTACTAACCATTTGTGTTGTGCGTGTGAATTCGTACACGACTGGAAGGGACCTACAGTTCTATACTAATTCCAAACGGCGAGTTGGAGCTTTTTCATAGACAATTTTAGGCTTTAAGATTTGACGTTTTCTGCTGAGTGCAGCCACCGCAAGAAAAATTGTGTTTTCTAAATTTTAATGTTGGCTACCACGGGATATCGAAAATGGTGTCGAGCGTTGTTTCAGATGCGTAGTCCACGGCACTAATCAGCTGCAATCTCACCTAAAAAATGTTACTATTTCTACCTTTTCTAGCGGCTGCCTTACTTGGCACTAGTCGACACATAACCACCAGCCATCCTTCCCTAAAGTTTTCTTGGCTTTAAGACTAGGAAATAATAGTGCAAAATTTATCTGTGTTTTTCTGGTCTTTTTTGTCCGTTAAACGTTCACTTTTCAAATATTTTTCACTCGCTGATGATTACCACCGTGAGTAGCAAAAGAATTATGAAAGTGTGAAAAATGTGGCCCATAAATCACTGGCGACTCGTTAAAAGTGAGCTTAGCATATTAGTTAGAACTAACATATTCAAAAATAGTATAATTTGGCACTTAACTTCGAGCGGGCGCTCTCGTTTGAGTGCATCTACATCTGCCTACCTACCTTCTATATGCTGTGGTGGCATCCATAAGGAAACGTTCGTCTTTGCATACCAGTTTAGGGCATTTTTAAGTTTTAACCAACTTCTAGTACTCGATTCGTTTTCGTCCTTAATTCGTGGTGACGCTTAGATGAAAGTCTCTGCTTATCGTAAATCACTCCTCATTAGTTTTCTTTTTTCTCTTTTTCAGCAATAAACTGAAAAACACTCACACCCATCATGTGTACACCCATAATTGTTTCCATACAAAAATGCCTTGATTTAAGTTGTAGAACTATTGTGACAACTGACTTAGCCTTAAGCCATGATACAACTAATTTGTTAATAATATTCCTGAAGCAAATGTGCAGCGCCGTAGAGGAGATATTAAAGAATATCAACAAAATGTAAACAAACAGTTTTGTTATTGTCCAATTATATTCTTGTCTCAATTGAATTTCCTTATGATATTTTTTGTATCATGCCTTAAGCATTAAATATTGACTCAAGTTGAAGCAAACAGCTCGACATATAACGATGCACACAAACAACAAAACAATTAAATTGAAAATATAAAAAACGCAGAGTAAAGTTACTTGAAAGAACACAAAAAGAAAACCGAATGCTGTCAAAGGGACATGCAGGCAAATACATAGCAAGAAATCATACAAAAATTAAGGCAAACACTTAACTTGCACTTATCGGTTAGCAGTGGCATTTTTGTTTTTATTCTAATTATGAAACATTATTTATTTGAGCAACGCCCGGCTGAAAACCTGGGAAGACGATGTGTTGGAATTTACCATCTAAGTTAGAGTGAAGTAAGACAATTTAGTTGCATTAAGTTTTTGGTTCAATTGATTGTATAATACTACAAACTTCCGACAAACCCAGATATATATATAGTATATATATATATGATAGTAATAATGTATGTGTGACTCGGGCGGCGAATATGTGTGGCCGACGCAGTCTGCTGCGCGCTGAAATCTGGCATTGCATTGGCAATATTTCATGACGCTTGCGATCTTCGCCCACAGCACTCTGTGTCAGCGGCCCGCCGCCCCCAATGAATTTAATTGACTGTCGACGGCGTCAGCACGTTGCTCGCGGCAGAAGTAGCACTCATTTCTGCTCCTAGTTCCATAAGTTTAACTTAGTACGTATTTTTTGGTACTGCTTGAAACTGTAAAGAAATCATTTCTATAGCCTAGAAACGTTATCTCACCCCACGCCCATCTCACAACCCCCACCTCCCTCCCACCCACGAAACCGACCGGCAAAACGTACAACAAGTGTTCAGTGTGAACGGCGCATTGCCAAAGCCGCCTACAAATTTATCGAATTTTCTGTTTGTTGCTGTTCGTTCGTTCGTGCTTCCCGCTCTGTCACACGCATTTTAATTGGTTTATTAATTTTTAGGTAAAAGACAAATGAGCATATTGCTCCCAAGAAAAGCGCATCAATTGTGGTTCCGAAAACTGTAGCGTGTCTGTGAGTTTTTATGTTGACGACAAGACGTTGCGAACATTTCTGTTGAGTATAAAGTATTAAGTACAACAACACAAGGCGAGAAAGTGGCCAGCCGCAAGCAGTTGTGCCAGTGCCGCTGCGGCGTCTTGTTGCGGACTCGAGAGGTTCGGCAGCAAAAATGCGGCTGGAGCGCAAGAAATTACCTAGAACTGTAGAATATACACATAAAACTAATTGTAAACTATACAACACTCTCATTCAATTCGCGAAACATTGTTTCAGCGGCGGCCCGCCCGGCCACAGTGCGCCGCCGTTGCGTTGTTGCCAGTTGTGCACGTCGAATGCGCTCGCAGCGCCCACCTGTAAATAGCCAAATCTCTATTTATATTGCTTTACAATTTATTCCGTTTGGTTATCGTAAACTTTCCTACAAAACGTAACATAAGATTCTTAGCGCAAGCAAACAAATGAGAGGAACGAAAACAAATTACAAAACAAAACAAATTGCAAGCAAAAAAAATTATACACTTAAGTCAAGTCAAAACTGATGGAAATGTTAGCATATTTTACAATTTTCATTTACAAATTGTAATGCAACTTTTAGTAAGGAGAAAAATAATACTGATAATTTAAACCGCAACAAAATGCAAACAAAAAAACAAAAATTAAAGAAATATATATGCAAAATTAAAAGCAAAACAAAAAAACTACTTGTAATCAAAATGTGTTTGTTGTTTTATTTGCTCGGGGAGGACACGCGTTGTGTGTGTGCTTGCGTGCGTGTGTGTGTGTGTGCACTGTTTAAGGTAACGAAATGGTTTCTTACAGTTTATTTCATTGTCCTAACCACTTCTTGCTTATTATTATTTATTAAACTTTTTTTAACTATTTTTTTATAAAATACTGTGCAACAGTAACTTGAAAACAGGAAAAATGGGAATGGTTTCTGGCAGCACTTCGAGGTATTGGAAAGATTATTAATTTTCTAACTATTACGCAGCCTAATCAAATGTTATGGGTTTCAAATATCTAAAAGAAGTTTTGTTTTTTTCATTTTATTGATGTTAAAAATCAAAATGTTCTCAAAAATGTGTATTTAGTTTATTTTTATTTGTTTTCAAGACACATTAGCATATTACAAGTGCTCGAAAATGTCCCAATGCTCAAGATCTCCGACATTATCCCACCTAAGGTGGAATTTCCCAAAAGGTACAAGATTAACATCTTGGACAGACAATTATGGGCATTAAATCGATTCATATCCAACCCAGGGTCACAACTTTGGTACACGGATGCATCGAAATTGGGAGATGGCCAGGGTATATGGCCCCAGATTTAATAAAGCTTTTCCAATGGGGAAGTTAACTACCATCTTTTAGACGGAAACATACGCCATCATAGCGTGTGCCAGCGAGTGCTACGCAGAAAGTCGTCTGACACACATATCTATATATTGTCCGACAATCAGGCAGTCCTAAAGGCGCTAGAAGCCTACTCGACTACTTCAAGGCTGGTGACAGATTGCCGCAATCTCTTAAATGCAGGCGCAACTCTGTAGAAATGCACTGGATACCAGGTCACGGGGGACATGGCGGTAATGAACAAGCGGACCGCCTAGCAAAAAGGGTGCCTTACGCCCACTGATAGGCCAGGAACCATTCTGTGGACTACCAAGCTGACACATTAAGGAGTGGTTACAGAAATGGGCTGACCAGGAATTTGCTGACCAATGGACCAACACAAGGGGACTACGGCAGGCAAAACCATTCCTGGCCCCGGACAGAGGGTTATCCAACAAACTACTTATGCTAAGCCGAGAGGACCTTCGCGTCCTCACTGGATCCCTAACGGGGCATTGCTCACGTAGGTACCATCTCAAAAATATGGGAATATCCTCAACGGATGTGTGAGCAAGAACCGGAAACATCGCTCCATATTCTATGTGAATGTTCTGCACTCAGCAGAAAGAGATTTTTCCAGTTTGGTCAGGAGTCAATACTGTCATCAACCATCTGGAAGTTACAACCCCAAAAAGTGCTGAAATTTATAAAAAGCCTAAACTTGGAAGGTTAAAACAAAGGCTGCACAAAAGATCAAATTCGTCGTAGTGCGCTAAAACCATGTTTTAAAGTTTTTCTCCAATAAAGGCGAAAGCGCCAGCCAGAGGGTTGAAAATGTGAATAGTGTTTATGGTTCTGATATTGCAACATGGGTTGGTTGGTTAAAGTGGTGATGTCCCAAGACATCCAATTAGCACTTAAAGTGCCGTTTTGATACTACTCTCTCGGTATTTACATTTGGGTACCGGTTATATAAGAACGCCTCGAAAAACCTAAGCTGTTTACAGCCATTTTGTGGCTTCAATGAAGGCTAGCAAATCGCTGATTTCCTGCTAGAGACCTTGATATCCCTGAAGAAGGGTCTACCTAGCGTGAACCTCCTTCTTGGTAGAGCCAGGCAAGTACAGAAGAAATGTTCAATTGTCCACATCGCCTCGTTTTTTACTAATCAGTTTCACCGATTTGTTTTTGTTGTAATTTGGCCAGATTGATGTGCTAACCCTGAAGGTATCCAGTCCCTGCCATCTCTTGTCTGTCATTGCTAGGAGGTCCATAAAGATCTCGCTCTTGATGAGGTTTATTGGGGTGCGGACTACCACCGCATCCCCCTGATCAAGAGCGGAACCTTTCCTGGCGAGCTCGTTCGCTCTTTCGTTACCCTCAATGTTCCTGTATCCGTTCGTGTTGCTACCGCGGCTCCGTAGCAGAGCCGAGTGCTTGCATTTCGTTTTCGTGCTCCGGCTCCTGCTATTTCATTTTCGGTAGCAGTAGTCGGGAGCCGAAATCAATGCTCCAAAAGAGCAGAACATTTTCAAACACTGGATGCCTTCTCTGTGCTTTAAAACTGCTGCCCTGAAATGTAGTTGTACTGCATGTTGTACAGTCTGCATATCAGCGTTTATACACAACCCGGGAATGTAGGTCCTTATTCACTTTTAAATGCATATCTGTCAATACAAAGTGGGAAAAAATTAATATGATTTACACCTTCAAATTCACAATCGCTTTCAAATTTAAAATAATAAAATGACATAAAAATTGAGCATTTTTCTACTCTCGCTTGATTTCTATGAAATTTTCAAATTGTTGTGTTTTTAAGTTTTTCTGATTGCCACTTTATGCTTTTCTGTTTTACTTGCCTTCTGCGCATTTCACCTAACTGCTTTTACTTCATTTATAGACGCAGATACTACAATTATTTCGTTGGACTCACCATCTCCTCCCAACAGCCCTTCACGTTCAGACAACGGTAAGTGGCGAAAGACCAATTTGTGCTATGATTAGACTTCTTTAACTGTTTGGCTCCTTTTCCAGGTGTCACCTCAACGGAGACTCCTCGCACTGCACATGTTGTCTCAACGACCGAAAAACGAGGCGATTTTCTCTTGAATCCTTACGCTTTTCGCAGATAAAACACGAGCTGCACACACACACACACACACACGCACAAAAGTCACATTGATTTGACTATTTACCATATACACACGTACATAGATCATATTTACATTTAAGTATTTCCAGCGTAATATTTTTCCATATACCATAAATGATGGATTCCTTTTTCACTTTTGGACATATTCGCGTATGGTTTTTTCATGTTAATATTAGTTTTACTTTGTAGTTACTAAGTTTCATAAACAAATGGTACAAATTTCAAGCACATTCAACGCGATATGTAAAAGGAGGAAGAAAATAAACCAAAATTTAACATATATACAGAGAGCTATTAATGGTAATTAACATTATAATTTTATTTTAAATGCAAGCGTTTACAAATCACTACAAGTTGTTCATAAAAAAACTACAAAAGTCTTTCTGGGCTGTTATGTGTGTCTGGTCATATTTTCCTCAAGCGCGTCCTGCAAACGTTTATGCAGCTGCTGTGCGCCTTTCTCGTTAATTTCCTGGTATTCGGGCAGCTCGTGGCGCATGCGCTCCATCCAGATGATAATTTTTGGATAACTGAAAAGGAAAGTGGATTTTTTAAAATTCGGAATATTTATTTGACATCAACATCAAAGATTTTAACAATTAAGAAAAATTACATGCTTATTGCACTTGATTTAAACAATTCACTTACATAGTACACAAATTTACACATATTGAAATTGAATACAGGAAATGCTTATTTAGAAAGATCAGCTTTATAACCACAACAAAAGCTAAATTTATTACCGTTTCTGTTCCACGTTCACTAATTTGTCCAACGTTATCAAACTGGTATTGATTGAAATATCGGCCAAACTCATCTGCTCTCCGGTCACATATTTGGCATTCGACAGAAACTCCTCGAGAAATGCATAAGCATTGTGACAAAGATCGATGCTCTTGCGAGGATATTTGATTTCGCCGCCATAGAAAATGTTTGACTATACGTAGAAACGAAGAAAAATTAGTATTTGAATGAGGAACAAAAAACATGAACAAAAAGTCTTGTATGGTCTTGTTGTTGTTGGATGTAATTTAAAAAGTTAGTGAAAGGCCGCATTTATACTTTTAAATAGATATCTTATATACTTTTCGAAACATATTTTGCACTTCCAGTGGCGCACACAGACACACAAATACAAAAATTGCTGGTACAAAATATGGTTTCGAATGGTATTCGGCTCAAAAGTTGTACGCAACACCCCCAAAATTACATCCTGTGTGCGCCACTGAGTACTTTGGTGTATAAATCGTATTAATTTCAAGGGGAATACGTCTACGTCTTCGGTTAGTCACTTAGCTCCCATTTGGTACGTTCATATGAACTGCTTAGCTTTTTAATTTACTGGTGTTTCTTTGAACGAAAAGATGCTACTGACAGCGTTACGTTTACGCCGAGACTGCATGTTCGACTTTTGTTTGCTTTGTGGTCATTCAATTTTTTTTAACTGCACTGTTTTCAGTTGGAATACATTTATTACCGCAAAATCCTTGACTACTTGGAATAGCATTCCGTTTTCGTAGTACAGCCGCTCATCGACAACGGCACGTTGCAGCAGATTGTGCGGATACAAAGAGGCGTGTTGCTCCTGGCCATATTGGCCAACCAGGTAGGTGATGATGGCATGGCTGTCACAGAGGTGCACGCCTTGATCCGCCAGCACTGGCACCGTGTGGCGGGAATTAATCTAATAATAAAGAGAAAATCAGAATGAATGAAATGAAATTTGTGAATTTTTGTACATACTTATTTTACGCACCTTTAGAAACCAGTCGCTGTGATTCTCTTGTGTTGCAAAATTTATGGGTCTGTAAGTGGTATGTTGACAAGAGATATTTTTTATTTGAGTAAGAAGAAGTTAATAAGTTTGTTTGGATACAAATTGTATTCAGAGATAACGATTCAGAACTAATTTTTATTTTTGACTAAAGTTTTATTAGTTTTTTGTTGCACTTTTTATTTTTTATAAAAAACAATATCGATAAGAGATAACAAATGACCACCTGAATTTTAACTACAAAAATAATGCAACATAAAACCATATAAAATTTTTACCTCCAAACTTATGTATTAGAAACACACAAAACATACACACAAAAAATTTTAAAATCTTTTTTAAATAACGATTATTTACATATGTAAGTAAAAACAGGATTTCATTTTGAGTTTCTTTACATAACTTTTGAGCCCAATACAATAGAAGCCATATTTGCCACACAAAATGTTTGTACTAAACAAGTATTTGGGGTAGCGATTTGTAATTTTAAAACCCTCCCGCCACAGTCTGGTATGTTTTAACCCATTACTGCCTAATGGGTAAAATTGTACCCATGAAAACTGACTTTAAAAAAATCACAGAAAAGTTCGTGGTAGAGATATCTCAAAATCATTGATAGGGATGGTTGGGGTAAAGATGGAACCACCTTAGTCTAGTATAGGTCACCCTAAAATTCCGCTATCTAGCTAGAGTTACCAGACTCCAAAAATTGTGAATTTTCCGGAGGTGGCAAATGTGGCGAAACGTAGTGGCCCTAGAACCTCACAAAAATCTGCCTCCTAACTCACCTGCAAACAATACATCTTTTGTTCACGTGTTTAGCTGATCACTTTAAAAAGTATGGAAAAAAGCTACCATTGCTGCCTAATGGGTAAAAAATACCCAATGAATATCTCAGCAACTGAAAGCTGAAATTTTGTTTCTAATCATTTTGGGTCAATTCTAGGTCTTGTATGAAATTTTATCAAAATCGGAACTGGTACTCGGCTTTAATGGGTTAACCCTCTACTGCCCCATACGGCCTTAAGTCACGGTCTAATTTCCACGAAGTTCAACTTTCAACTGATAATATTGGGAAACATGTGATGCTTACAGCCGTGCAACATTAAAGAAATGACAACTTAATTTATCTAAAACATGCCCTAAAAATTTCATAAAAAAAAATTAATATTTATGTGGACTTTTCTAGGTTTTTGTGGGCCGTGCCTTAAGGCCGTATGGGGCAGTAGAGGGTTAAACATTCAATTGGGTTCATGCACTTTTTCACCCCAACACATTAAATTGGCAACATTTCCGACTGAAAAGTATAAAGTTATCGCAACAGGTGGCAACATGATCGAATTTACGTTGATCACCGCTGAGCGCAAATTGTTGATAACTTATCGCATACAAGCTAATAAAATTATAAACTTAAATCACATCGGTGCACAATGGCCTTGTTGCCCAGCACCATGCCATATCTTATAAATTTATTTATAAGATATACACAAAATAAATAAATAAACTAAAATCACTGCACATTAAAGCAAAAAGCAGAACTTGTTTCGATGTTTGTGTAGATAAAACGGTGACGCATTTTGAGTTCGCTATGCAATACATGAACAATACAAATTTTAATAACTAATAAATAAAATAAAACGAAATATTATGTATTAGATGAGATATTCTTAGCTTTTTGAAGCACTTCCTAGCATAAACATGCAACACCGAACCAATGCACACCCGGCGCTCAGGCGCTGTCCCACTACCCCAATGCGCCCGATTTTCTATGACGTTTGTGTCGCTTATTTAAACACTCCACATGAAACATACATACATCCACAAGTGAGCACACGCACGCACACACACAAAGGCACGTGCCCGACGCACCATTTACTATACGCGATATTATCATACAATTCTTCAATTCGCTTTCAATGCTCTGCTTCACTCAATAGTCACCATATGTATTCTTATTTTTTTTTAATATTTATAATTATTACTCAGCAATCGCGACCTCTGATAACTTTGCTCAGCCCTCTTCAATGTCAACAGGTAATAATGCACTATGCGACATGAATATCTGTACACATATATATATCGAGTGTAAGTATGTACGCAGACGAATTTTAATGCAATTAAAATAGATTAATCGGCACTCACTTTAACTCCAAATTAAGTCCAATCAACTTCGATGTCAACAAGCAGGCTCGGGACGGTGGACTGAAGAGCGCATAATATAGAATGGGTCGCGCTGCCATGTTTACTGCCGCCCGCCTGCTCTGCTGCTGTGCTACTGAACGCTTTGCCGCTATGCTGTTGCCGACCCCACTTATTGCGAACGTGCAAGAGCACGGAGAGTCGACGGGCCAATGTAAAGAGAGCGCGTGATTTGTTGTTAAAACTTTTCATAAGTGCCGAGTGTCCGCTAATGCGACGCGCAGTTTCCCGCTTAAAGCTGGACTGTAATGAAAGTGACGTTATAATTTTAAGTTAACAAAAGAAAAATATGCAATTGGAAATACTTACGTTGTTAGCCATTTTCAACTAATTAGGGTTTGGGTGTGCAAAAGCAGAACGTATTCTTTGAACTCACAATGGAATATCACCTTTCTGACCCTTTTGGCCCTTTTTACATATTATACTCTTAGTCCATTATTGTAATGATCGGTCCTTTTGACTGTTAAGACGATGATACGATGTTCTTAGTCTTAGTTAATTTCTTATTATTAAAATAAACTTAAGCTTCACAACCTAAATGTTGCAGCGCCAACGCCAAATGCTTTGAAACCAACCAATATAAGTTACTACAGACGAACACCATTCGGCTCACATTCCTCCAGAGAATAATGTCCTACAATTAGATATTAGACTTAAGTTACTTTCAGAACTAGGAAAATTCAGTTATTCATAAAAAAGTAAATAGTAAATTGCTCAAATTTGTAAGACTGCTATTTCCTGCTAAATTTCTACTCACAGCGCCATTTAAATGCCGATACAGCGCCCCTCAAACTGTTCGCATTTGAGTAGTTTCCACTGTGGGGAAATTCAGTAATTTGTTTACGTAGACGGCAACAGCTGTTTGTGTTTTGATTGCAAGTGTCAACAAAAAAGACATTTGTATTCATGTAAGATGTAAAAATTGTCGAAAGCACAGTGAAAGCAACATCATATATTTTTCATCCATATTTTTCGTCTTCATTACAAATAGGAGCTTCCAAATATGAGCAAACCGGCGTTATATTTTGCGCTTTTCAGTCCTCCGGCACGAGCCTGCATTTTGACAGCCAATCTGATTGGACTCGACTTGGATTTGCGGTAAAATATCGCACACACCAACGCAAAACGCTTTTACATAACGATTTATTTTTAATTAAAATTCTTTGGTTTCAATACAGGTATGTCAACTTTGCTAAACGAGAGCATTGGACCCCAGAATTTCTTAAGGTAATTTGTAATGCTGTGTGAGCAGAAATTGTTGCCAGAAATAAAGGCAATTTTTGCGTTTATTGGCAGCTGAATCCGCAACATCAGATACCAGTGTTTGTCGACGCCGATGGCGAAGCTTACATCGATAGGTATTTATACATATACATATATATATGTACATAGATATACATTCGTGCAATATTAATGCACATTGTTTTTTGCGTTATAGTCATGCAATTATATGCTTCATGGTCTCCAAATATGCCGAAAACGATGCCCTGTATCCGAAAGATTTGAGCAAGCGGGCGCGTGTCGATCATCGTTTGCACTTTGAGAATGGTGTGCTCTTTCAAGTTATTAAGGATATGGTGGTAGGTAATCGTACAAATTAAATATGCTCAAACAAACAAGAATATAGAATATTGAAATAATGCCGATAAGCTCGTTCTTACCTCATATTTATTCAATTCATCTAACAGGCTCGCAATATTTACGGCGGTGAAAGCACGCTGAATCCCAAAACTATCGAAAAATGCAATGAGGCTTACGGCGTTGTGGAGGGATTTCTGCAGGAACATGACTTTGTGGCCAGCAGCTCACATCCAACTGTTGCGGATATTTCCATAAATGCTACACTGATTACTTTGCACATGCTGATTCCGGTGGATGAGCAGAGGTGATTACGTTCACAGCTCTAAGAAAAGTAGATGCATAGTTAATAAAAATGTTTACAACACATTCAGTTGCCCCAAGGTGCATGCTTGGATGGCCCGCATGCAGGAATTATTGCCAGAGTACGAGGAGATAAATATAAAGGGCGCCGAAGAATTGGTTAATCGCATCAATTCGGTCATGGCTGAGAACAAAGCAAAGGACAAATAAACAAATTTTGCGAGCGATAAATGCCAATGTAAGGCTGCAATATCATATAAATGTAATCGTACTTTGTTAAATGTTTTTGTGATTGGCAAATTATGACCATTAAAATTCATATCTGTTGTAATTGAAATTGAGATGAATTTATTTACTCCTTTCCAAAAGTCTAAAATAGCCTAAATTGATAGTTACAATTGATTTTGCTGCATATACACATACACATATGTACGTATGGAAGTCAAATGAGTTGCATTTTCGTTTTCAGCGAGGAGGCGGGGAACATTTGTAAAATACATATTTTGGCATATTGTAAAGTGGTATTGTTTTTGATTAATCAGTTTTGTTGGTATAAACATATTTTATATTTACAACATTTATATATATACATTAAATATCAATTTTGTCTTTTGTTGATGCGTTTTGAATTTTTATCTCTCAAGCTGTTTTCTAGATTTAACTTAAAAGAGTTAGCGATTTTAGTTGCTTTAGTTAATGTTATACGTTTTCAATATTTGCTACATCGATATTTATGTATGTTGACATTGATACTTCACAATCGTTTATGGTAGCACATTAAGTTCCATTGCTAGGCCTTAATATCAGGTAATTGTTTGTGTACTTTTATAGCTTGTTCGTACTTCATATCGTGTCTTTTACTAGTGAGGTTTTCGCCATTTGTATGGTTTAAGTAAAATGATGTAAAGTTTGAGTTTCATTATGTGTGTTTGTGTTTCGAGCAGTTTACAAGCATACACATACCAATAGGAATCGGAGACTGGAATTGAGCTAACGTTATTAGGCGCATGTCACAAACTATTCAAAATTCATTCAACCTAAGCAACAGTTCAGCCTTTTACAAATTTGTATTTTGTGTGGTTTTATATACGTTAAAAACTATTTTATTGCAATGCAATGGGCATGGGAAGTGGCATGTAGTTTTTTCTCACTGTTTTTGTTTTTATTGTTTATATTTTCGTACAATTAAAAATGAGTCGGAAGCAGGCTTTCCTTTTAGGCTCCCAACCAAGTTTTTCTCAACTTACAAGTTGAAAACTTTACTTGAATTAAAAGCTGGAAATGAACCCGACCACTGAAGAACATAGAAGCTTTGCACTAAAAATTTAATTTGGATTGTAAATTTATGCTTGGAACCAGAGAACGACAACTAGTTTAGTAAAATCAAAAATTTTACCATTCATTGTCGCAACAAAAATCTGTTGGCATTATTTTAAAGAGTTTGATTTTGTTTGCCAAATACGTAGAACAAAGCGAAAATAAAAGTAATACAAATGCCTCGATAAACAAATGACTTGGCAAAGCTATTCGCCCTCTGCTAACCTCAAGTTCTTGCTTCCCTTTGCCAGCGCCACGTGGGCGTTGGCTGTGAGTAAAAACGTTTCATTTGTTTGACGTACTGCATGTATTGTTATTAGCCAATCACAGCGGTATTATGCAGTTTATACTAACATTATTACAAAATATATAATTATCATCATCATCGACTATCCGCATTACCCTACTCGTACATTATGTTCGACGCTAAATATAGTATTTACAAAAATGCGATTCTGCTACAAATTTAAATAAACAATTACACATAATAAATTGTAGTTACAAGTGTACTTGCTGATTTTTGTTTTGTTTTGTTTTGCTTCTGTCATTCATATAACAAGATCAACGAAAAAATCGCATAATATTCAAAATAAAATTGAAAATTGCATGCATCGAGGCGCCACGCCACAGCGCTCGCCACTCAATCGAACGTGGTCCAATTGCGCATGGCTGTTGACGCGATGGGCGCAGTGCCGTTCCCGTTGCTGGCATTGGTTGCGCTTGTCGCTGTCGCCGTTGACGTGAGCGTAAACTGATCCAGACCATATTTTCGCAGCAGCTCAAAATCCTCGTCGGGCGGTGGCATCGGTGGTGGTACGCTGGTGGGCAGCGGTGGCGGTTTGCTGGCGGGCGGCAGCTGTTGCTGCGGAGATCGTGTGTGTTGTGGCGTGTAGTACGGATACAACGGATTGCTGACACTGGGACGCTGGCTAAGCAGTGATGTGGTGCTGGTGTTTGCCGGCAACGTTGTCGACTTCTTGCCGTTTACATCGCCATTACGAATCGGCAATGGACGTGCATTCTGATTGAGTGGATCGAAATCTTCCAAATCGAAGCTGGTGCTGTTGCTGTCGTCCAACGATATCAGATCGTTCATGGTGTCCTCCTGCGAAGCAGTCGATGGCGCGACCGATTGCAGCGAACCGGCGGGTGGTGCTGCACGTTGCAGACTTTGTGGCTGCAGTGAACGTAACGACTGCTCAATCGAGTGTGCAGTTCACAGGAAGAAAAGAGAGAGAGACTTGCAGTTATACGTTTGAAATTATTTATTGATGATAAAATTGGAAATAGGACTTGGAGAAGCATGTTGAAAGGAAATTACAACGAATAAAGTATTGAAATCAGGAACTTTGCTGGTAGTATATATTAATAATAAATTGTGCGAAATGTTAAAGTAGACTTAGTTTGCAAATTTTTAAACAATAAGAACACACAGCAATCGGCAAAATGATGAAAAGAATGAAGAGAGAGAGAAAAAGGGGGATTATGATTTTTTACAAATGGATGAGGTGGATTAAATGTGAGGAAAGAATTCTTTTTCGTTGACGCTATAAAGTCAAAGTGACTTAATCTGGAAAAAGTTTTATTTCTAATATTGCTTGGCGCTCTCCCACTTTAAAACTAATACCTTTTCATTCCCGAAATATTTTTAACACATTGCGAAATATTTTCGACAGGCTATTCTCTCGATTCTAACTTTACATTGACTTGACACCTTTTCAACTATCTTTTATTATTTGTTATCGTGAATTTTTATTTTCTATTTTCAATTGATTTTTACGAATTTTGTAATTGTATTTTTCAAATAACTATTTTCAATGGGCACCTCATCACTATCTGCTTAATCTCATTTATCAACAAACACATTTATTTTCTCACTTTCAATTGACTTCCTCAATTGTCTTTTACATTCACTGACACGCTTAAACTTTAATATTTTCCTTTTAAACTGGTTTCAAGAGACTTTATGCACCACAAAATAGTTAAAGGAAAAATTGCACATCAATGCTTCTTTACCGATTGAATTCACCAATTGTTCTGCAGCAACTGCGTTGCGCTGCAACAACCCAACGATCGATCCGTACACTCAATGATTAATGAAATATTTTGAAATACTTTAGCACTATCAAACCGAACGGCAATCGAATCGAAAGCTTATTCATCGCGCCAATTGCATGATTAACGATTTGTGAGTGAATTGAGCGCCCAGGAATGCATGAAACATCGAGTGTGTGATGCTGTTAGTGGGTTAGTGATAAGTTCAATTGGGTCTGGCAGCAGGCATGAGGCGAGGGCATGCAAGACACGTAAAAAGCATACACGGAAAATGGGTTAGATGGCAAAGCGCAGGCGTTGAGGGCCAATCAGTGCTACTTGTTAGTTTTGAGAAAACGGTGAAGAGTTAAAGTTACAATGACCGTCGCGGTTGCAGGAGGGGAATACCTCTTTCTTGTGACGTGGCGCCGGCACTGGCAGGGCTTCGTCATGACATGAGCGCGCCTGATGGAATAACGTCGATGAGGCAGCGGACACAAAGGAGCCGCCGCTCGAGTCGAACGACGACGACGACACCGACGTGTTCGACGACGACGAGTTGCGCAGCGCTTCGTGCTGCAGCAGGTTGCGCTCGGCATAGTCTTGCCAGCAGTTGTGCTCCAAGCGCTGTATGCCCGCGTGCACTGCGGCGGCAGCGGTGGCAATGCGGTTTTGGCTGCTGTTGTTAGTGGCGCTGTGGTTATTGTTGTTAATGCTGGCGGCGTTGGCACATTGCCGTCGCGGCGGCACCGGCGGCGACTGCATGTCGGGGGGATTGTCGAAGATCGAGTCCGTTGTCACGATTTTGCTGGGCGTCGATGTGTGTGCTGGTAGGTGGGCGACTGTGTGCTCTGGCGGTGGTCGCGGCACCGGCGGTGGCTTCGTCTGTACGTGTGGATGCGCGAACGGCGCCGGCTGCAGCTGATTGTAGTAGGCAGCGCCCGCAGTGTTGGAGGAGGGTGACTGTGCTGCGACGAGCGTTGTGTGCAAGAGGTGTGCAGCAGGAGGCGGAGGACGAGCAGGTGGTGGGCCACCAGTGCGTGCGGTTGCGATGCGTTGATGATTGTGGTTTTGGTGCAGGTGGTGAAGATGATGGAGCTCAGCGCTGTTGCTCGGCTTAAGCTGCTTTCGGCCGCGCGTTATTTATTGACGTTGAATTTGTTTGCGTGTGATTGTTTGTTTGCATGTGTTTTGTTTGTTCGTTTGTTTGTTTGTACGAGTGACGAGGCGGCGAGGTGACGAATGAGTTCCATGATATTTGCGTTTGCAGCAGGTTTTTGCAGTTTCGATTTAAGTTTTTGTGTTTTACAGAAAAAGTGCAACAGAGCGAGTACATGTAATGCGAGTACATATAAAAAATAAAAATAAAAAATAAGATAAAACATTTAACATAAACGTAGACAGTGGGGCAAGCATCACCGGGGACAGTACACAATACACGCACATACAGACGTATTTATGCATTAATTAGCTGGCAAATAATAAATACACCCACGCACTTCAGTGTGGGGATCGAAATCACTGTTCGAATGGATGGGGACTTTAGGCTTCTTAGCGGCTACAATTGAAATTGGCAAGTCTTCAAATTGTGTTTGATCATAAATAATGCAATTGACTAAAATACGAGGCGGCTAATGTTTTGTATTTTCTAAATGATTACATTTATATTTAATCGGAACGATATATTAGAAGAGAATGAACTACTCAAATCAAAAGTTAACCAACAATTCATTCATTCATTAAAATCTGAATAATTTACGTTATCGATTACTTATTCCATGCATGTCGAAATGGTTCTTTGTAATTTATTTAATATTTAATTTATTTACAATTGTTTAATTATTAATGCAAACCATGTTTGCATATATGTAAATAAATCGAATAGTTTGTTTATATATACAGATTGTTGATTGTTAGTAATTGGCATAAGAATTCGTTGATGCCACATATTTTCTGGTTGTTACGGCATTAGAAAAGCCTACATCTTTGCTTATTTGATAAATGTAATTTCTATAAACTATTGTTATTCACTTCCAAAGACAATAACAAACAAATGGAAATGTTCACCGAATGCTTAACAACAGTCAAGCATCAGTCAATTCGACCGCTACTAAGAAGCCCAAAATGCCACAAGTGTCAGGGAATCAAGCACTCAATGGAACCGATGCGACATTATACCGTTGGCAATTGAATGGAAAGTGGGAGGCGAGAGTGTTAACTTACGCTTCGGTCCACCAGCGGCGGCTTGAAGAGCGGATGATTCTGCAGCTCCTGCGACAGATTCATCTCCGACGAAGAGAGCGAGCTTGCCGGGCTAACAGTTGGAGTCGTAAGCAAATTAGCACCGAGATGAGAATTGCCATGCGCAGCACCCGCATGGCCGTTCGACAGTATGTGCGCACTCGAGCTGGACACTGCCAGTGGCGGGGCGCGTCGCACGTACTGGCTGGCGACATTTAGCTCCTCCGGGCTAGCGTACTGAAAGCCACTAATGCCGACGCCGACACGTTTGCTTGTGAAGATGGGCGAACTGGGCGCCGAGTGGTGACCGCCAACTGTTTTATGGCCGCCAGGCTTCAGGTTGCCGTCGATGCGGTCGTGCTGCGAATTCGAGGTGAGATGCGAGCGAAACGGCGCGCTGTTGGGTGGCGTGATGTCGCGTAATTTTGACTTGAAATCCTTGTAAGCGGTTTTGACGCCACGCGAGCCTTCCTTGACCTGATTGTTGACGGAGAGAAATCAAATTGGATTATTCTTACATTTTTACAAGCCGACTTCAGGTACGAGTATAAGCGTAATGAAGCGTTTGAGCTACGAGCACTTGGGCTACATACGAGTTATGGCAACACGAACAAACCAAAGTCATTTGAATGCAATACAAATTAGGACAGCTAGGTACATACATACATACGTGTGTACTTGAACCACTCACCGATTTCACAGCAGACTTAACGGCCGGATTAGTCTGCGTTTGTGCGTGCGGATGCAGATAAAAAGAAGAGGAAGCCGTTAAATTGGTGAGTTGTAGTATTTGCAAAAGTTTGTTGTCAGTTTTAATTGATATGTGGCAGTAGCGGTAACGGACGGTTACAAGGAAGCGAGCGACAAGAGACGAAACGCAGAAACGATCACGCAGCAACGCAACACCCAACGCCGTTCGGTACGTTCCGTTTAGTGGTGTGGCAGTTGTTGTAAGTGGCAGTGTGGTTGTGGCGATGGTAGTTGGGGTAGGGCGGACAGCGAAATGTATGATGTAAGCGTTTCGAAATATCGAAAATATATGAAAAAATACCAAAGAAAAAAGACAAAACGTTAATTTAATACCAACATTAAAATTGTTTCATGACAAAAATTAATCTAATGACAATGGTGATGAAGTTGATGCCGTCGCTGATTAGAGTGATGATGGCCGTGGCAATTATTAATTTGATGCGCATGATGGCAATGCGGTAATGGCATTCGAAAATCGCAGCGAGTTCCAATTAAGGCGTTTTTAATCGATTACGCTTAGCTTCAGTGGGTTTGGTTAAAAATTGTGGAAATTATAAAGAAAAAATCATCGACGCACGTGAAGGGAGAGTTGAACAATGCATGGAAGTGTAAAGTGTTGCGTTTTGTGCAATAAAGCAAATACGAAAAGTGTACTAAAAGTGCTCGGTGCAATTGAAAGAAAAATTTTAAAAATTATACATACAAAAGCAATTTAAGAATTAAGAGTGTAAATGTGTTTGGCGCCAAATTTAGACAGGTTTTTAGCTACTTGGCTAACGGCGATGAGTTTTCATCCAAGTCGGCCTTAAAAATAAATACATGTGAGAGCAGGCAAGACTGGACCAGCGGACCATTTTGAATTCAGCCTAGAAGTAGGCTTTGAAACTTTTAGCACAACAACTAACAGTAATTTTCCAAAATCAGCCATGTGTTTTTATTAGATCAAAAGTAATATATAATAGAGGAATAATGAATTTAACAAGAAAACACATTTTTTTGTCTTCTATTATAGATACGAATATATAATGTGGTAAGAAAGTTTTTCGAAATCTGTTCTAGTTATAATTTTTTTTTGGCATAATAGCGTAAATAAAGCAATTGAGCAACACGTGCCAAATCGAGGAAAAATTACTTGATTTGAAGAATTGTATTTAAAATTTGATTGCAGTATGAAAGAAAATTCAAAATTCGAGAATGCTACGAACTTATCACAACCACCAATCATGTAAATGGTCCATATTCTATGAGCTCATGTTTGGGTCTATTAAAAAAATTAAAAAATCAGTATTTATTTTTGGAATGAAAACCTTGTGCATATTTTAAGGTGCTACACTGTTAGTAAACGAAATTAGAAAATGGTAAAAATTTGCTATTTGGAAACATAAAAAAGCATCAATTAAATACATACTACACAAAATTCTAAAATTGTATCATTAATAATGAAAAACAAAAGTAAAAGAGTATTACGAACTTTTGAAAGTGCGTGTAAAAATTTGTTTTTTGCTGAACAACTTAGTGACGGCGAGTTGGGGTCTGTCAAGATGTTTGCTTGACTTTTCTGAGATTGTTTTAGTGTGTTGAGAACTTATTTGTTTGCGAAAACTTCTGACATACCGCATTGTACTGTAAAAATAAATTAAATTAATTTAAAAAATTACATAAAGAAGAAATCATTTCATATTTAACATGACGCACATTTAAAGACAAACACAAACGTAACAAAGAACCACTTTTTGAACACAATTGTAAGCCAAAGTACAGTAAATTGATTATTTACTTGAAAAGACAATTTGATTTTTGAACCATGTGGCGGTGCAATATACAATATTTTATATTTGTTTGTATTGTTTGTTGTATGTATCATGGCTCTGATTTTAGAAAATAAATTCTTTATGAAAACCATTTAAAAAGCGGCGCTGAAATTTCATTCTGTACACACAAGTAGAGCATTACACATACATAAAAATTACACATATGAATCTGCATCATGGAATGGGGTGCGTGACAATGGAAATGCACCAAGGAAAAGCTGAAGCAACCCGTAACGCTTAACACATAACAAAAGCAATAACACTACTCCCTATTTTAATTCTCAAGCTTTTAAAGCACATCAACGACTTAAGCACTACCCAACTGCCAAGCTGCCATGACTGCTCAAAGGCTCACCTTCTCCTTAACGTTATTAAGAAATTCGTAATGCCGGCGCTTTTTTATTTTCTCTGCATAGCGTGCCGTCTCCAATTCGAATTCGTCCGAGAAGCCCAGACCTGTGTTCAGCATATCCAGGCGCTCATCGATGAATTGCTGAAAGATCTGCAGCTCCATCATTTTGGTGAGGAACGGACGCAGCTGCTTCGGCCGAGATTCGATGAATTTTTCGCGATTGAAGGTCTTGCCGGATTCCCGAAATTCGACTGCATCGCGATAGCCACTTATTAGCTGCACCAGCACGCCCAAAAATATCTTGGACACACGATCGCCGATGTGTTCGTTCGAATGGCTAAGCTGTTTCTTCATCTGTGAGACAATGTCGGCCGGCATTTCGCGCACATCATCAAACGGACTTTCGAAGCTTTTTGTATCACAGTTCAAAATCACAACATCGCCCAACTCGTCGGGCGTCATCTGCAAACAGGTGACAAAAATTGGTTCAATAATGCGAAAGCAGTATGCGATGAGTCTTGTACGCTTATGTAGCCTACCGTTTCCAGCACCATTTGCGGCACGCCGATCAGATATGGCATAGGTGCGCTCAGGTAATCCTTGAGCTTCATTGGCAGCACCGGTATGAAGATGTGTTGCCACACCATGGGATAGAGAAACGCATTGGCCGCTTGTATGCACGACGACAGTCGGTCCAGACGACGCGACGTGAACACGATACGACGCTCGGCCAGCATTGCAGCGAACACTGCAATCATATTCTTTGGATCCACAAAATTATAGTACAAATTCAGGTTGTGCTGCAATACACAGAGGCGGGAGAGAAGATTGAATTCAAATAATGCAACATGCTGAGCACCAGTTTGCTTACATTCTCCGGTATGCTGGGCAACTGAAACTGCAACGGCCGCTCGAACACGAAAAACTGCAAACGCGCGAAGCAAAGTAAACAAACGACATGTGAACATAGATTAGTTAGAGCGATGCCTATTGGTGTGATTAGCTGCACGCTTACGCTCTGTCCGCCATTGTAGAACAATTTCAGATTTCCACCCGGATCGGGTATGCCGCTGTTGTAGGCCTCGGCAAGAAATGCGCGAAAATCGTCGTTGGCGACGGCGCTATCGCAGCGCCGCAGCTCGGCGAGCAGTGTCAACAGTCTCAAAAATGTGTCATGCCAGGGCAAGTAGGTGATTATGACCATTGCAGTGTCGGTCTTCGGATCGTGGCGGCAGAAACCGAAACGCCATTTCGAGTCGTCTGTGGTGAGTACGAAGGAGTACGATTGCACTGAATCGCTGTAAAAAATTGTACGAAATGGTCAAATGGGCACAATGATTGTGTATGCTAAATGAAAAAAACACTGCAAAACGTAGCACAACGGCAATGAAATACAATTTGTATAAACTAAATACATAGAGATATATTTTTGTATTATTTTAGTGAAAATGCGGGAAGACTTGTGGGCTTATTCTATGGTTTCTCATCCTTACTTCTTATATACTGAAAGAAATTATGTTTGCCCTATTTGCAAAGTCTGAATTTAATTCACCAATGATCACAAAATCTGTTACAGCGAACTTGTATGGCATTTGCTTTATCTTATAACTATCCAAAGTAGAATGGAGTTGAGAAGAATACTAGGCCATTTTAAGCCTCATACTGTTAAGTGGTTTACAGACGGTTCCAAACGGAATGGGGAACAAGGGCGTCGGTATTTGGACCTCGCACAATGCACGACGAGGCTATGGGAAAAACAAGCAGCATCTTTCAGGCAGAAATCTATGCCATCAGGCTATGTACGCAGCTTAAGGGGTCATTCTCATGCGCGGACAGGAAAAATGGACATTCTTCAGAGATTATTTCCTTTGTGAATACGAGGAATTATCAAAAAAAGATATGCCACTTTAATTTATTCATTGTTATGGTACAAAAATAAAAAAAATAAAAAAAATAAAAAAAAAATTTTTAATTTTTTCGAACACTTTTTTTCGATTAAAGACACGGCTTCTGCCGCGTCATGGTCAGCTGGTGGGAATGATTTTGAGTCACAGGATTATCTGAAACATAAATTTCAAAGAAATTCTTAATCAGTATGAACGTACCTCTCGTCCGTAGCAAATTTAAATTTTTTCATAAGAATCTCACAAAATGGCAGGCATTGGAAGTCAGAGCAGTAAAAAATTGTTGTTTTTGAAGATTTTATCAATGAAAAAAAATATGAAATTTTTAACATATCAGAGTGAATTTGCTAGGGACGATAGCTAACAGTATGTAGAATGACGTGACAAAATCGCAGAGAGATCGGATGAATGGTTTTTTTTAAATCATCCCCACCATTTAAAAAAAAAGCGTTCCGAGAAAAACACGTTTAAAGTTTTGACTAACTGAATGCTTGAAGCTAGAATCCTTGTCCGCTCGTTATATAAATGTCTGTAGAAACCGAAATACTTAAAATTTTCCAATAAAATTTTGACAGCACCTTCTTCAAGGATGATACATTCCAAATATGTTTAAAAAAAAATTGATTTTTACAAAATTTCACATGAGAATGACCCCTTAATCTTGAAAGTGCTTACACAGGGAACGACATTATTATATCTTCTGATAGTCAATCAGCCATCAAAGCACTAATCTCCTATAAGATACATCAGGGCTAATGCTGGAACGCATAGAAGCATTGCATAAAGAACTCGGTCAAAATTCTCAGGCCCCATGCCTTCTATGCACTTAAGTCCTTCATTAGACTAAGCATGCACACCCTAGCACAGTCAATAAAACCCAAGGAAAGAACCAGTGATTCAGATCACTGGTCTAATGCTTCGGGTCTGAGGCAATTGAAAATCTTGATTAAACTTTCAGACTGAGGAAAGACCAGCTTACAGATTACAGGGCTAATAACTGGGCACTGCGTGCTGAGAAAACCCATGCAAAGAATTGGTTTAGAACAGGTAAGCGTTGCAGACTCTGTGAAACAGCAGAGGAGACTCCTGAGCACATCATACAGGGTTTTCCAACAAGAGGTGTTATTTTGGTATTCAAAGAAAAATGCCATTTTTTGAGATAAATGATCGGATGTTTATTTCATAATAAAGAGGAAGGTATGCCGTTAATAATGAAAAACAACATCAGCCAAATGGCCACCACGACCACGCTTACAGGACCATATCCTTTTCATGAAATTTCCCATAACCAAATCGCAAAGCGGCTGCCCTATGTCCTCGATAGCCTCACGAATTCTATCTTTGAGGTCTTGAATCGACGCTGGGCTGTTGGCGTACACCTTATCTTTCACGTGGCCCCAAAGGAAGAAGTCGCAAGGTGTTAAATCACAAGATCTCGGTGGCCAATTGTGATCACCTCTTCCAGAGATAACACGGTCCGGAAACTTTTCCCGTAAAAGAGCAATGGTTTCGTTGCTTGTGTGGCACGTAGCGCCGTCTTGTTGAAAGTAAACGTTGTCCAGATCAATACCATCCAACTCCGACCATAAAAAATCATTAATCACCTCTCGATAGCGCAATCCATTCACCGTAACTGTTGATCCAACCTCATTTTCGAAAAAGTAAGGTCCAATGACCTCGCCGGACCATAAATCGCACCAAACAGTCACACGTTGAGGATGGAGAGGCTTCTCAACAACAACTCTTGGGTTTTCCGAGCCCCAGATGCGACAATTTTGCTTGTTGACGTAGCCACCGAGGTGGAAATGGGCCTCATCAGTCAAGATGATTTTTCGATGGAATTCCGGATCATTTTCATGCATTTCAAGGACCCAATCAGCAAAGACACGAGGTTTTTGATGATCGGTCGGCTTGAGTTCTTGTGTTAACTGAACTTTATAAGCCTTAAGACCCAAGTCTTTATGCAAAATACGGTGTAATGACGTTTTTGGAATGCTCAATTCCAAAGAACGACGAGGAATCGAAAAACCTGGGTTTTCTTCAACACTTTGGGCTACAGCAGCAATATTCTCAGTTGTTCTTGAGCAACGTGCACGGGTTTTATTCTTTACATCACTAACTTGTCCCAACAGCTCGAATTTTTCCACCAATTTCTGTATTGCGGTCCGACAAGGTGCTTCACGACGACCCAAAAATGCTTTAGTTTTGCGAACTGTGATTGCAAGATTTTCAACATTTTTGTAGTGAATTTTAATAATTTCAATGCGTGGTTGAAGCGTGTATCGTATTTTTAGTAATGGCGTAGTTTCTACTTGTCAAATGTCAAAGAATAAAAGCTTCAAAAGTGACAGCTACCGAAATACCGGGTGATTCAAAATAACACCTCTTGTTGGAAAACCCTATACTACACTTTTAAGCAGCATGTCGCAGTAGGAGACATTAACTGGTCCAGTACTGTCGTGTAGAAAAGGACATAACGCACTTGAATCCCCGTGCGTTTCTAAATTTCATTAGGTCGTTGGGTCTAGAGGATGTTCTCTGTTAGTAATACGGGGCATAATATATCCTTACTGGTCTCAGCGCATTACAACTCCAATAACATCTAACTAGCCACTCAAAGCAAGTCATTACAGAGTTGTAATCAATATCTTTTAATATATACACGGTGGACGGAAAGTTTCTGCATACAAAAAAAACACCTTTAAGCATCATTTGTATTGCTTTTCAAATTTTTTTTATTTAAACCACTAAATCATATCCAAGCAAAACTCAATTGATCATTAATATTGTGTATGTGTGCCATTTTTTTCGTAGCACTCTAGGACTTGCTTTCGAAAACTTTCGCACAAGACCGACGCTTCGGCCAATGATATGGCATCCCACTCTTGTTTTACTCTCTCAATGAGTTGAAGTCTATTGGCAGGTTTTGGACTCCGAAATACTGAATCTTGAATCCTGGACCAGATATGTTCAATAGGATTAAAATCTGGCGAATTTCCCGGCCAGTCTTCCCATACTAGCTTAAATAGACTTTAAGCAACACTTATTGACTGTTTCGCCGTATGACATCGCGCACCGTCCTGCATTAAAATCGCTGTAGATCTACGAGGGAACTGCTTAGGATTTCCAAACCATCACATTATTGGGGATTCCCCCATTTCGTTTTCAAATGAAACAAGCAATCAGAATTTTAAGTATATTACAATTGAAACGATGTATGCAGAAACTTTCCGTCCACCGTGTATATATAAATATATATATAGTATATATAAATCTTTTTAAAATGTATTTTCATAAAATATCGAATCGAATTAAAATTGTATATTTATATTTGACTCTTTAGTACCCAAAAACTTTCATAAATGCAGTGCTGAGTCTTTTACATACAACATTAATATTGTGTTTGAATTGAATTTTAATAAAATGCATACAACTCGTTACAGACTTTCAACGTCTTTTACTACAAAACGTGCAATTTCTGAAAGGATAATTTTTATTGGCATTTCCATTCACTGTTTCACCGACATTTTTGGGATAATGAACATACTTAACACTAAAATTAATTGAAATATTTTTAAGATGCTTAAATTGCCTTTCGCCAGCTGCTTGGAATTGCATTATTAATTACCCAAAACTTCGTTGTGCATGCAAACATGTACACCTCTTCGTACACCGCTGTACAAATGGATTGCAACATGCGGTCACTTTCAAATGTCCAAACAAACCTATTAGATTCCCGCTCGCTGCCCAGCGGCCCAGTGAATGAGGGTCAATTCGCGCACACTTTTACATACATACTTTGAAAACAGTTAAGCATTTGTTAGTTAGTTATTGTTTTTGAACGCTGCTCTCACAAGTGTTCGATTGAAACCGAGAGACCAAGTGCCCGAGCAACGAAGAGCAAAACTAAAATTGTTTACTTAGTTGTAATGAAAACAATTGCAGCTACGTGAGCGAGCGGCAGTGCTGAAGTAGGAGTAAAAGTGAATGAGATTGTGGTCGGCAGCGAAGCAGGTAAATAACAAACAGTAAAAATTGTGAATGTTTTATGGTGTATTTTTGTCATGAATATGTGGTTATGTCAAAATATAACAACAACAACACCCACAGAGCGTCTAATCACAGCAACAAATACCAAACAGACCGACTGCCAGTTGCGGTCAGCAGCAAAACAATACTGAAGAGCAAGCGATGACGGAGGGGGCGGCGGAGGGGGAGGAGGCGAAGGAAGCAAACGCCAAGACAACAAGACAATGCGATCCGAACGTGTCATGGTAACGGCACTCGGGGGGGCCAGTGGCTGGTGAGTGATATTTTTTTATTGCTAAACTCCGCACCCGCAACCACTTGGCCGTTGGACGCGGCCGCTTGCCTAGTCGACCGTTTGCTGTGATTTGCGTGAATTGAGCAATGAAACATAGCCGCCAGCCACAGCCAGCCCTCAGCCGTCCCGCTTGCAATCCTACTGCTGGGTAAGTCGCCCGAGCTGTGAGCGCGCAAATTACGAGGCAGCGAAACAAAAACATAGTCGAGGTGAATTTGAAAGAAAAATGAGTTGGGTACAACGAAATAGTCAAGTAAAAAATAAAACAACTTATATGTTTGCACATCAGAAAAGGAAATATTGCAAATTAACGGCGCTCACACACATGCGCGCGCGGCCAGCCACACATGCACATGACTAATGATTAAATACACGTTTCAATTTCAGTTTGTTGCTTGTTTTTATTTTTGTGTATCGGCACGTTACATGCGGACAGACAATAGAATTCAGTGTTTTGAGGTTCGGTCAGCATTCCAGGGGAGACTTGTGCTGCAAAGAATTAACTCTATATAGTACGTTTTACTTGCTTTTTGTTGAAGCACTAAATAGTTGTGCTATGTATTTTGCTGAAGCCGTGATTAGTTAACATTTAAACGTTTTTCTCAAATTAACTATTTTGACACACTAATGTTGGTGGCAAACAACCAGTTACATAAGTTCATAAGTTGAGTTTTTGTTGAATTTTTTGAAGACAAAGATACTAACAGTCGACTGAAGGCAACGCTTCGAGCTTAGATTGTATTGCCTTCGCGATCGATTTCAAATAATTTGAATGAGTCAGCATAAAAAACGAAAATAATATGCGAGTACAGTCTTTACTTGGTCAAGAATCGTAAGGCGCTTAGACCAAACCGACTGCTGATTTTTCTCACTTTCGCTTCTTAATAAATTTAATTATACTACAAATCATTGTTGCTGTCACACTGATTCATCTTATATAATAATAAATAATGAAAAAATTTTTAATTAAATAATTTCCTTAGTAAAATTACCAGTTGCACAGTCTATAAAATATAAGAAAAACACAATCAAAACTTTAATGAATGCAAGTTTTTTGATGAAATTGCATTCAAAGCACAAGCAAACGATATGAGTTTCAATTACCCGCATACACTTTGGACTCCGTTAGATGTAAAATTGGACATTTGGCTGTACAATTCTTTGTATGTCTAATTGACGACATTTGGCAATAATTTCAAGTTTAACAGCAGCAAACAATCATAAAATGGTTTTTAGGAGAAAATATGGAAAATATGGGATAAACCGCTCGGAAGTATTATTCACTGTTACAACTTGGTGCATTTTGTCGGTGAATGGTTAACAATTTACGCTACACACGCTGCTTACGTGTTTTACGGCTGCGGGCTTTTCTCGTCGTATTTCTCGTCTTTTTATACGCGATTAACCCAAAAAACTGACGTAACAATTTGGTAGCGCAAACTTAATGGGGCATTGCACGCTAGCAGATAAAACATATCGAGGTCAAAGTAAGAAACCAATATTTGATTTTAATGAATTCCTACAATGATCAGTTAGCGTTGGGTGCTAATATTTATTCAGAGCGAGTAACTGCTACACCAAAACTCTAATTTATGTAATTTTTAGAAGTAGTTTTAAAATATTCTGCCTCAAATAAGCAGTCTGTGACCACCAACCAATTAGCCTAGGCGTATACGGAGACGCAGGCCGCACACGCAGCACAACTCAACGCAGTTTAGTTTTTTGTAAATAACGCAGTACCGTATAACGGCGTATACAGCGACATAGCCTCGTGCGGCGGAGAGACGTGTCTGCGCACAACTGCGTCGCGTTGTAGTTGAAATACAGTTTCCTACGCGCAGCCGACACGTTAGCTTGCAAAAATTTAAGAACTAATTGAAAAAGTGCGTGAACAGCCGATATTACACCCATATTATATTATATAGGTTCTATTTCAAAGTCTAATTCAGACAAATAACTCGTATTGCTGGGTTTATGGAATGAATACGGAACACGTGTACTGGTTTTACGAGATTCGTATACGCAGTTCACATTTTTTCTGCCTCACAAAGTTTAATTTTCGCTGCGCTGTCTTGTGCTGTTTTGCGCGGCCTGCGTCTCCGTATACGCCTAGGCTTACAGCAGCCGCCTCGTAGTGATTTTCTATTGGCCTGTGGCAACTTGTCACATTGTCTTAATTTTCGTGCACAAACTGCTGCAGTCACCTTCATACAATAATTGTGTGCGACATGTTGTCTTATTGGCATAATTTATGGCGCACCTCCTCAGACTTGCGAGCCGCAGATAGACCAAAGCAAATCAAATGTTTATGGTCGTTTATGTGAATAACTCTTTGAATATTCAGCAACTATTAGTCATAGCGCACTCATGGCGCGCTTCAATGAATAGAAAGATGTTTAAGCGGAAAAAAGTGTTCAAGTTTCTGGAATATTGTTGATTGTTGATCGGCAGCACTTTTGTCGGACGCCTTCGGCCAACAGGTGTGCGGGAGGCGGTCTGCTTGCACAGAGCAAACACAACACGACAAACGGCAGTGTAACTTGAAACAGCGATAGATAAATGCTATCTTGCAATTACTAATGTGATGTCAATGCAAAAGCAATATTTGACTGTATGTGTTTTTTGGGGAGTATTTTTGGTTTTCGATGTGCATGAAGTCATTACTGCGGCATTCTCGTGGCTACCCTAGCTGAATTACAACGACAGCGATTTACTTACTAATTTGTCTTATCAATGTTGGACTGATGATCTCTTGTGACGGCAGCAGCGACAAACGTTCGCATGAAAGCTGACAGATAAAGGCAAATAAGCGAAAATCGCCAGCAAACAAGTTAGCCTACAGAAATGGACTGCATTCATTCAATTCAGAGTTGCTAGAAAGTTGGCATTTCTAGTGGTCTAAACTAGTTCAACTAAAAAAATATGCACGTTGTTCGCTTTGACCTATTTTGGATTTCATTAAATGCTTTTTACATTTTTTACTTAAAGATAATGCTATTGAGTATTATAAATCAGAGATCAGAAATCTTGAATGACAGACACATTTTTTTAGCTGAACAATTTCGACACATAGCAACAATTTTATTTCAGCCAAAATTTTTATCAATATAGGCTGAGATTTTTAAATGTAGTTAAACACTAAAGGTACGATTACACGATGCGTCCAACGCACGAATAATTCGTCCCAAAAATTCGTATAAAATTTGCTCAAAATATGACGAAATAAATTTGTGTATTGTTTCATATAGTTTGCTGAAAAATAATTCAAAAGCGTACCTACATTTAAATGATCTTTTCTCCAAATATTTTCGCAGATTGCATTAGTTAAGGAGTCTTGTCTCCCTTCAGCAATAAAAACAATTTATTTTTTAAACTACAACACTTAAAGACTTTTAAAAATGCTTTTACAATAAAAGAGGTTGATTCTTTGAACCTGCGAGGGTCCAGGGAATAGCGTAAGGACAGGTGCTCACAAGTTCTCTTCAACTTCCAATCTTAATCATCACTTTACTTCATTTGTATGTCTGCCCAAAAAGGTTCGAGTTTAGTAGGAAGTAAGTATGTTAGATATGTGTCGGATGAGGAATGGTTTATTGCCTATTATAACTATTCTCATAGCAATAGATTTGTATAGTGCGCCCACTATATTTCCACTTCTAATTACAATTTATTTTACAATTTATTTTTATTTACACATATATTTGCTCTTTGGAACATGAAAGATGCGCAACCGGCGTAAAAACTAAAAAAAAACGAACGTGAACAGATCAACCCACACACACACGCACACACGCTGTTGCCGCTAACCGCAGCAAGAGACCAACGCATGAATGAATCATACCATCGACAACGCACTCCACAGCGCATTGCTCAACACACCTGAGCCATGAAGGACAGACGGTTGCCTAGATGGATGGGCGAACGGCGCAAACCAGACACAATACAGAAGAGTGAAATGAATGTAAAGCGAAAGATTAGAAAATGAAAAACTATGCCCAAAGCGGTCACAAACTCGCTCTGGCCCATAGACCGGAAGTGCTTCGTTTCCTGCTTACTGTCAGCGCATTGCACTCACCTCTCGAACTCGCAGGGAAAGGCAAAAGCGGGAATGTCGGCGATGGTCTTCTCATCACGAAATCCATCCGGGAAGCTCTCCACTATAACGCCGGCCGGAGCGGCAGCTCCAGCGCGTGAACTTCGATCCACGCCGTGGGCGCGCGTCACTTCGCACCAAAACTCGAAGAGCTTTTTTACGTCGCTTCTGCAAAATTTACATTCATTTATTTTATTCTACCATTTTTCGTTAGAACAATTAACAATTTTCTCAGTTGAATTTTTTTCATTACACAATTTTGCTTTGTAATCTGGCATATGCTCCACTGAGACAAGGGAGCGGGAGCATGGATTTTGTGTGTGACGGGGGAGGCGGTAAGAAAAGCGCAGCGGAGCGTAACGCCCACTTGCTGATGTTGACTGCTGGCTGGCTGGCAGCAGCGGCATTGGAATGTGATTTGGATTTTGGTTTGGGTTAGGTACAGTGGCACTCACTTGATACGGGAACTCATAGTCGCACGTCACTGTTACTGCTACAAAATTTTTTTAGTTGCACTTTTTTGGCTACAGCGAACTCATATTTTCTGTTGTTGATTTCTTCTATTTTGCTATTTGCGTTGAGTCAATTTTACTTTTAATCACTTTCGCACTGGCATTTTCATGACATTAACACAAACACAGATCCCACACTTGGAATAAGAAAATAAATGAAATTTTGCGATCTGTAATCGACTTTGTCTGCCTTTGCTTCTTTCCGTTCGCGACGTCTACCCGATTTCCGCAGTGGCTTTATCACTTTTATTTGCTCGCCAGCCTATCACTTCTATCCAGCACTTTTTCGTTTTTGCAAACTCACTATTTGCTTAATATTTCTTAACAAATTTTCACCATTTTCGCCTGTATTCTTTTTCGAGCCAAATGCAAGCACAATCGAAAAAATTCGCGTCCATGCAAGCTCGCGAGACAAAAGCAAAAGCGACGTAAACGCGAAAACGAATTTCAAAGCAGCAGCAAAATGTAAAAAATTGATGAAATAAAATGGATTGAAAAAAACAATGACAGCCGAACATATGAGCGCGAATGTCAAAAATGCAACCCTTCAGTGACTGCGCTAAACAGCTAAACACAGCTCCGGGAGTTTGAAATTTCGTACACGGGAAAAAATAAACATAACACAAAGCATGAATTTAACTAAAACGTTTCATACTCCCTCGCTGTTTCTTGGCCTTTTTAAACATTTGTCTCAATTAAATACAAAAACACAGTCACATAATTTTATTCTAATACACCAATGAGAAATTCTCTGGACATTCATAGATACTTAAAATACCATTCATAATGATCTCAATATTTTATCTACAACTTCAATTCCTTTTTTCGGGAGTGAAAAATTATAATGACACTCGCTTTCTATTTGGGTTTATTAGTGATGAATTGACTGTGACATTGCATCTTCGGCATATTTACAAAGATTTTCTGGTTTTGTCGACTTGATGATGGGCTTTGGAGGCATAGGTGGAACATATTTGCAGGCCATTGGATTTTCTGAAATAAAATTGGCGTTCAATGATTCGTCTTTGACCAGATTAAACTGTTTCCTGACTGTTCTTTTTTAAAAGTTTGAATTTTGTAGTTAATATAGTACAACCAATATCGTTTAAAAAGAACTGGCATGGCTTAAAATAAAATATAACTTCTAAGCTTTCTAATTTGTGAGTATGTGGTTTAAAAAATATTAATGACACTTTAACAAATCTTATCGATAGCAATTATTCGTGCCAAGGAACTGAGTAAGTATACATTTAATGGTCCGCCCATTATATATTATCCCGGCTAAAGCAAGTAACCAATGCCCATAAGGCACACATTGCACTCACCCACGTAACCCAACTGTCTCATGTCCACCATGCATTTCTCATGTAAGTCGCGGAAAGCTTCGCTGGCGACGATCATCCAGTAGGTGAGTACCATCAGCAACTCCTTCTGGTCTCTTTCCTTTTGCGGGCGCCTATACTTTCTTGATTTTAGTATTTCATTGATTTTGCGTTTGACACAAGCGGCAATGTCGATAGCATTCAGCACATTGTCCTGCAGTTTAATTCGCGCCGGCGTCATAAAATGGGCATTGGCGAATTCGAGTCGCCGCCGATGATCTATGCATTTGCAGCCTAAATGATTTCGCAGTCTCTGCTCGTAATACACAGCCTCCAGTTCGAACTCATCCCAAGCGATTGTGGTATTGTTTAGCATCAACATGCGGTCGTGAATGAACTTGTAGCACATGGACGTTTCGAGGAAGTCGAACAGATAGCGACGCATGTGCAGCGGATTGGACCTGAGGAATCTCTGCAAATTAAAGTAGAAGCCGCGCTCCCGATACTCCACGCCATAGCGATATCGGCCGAGCAGCTCCACGAGCACATGCAGGAATATCCGCGACAAAAGCTCACCGCCATTTTTGGGCAGAGCTTGTAAACGCTTTCTCAATTCCATAACGACTGATTTCGGCATCGAATTGACATCGTCATAGTTGCTCTCGTAGGTTTGCGTATCACAATTGTAGATGACAGCGTCCTTGTAGTCCGCGTCGCACATCTAACAGACGACAAAAATGTTGTACGTTTAACATTTCAGTAGCTAACAGCTTAACGACATTTCAGCACTGCGCAGTACGTACCAGCTTCATGATGCAGGAGGGCGCTCCGATCAGATATGGCGAGGAGGAGCACAAGAAGTCCTTCTGCTGGGTGGGCAGCACCGGTATGTAGGTGTGCTGCCACTGCAGCGGGTACAGCAGCGCATTGGCCGCCTGCACACATGCCGAGTGTCTGTCCAAGTGGCGCGAGATGAAGATGATGCGACGCTCCACCAGCATCGAAGCGAATATAGCAATCATAATGTCGGGCGGCGTAACACCGTAAAAAACGTTCAGATTGTGCTGGAAGTTTCAAAGTGATACAAGAGTGCGTGAAACTTGTGGGGAGTCATATGCACTTACATTCTCCGGCAAACTGGCCAACTGGTATTTGGATGGATGTTCAAACACAAAGACCTATGAATTGCACAGCCGAGCAGAATAGATTTAAAATAAACGGTTTAATGGTGGAATTGGCAGATTAACGAATGCACTAACTCTTTCGCCTTCGAACAGCACCTTCACTTCGCCGCCGGACGGTGGCACATCGCTTCTGTAGCAATTCGAAATGAATGAAATGAATTCGGGCGAATTCTTGTACCGCAAGTAGGCGATCACGGACAGGAGTTTCTTGAAGGTGTCGTGCCACGGCAAATAGCTCAGCACCATAAGCACCGAGTTGTTGTCGTATTCGTGTCGACAGTATCCAAACAGCCACTGCGACTCTTCGGTCAAGATGACAAATGAATAATACCGAACGTTGGGACTGCAAAGTGATCGAAGTGAAGATGCCACGGACTTTTCGGCCACGCGGTTTTGCAACTGAAATTATTGTCACATCAGCACTCACTTCATTATCTCGCAGGGATACGCATAGAGCGGCAACAAGCGCAACGCGTTTTCGTTCTTGAAATCGGGTGGGTAACTGTCGATAATCTCGCATGATTGTCCAGTCGTCAGGGCATTCTGACTTCTACTACTTTCGGGATTTTGCTTGTTGCGACGCAGTTCGCAATAGAAATCAAAGAGATGGCTAACATCGCATCTGAAACCAATCCGAAATAATCTCAATACAAATCTCAAAATATTTAAATTTCAAACAATAATGCAAATATAAAAGAAAACAAAATCAGTTATACGTTGAATGCAGCATGAAATGCTTTCAGCGTCATTCGAGACGGCGAGTTGCACTACTCACTTGATGCGCGCTACGGGATCACATAACTTAAAAGGACTGAACATGCTGCAATTCTCCGAGGCTAGTCAAACAAAACAATTTTATTGCTCTGAAATCTTTCAGTTTCATCCAACCAGTTTAAATCCAGTGGTAAACAATTTCTTGCGTTTGATTTCATACACCGCGCAACACCGCAACGTTTTTCTCTATTGTCGGATTTTGTTCGCCCTTAGCAGCACGTTTGGATTTTGCGTAGTTTTTGTTTACTTTTTCCCAATTTACACAAATAATTTTGAAGTTATGAAAAAAGTGTATTGTTTACAATTTAGAAAAGTGAAATTTCCAATGTATAGTTAAGAAGGAATGCCAGACACTCGACACAGGAGTGTTGTTGCCCATTTTTTCATGATACGCATTTTTCAAAGGAGTGATTTTATTTTCTGAACAAAATTATGAAATTCAGTTGGCATACACAAGTTGTGTCACTCATTAATATTTGGCGCACTCGAAATGCAAACAATGTAACCAAATCATTTATTAAGGTATTATGGCACGTTAGAAAGGGGAATTTTTAATGCTTTACAAAATTATTTATTTTTCAGCTCCTTTATTATCAATCGTTTTGAAAATTTTTTTAAAATATATTGAGGGTTTAAGAAACGCGGATTGGCTAATCTGAAACAAAAAACCAAAAAAGATTCAGAGTTATTAAGCTTTCGGACAAGGGAATTCACCAGAAAAATAAAAAAACGCTAAAAATAAAAGGATAGGAGCTTTTTGAAAAAAAGTGTGAAAAATTTACTGCGTTTTTCACCTTTTTTTCCCAGAAAAAGTACTTTAAATAAAAAATTTTCTTCAGTATTGTGGTGGATTCTTGTAAAAAATAAGTTAATAAAAAGAACTAAAAAAATTTTTTTTTAAATCGGTCCGTAATGGAGGATGTTTTTTTTCTACGCGACTTCAGCTCCACCTATATAAGAGACAATATGCTAAAAAAAATTTTTTTTGGTGTTCCTTACAAAAAAAAAAGATTTAAAAAGATTCATAATAAAGGAGCTGAAAAATAAATAATTTTGTTAGTCATTAAAAATTCCCCTTTCTAACGTGTCATGATACCTTAAATAGCAAACTGCCACTAATTAAACACAAATCACTTACATTTTTATTGAGCTCTTCATTTATTTGTTTTCGAGTTTTTACAAAAAGAAAAACATTTCGAAAATGATTTCCTTCCATATTTCTTATAGTTGTCAAAAAGAAAAGCAATGTCTATGGCCAATAGTTCGTATAGTAATAGTTGTTTACTTCATCTTGTGTATATACATAATTATAAAAAACAGCGAAGGAAAACTTTGCTGCTACTGATTTGTTATGAACTTTCACACATTTCAGTCAAAATGAGTTCTTTTAAGCGAACGGAAAAAACTATTAAGCGAAGTCTTGGCCACTAGCATTCAGCACGCACGCGTGATAAATCCTTAAACTAAATTAAACTAAACTAATAGTAAGATACACACATATGAACTAAAAAAAATCTGACCTCATAAAGGATTATTTTTAAAAAATTTTCCGTGACTTTATGTCATTGCATTTTCATTTTCAATCAATTCATTAATATCAGCCAATAGGTCTGGCGACGCTGCAGCGTCTGGGCCGGTGTCAGTATTTGTTGCACTGGTACTGGGTGCAATGGCCCCTTCCATGTCAGACAGTTCTTTGAAGAGTTCGGTGGCAGTTTCGTTTGTTGGGCTACTGCATTCAACCTTATCTTTATTTTGCAGCAGTTTCTCTATCTCTTTATCCACATCGATTTCAGGATCATTGGAACTTGAAAACGATTCATCTGCGTTGACAGGGTCGCTTTCGTCTAACGCCACTAGTTCAACTACCACTTTAGGTTCAACTACCGGTATGGGTTTTATTATTGCTTCGCTTGCCACTTTCGTTTCAACTGTCGACTTGATTGATTTGTCTGTTGATTTTGTTGCAGACTCCGACAACACTTGTTCTACAGCGCTTGCAGTTGCAACTATTTTATCCGAAACTATTTCATCATTTGAGGTTTCTTTCGCCACTTTTTCATGGCAAGACACACTGCGCTCTTCCTGAATCACTTCTGCCGCGGGATGTACAGTTGTTGTTTTATCCGCAGTTACTGTCTTATTGACACTTGGCGCACCTTTGGTGGCATCTAACATTTCCACATCTTCCACAGCATTTGACGAATCTTTTCGCGTACTGTCACTGTTATCTGTTTTCGCAGCGGCTGAACTTGTTTCAGCAGCTTCAACAAGTTCATCTAATTCACATTTTGTTTCTTGGGTGGCCTGCTTTGCAGTTTTTGTCGTCACTTTACTATCAACATCAGCTGATTGACTTTCCGCCGTGGATTTGTCTAAGCAACTTTCCGCTCCCCGCACACTTCTCACCTCCTTATCGCTACAGGTTTCGTCAGTGCTTGTCGAAACCTTTAAATCCTTGGCTTCCTTTTCCAAGTTATTCTTTTCGTTGATATCTTCGGTATTATTTGTGCTCATTCCGTCTTTACCATCACTCACTGCCACTTCTACTGCTTTCTCAGCTTCTTTTTCCACGTTTTTATTTTCGTTGATATCTTCGGTATTATTTGTGCTAATTCCATCTTTACCATCACTCACTGCCACTTCTACTGCTTTCTCAGCTTCTTTTTCCACGTTTTTATTTTCATTGATATCTTCGGTATTATTTGTGCTCATTCCATCTTTACCATCACTCACTGCCACTTCTACTGCTTTCTCAGCTGTTTGAGGTTCTTCTGTATTTGCTTTTTCGATGGCTTCCTTACTTTCCGCGTTCATCTCACTGTCGTCTGTCTTCTCTTCAAGCTTTTCTGCCGTTTCATTTTCTCTGTTCGCCTCAATCGATACCGATCGCCGCTGGCCGTCAGCTCTCTTTGCCACCAATTCCTCGCCAGATTTTTCTTCAAATTCCTCATTTTTATCCTCTTCCATGGAGCTATCGGCATCAACTAGACTCAACAACTCCACTTCTTCATCGTTCATCTCATCCTCAGCACTGTTGTCCGCCTTCTGTTCACCCAGTTGCCGCTGGAGCGTCGCTTCAGCCTCCTTCGCATTTGCGGCTTCCTTTTTCTCAAGCATAGTCTTCGCAAACGGAAACTCATCCTCGGCCTTCTTTAGCGTAATTCCGCATTTCATTTTCAGCTTTAAATCGTTGCGTTTCATCTCCTCCAAACGCTCGCGTTCCAGCATTTCCTTCTGCTTTAGCAGCGTTGGATTTGGCTTGTTGGTGGTCTTTTTGCGCGGCTGTTTTTTCTGCGTGGAGTCACTGCTGCCAGCGGGCGAGGAAGCTTGCGCCGGCACCTGCTGAACCTCCGTCAGATCAACCTCCAGCATACTGGCGAGAAATGTTTGCGCCGCAGTCATGAAGTCAACTTCTGCTGGGCTGGCAAGCTTGCTGGCCTTTGGTGCGTTGTTGGCGCTGGACGTGGTAATGCTGCTGCTGACAGTTCCCGTACGGGTGACTGCAGCACTTGTGCTATTTACAGTTGATGTGGGTGCGGCTTTAACGGTAGTTACAAGCTGTGTGTTAGTTTCAGCAACGGATAAGCCATCGTCTTCGTTATCTGAATCCAGCGTAATGGTGTCCGTTTTGGGCTCTACAATCTCGATTTCATTATCCTCATCATCGCTGGCCTGCTTGTCTGTAAGAAAATCGAATTTGCGCTATTTAATTTTATCAAATAAAGTTAGATTTATTTACTTAAGTAAAAATATGGTAGTTGAATGAAATCACATTTTTGCAGGGTTTTGAAATATGTAAAAACTTTATTCTGCTTATATTAGATTACAGTCAATCCGAAATTGTAACGCCTACAACTGACCACAAATACAACAAGACGTATCAGCCTTTATTTAAAAGCAATGTCGTATATTTTGCCAGATAGTGTTACCTTATAGACAATTTACATACTAGATTCTAAAAGAATTAATAAATTACATATATATGAGTTGCATGGTATACATAATGGACAATTCATTGTTGCGCAATCACGTTTTACAAACTTTCTGCCTAAGTTCCACTGCTTTAATGGTCAGCTAATACAAAAGGTAAAAAACAACCACAGCTTACGTAAATAATATCATAACACTTAAATCAAAATTTGGTCAAAATGCGGTGAATGCAATGAAACACACACATTTTTTATTCACTTCCATTGCCAAAAGCAAGTATAGATAAACTGAGTTTATTACTTCGGGTGTATGAGAAAAATTCAATTCTGGTTATAAATTACTTATCGTAAAGCCGAAAAGGTATAATATTTCCACGTGAAATGCAGACAAAATAGAATTATGCAAATACTAAGAGGAAATTGTAATTATTGCTGCCGCTGTATTTAAGAAGGTAAGAACCAATTCATTATTCTTCGCGCTGCAAACCCACTTACACCTTAAAATACATAATACACTACACTACACTAAACTTAAACAACTATCGGCAACTTAATACGAGATCAGCCGTGCGCTGCAAGCATTTAAAACTCCAAAAAGGACAACTCTTCTATGGGCAAATTTCTGCAGTGCTTCGGAAGCGGCGCGTCCTTTGGCAGGCTGCGGCGTTCGCGTCGGTAACGTTGGTAGCTGAATTTTGCCAACTGCCATCGTAACTTTATAGACTGCAAATCACCTGCAATGACGAAAAGGCCAATGTTAGTCTTGAATCAAAGCAAAAGCGAAACACAATAGCATGAATAAATTTGATTTTCTTGTTGCTGTACGTTTGAAATCCTTTAGTTCGTTCTTGATGTCATGCCACAGATTGTCGCGTAGCACTGTGTCGTGATAGTCCACGTGACGCGTATTCCAAAGCGAAGGATACTGCCGCACGCTGCGTATCAGTTTTAGCAGAAACTCCTTGTCGTCTGGCTGATCTTGTAGTTTTGTGTCTGAACTGCAATATTCCTCTGTGCTGTCGAAATCCTCGAATGATATATTCTCATTGCGCAATTCTTCCTCGTCGATCTTGTACAGAAAGTACAATTTGGCTAAATATTTGGAATATTTCAGCTCCAAGTTGGCCAGTTTTCGTTCGTTCTTGATCGATTTCAAGCGGAATGTCTTGTACATTTCGTACAAGTGCGCCCAGCGGTCCATAATGTCGTCGCAACGCAATTCTAAATAAAATCAGATTCATGTAAAATATGAACAGGAAATTGAAGTGTCAAGAATGTAGAATGTGCTTGCGAAAGACCTTGTCGTTAGTAAAACTACAAAATGGCCATGACTTAAAACTTGAAATTGTTTCGTAATTTTATACGAATACAAATCAGGTCCATCTCATCACTTAACCTGCACGATAAGGCCCTCCAAATGCAAGCAACAATGATAACAAAAACACCTACGTGGCATAGACTTCCATAGATGCATCCACAGCGACTTGCGCGTCTGTTCGTCAATCTTGTTGCATGCCGCGTCGCACGACTTGCGCCACAACACCGGATTACACTTGACGAAATTGATGATTTTCAGATCGACGGCTCGTATCTCGATTGGCTTTATGGAGTATCGCTGTCGATGGTTGTCGCCACTGTTGCCGACTGTCACGTTATCGTTGTCCCACTGTGCCTGCTCGTACTGCAGTTCTCTGCGCTCGCTCACATGCAAATTCTGCTCGATTGCGTCCAGCTGCCGGCGCTCGTATATGTCGCCGTCGCCAGTGCCGCAGTCCACCGGCAGCCACTCACTCTCGGGCAAATCACGATTGGACAGGAAATTTGTCGCCTTGTCGAAATAGCCGTTGAAACGCTTGCCCTCGCGTATGCGACGCTCGATGCGCACGTAGCGCTTGCGTATATTCTTCCAGCGTAATTTGATGTTCTGATTGCGTGAGAAGTGCGTCGCTATGGTGCGCCACTGCTTGCGTGTCACGTCGAAATTGCCATAGTCCGGATGCCGAGTGCACCAGATCGACGGGTACTGCTGTATTAGGCGGGTCAGCTTGCGATCATAGGCGATCGCCTCCTCGCCGCGGCTCATGCACTCTTCGGTGCCTCGGCGCGAGTGCGCATACGCCGATCGGCCGCCAGCGCCGCCATATGTGTCCGCTTCCATGTCAGCATCGCCGTCCGCATCGGCGTCAGCGTCCGCGTCGGCCGTATCGTCGAGTGGCTCATCATCGAAATAGCTCTCTTCCGGCTCGTCGTTTTCGTCCAACTCCTGCGTGTCGTTGTAGGTGGCATTCACCCGGGACGACTCATTGACCTCGCCCTCATCATCTTCATCCTGTTGCCAGCCGCTCTCATTCGTCGGATCATCATCGTCATATTTGCGATCGGCGTTGCCCTCACCGAGTGGCATTAGCGGCGAGAGTGGCTGCTTCTCGCCGTCGCCATCCTTGAGATTCGCATGCAAACTCTTGCGATACTCGTACACCTGGTTGTGGAAGCTGTTGGAGCTGGTATTGAAGAGATCCACATCGTCCAGCTGGCCGTAGCGCACGTAGTCGACACCTGCAAATGAGCAATTACAATTTTGTTTTAGGTAAGCACGAAGCCAACAGTGAACAGCAATTGCTGCGCAGTTTCGATTTCATTGCCTTCAGATATTTTGCCAACACATGGACCACATGAAAATTAACAAAACGTAGATTTATCATCGTTCAAAGCAAATTTGTTTTTTCTTTCATTTTCTTTATGACAAATACAACATTTGCAAGTGCATTGTTATTTATTTGAATTGTACTTTTGTATTTAAAGCTGAAGTAGTCCATGGTCCTCCTCCTCTGCCGTTTAGTTTTACCAATAAAGAAAGAAACAGAAAGGAAGGGCGGCCAAAAGTCAATGAAATGGAACTTGAATGCATCAAACACTGGGATACTTACGTTGAAGCCATGCAGTGCACTATTATTTTTTTTACAATGGTTTAATTCGGCTCAGTGCTGATTTTTTTACACAACTTTTCAAAAATAATTTCTTTTTACATGCGCGAAATTTTTCGTTTACTTTTACGCGGTCCATGTGAATAAATGACTCAAGACAATGATTTTTCGGCAATATTTTTTCAATAGTTATCACAACAAATAATAAATCCGTTTGAAGAGTTATTGCGGGGCCTATGCATGATACAATCATGGGGCATATGTATATCAAAAGAAAATATACATATGTAGCTCAAATACGTGTTATAGAGAGCAGTGAGGTGTCAATATACGTTTTTATTACTTTGGTATTATTCTATAACAAAATTCATTATTACTTTGGAAACGGCAGAATTCACTACAAGTATTATTATGCTTCTTGTGGTTTACAGCCACAGACAATCAGATTTTTAAAACTTTTGGAAAAATGAGTCCTGATCGTTTTCAACACTAAAACTACTCGCACTATAACACGTATTTAATTTATACGCGTGAAGGCAGTTTATGCCAGTCAAGTCAAATTGTTACCTACAGATTGAAAGGGCCTATACGAGATTCTATTCATTCCACAACGAAAACAAAACAAGTCATGAAACAAAATCTCAATTTCCAAATAAATAACAACTTGAAGTTCATATTCATGTAGATTTGCTTGCATACCTGCAGCCAGTTGTCCGTTCTCCAAGCTGTCCGCATCGTTGACGAAACCCAGTTGTCGCATGTCGCCTAAGCACTTATCTTGCAGTCCCTTAAAGCGTCCAATGGCGTACGTCAGCAGGTAGGACAGATGAATGTACAACTCCTTCACTTCGAGATAGTTGCGCGCCTGTTTGTACGCATTCGAATTGGTGAGAGTCTGCACCTTGCCAGTGAGATGCTGACAAATCTCCATGGCATTGAAGACCTGATCCTGCAGCTGTGAGCGCGCTTGTCCGATTGCCGTGTCGGGGAACACGTGACGCACCATCAACGGAGCGCGCACTGTAGGTTGCGGTACATTAGCAGTCGGCGCGGTCGGCACGCCGTTAATCACGTGTATTTGTGCGCCGTTGTGGTTATTCAGCGCTGTAACGGTGGTATTGTGGTAGCGCATTACTTGCGGATGCTGCTGCTGCTGCATATGATGTGCTGGCTGACTGGCAACCGCAGCTGCAGCGGGCGCCGACTGCTGCACTGCCACGTAATGCGACGGCTGCGCTGTGCCCGGTGCAATTTGTATAGTTCGCGGACCCGGATGATGATGCGCCTGTATGGATACCGAGGGACGTTGTTGCTGCTGTGACCAGCTACTGTGTCCAGTTGTGTTGGCTGCATTCTGTTGGGATTGCGTGCCCTGCCGCTTCACCTGTATCAACTTGCCGTTCGGTAGGCGGAAGGTTTCCTGTTGCGCGGCCGAATTCAAGTCAATGCGGTAACCATTTATGGTGTGGTAGACGGGAGCAACGTTGCCACCGGGTGCGCTAGCACGTGGACCCACCACAGTGCGACGCACTACGGGTGTAGCAACGGGCGTGCGTATTTGAACGCCAGTGTTGCGCAACACTAGCGGTGGCGGGGTGTTGTTGGGTTTTGTTTGCACGGCATGATTGTAGTTGGATTGAATAGAGATCACCTTGGGACTGGTGGTGGTTGGCGCCTGAACAGGGCGTGGCTTGTGCGACATGGTCAGTTGGCAGTCGGGTTCTAGCATGCTAAGCAAATCGGGCGTGCACACAACTTCATCGTTAGAGCTTTTGACGCGTTTCGCAGGCGTTTGCATTTGCGGCGACAACATCGGCAGCTTGTGTACTCTCTTGGCGGAACCGCTGCTGCCATGACTGCGTCGCGACGTCGCCGAGTCTAAACTCTCCATCGAGTCGGACATGTTGCCGCACTTGGATTTCGCTAGCCGGCAGCACTGGCTGCGATCCTTTGCCATTAGCTGCTTCTTCTCAGCCTCCGATACATTCATGGCCTGTATTGATCTGCAAAAGAATAAAATATCATTTTTTTTATTAAAACGTGCGCTTGCGCAGTTACGTTAAAATCACTTACTTCTTCTGCTTCTCGATGTAGTGAACTAGTGCCCAGTGTTGCGCGCGTAATGGCCACAAAATTTTTGGGGCACAGCTAAAACAGCTCCAGTTCTCGTTTTGCTCGATATCGGCGACAACACCACGAGACAAATTCTTCACGATGCACGATTTGCAGAAAACGTACGGGCAGTTCGAACAGCAGTATACCTCGCCGCCCTGACCGCACCAACGACAGTACAGCTCAGAGCCGTCCTCGCCCTTGCTGAATTCGCCGCTGTTGTAGAAGTCGTGGCACTTGGTACAATGCGTGACGCGCAGCACGGGATGCATCTTGATGATGGCCTCCTGGGCGGGCGCTGTGCCAATGTGCATCTTGCAAATGGTGCAGTGCACTTTGCGCTCACGCACCAAATCGATGCTCGGGTAGGCTTTCGTGTAGAAGCGGCGCTCATCCTCATTTATACTGGGATCAAAATCCAGGGGAGTGCCTGCAAGCGATAGCGAAAACGTCATGTTAGTGGAAAGCTTAAAGCTCTTTGATTGGAGTTTATCGACGACAGCCTACGCCAAATAAACTAAATTTAAAAAAACTATGAAAAATCATCTGGTTAGATAACAAAAAAAATTATTCACCAAAAAATTGTACTAAAAAAATATTGTAGTGTTAGTGGAAAGCTTAAAGCTCTTTGATTGGAGTTTATCAACGACAGTCTACGCAAAAAAAACTATGATGAAAAATCAAGGCGAAAAATCATCTGGTTAGATAACAAAAAAATATTCACTAAAAAATTTTACTATTGTACTTTGCCCATTCTCAAATACAGTACTTTTCGTCTATAACGAACCCGTTTAAAACGATTTTCCGCCTAAAACGAACCAATTTCAAAAGTACGCGCTGTATGTTTTCGCTTATTACGGACCCCTTTTAAAGCGAACTTTCGGTTAAAACGAACCATTTTGCCCAGTCCCTCGAAGTTCGCTTTACGCGAAAAGTACTGTATTTGCTTTCCAAAAGCTTATAGCTTTCGCAAAACGCATTAAAAATACAGGTAAGTATTGAAAAAATCAGCAAGTATTAAAAAAATCAAAGCTCTCAAAAGCTCATACCATATCTCAAATATAACCCAGCACTTGACAAATAGCAAAGCTCTATGTATGAAATTAAAGCTCTTGTAAGCTTTCTCAGTTTTATGGCGAGGATATTTCTCCATAACGTAGTATGATTGTTAAATGATCGCCGGTAGCCACAGGCAATCGCAAAAGAATGGCCTCGAAACTTTGTAAACCGAAGCTACTTATAGCTTTCAATACTATCGCTCTAATAATAGTGCAACTAGTTCCGAAAAATTCGGGTAGAGGGCAGCACCACATGTAGCAAATGCATCCCTGGCAATTTGGTTTGTTTATCAGATAAAGCAAATTCGATTGCGGCGAAGGCGACAGGCCGGTCGTGAATGCGCACGAAGAGATTGTGGGGAACGAAAACGATAGCTACAAATCCAAGCGGTGCGGAGTGCGCGGCGGAAGCATTGGACATTCAGCCGAGCAGTTCACTTCGCCCTGGATGCTGTCGCTAATATGTTTTTGTTGTTGTCTGTTATGTGGAAGCACGAGTTCGCTCGTTCGCCTGGGACTGCAGCAGTTGCTCTGCCGATAACCTTTCCCACCGCCAGTTTAGGGGGGAGATCAAAATTACAAGTGGGACAGTTCCTCTTCGATTGCCCCCCCATGATGTTTCGATATATTAAATTTTGTAGTTTGCCACCTTCACTTACCATCACTGTCGTAAAGAACTGCTTGTGACGTTACTTTGGGTGCTGCGGCTGGTGAAGCCACAGCGGTGGCGGTGCTGCTACCCTCCATCGATAGCGCGGTAGTTGAATCAATGGGCTCTGCCTCCGGGCCTCAAAATTATCGAACAATTTCAATGCTTTTCTCAGCACCCACCAGTCTGTTGACCAGCCAAATATACAAAAGTCCCTTTTGGAAGCACTGCTCTGTGGAAACAAAATGTCCACACCGTTCAATTTAGCGCACTTTTCCGCATTCACGCAAAATTTGCAATCTTTTCCACCGGCAAATCAGCGCCGCAACCGATTTTTTATCTATTCACAATCATTGAATTTGCTTTCACTATTCTCAATTCACATTTTTCACAAAAAAATACTGCAAAATGCACAATTTTCGACACTTTTACCAAAACCTCAATGCTCGCTACCACTTCTTCTGCTGCTTTGCACTACCCAATAGCGAGCATTAACGCAGCGCGGCTGCTAAATTCAAGTAAAATCGTCGATTTCTGGTTACTACTTCGTATCCAATATGGCGACTGCGATTCGGTTCTCGTCCGAATACCAATCGTGTTGGCTTTCAGAGGTGCCGGTCGTGTGCTGAAAAGAGTCGGCACATGGGGTGCGAGCGAGTGCGAATGCGGGGAATATCATCTGTGGAGTGGCATCGTATCTGCTCGTGCCGTTGTAGCGTTGTCAGAATTCGCGCCATTTTGATAATAAAATCACCGACGGTGCTTCGTCGGTTGAAAAAGTTTGGCCGAGCAGGTGGATGCGTCCATATCGCCCAATCGGGCAAGAGGCGACAAGAAGTGGGTGACCGGAATCCGAGACGGTACAAGTATATAGTTTGATAGACGCATATGGGTATACAGACATAATACCTATTGCATTATAAATAAAGAATGATTTTGTTCAAATAGGACAGTCCCAGTTCGGAACATGGTTCTGTCACCTCCTTGACACCGATATCCTGATTCAGATGATTTTAGTGAACCAGTGCCCGCAATAGCCGTAATAGTTGGCGTACGTAAGTGATGCATGCTTCTGTGCGTTTTGACAATTCTCCCTTCCCCGCAAGTGGAGATCGAGATAGTAAGGAAAGTCCTTGAAGTCTTATCGCTTGACAGTATCGGCAGAGACAAACGTACATAATATGTTACTTTCTAGCCCTTGCTGCATAGAGCGCCCCAAATACTACTTTGCATCTCATTAAAATGTATTTTTAGAAATGTTTTACAACAAAGTCTACCATAAAACTATTTTTAACTGATAAATCCATTATGATTCGAAACAAAAAGAAGAAGCATTTCTGCCGTACGAACGGTCAGAATTATTACAGATTTAGACTTGGGCCTAATATTGAATTGCCTTATTGATGCTATCCATGAAATTTATATTGTTTCACAGTTATAAGCCAATCTAATCCAACATTCGGCCCAAATTCGGTAATTGTCTGAACAGTGCCTCGTGTGAAGTAACTCAATTTCGTTTTCGTTGTTTTCAAATATCTTTTTATATTTATTTACATAAAATAAAATTGTAAATTATCATATAATAAATATAACTTCATATTTAAATTTAATATCTCTTTCACTTTCAGGAATTTTTATATTTGTAATTAAATTAAATTAAATGATTAACTTCATATATAAGATACAAATATTTTGACCAGACAATTCATAATGAAATGCATTAGGTGTGCTAAATAGAAAAATCTCTCACTGCTAGCATCTCATACTAGTTTAAATTACACACACTTCCACTGAATAATTTTGGTAATATTTTCGTTGAAATAGGCACATATTAGCTCGTATGTGTGTGTGTTCTGCATTCGTTTGCACTTTGCGAGCAACGCTGCTACTCAAGAGCAACTCTGGGTTTTTACATATTTAAACATTATCTGTCATTGCATAAACCCAATCGCTTGTATTTTCGTTAACCCCTCCGCCACCAAGAAAAAAGATAAACATTTGGTAAACCACACAGCACTGGCCTTATCAGTTGATGTTTTGTCTTATTTCAAAATTATCTATTTTTGTTTTATATGAACTCTCATGCACGACATTTTTGTCATTTGGCATTATAATAGTAGCATTAATTGGGAATACACGTAGTTTGTTATAGGATAGTTTAATTTAATTGTTTTATAGTATTTTAAGCTTATTACTCATAAAAGTGCACTTGAACTACAAGCTGATAAAATATTTAAACTGCTTCTATGGGTTAAATGATGCAGACCTTCAGTAGCAGCATTGCCAGCTTAAAATTTTGCTTGTTACCGGTTTTATGATATTTATAATTCTTTCATTTTTTGAAATATGTGTCATGTAAACTCTCTGTAACAGCGGTTTTATTACGTAAAGTCAACTTGGTTAGCAGCTATTGAATACACTCGAGTTTAGAAGCGAGGAATGAGTTATTGTTCACAAATCGAAACAAATATGCATTGTGAATTTTGCACTTAGTGGCAGCACTGCGGAGAATGACTCGCTAACAGCGGAGTTTCGGCGAATCGTGGAATTATTGCTATCTTCCTAAAAACAAAACGTAAATATTTGGTGTTGAACATTTTACACAAGTTAGTAATGTAAGAGACGTACTAGAGACGTACATCCCCGCATTCTGTAGTCACTTTCGCACTGCGTACTTTCTCCGGATTTGCGTGCGCAGAATTGTTGGGACCACGCACAAGTCGGTAAATGAATGCCTCAAATGGAAATGATGAACAGATGACTTCGTCTATGCAAATGATTCCGGCTGTTTTCAAAGCACACATTTAGGGCCTTCCAACATCGAGGAAATTGAGATTTGTGTTGCAATTTGTATAGTCATTTAAATTCAACTTGAGTTAACTTGATAGTAACGCTCATTGTTCGTCGAGGTCATTGCTGTAACATTGATCCGTTACACTATGGTTCGTTCAAGCACAATGTTGGTTTGGTGTAGACCAGTGTAAGCAGCTCGCTTGAAGCACTCTCGCTTGGTGTTTTCTTTGAAATCTACATTTACTATTTGACAGTTTTCATAATTCAAGTATTCATCGTTGCTGATTTCCGCCATAGAAATGACGTCAGTTTGAATTTTATTTTTGTTATTTCTAGGCTACACACACACCAAAACAGAAAAGCATCGGGTGCAGCAAAAAGGACGGGCGATCGGGCATAAAATAGCGCAGGTATGGCGTCGGTGTCAGGGTCGGCTGCGGCAGCGAACGATTTCTTCGGTTGGGACCTGCTTTACAGGACCATCCAGGGCGCTGTCAACAAGAAGACAGATGTGCTAATAGCATTGGCACATTTCATCTTGGTCAAACAATTTAAAATGCAGTGCTTGGGCGTGGGCGAAGATGTTAGTAAATTTTGAAAATTCGATTTTCAAAAAATGTTCGGCCTTTTGTAATGTCCACTACATATACAAATTTTGGCTACTTGGCGCGTGCTTGTAGAAAACGTACTCGGAGGATGATGTTGGTTCTGAACTGTTGCCCGAGGGATGGAATGACACTTGCAAGAGATATGCGCTGCGCTACATCAACAACGGGCGCCTATATCTTTTGATTGGACATATAACCGAAAGCTTCATGACGATGAATTTACTCGATGTTAAGGACACGAAAGTTTCAAATCTTACGCTAAACCCAGATGAAGTGGTGAAGGAAACCAAGGGTCCGCTCTCAGTTCTAATACCAGATGCCTCACTGATAGCGGATCGCTATCGCCGCGAGTTAGTTGAGCCGGTGAGTAGAGATAATCTTGCGCAGTCAAACACTTATTTAAGAAGTAGGTATTGATTCCTAATTTTTCGGGTTTTCAGGTATTCGACGGAAATACAAGGGAAGTGACTACACAGACGACGATTGTGCCGAATCCCACTTTTGGCGATCCGTTGACTATTGGTGGACCGATGCGGCCAGCCGGGTAAATTATGTGTTGATTTGAAAGATTTTTTCATGATTTCGTTTGTGAAGATGTAGCGTTTCAATAGACTAATCTATTGTAGGTGGAACGCTGCGACCAACAGGGTAAATTCAATGAATTTTTTCGGATATAACTTTAGTTGAATTTTGTACAATTGCGGTACACTTATATGCCAATGATTAGTCTATTGGAAAGCTCCAGTCATGGTGTAGTAAGGAAGTTATACTTCAATGGACAATTCCCTAACAACTTGCTACGATTTTTGGCTTTAATTTGTGTCATATCGATCACGTGCACGGATGTATTGGAATGGCAAAAATTAAAAAAAAAAAAGAAAATGAAGTAGCATTTTGCGAGGCGTTTGTTATTGTTATTCTTGCGGTAATGTGAGTCTATTTGCACGTTTATTGCGTTTAAAAACATGTGAGCTTTGTAGTTATGGAGTTCCTAGCGGCAGTAGACTCGAATATAGTACAGTGCGTCAGTAGTGTTCTAGTGGTGTTGCATTTTCTTAGTGTTATCTAAATAAATGAAATGTGAAACAATTGATTTCTTTTTTTTTTCAATTTCCAAACAGGTCATATCCGTTGGAGAATCGGCCTTTCGGTTTCCCAGACATTGGACGCAGCGACTTAGACCCACTTGGTCGCATCGGTCCTGGTAATCTGTTTCCGCAGCCGTCGCGACCCGACTTTAACAGTGGCTTGAATCCGCGCTTTGATCCGTTTAATCCCACTCCACGACACATGCGAACGGATCCAAATCCCGATCACCTAAATCCACCAAATTTTAATTACGATTTTTACATGTAAACACAAGCGAAAACAGCGAAATACCAACCATCAAATCCAGTTTCTCAGCTTGAAAAATTATTGAATTTGGTATACATATAATAACTGATCAATATATGTAGGATTACATAGGGTTACAGAAAATAAATAAACAAAAATAAAAACACAAATTCCACAATTGTTTATTAATTTAGATTTGAGAGTTTCAGAATGGTGTGTTGTTGCTTAGCTTCAGAGCGCTTGAGGTGCTAAGCTATCGACCGAATTATGTAGGTATACAAATGTGCTTTGGTAAATTTTCAAAGCATTTTCAAAAGATGTTGGACAGAGGAAACAAATAGTCAGAAATTAATGTTAAATTAATCGGTGAACTTTTCGAATATTCACTAGAAATACCATTGCGGTCATTTTGACGGGTTTTCATTTTTAAATATCTTATTTGCTTTAGTAATTCCATCAACTTTTGCTTTTATTATTTATTATTTTTTTATCGGGTTCTACAATTAGTTCTACAAATAAAATTAGCCAAATCCAATGTGTACTTTTCGAGATATCAGCGGATATAATATGTAGTCTTTGTAGGTATGGAAAACTTGCGGTCTTTCTAGTGTTAATACGGCGAGGGTGAAGGTTGGGAAGGGAATTAAATTTCATTCTTTCAGAAATTTGTTTATGTGTACTACAACCAATAAACGAATGAGGTTTTTGAAAGAAAAGTTTTCAGAACCCGATATTTTGCGGAATGGCCGCCAACTTTGTGCAGTTTAAGGCCTCTCGACTTTTTTCTCTGGGCTTCACTAAATCGCTGATTTATGGTAACAAACTAATAAAAATTCATCAATGGAGAATAACATTGAGTCAGACCCTTAGTGAGATCCAGCTCGACTAATGAAGGATATATGTACGAGTATGTAAGTATACAATTTTTGAAACTCAATAGTTTTTAACAAAATTTAATTGGCAATAAAGGTATCCGTCATACCTCACATACTATAAACTATAAAAAAAACTATAACTAATTTTATTCAAATTTAAAGCTCAGACACACTTAATGAAAACCCTTATAAATAGATAAAAGTCGCAAGTGGAAATTTTTGTGGGTTTTGATCAGCTGCTTTCACAATTTTGATAATTCCAATTCTATTTTTTTTCTTGAGGGTGGGCAGGAAGGCTACGAGCCTTCCGTCGCCCTCAGTCCATTTTAGACCATTGTACTGTACCCATGGAAGATAGGGAAGGAGAGGAGAGTGATATCTCATATTCATATTCCGATACTTACTACGATTCGTACCGTACTACAGTGGCGCACACAGGGAAGGGGTTTTGGGGTTGAAATCCCCCGATATATCTTTAAGTTAGTACAGAAATTTAATTTATTATTATTTAAAAATAAATTTAACTTATTATTACAGTATAATCTCGATAATTCGGACACTCGCTAATACGGACAACGCGGTAATCCGGACACTCAATTTCTATTGTAGTCTCTGTAATCCGGACACTCAATTTCTATTGTAGACTCTGTAATCCGGACACCAGTGTTTGGTTTTTAATTGTCCGGATTATCGAGATTATACTGTATTATATTTAATTTTCGCATATTTATTCAATCATCAATAAAACTACTCGACACAAAAAATGCACCTAAAAATAAAAGTGTTTCATAGACTAACTTTGGGCCGCTGAACACGAAACTGAAAATCAAACAATTTTTTCAAGAAGCGTTTTCGAAAAATCTTCGAAAAAACAATTTTTTCCCTGTTGTTTCAGTTATGAACATATATCTCGTATTCGAATCATCCGACTAACACAAACTGTCTGTCAGAAGATAATGCCTCAGCCTTTCCAGCGATGTACAGATTGTCCAAATCAGATGAGATTTGGGGAAGTTACTGACGGTCAAAGTTGTAAAAAAGTGAATTTTTCGACCATTTCCAAAAATCATAAATTTTCGAATGTTTTTTTTTATAGATAAAATAAATGATCTCCTTTGGTTTTAAAATCTTGGATGAAAGATATATTATTTGTGCAAATATTAAGCCTAACATCAATAGAATCGAAAGAAAAATGACAAAGTTATGATGCACTGAGTTAGAACACCAACTTTACATTTATTACACCGTGCGAAAAAAAATTTTTCCACTTATCTAAGGCATATAGATATATTAAATATATCTTGCACTTACCGATGTCAACTTGCCCGAAAAATGCATTGTTACGTAAATTGGTTGTGCTGGCCCACGTAGGCATAGTTCGTATCAAATTGTGGTAAAATAAAACACTCTGAAGTTCTTTAACACCGTAGTCACTTTATTTACAATTTTACTGCTCTTCAGTTGTCACTTATTTCACTTCACTTTATTCCTAGTCACTTTACTTCAATTTAATTTCTCTTATACGTGTTGTACCGTCGCTTGTCAAAACAAATCTGACTCACTGCGCTGTGATCGGTTGCCCTTTATACTTTTTTGCTCGGTGCGCAACTCTATCGAACATTCCAGCATTGCCTCGAATCGTCTCTACGGTGATACTGTGACGATAAGGCTTTCCGCGCTGCGTAACACGCAATCGCGCAGCAGAGTAATGATTATGCATCTCGCATAGGCAACATGGCATAGCAACAATAACTGGTCGGCCGCAATAGCATTGCCTACTTTTAGGGAACGGAATTACGCCAGAGATGATTCGAGGCGATGCTGGAATGTTCAAGGATGAGTCGTGCTCCGGCCAGGCAGGTATAAAAGGCCGCCAGGTACAGCGTAGCAGGCAGTCTGGATGAAGTAACATGTCCCATGTAATAGTCGCATAATCGGGGTGTCAAGTTTAGTCTATAAATATGTAATGGTAAATGAAGGACTTTGAAAGTAAGCGACCAAATATTAAATATGTGCAGATATGCAGTAATGGTGGTTTATAAAGGTCCTTCCAGACTCACTCACTGACATGTATACTTTTGAAGTTGTCAAGAAATTCGTCTACCTTGGCACCGGTCTCAGTCTCTCGACCGATGCACTCGATAGGACGCTTATTCTGCCCGTGCTTATTCTTCTCTATGGCGGAGAAGCATGGAGGCTGTTGCGGAACGACTTAGCAGTTCTTGGGGTGTTCGAGAGGAAGGTACTTTGCAAAATCTTCGTTCCTGCTCATATTGGCGACGACTACGAACGAACAACGAGCTCTATGAACTGTTTAAACACATGGACCTAGCGCAGCGATTCAAAATCCAGCGACTTCGCTGACTTGGCCATGTCTCCCGTATGGGCAATGAAGCTTGTCGTTGGTGGTCGACGGCGAAGAGGGAGACCGAGTCTCCGTTGGAAGGACCAAGTTGAGGACGTCCTGTCATTTCTTGGTGTGACCAACTGAAGCAGAGGCGCCTGGAGAGAACTTCTGCGTCTGACCGTTACTCGGTAACGGATTATAATGACCAGTTAAGCAAGAAAGTAAATAAGTTCTGTCATTTAAGTGGAGTTTTTTTTCCGGGTTAGAAGAGGTCCCCAAGCATGACATATCATCGATCACTTTTACGTCGATACGCAACACTGAGGAACTCAAACTGGTATCGCTAGAGACCCTAACCTAAATGGAGTTGAATCGAACGTAGAACGTAGATGTCTGTTGTTTATTTGGAAGAAAGTTCAAGTCTATCTTTTATCGGTGCTAATAACTAAATTATAAATTGAATTCTGGCTGTGAATATGGCTTAATAAAAGCTTTTTGAACTATTCAGTATTTGTGCGTTCAGAGCTTGTAAAGATTGTAATGATTGTCGAGAAGAACGCTTCACGAGCGTGCAAAAATTACATATGTATTGATTTGTAATGAAATTTTCAATAATTCATTGTTAATTGCGTACTTATGAAACTAATTGTCGTATTGTTTATACAATAAGTTTATGTACGAGTATATTCAGGTATTAATTATATAGGATGAAAAGTTCCTTATAATGTGAAATCAAAATTTGTAGATAATTTTAAAGTTTGTAGATTAAAAACTTGTGAAAAATTGGCTGATAACGCATGACTAAGACATGTCTGATAAAATGCCCGGCTAGCTGCCGAGTGTAGAACTTCCGAACAGAGAACAGTTTTTAGTTTTCGACTTTGCAGCTTGCAGCTTTTTTGTATGGTTGGTTGGTGGCTTGGAAAAATCTATATTAGCTGACACATTGCTATCAGCAATCTTGCTTTAAAGCTCGCTTTTTATAGCTTTTAGTAGTTTTACCATGTATTTTTTTATGTTACATGTAACAAAGAATGTTTTAACTGATCAAAGAGTTATTGAAAAACCAATGAATGAAAAAGTTGTTAAACAGTTTCTGTATTTGTAGTTAGATAAGCTGACAGATGGCACTGATATAGATTAGGTTTTTCCTATCTTACGAAAATTTTAGTATTATTTTTATTTATTATAGCTATTTAATAACGTATATCTCTGTGAGCAGAAGCAATAATCGCTAAAGTCTATAAGTATTATTTTAAGCATGACGCTTTAAAGGAATATAACAGCACCATAAGTCGACTTAAGCGTTTGCCCTTTTTGACCCCAGATATCCATTTCGATGTTAAAATTTCGATTGGTTGTTTGTTCAAATCTGAAACATTATGTAGTGTCTTCCGAACTGAAGAGTAAATTACAATTTTATAAATATTACACTGCGCAACAGCATGTCTGTTGCATGGAGTTTTTTACATGAATCTGAATCGTTTTTCCACACTGATTTCTAAACCATACTCCGTTTTTATGTAACAGCTCTAGTTTTCGCAAAAACTGGGCGTGTCACTTTTACGAATTTTCCTCGACTTTTTTCACATTTTCAACTTTAATTTCTGAACCAATAATCCTATCAACATGATTTTTAAATAGTTGCACTAACAACATCTCACGTCATCTTTTCTGATATTAATCAATTTTATGCGTTCTAAATTGGCGTTGTAATAGGGTTTCAAAGTAGTAGGAAAATATTGAATTTCAAGGCGTTTTTTCTGGTGGCGAAAATTGTACAGATGTTTCATAAATCAAGTTACGAAGTATATGAATATCTTAAGAAACATCAAGAAATACAAAACAGCCAAGTTATTTGGCGGAATACACATTCGCATCGAAATAATAGCAAAAATGTACCATAGTCATTTTCATCAAAATGTGTGAAATTTCCTTAAAAAATTAGGTGCCTAAAAATATGCAAAGTTTTTAATTTCTTTTGTTTCGAGCAATTCAAAATCTTTTTATTTTTTGCTTGTGTTTCAGACTGGAAATGTAACATATAAAAGAGCATATATTGAGGCTCCTAATTTTTTAAGGAAATTTCACACATTTTGATGAAAATGACTATGGTACATTTTTGCTATTATTTCGATGCGAATGTGTATTCCGCCAAATAACTTGGCTGTTTTGTATTGCTTGATGTTTCTTCTTAAGAAACTTGATTTATGAAACATCTGTACAATTTTCGCCATCAGAAAAAACGCCTTGAAATTCAATATTTTCCTACTTTGAGGTCCAATTACCGCGGCATTTTAAAACTTATAAGCCGTGCGGTGTTGTTAGTGCGATAAGGTGAAAATCATGTCAAACCAAAAAGGTTTAGAAATTATGACACTAACTAGAGCTGCTAGAAAAAATCTGAGGATAGATTCGAAATCAGCGCACCCAAATTAATAAAAAACAGTAGAAAAACTCCATGCAACAGAAAAAAGTGTTTTTTTGTTGTGCTGTGTTATTTTCGAATAAAACCTCAAAAATAAATGGAACGAAAGCATTGCTTCGTTTGAAAGTGACGGACTCTTTTAGGCATTTTTTTTTAGCAGGGGACATCCCCGTTGCGTTGATCAGTTAAAAAAATAACAATAAAACCTACCAATAAAACGATTGTGTAGTGTGTATAGCGCTGTGCAACAAACATTTTCAGACGTACGAAAATATTTAATTTAAAAGAAGAAGTCAAATATCCATGTTTTTTAGAAGCATTGAAGAAAACATTGCTTTTAGAAGAATGAGTTTTTATTTCTATGTTCCATACTTTATTTGTTTTTTTTATTTTGTTTACTTACAAATATCAGTAAATTTTTGAAATGAGTGAAGCTAGTACTTTTGTTTTTTGTTGCATGGTGCCATGATTTATCAAGTCAAGCGTTATCTGTTGTATTGGCAGTAAAGCTTTGCCAATAGAATGTTTTTCTTGCAAAATTTCAAAAGTAACATTATTTTACTTTTACTAGTCGTGCGACGCTAAGCGGTATTATTCAAGTTGTGATATTAAAACGCACATAAAAAGTGTATATTATTTTTTAACTTAAACTTTCACTTATTATTATCCATTTATTTTAAAATATTTGTTTATGTAGATGTGAAGTGCATTTTTTTAAAATTTCCATTCAGCTCTCAACTTAATCTACAGTACCTACTTGAATAATTTTAGTAATGAATTTGTTTTCCTTTCCCAAAACATCAGCGTTATAATTCAAAATGAGCGAAAATTTCAGTGGCTGGGAACTGCTGTTGAAAACTATTGAAGAGAATATCAACAAACATTCCGATTTACCGGTGGTGCTCATACATTATCTGCTCACGAAGCGCTTCAAGTGGAATTGTGTTGGCATTGGTGAAGATGTGAGTAATGCGAAATTCTGCTTAATATAATAAAGATATAAGAATTGTTCCTTCAACTTACGTTCGTATAGAAAACCCTGTCAGCGGACGAAGAGGGTTGTGAATTGCTGCCCGATGGTTGGAATAGTCTGGAGTCCAAATATGCCTTGCGTTACATTTATGCCGGCCAGTTGTTCATATTGTACGGTTATTGCATCGAAGAGTTGATGATTTTGAACATATTTGACGTGAAGGCAACTAAGGCCTCCAATATTGGTCTTGATTTGGGCAAATGTGTGAAGCAAATCAAGGCATCCAAAATAACCGACATGATGCCAAATGTGGTGGAAATAGTTGAACGCTGTGCTAATGAATTAATAGTTCCAGTAAGTATTAGAAAACGAAATATACAATAATGGATTTATCAATTTTTCCATTCAGTCATAACTAGTTGAGACGTTATAGTTAATAATAACTTCTAGTTGTATTTTTATATAAATCAAATACTTGATTTACTACTGCACAGTTACCTGAACAATACTTCAGCGCATTGCAATGGTCGCAGAATTTTAATACCTTATGTGTTTTTTTATATCGTACAACAGGTTATTCCAATAGCAGCAACTCCAGTTGTAGACAAAAAGCAGTAAGTCATATGATTGTACACATCGTAATGTTCAATTTGAACTCCATAACAATGTGTGCTCAATTCACTGACTTTCTTGTTTCAGATCTTCAATTCACACACATTGGTTTAGTTCCAATTGCCCAGTTATTTCAGACGAGGAAAGACGAAACACCCCACTTCCACCGTACAATCCATGGTTACCCTGTTCTGTTGTTATTCCGAGACCATTGCCCTGGCTGGATCCTCGAATCCCATTCTACCATGAAACAGCGTAAGTTGTCTAATTTTATGTCATGTAATTTGTAATGAATTTTTGCCTTTATCGCTTTTCCTGTAGCTCGACATATAGGAATATGCACAGAGGTGACCTGCTGAGATATAATCAGCAGTATCCAAGGTTTATAAATTACAGGTTACGCCACTCGCCATGTTGTGACGTAGAATGAGCAATTCGTAATGTTGCCACATTTATATATTATTTATTCGTATTTTATGAATACAAAAAATGGATAAAATTATAAAATAATTCCATATGCATATGTACATATTTCAATTTCCTAAATTTTCATGTGCTTTCCGAAGCAAAAACAAAATAATTCAAGTCGGTTGTAATAAACAAAAAGTTCCTAGGATATATTTAAATTGTATACAATTGTTAAAACGTATTGTATGGAACCTCTTTTTCTCGGTTTTGTTTACATTTCCTAGCATTTGGCAAACTCGACCAATCAGAGCTCGCTTCTGTGTGACGTCACACGAGCACAACAAATTGTTTGACGTGTTTGCTGCCTATGAACGATTTCCAAGGCAGCAAACACTGGCTTCTCCAAATTTGGAAATATTTCAAGGTATACAAGGGTTACATTTTTAGTATTATTCAAGCAAATTTCTTTTTAAAATTCAATGAAATTTTCATAGACTAATATCAACGAAAATCAACCTTTACAAGAAAACATTTGATGCGATTGGTTTTATTTTTATTTTTATTAAAACTTTACAATTTTATTCACGTTCATCATAATAATTAATTATACAAGAAATAAGAACGTAGGTATATTAAGATGACATATGCATACGGATATGTATGAATGTAAAAGTAATTTGAGCATTCAGGGTATTCGTATTGAGCGGCTGTTCGCGGAGCCTGAACACACGCAGCCGCGTTCCTGCGCCAATCAGTGCTGTGTCCACGAATAGGCGTACATATGCTATATGTAGTGAAATTATGCTAGAATTTCTTTACGACTTAGCGGCTAACTTACGAGCTAACACATACATGCATACATTACTTTTACAACTACAATATTTTTATTGTTTCTCTCATATTTTTTGACTTGGTGTCGCAACGAAAAGTGAGACTTTTTCTTAATGCATTTTTATTTTCTAAAAAACTACAAAAAGAAGTGGAATAAAAAACAGAAAAGTTTAATATTTGGCCATTTAATATAGCTTAGAATGGAAAAAAATTTAGCACTTGGATTTTTCGCAGTCAGTGGGAGAATGAGAGAGCGAGAAGGGAAGAAAAACTTGGAAACATTTGACCATTTTGAGATAGAGCCAAAATGTTCGAAAAATAAGGAAACGTTTTTAGGTAGCAAAATGTAAATATTTAGTTGAATATAACACATGAACCGTTCACATGTTAAATCGTTTAATTACAGTTTTTGAAACTTTCCAAAACATTTATGAAAACATTGAAAATTCAATTTGTCAAAATATTAAAAACATTTTCAATAATTTAAACATTTAACTAAAAAATATAAAAAATTCGATACATTGAAATTAAATATTAAAAAATTAAAACATTGAATCTAGATTAAAAAAATATATATATGATGTATTTAATATTGAAAATAAATATCAAATATGTTTTTAATATTATATTTAAAATAAATATTAAAAATATTTTTTTTATATTTTATATTTAAATAATAAAAAAATATGTTTTTAATATTGAAAATAATTGAAATATTTTTAATATTTAATATTAATATATTTTTAATACTTAAAATAAATATTAGAAATAATTTATGTTATAAAAATAGTTTTATATTTTCATTATTACATTGGAAAAAAATATTTTAAATTTAAAAAATATTTTAAATTTTTTAATAAAACTAAATAAACAAATTTGTTTTAATATTTAACCAAATTGTTTAGTATTAAAAACAATTTTTTGCTTCTATAAATTTAAAAACATTTGAATATTAAAGTCTATTTTTCTTATTTATTTTCAATATTAAAAACATAAGCATTTTTTTATTAAAAATTAAAGAATAGTATACGAAATATGTTTAATAAACAGATAAAATAAATATTTTTAATAATTATTTTCAATATTACCAATATAAAAATAGGTAAAAAATATTTACAAAATATTTTTAATACTGAAAATAAATATTAAAAATATTTTATCTATTTATTGAAAATATATTTTATAATATTTGTTCAATATTAAATATATAAAAAAAATCGAAATATTTTACAAATATTTTTATATGTTTAATATTTACAATTTTTAATACCAAAATTTTGTATTTATTTATCAAACAAATTTTTTTAAGTAGGTATTTATTTTCAATACAATAAATACAGTCGTGTCTGGGTATAGTGAACACCCTATATAGTGAACACCTCGATCTAAATCATGAACAAAATTTTGAAAGCAATTTCAAGCAAAAAGCAAAAAGTGTATTTTGAGCAAATAAGACGAGTTTTTGAACAAAAATTTTAACCTTGATATAGTGAACAACCTCAATACTGTCAACAGGCCTTGCAATAATTAGTTCACTATATCCAGACACGACTGTATAAAAATATTTTTAGGATGATTTTTATTTATTTTAAATATATATATTTCTAAATATAAAATATATATAAATAAAATGTATAAAAAAATAAAAATATATATATTTTTATACAAATATTTTTGATGTTTATTTTCAATATTAAATATATGAAATTATTTGCATAATATAAAAAATATTTTTAATATTTATTTTCGATATTAAAGACATGAATGCCAGAGTAGATCAAAATTTTAAAAATATAATTTTTGGAACGGAAGCATTGCTTTTTTCGAGTTTTTATAAAAATATATTTGATATTTATTTTCAATATTAAAACTATGGAAATATTTGTTGTGAAATTTTTTAATATTAAATAAAAATGTAATATTATTTTAAAAATGTTGTATTTTTAGTTTTTTGATAATAAATATTAAAATGTTCTGTTTATTTGAATAATTTTGTTTTTTTGACAAATATTTTTTTCATTTAAAATTTTTTATTAATATTTTTTTGAATTTTGATATTCAAAATATATTTAAATATTAAAAATAATTTTTTTGATTTGTTTAGTTTAAAATTTCTTACTGTTAATATTTTTATACTTTTTAATATTGATTTTTAACACATCAAAATGTTTTAATAAATAAACCATAATTATTGTTTTGAATTCTTATACTTTTTAAGTATGAAATTATTAACAATTAAAAATGTAAAACTGAAAATATCGAAACATTAATTTTTAATATTAAAATATATTTTGAATACAGAGGCATATTTTTAATATTTATTTTAAAGGAAAATAAAAATATTAAACGTTTTTTATTCAGTATGGAAAATGTTTTTAACATTGGAAATCATTTTAATATTTTGACAGCACAAATCACTTCATTCAGTTTTGAAAGTGTTGTTTGTGTTCACACAAATATTTACTTTTAATATTTACATTTAATATTTAAACAATGTAATTATTCGATTTGGCGCGTGAATGCCTCATACATGTCATGATAGTTACTAATGTTCTAAATTTAAAATGTTATTTTCAGATGAACCACGCTTGCATTCCATATTGAACAATAGATTTCGAAATGGCGAACACAATTCCTAAAAATGTTGTTTCTATACTTAAGCAGAGCATTTAAAGTTCTACAATAACTCAGTTGCATTCGAAGAAAAATGGCAAAAATGTCCTTTTCATTTGAAATTCGCTTGAAATTAAAATTTTCACGCCATTGTTCTAGATTTTATATAACATTTTATTATTTCTCATACACGCTGTATGTATGTATTTATCGAATAGTATATATCATATGTATGAAATACAAATATATATCAAATATGGACCACCATACCAGTCATCGTACTGACAAGTGTAGAGCAAAATTCAAACTGTATGCGCTGTACTTAGAAACACGGTCTATGTAATAATTAAAACTATGTCCTTTAAATATTGAGCAATAAAAATCTGCATATTGATAGTTTTCTATGCAAGACGCCATGAACTGTACAGAGTCTGTTCAGTTGTAGCATAGAAACCGGACAGTATGCATAAACTTCGTGTATTCATGTCTGAAATATGGTATTTCATAATGAAGAAACAAGCAAACGATTTATTTGACTTATACTTACATAAAATACATAATATGCAAAACACTTAATTATGTAAAACATTGCTATAGTTACTGATTGCTGCTTCAAAACTCCGTGTCTGTGTGTTAAACATTATAGAACTAGTAAAAATAGTGTTTATGTCAAGGTTACGGATCACTTTAACATTAATTCCAAACGTAAACTGCAACATTGTTGTTGTTGACGCGCTCAGTGTTGGCGTCAATCCCATTCGCCGATGTACATGGTGCGCGGTGTGGGCACGTAGCCGCGCGTCGGTAAGGGCACACGTCCATAGATGTGGTTGTAAGGCGATTCGACTATATCGGCATCTGTAATAGTAATGATTTGTATAAATAAAAATTGCACAAAAATTGTAGATATATTAACAATTATGGAATGCAATGTAAATAAATATTTTGGTGTTAAAAATATGAATAATGGGGATATTGAAAATGATTGGTACTGTCCCAGTCCGCATTGAACGGTTCGTACTTCATTACATTGCATGGATATAAATCGTGCGATCTAGCTGTACATCTGTTCAAGTAGCTGTCTATATATCTATATGTTTCTAGTGAATAGCCTTAGTCAATCGAAATCGAAATCAGTTTAAGATCAACGGAATTCTTTATGAGACCGTATTGACACCTTTTCGGAGGTTGTAGTGGCTTTTCATAGCGATTGCATTTCATTTTCGAGTATTTGTTTGTTTTGAATTAACCAACACTTTGGATACTTTTTTTTCAGATGAAGATGATTATTTGTTTTTAATGAAGCAACTTAATTAAGTACAAATCACCTCTTGAGTCTTTTTTCAGTTGATTGGTTGAAAAAATGGTCAAAAGAAATCCATTATTTTTCCAATACATGGGTTTAGTAATTTGTATCTCTCGTATTAAAAGATAAGATTTCGCACTAGAAAAACTTCTCATATAGCTACGTGATTGCTTGACTGAGTTTTGATGAAAGATGGACATGAATAATATTTATGGTTCTGATACTATGACATGGGAATCGTGCACTATGAGCTGCTCCCCTACGTCCAAATTTTTAATTCGGACCTGTACCGTCAACAAATGGATCGTTTAAAGGAAGCAATCATTCAGAAATGGCCAACTTTGGCCAATAGGAGACAAATTGTGTTCAATCAGGACAACGCTAGGATACACACATCGATAGTGAGTCGCCAGAAGTTGCTGGAGCTTGATTGGAAGATTCTTATGCATCCACCTTATAGTCTGGACCTGGCTCCAAGTGATTGCTACTTGTTTCTATCTACGGAAAACGATTTTGCTGGTGAAAATATTGCCTCAAGAGAAGCTTGTAAAAATCGACTGACCCGGTTTTTGCCAGTAGGGACGAGAATTTTTATAAGAGAGACATTAGGTTAGGTTAGGTAAAGGTGACAATCTGGGCATGGGGCTTGCCGAAAGACTTAGGCCACAAAATGGCCCCGTTGTGGCACTACAAGGAGAAAATAATCTGTCTTCTTGCAAGTTGGAGAGCCCATACAAGCCAATATGAGTTGTGAATACACCCTAGCAAGTTCTAACCCTAACCTTCATAATAGCAACCTGCTATTGAACAAAACGTTGCATATTTGAGCTAAATCGGATCATTCTAACTATTCTATATGCATCCTATGTACTATATAGTCATTTAAAAGCCGAATTTCTACAAGAACAATGCCTCTTCCTTTCTTCTTCCTTCATTTAAATAAGACAAAGGACGTATTGACTTTTAATTTACAAATGCACATAGACACACAAACGGACAAAGAAGTGACCATAGATGCCTAAGCCAAATCTTCCGAATATTCAAATATATTTTTCCATGTTCCAGTAAAGATGTTAAAACTACTTATTCTTAATTTGCAATGAAGAGCAAATTCTCATCCCAAAATAACAACAACAATAATAAAATTATAGTGTTAACTTTACGCCAGAGTTTTAAGCAATTCCATAGATACAAATCAAAGCTAACACTTTGCACTTTTCCCGCTAAAACATAAATTAATAAAAAACCCAACACTGAACAGTATTTGAAACCTTAAAAGCGATATTTTGGGAAAACGCAAAATTATATTTACAGCAACAAATAATTTAAAATAGTTCCCGAACACCTAGCAAATTGCTTCCGTTGCTGCTTAACCCATCAGTACATGGACATGGTTTTAATTTTATACAAATTTTTTGAATTTTTTTGTTTTTGAATATTTGCAACATATGTTGAAATGGAAAAAGTTTTTGTAAATACCAAACAGTGAAAATCAGTTGTTAAAAAGGCTAAACAAATAACATCATCCTAACACCAATGGGCTAAAAAGTAGCGGTGAAGTTCCAAGCAACAGTCAACACCGAACGAAAACCCCATAAGAAATTGAACGAAAATTTTTGGCAAACCTAGAAGCCTTTAAAAAATCGAAACTGTCTTTAGTTGGTTCTCGCTCGCTTTTCCCCGTTGGTCATTGTATGTGTACTGGTCGTGGTTGTTGTTGGTGTTATGGTTGCAATTGTCGTCACGAGTTGGCGTTCTTCTTCTTCTTCTTCTTGCTATCGATTATCGTTTTCAATAATCGAGTATTTGAATTTTCTTCAAGCTGAGACTGCGCGGTTTGCGAGGCTTTAAATAACCGTAAATGGATTCCATGTCACTAATGTCAATGCGGCTGCTGGAACGGCCTCGTTCTTGTTGTTGTTGTTGCAAATGATCGCTGTCAATTCGCAATGTCGGTATGTTGGCCTCAACTCTTGTTGGTGATATTTTTCTACCTTGTGTTGTTGTTGTTGTTGTTGGTGGTAGTTTTGTTGTAGTTGCTAATTGTGTTCTGTTTGGCGTCACTTCGTTGTCATTAGAATTGTTGTTGTTGCTATTGTTATTGTTCGATTTGTTACTGTTGTTGTTGTTATTATTGTTTGTCTTAGTGCTATTGTTGTTGACATCTTTCTTGTTATTGTCTCTGTTAATTTTGCAAAAATTTCTTAGCTGTCGCTTTTTGTCATTTCCCAGCGGCGTTGCATTGTTCAGATTTTGTTGTTTTGTTTGCGGTTCGTTGTTAAGTTTCTTGACGTTTGTGACGTCACTGTTGGCTTTTGGCACTTTGTTGTCGTTGTTATGGCGTTCGTTTTTATTGGTGTTATTGTTTTTATTGTTGTTGTTGCTGCATTTTTGGCTATTTTCCTTATTGCCAACAACAAATGCATTGCGTTTCTTGCCCCGCCAACATGGCGCCGGCAGGCTTGGTTCTTGCACTATTGTTGTTTTTGCTGCAGCGGCTGCTGTCATCGGTTCGGGCAGTTCGCAGTTGCTCACTTTGCGGCTGTGCTCTTGTTTGTTGTTCATTATTGATTGTTTTCGTTTAGTCAGCAGTTCGAGTTTGTTGTTGTTGTTGTTGCTGCTGCTGTTCTCGTACATCCGGTTGGCATCGTTGGATTTGCGTAAGCGATCGTAAATGTTCGTGGTGGAGGGCGCTTTGCTGATGCGCCTGCGCCCGCCATACATGTAAAGCGTGCCTTCCTCGGTCGGCTGCTCGAAGAAGCTTTCGATCGAGAGCGACTTGTGGCGTAGCAAACGCCCACCACCGCCACAATACGTGTCCTTGTCCGCGTCGACGTCGACGTTCGAGCTGCAGTTGTCGTTGGCGTCGTGCCTGCCGCATTGGCGTTCACTACAGTCGCGTTCGGTCGGGAATTGCGGCGGTGTTGGCGAGCGCAGCCGCCGTAGTCGCGTCTTTCTGTCCACGTACTTGTGGGAGCGTTCCGCTGGTGGCAGCTGGCTGAGGCGGTAATAGTATGATTGGCTGGCAGCCGCGCTCGATCCCAAGGCATAGCCGTAGTCATTGTCGTGGTTGCTGAAGCCGCTGTCAGCGCCGCTACTGAGTCGTGGCTTGGGCGGCTGTTGCGTCTGTGTCGGTTTCGTTGTCGGCATCGGTCGGCTGTCCCTGTCCGTTGCCAACAGATGCCGCTTCGGCACTTGCTGCTGTCGCGTGCGCCGCGGCCGTTGCGGCACTTCCCTCTCAAAGTCGTCCAAATCAAAGTCAAACTCAAAGCTATCGTCATTGTTGCGTTGCTGTGCTTTCTGTTGCTGTTGTTGTGTCAGTTCTTGTCTGCTGTCATAGCGCGCATAGTGGCTGTTGTCGTAGAGCGAATCGTCGCCGCAGCCGTTGCGTTGGTTCAGCACGGAAATGTCGCTCTCGCTGCACCATTTGACCACGCCCACGCCACCACAGCTGCCTCCAGCGCCATTGCGCTGCGGCAGACGTGTTGGCGGCGGCGGCAGTGCGAGCATATCAGTCGACAGCGCGCCGCTTAAGCGCTGATGCATCTGCAGCTGCTGCTGACTGAGACTGCGCGGCGGTCGCGCCGGCTGCACTGCGCCGAAGAGCGGCGCGAGCGTGTAGCAGCTCATGCAGTTGCAACTGCTGCTGTCGGCGCCCACACGACTATCCGTGCCGCGTCGCCTTCTCGTCGCCAGACGAATGCGATGCGGCGAGACGGCTTGCTGCAGCTCGCGACTCACGTGACGTGTGTGTGCGCGTGTGGCACGCGTCAGTGGCGGCAGCTGTTCGCGCTCAGTGTTGCCCTCTTCCAGCGCCACGCCAACGCCAGCTGCGCCAGTGGCAAAGTGCGGCGGTTGACAAGCGAAAACGTCCGCAACGCCGGACGATGCCAGCTGCGGACGGCGCATGCAGTTGCGGCCATGGTGTCGGTGGTGGTGATGGTGGTGGTGATGGTGCGGCTGCTGCTGTTGGCGCTGTTGCAGCGGCGCGGTCGATGGTTGCTGCAGCTGTTGCAGTTGCTGCAGCTGTAGCTGCGTCTGGAATTGTCGTTCACGGTCAGCGACATAGTTGCCGTTAATCGTATGTCCGAGTCCGTGTCCGTTCGTGCCATGGGCCGCGTCCACCGGCAGCAGCGGCACGGTGGACAGCAGCGGCGTCAGTGATTGCGGTTGACTGAGTGCGTGGTGTTGGTGATGGTGGTCCATGAGAAAGTTGGTTGTCGCCGCCGTGGCGGACATCTGACTATAAATACCTATGCCGCTCTCGTAGCTGCGCGTCTGCCACATTTGGTGCTGCTGCTGGTGATGGTGGTGGTGGGCCGCGGCGGCGGCCGCTGCTGCAGCCGGATGGTGATGGTGTACGGCGTGTGCGGCGGCGGCGGCCATCATCTGTTGCTGCTGAATGTGATGCGGATGCATGTGCGGCGGCGGTGGCGCATGCATGGCCGGATGCAATGTCGGTGCCGACGAGATGTGAATCATTGAAGCCTTCTTTTGGGTAAGGGTGTTCAAGTTGCCGTTGTTGTTGCCGTTGCTGACGCCATTGGTGCTGACAATGCTGTTCGGATGGCTGTTGCCGCCGCCGTCTTTGTGATCCTTGGACGGTTTCGACGATTTGACAAAGTTGGGAACGCGTGCGCGCAGGCCGCAATAGTACGGATCATCTGGAAGAGACGAAAGCGGGCGGCAAGAATGTGTCAAAGCGATGATTACATGTGGAAGTGCATATCGTTTGTGCTTACCATATTTTTTATTGTCTTTGCCTTTGTCCGATTTGCCGCGTGACAATTTGATTCGCGTGTCCACTTCAATGTCGTCATAGTCAGGCTGGGAGAGTGAATAATATATGAACATTAATGAAAGAAAAGTAACAAAACATGGGTGTTTGAATGTTTAAAGGAGGCCTAAAAGTATGCTGCGTTAAGCCAGCCAGCATCACTATGAGTGGAATAACTAATCGTAATAACTAATAACCAGGGAAAGGATTTTGTGGAAATTGCCTTTTTTGTTTGCTGCTAGATAAAGCATTTCTGATTGAAAATGGGCACGAATTAGGTCCTCCTGATGAGAAATATACTACTTTTATTTTGCCTTCTTTTGCCTTAAAAAGGCAGTGTGCCTGTTTCACCCATAAATGCCTTTTTTTAGTGCTTATTTTACCTATAAATGCCACAAAATGCCTTTTTCAAGATTTGTCGAGCGCCTTTTTATTTTTCTTTCGTTTTTAATATTTTCCACCTTTTGTTTCGCAAAAATACCTTGAAACTAAAAAAAAATTAAGTGGCAACATTGCAATTTCGTTAACTTATCGATGTTTTTACATTGATTTGATCATTCCTAAGCCGTTATTTGTTGTTGTGCAGTGGAAAATTTAAAGAAAAAAACATGCCAAAATCAAAAAGTTCGGTTAGCGCAAAAATTTCCGCGCTGATAGGAGAGTTTGGTGGTGCTGAGAGAGGTGCTGAAATCCTTTCTTTTATTTATTTTTTTGTGATACAAGTACGGCTTTTATGCTTTTATATGAGAAGTTAAAATATGAATTTAAAATATGTGCCTACATTTCAATTAAAATATCTTAGTTTTAGTTTTTAAACTATCTTTGAAAACCTTGATGTACCTTTTCTTTTACAAAAAACGAGGTATAAATATTGTATGTTGCATACGTCAGATGAAATAAAATTATTAAAAAATACATACCGTTTCCCCCTTTTTTTTAGATTTTCTAGTATTTTTTTCTTATTTTTAAATGCCTGTTTTTGCCTTTTTAACAGTTTTTAATGCCCTATTTTGCCTTTTTAGGCAGTTTTTAGTGCCTTTTTCTGCCTTTTTGGCAGTTTTTAGTGCCTTTCCGTGCCTTTTTTGCTATTTTATTTTGCCTTTTTTATAGGTTTTTAGGTCCTCAAAATCCTTTCCCTGCTAATAACTAATAACTAGAATAATAACTAATAACTAGAATAGTTAGTGACGTGTCAAGCAGTGACGTGTTGCTGACGCTTTATGAGTTGCAACAAAAGTGAAGGGCAGAATAAAGTTTTCTTTGGGAATCTAACTTTCAGTGATTTTGCTGTGGTACCTATCACAATTAAAGATTTCACTATGGACTTTGGCTAAGGTCGAGTAAACATAGTGACAAAGTTATATTCATGGGGCACAGGTCTTTGTATTTTTTTTTACAAAATCTCGTTGTTTATTGGAGCTGTCAGTGCCAAACGGTACACAATTGACAGTTCATTGCGATGGTTGGCGCAATTCACTTCAAGCGTATTTAAATAATAGCAGTTGTTACGTTCAGTCTTGGTTCAGTGAAGCGACTCGTATCAGACCTTGAAATTGCAGTAAATATTTGAAAGAAAAAACGGGCAGCATAACTGTTGATTGGTTACCCAATGGTAGCCAGCAATTGACAGCTGTAAATATTGATACACTTGTGTGTGTTTGATTGACAGCAGTACGGAATAGCAATGTTATTAGAAAGGGGACTGATCACTGAAGAAGGCAAGTGAGCAGGGGCGGATTCAGAATAATATTTTGTGGGGGGGCTGGGGTTTCAAAAAGTAATTCTTTAATATTCATTAATGTTTATGCATATTCCTTTTAATTTGTATGTAGTTTTAAAGTAGACCCTAATTTTTCGGGGGGGGCGCACAGTGATTCGTTCCATAGACAAAATTAAAAAAATTTATAGTCTCAGAATTTAATGATTTTGATGTAATTTGAAAGGTAAAACTCCAACTAAGAAAACCCAAAAAAATCTGTGCAAAAAATTCATTAGTGTCTGTACAAAAGCGGCTCAAAGTTGAAACTTTTTTCACAAAAAAATGTAAACATACGTGGGTGGTCCGATAAGTACTCGTACTTAGCCTACAAAAGAAAAACGAAAATTTTGGAAAAGAGGCGATTTATTTCTCAACGTAGTCTCCTTTCAACTCGATACACTTGACCCAGCGATGCTCCAACTTCTTTAACCCGTCTGAAAAATACGTTTTCTGGAGGCCTCCGTGGCGGCGATAGCCTCCTCATTCGACTCAAATTTCTGCCCGGCGAGCGACTTTTTCAAGTTTGGAAACAAAAAGAAGTCACGCGGGGCCAAATCTGGAGAATACGGTGGATGGGGTAGCTGTTCGTAGCCTAATGCGACCAATTTGGCCTTGACGACGGCGGAGGTGTGAGCGATATTGCTCTTTTTCCATTTTTCTAAAATCCGCGGACACAAAACTACAAATCCAATATGGCTGAAATTTTGACAGTAGCCGTCTACGAGGATGTACTACACGATAGTAAATAGTGTAATAGTAAATAGTAAAATAGTCTCTTACGATAGTGGCACCATCGGGCGGTGGGGCTAAGTACTTATCGGACTGCCCACGTATATTTTCTGTTTTTTAGTCTATTGAATAAAAAATTTTAAAAATAATAGATTAAGAAATAAAGTGGCCATTTCCGCTTTTAATATTTTCTTAAAATTTACAAAGCTGAGGCTTTTAGTTCACTTTTAATTCAAAATATTTTTTAAATTAAAATTCTGAAAATTCGCAAAACTTAGAGGAAAATATCTAAAAAGTATGTGAAAGTATGTTCCTGGATTTTTTTTTAATTTTAAGAAGCATTCTTTCTTTGTCGGATAATGTAATTACATCCTCCGATATCTTCCGATCTCAGAAAATAATATAATTCTATTTGAAAAGTGGTCTAAACACCTATTTTTCGACAAAATTTATTTTTTTCATCCCTAAAAGTATGCAATCAGCATGAAAAATTGAGAAAACTGCAAAAAAGCTAAACATACGTCTATTATTATCGTTTTTATTGCAAAACTAAAGGGTCCTAAGACGATTTCTGTTACTCTTTGCAATTATCAATGTTGGCGTTACCGATTAAATCTGAAAAATCTAGCCAACACACTCGATGCTATAGCTCACCAAAAATGACGAAAATTGCAAATTTAAGTCTCAGACATTGCCAAACTACAAAAGTTTAAGCAAAACAAAATAGAGATTTCAATTCAGCAGACCATGATTAACTAGTATACCAAATTTTATGAAGAACGGACCACTCCTTCTAATTTTGTCCCGCGGTTGTATGGAGTCGAATCACTGTGGGGCGGTTCAACTCCCAAAAACCACCCCCTGAATCCGCCACTGCAACTGAGGCAACTAAATACCGACTAATGAGGTTATGCGTATTTAGTTAGGAAAATAATCTAAAATTTTATCATAATAAAACTTTAAATTAAAAGGAACCTTAGAGAATTCTGTACAAACGTACTTAAAAAAAATGTAACCTAGTGAAAAAAATTAAAAAAAATTAGTAGCAACCCGCTAGCCGATTTGTACTCTGCAACCACTCCTACAAAACCCAACCCGTCTCCCACTGCCCGTCTTCACGTACCTTCGGTATGATGTCATGTGCGTAGATATTGTCGCGTGGCGGCAATTTCGGCGGCTTCTCGCTGCGTTTGTGCGCCAATTGTTGTGTCTGCAGCAGCAGTTGCTCACGCGTGGCGGCCACATGTCCGCCGCTGCTGCCGTTGCTGCCGCCGTTCAGATGCATATTGCCATTGGTGCCGTTTGACTGGGGCTGCTGTTGCGACTGCGGCGGCTGATGGTGATGACCGTTGCTGCCCGCACCGAAGCCAGAGCTGCCCGAACTGCCGCCGCTGCCGTTGCCGGCCACGCTGTACGGATCCTCGTCGGGTATGGGTATTCTGGGGCGATTCTTGATGTCCACCATGGGGCGTTGCACTGTAATAACAATGTTATTGGTGTATTGTTGTTGGCAACTGCAACGCGGGCATAAATCAATAATTGCAATTGCGGCCGACAAACGAAATAGAAACATTTCCACAAAATGCAAATGCAATTGGCCGCTGCTGTCGTTGGTGGCTACATTGTTGTTATTGCATGGAGGGAGCATCGTTGGGGCTCAACGTTGTTGGTGCGTGCTTAGCGCTGACAACTGCAAAGTGCGTTTTATTGCAACGTAAAGTTTTGGGTCTTTTTTGAATTATGAGCGCGCATTGTGCAGACAATGCGAATCGAATCGAATCGAGGCGCACAATAGCGCGGCGCATCTTTGGAGTCGATGGCTGCGTGTGGCGAATGGTTAGTGGCCTTGTTTCAGTTCGCCTTCTGAGCGCACCAATGTGACACTTTGACATTTTGCAAAAAACACAATTTGCCTATGCAACAGTTTAGCTAAGATGGCAGCAGCCGAGCCGCTTCTATAAGTTTTTCTACACAATCACAACCTTGAACTGGCTGCAGTGCACATTGCAAAAACAAAACCAAAGACCTTATAAATACAAACTCGAATGAAAACAAAAACAAAAATTACGCGCAGATCGAGCAGCAAAACAAGGCAGCAATAACCATTCGCCATGAATCTGAATGTGCAATCTGCAGGCGGAATGCATGTAACACCAATACAACAACAACAACAATAGAGCAAAGCCCAAATCGCTACTCACCGAGTGGCAATTTACTTTTCAGCATATCCATCGCAACCACGTTCACAATGAGCACCCATATGGGGCACTCCAAAATGTCAGACTCCGACTTGACAAAGGCCACTGCCGACAGGCACTGCGTCTCCAAGCGTCGCCGATCGGGATAAGCGCGGCGCAGCTCACGATTGACATTCGATTGAAATTTTTTCATATCGAACAACTGTGTGCAATGAGAGTTGTAAGACGTTTTAAATATTTGTAAAATATTTTATACAAATTTTAATGCATTATTTTATATTAAATACCTTGACTATTTTTTCGCTTTCGAGCGCTTGATTTGGCAATTTCAATATATCGGCACCGATGGATGTCTCCTCGCTTGCATTGCTCGCTGTGCTCTTCACATAGACATTGCTTTTTGCATAGCGACGAATCAGTATGTTGCCGGCGTCATCCATTTTTATTTTCACACCCTATAAAAGAAATAATTCAATCGTTTGATAGTTAGTTGCTCTTTATTTATACAAATTGGAAAAAAATAAAAAAAAATTTAAAGAGGGTTTATCATTGCCTGAAGTGATGATGTTGAGAAGAAACAATTACTCAGTGAATGAAACTAGTGAATAATATTTCAGTAAATATACAAAATTATTATATCCAATTAAATTAAATTATTCCTATATTCAAGAATAATTTTTTAAAAGTTACGTAAGCCATCCTAAAAGTACACATTTTAATATAAAATGAATAAAAATGGTTGACAAGTATTTCATTAACTTGGGACGATAGTCTTTGCCGCTAGATGCCGTTTTTATTTCTAGGACGGTGGGCTGAAAAGTTTACGACCTCAACATGAAAATGCCAGCACTCGCCAACAAAAGTTGGGGAATTTCTTTGCGGGTCTTTTGAAAGGTACTCGTCAATATTTCAGTAATTTTGGATGCACAACTCTTATTTCACAATGTTAATGTTAGTGTTTTTGTGTAAATAAAATAATCGAGTATAAAGCAGACATTAGATATTTATTTTTGAGAGAAATAAAGACCAGTTGTACGCTCTGTACAGGGACTTTGCACCATTATTTATCACATTAAAAACTTGGGCAGCCGAATTTAAACGTTGAACGTTCGGGACGCCCAAAAACTGCACAAACGCTGACAATAAAATCACTCAAGTTCACCAAATGATGGTAGAAAAATTTAGAATTAAAGTGAAAGAGTTAGAAAAGGCTATGAACATGTCCAAAGAAGGTGTTGGCCACATACAGGGTGTCGCAAAAGTCATCACTCTATCGGCAGATGCTATAACTTTTGCAAATGGCTTTCTGCTTTGACATTCATTATTTCATACATTCACTCATTCATACGTTCATTCATTCATTCATACATACATTTATACATTCATTCATTCATACATTCATTCATAAACAAATTAGACCCAAAGAACGCTGAGTGACAACTTTTACACCACCCTGTGTTAAACTAAGATTTAGTCATGAAAAAATTGTTCGCGTTCGTTTTTCATTTTGGAAGGGGAGAAGGCTCGCGTACACAACTTTTGAGTCCAATAGCATTTAAAACAAAATTTGCCACCAAAAATGTTTGTAACAAAGAGATATTTGTGAAAGGTTTAAACACCCAAAACCCCAAATGCGTGCGCTACTAAGCGCCATGTTTCTTCATGTTATACCAAAAACGTGTTCAAATAAAAATTTCCAACGTTCTGAAAGCGCAATAAATCAGAGCTGGAAAAAGTGTGTGAGTGTGAGAAAAATAAGACTAAAGGCCATAGCCGAATAAGAAGGACGGGCAAAGTGCACCCCGGCCAATTTTGATTGTTATATTTTTTGTAATATTAGTTATAAGAGATATAATAATTTTTATAATTTTTATAATAAGTTTTAGTTCATAATAGTTAATTCGATCTGCCAGAATTAATATAATAAATAAAAACGAAAACTAATAACTTTCGAACTAGTCATTCGATTTAAATGGGATGGCGACTCATTAGGGATATCACTTAGAAGCTTTACACGAAAATCGGTGGAACTTAAAAGTGAATATAACCTCCAAAAATTTTTCTTTGTTTTTTCAAAATTTTTGTATCAAGTTAGAATTTTGGCACAATCAAAATTTTTTTAAAAAATATCCCGCGCTAGTTTTTTATAATATATATTTTTTTAATTTTTTTCCCCTGTGTGATACACAAAATTAAACGTAATGTTTAAACACGATTTTAATTTTATTTTTTGGGTTATGTTTGCCTTACAGCCACCAAACTGTTTCTGTGACTTATTTTTAGTTTAGTTAGTTTAGTTTTAGTTAGTTGTTAAGTTAGTTTTTCTGACATAGTTTTTAACTATATCTACTTATGAGTTATTAAAATTATTTTGTATCATTGTTAGGTTAGAAAACTTTTCAGAATACCGTCAAAATATCATTTTAGGTTATTAATTTTATGTTGATTTGATTTAGATTACAATATTTGAATAATGTTTAATTAAAGGCTTTTTTGCTTTGAATGTGTGTCCTGATGCACTAAAACGTTGTTTAGACAATGATTTTTTAGTTGTTAACACTAGAAAGACCATTGTGGTCATTTTGACGGTTTTTTTATTCTTAAATATCTGTATGTTTGTTAGAATTTCTATCAACTTTTGCTTTGATGACTTTTATTTTTTTATCGCGTCCTACAATTAGGATTCTACAATTACAATTAGCCAAATCCGATGTGTATTTTTCGAAATATTAGCGGATATAATACGTAGTCTTTGTAGGTATGGAAAACTTGCGGTCTTTCTAGTGTTAACTTAAAAGAAACAACTTGTTAACATACAAGTAAAACTTTTCTTAACACAAGAAGACTAGCAACAAACGCAAAACTATGCAAATAAAATGTCACTGTGCTTCCATGCATATGAAATTTCGAAGAAATCTTTATGTGGAACACCCGCATACTTACAGAAGCTGACACAAGTCGCATGCGGGCATATTCGCGCTAGAATTTTCAAGCACTGCTTCTTCAAAGTGGGCACAAATTTTCAATGCCCTCAGGACGGCATATTTTCGCAATTTTGTTTGTCCATATTTGACAAGTTTTTTGTCTCAAGTTTCTAGCTTAGGTTTTTAGCTGTCTCTATGCTGGCGATTGATTCTCTGCACATGTGCCAAATTCAAGTGACATTTAAGTATTCCGTATTGAACAATACAGCAACGTGGCGGCGCTTGAGCAGGCAAACAAGTGTTCGCTGCCTAATGGGCGTTGCTTGTATCGCCGACTCAATGCGTGCTTACAGCGCCACAGGGCAAGGTGACAACCACTAGCCCACCACTGTCAGTTTTGATTTACTATTTTGAATTCTATACATAAAAATGTCATATTTTTTTGCTTTCGTGGGAGGCCAAAAATGCGTAAGTATTCGATTTGAGCTTTGAATTGGTTTGTTCAGCGCGGCGTTTGTTGGAGTCATTTGTCACTGCTGCCACATGAACAACGTGATTTATCTTTGCATCAAATCAAACATTACAAAGGAATTTGTTGTTGTTTTAATTGATTATACAGCTGCATGCAATTGAATTTTTAAGTTCATACGCGTCAATATTTCCAGTTAGAACATTTGTATGGCTGTTTGTTATAAGAGATTAATTGTTTGAATTTGTCAGGTGTCATTAGAAGTGTGTTGCTTACTTAATTTTACTTAAGTTAAACTTCTGTTTAACTTTCAAAGCAATACACATAAGGTAAAAAATTTCTAAATAGTTTTAAGACAACGTTTTTTTTCTTACCTGCCCAATATGACGTTTGAACTCTTCGGTCTTTTGATCACGCATTGGATTATCGAAGCCACACAAGCCGATACTGCAAAATAAAGTAAAAAATTGGATATTAAGTTTTGACGCAAAAATAATGCAGCTTACAGCAGCAAACTTAGGCTAATTTAAATAAAGATACATGAAAATTATTTCAATTATTTTGCATAAATTAATCCTTGCTGACAATGTTCTACTCGGTCATACTAAAACTGAAATTAATATGTAACAAATTAATTATTTTCAACGTAACGAGTTACTCAGCAATTAAAGTAAGGTTAAGTCAGAATTTTATTTGAGTTAAGTTAAAATAAGTTAATGAAACCCCATTTAAAAAATCAACTTCACAGAATAAGTTGAATTGTTGAGTTATTTATGGGGCTTTAAACAACTTAACTATGTATGCTAAGCCAGACTCAAGTAAGCTATTTTTATTGCAGTCTCCAATTAAACCCGATCCATCAAAACATAACTTAATACAAATTCATTGAATTTAACTAAACACAACTCACTTCAACTCAACTTTTCTCATGTTAATACTTAACTAAGTGAGACACCTGTCAAAACCGAATTGAATTTCACCTAACAAATTAAACTCAACATAACTGTGCTTAATTAAACCCGATTCAACAAATCGTAATTTCATTTAACTCCACTGAACTTAATTGAACTCACCTAAACTCAAGGCAACCAAACTTTAATTCAATTCAATGTCAATCAACTGCATCTCAACTCAACCCAACTTTAACTTAACTCAATCAACCTCTAACTCAACCCAACCCATCTCATCTCAACTAAACGCAACTCAACTAAACTGAACTCAGCTCAATTCAACCCAACTCAACTAAACTAAGCTCAACTCAACTCAGCTTTACTCAACTCAGCACTCAACTGATCCAACAAAACTGAACTCCACTGAACTGAACTGTAATCAATTCAACTCAGCTCATCTCAACTCAATAAAATTTCAATTAAATTTAATTCAACTCAACTTTACTTCAACTCAATCCAACTTTAATTCAACTCCCTTCAAGTCAACTTAATCCAACCAAACTTCAATTCAACCTAATTTTTACTGAACCCAGCTTAACTTTAACATAACTCAACTCAACAAAACTCAACTCAACAAAACTCAACTCAACAAAACTCAACTCATCAAAACTCAACTTAACAACACTCAACTCAACACAACTCAACTCAACTCAACCCAACTCAACTTAACTCAATTTAACTCACCCCAACTCAGTTCAACTTAACTCAAATGAACCCAACTTTAACTAAATTTAACTTCAACTTCATTCAACTTTAACTCAACTTAATTTCTACTCCAATTCCAATTTGACTTAATACAGGTTAAGATTTCAGTGAATTTCAAAGTCAAATCAACTCAATTATTTTGATTTTTCATTTCAAGTATTAACCAGCAGTATCCCTAATAAGCCTAATTTTACTAAATAAACTCAACTGAACTCTGTTAAAATTAACCCAACTTAACTCAATTCAACAAAACTTAACTCTAATTAACTCTTACTAAACTACAACTTACTAATTTTAATGAGTCCTACTCAATTTCACTTAACGGAAAGACAAATAAATTCATTCCTTCTTTATTCTAATCACCACTCAATAAAATTCAAAATCAAAATTCAGTAAAAAATCTGATGGAATTAAAAATTATAATAATAATAATAATTATTCTGTTATCACCCACACAAAAGCACTCAACATTCTGTATTCCTGATGAAATTACTTCAACTCATACAAAGTCTTTCAACACTAATCTTAATTCCCAAATATTCTTTATTCTAATCCCCACTCAATCAAAAGCACTCAATATTCAGCAAAAATAGAATTAAGGCTCAATATATCTGCAAATATTCCACCTTCACTTCACTCAGTTATATTGAACTCAACTGCAGGCAATTTAATTCATGTCAACTTCACTCTACTCATTTGATTGACTCAACTCCATTGTGATTAATGACAACTAATTCAATTGATATCGATTGTTGAACCAACTCAATTAAAAGCCATAAATTTTGTGTACTTAAAATTCGTAAGCAAAGTAAATCAACACAAACAAAACAAATCAGTTTAATGTTTCTAAATGAAATAAAAAATGTTAACAAATTTGGCACACTTCTATGACTCATTTAACGTTATGCTGTCGAATCGAGTCGAAATGCAACGTGCAACAATTTGTTATACACTTAGCGGTACATGCAGCAACCAGCAAGAACAACAACAACAATAACAACAAATGGAATTATATGCAACAATGTAACTGTGTGTCGAATAGTGCGACAACATTTGCACATTTACCGTTTGCGAAACACCCAACTTGCGCCAACCCGACCACTGTCAGTCAATTAATGAGAACAACAGCAACAACAACAACAACAACAACAGCAAAACAAACAAAATACTGTAAATTGCCATAAGTTGCACTTGGCGGCGCCACATTCAACACTTAATGACTACAAAACGCTTGACAAAAATAATCCAATCGCAATGCACAAACCACTGCACAAGCAGAATTGGGAAACAAGTAAAAGAAGTAAAAATTGGGAAAATGCGCGCAGGTCATTAGAAGCACAAAAGGCGGCCGCCGACGAAATTTACATTTATGCGGCAAATGACTGGACAAAGCAGTTGAAAAGTGCATAAAAGGTGTGAATGATTAATGCAGCATTCCTGAATATTTGACCGCATTTGAATTTGTATAAAAGTTTTTGTTTGTGTTGTTTTTGTAAAACACACTTGGCTGGCTGATGCATGTGGCAGGCGGCAGCGTGGACCAACAGAAAATGCTGGCGGACACAGCCGGCACGACACAACATTTCGGCAACGTTCGCATAGCAAATCGGGCCAATCAGATATCGAAAAGTGCGCTGGCGTCTGCGGTGCAGTGGTGTGGTGTGGTGTGGCTTGGCGAACGTGCGCGCGTTTGCACTGCGCGTGGCTGCGGGTGGGTGCGAATTTATTGCACGCTTCAGTGCATTAATTACAACTTGTTCTCGCAAAGTATGTGTGCAGCAATGACTGCCTTCGTATGTACAGTGTTCACTTGGCGCACAATTTATTGATGTTAAGTTATTAAATGATAAAAAAATATTATAAATTTGAATACAATGTTGTGGTGATTGGAACGTGCAAGTGTTGGCACTGAGTGTGGCTGAATTTGGTAAGTTGGCGGTTTGGCTACAGTGGAATTGCCATTGGAACATAGGGGCGTATGAGTAATGTGCACCAATGCAAATAAAGATTTGTGAAATATATTTTTTTAGTTTTTTTAAGAATACCTACATAAACGGGGTGAAAATAATTTTATAAAAATATTTATAAATATATGAAATCACAAAAAATATTTTTATTCAATTAAAGTTTCATTATGTAAATTATTTTTTTAGCTGGTAACCACAAAATTGTTTTTTAAAATAGGTTTTAAGCAGAAACTAAGGTTGCTAGTACTTTTTTAACCGAATAGTGCCCAGCGTGACCATATTTTCACACCAAATATGCACTAAAAAAAATGAATTTTTTTAATTATGCATCATAATAAATCGATCAAAACATGTTTTCGCAAAGTTAGAGAAAAATAATTCTGGCACAATCGGGTAAAAAAAATAAATAAAATTATTACAAATAAAGGGATAAATTCATTAAAAAAAATATTCTTCATTTGTTGTGTGGAAACTTTCAAAACTGGTTTTCCAACGTAGTTTTTAAGCAACAACTATGGTTAGGTTGGGTTATGGTGGCAGCGCTGGTGCCTCACATAGACTCAATGGTCCATAGTACCATCGCATACGTCTGTGCCTATGACATCTGGTATGGACTAAGCCCATTGTTAATACTTTTATGGCATTTTCGAAAGGTATCATCTTCCAAAGAGGTTTCTGCCAAATCGTGCAGCGAATCAAAAAAGACACTGCCCATGATTTTCGTCCTGCGCCAATGCCCATTCTTGGCTATCGGTTTTTCTTTCTCGGGTTCCAAACTGTGCTTGCAGAGGTTTGACTTGACTAGCTTCAGCCTAAAGGTCTGTGCACCTATTAGACAGTGGCCTGTTGTCATACTTATCTATCTAATCTTGTGGATCGTCAAGAGAGACTAATCGGTTTTGCTCTAAAAGAAGTTGAGCAAAATATTTTACTGATCCTACAATTTCCCAGTTCTTCTCACTTCTTAGCCGAAGTTGCCAGAACTTTGCTATTTATCAGCAACTATGATTCTTAAAAAATTTTAAACAGAAAATAGTATTGTATTTCTTAAAAAAGATTTAAATTAAAAAAAATCATTAAAAAATATAACAATCCATTTAATGTTTAGTTAGTTAATACTTTCTCTCTTTGCTCTCCTACAAAAAGTGCTTCAACATCTTACAGCGAATTACTTTGTTTTATTTATCAAAAATAAAAAGTATAATAAAAAATTCAAAGTACCGACTTATCACTAAACACATCTCTGTTAGTTGTTTTCATGGATATTCTTGTGCTATATTTATGTTTACAGAATTAGCTTTAAAAGCATGAAATTGAGTGTTTAATAATAGCATTCCATCATAGCAATACAAACAACAACAACAAGAATAAAAAACAACTTAAATAACCATGTCAGCAGAATACAGCCAACAAATGATGTTTTAAGGTCGAAAATTGCCTTTGAGCGTGAAGTACCCATAAACCTCAAAAACCACAACAAAAGCAGACAACACAGAAGCAAACTTATTAGCAAAGTTATAAACATAGAAGTAGTAAGAGACAAAGTGTGGCAGCCAATAAAGTGGAATTACAGCAGAATAGTGAAAATGTTGGCAGAAAATATGAAAAATCATTCAATATGAAAAGTGAAAATACCAAAGCAAATTGTTTTGATGAAACTTGTGCTAAATTCAAAATTACTCTCTCAAGTCTGTTGGAGTAGAAAAAGTAATTTGTTGTAGCATGTTAACCCATTTGTATTCAATCGGTTGGAGAGAAATTTCTAGGCATTGACATAGAACAAGAATACATTGAATTTTTGAAGTGCGGTTTGAATTGCTATGAGACCAGATATATGAATTGTCAGTTAACCGGATGATAGGTGTGACAGTTTTGAAAGTAATCTGCAGTGAGCAGGTAAAGCAGTGAGATCTGAGCTGGAAATCGTTGACAAAAAGGGGGGGGGGGGTAATGATAATTGAATTTGTTGTTCTTGATCCCAGTTGGTTCCTTAAACAAATATTTTGCGTTTGTTGAGATTTGAGTAAAGTATTTCAATCTCAACGGGAATTGTTAGGTGAGTTGTTAGTAGGTAGCAAATTCAGAGCTTTGCTTGGGATTAGAAGAATTAGAAAGCTTATTACTGGTTAACTTTGTTTATTTTTCTCTTCATTATTGATGCTTGAAACTATTTGATTGATTTTTTTCCATAAAAATTTTTTCACTTTCGCACAGAACTTAAATTTTTCGTCAAACCTTTCAATCGTTAAGTTAAAGTTGAGTCAAAGATGAGTAAAAAAATTATTAGATTTATGGAATTATGGAATTTTTATTAGACGTACTAGAGGCCTAGTGGGTGTGTACTGGAAGACCAAGCATTATTTGTGGAATTTTACAAGTCGAAATGTGCATGCCAGGCCACTTTAATTCAGTTTGAGTCTTATATGCATTTATAGAAAAAGTAAGTTTAAATTAAGTCCATACAAAATGACGTGGTATGGTGCAAAATAGTCAAAGTAGAATCAAATGTTTTCTCTGATTTTGTTTGCTTTTATAAGACCAAGAAACACTCAGACGATGGCCCTAGACATGCTTGAACATTGTATTGATTCTAGATGGGCAGATAGGTAAAGGGAATAGAATGTTGTAGGAGGAACTTATGAACATCGAATACAAACGAGCATTAGCTGCATTAGATCTTTAAAGATCTGGAGGTCGCACAACGAATCAATATCCAACAGCTACGCTGGCTTGGTCATGTCTTCCTTAAGGACAATGAAGCTCTGGTGAAAAAAATGTTCAATGCGGTAATTGGAGGTCGACTGCGACGAAGGAGATCGTGTCTCCGATGCAAGAACTAATTTGAGGACACCCTATCATCTCTTGGTGTGACCAACTGGAGAAGGCGCACTCAAAGCAGAGGTGCCTGAAAAGAACTTTTCCTGGAGGCCGTAACCCGGTAACGGGTTGTTATGGCCAGTCAAGTAAGTACTTATCGACATCTCATTTGAATTTATTGAGTTTTAGGGAATGCATCCGCGGGCGCCTATTCCATAGTCGTATGGCACGTTTAAGAAACAAATTCCCTCATTGCAACCACTTAGCTGACTGACACTTTTCGTAATTACGCCTTGTTGCCAGCTTAAAGTTGTGTTAGTCTTTAAGCTGACGTTGCTAGAACAACACTAAAACTAATTTCTCAAACCAAAAACCAACACGATATGCTTCACTACTGTCGTCTGCAGCTGTCGCGTCGAGTCGAGCAATGTGTTGAAAGCAACAATTTTTCCAAGTAGTTAACCTATGTTTAAACGTCAGTTAGTAAACTTTAAATGTTTTATTTTCAACATGAAATTGTTGTTGCAGCAGTGATTTATTGGTCAGACAGTGTAGCTGCTTTGACTGTGGCAGCAAGTCGCAAGTGGCAAATGGCTCACGATGGCACCGCAGCATTGAAATGTGTGTCAAAGTTTCGTTGCGTTCTTTGTCATGTGTGGATGTGCTTCTTCTTGTCTGTCTGTCTGTACGAGTGTGCATGAAATTTGTTGCAAATGATTGCGTTCAAGGTTGTTGGCCACTTTGACTTCTACGTCTTCATGCGCTTCGGTGTATCTATTACAACGTTCTTGACTTCGCATCGCAGGCCCAGTGAGTTGCTGCGAGACGCTGCTGTGGCTGCTCCAGCACATCTAACAAAACACTTACGGAGCAACTTGCAGTGGCGCTCAGCCGCTGAATGGCATCGGTGTGTGGCATTTAAACGCATCGTTAAATTCGAAAACAACAACAACGTCTTCGACTTCGGTGTCGGCCGACGTTGTTGTTATCAGTTTCCTACGCATCGCGCACACATCATTGCCATCGTCAGCGCAACAGCGGCCCCATCAACATGTTCTTCTCATAATTAATTTGTTAATGAAATGCGTATTTTCGACTGTTATTAGTGTTCGAATTGAGAATTTTTTTTGTTGTCTGCAATAACTATGGGCGCACCAGTTCGGCTGTCAGCTGGAATGCTTTGCAATACGAGGCACAGGCAAACGGGCAATGTTTTTATGGCCATGCAAATTTAATTTTAACCATAAAATGTGGCATTTTATGGCGTACACTGGTCTAAAAATTATCTGCTAAATTTTTAGGCACTAAATTTTAGTGTGTGCGCGTGTTTGTTTATGTAACTTTTGGCTATTTTTAAAAGCTGGCCAAGTCATTGAGCAGGTTTTGAAGTTTTGAAACATGAATTTATATTTAGAATTCGAGAATATTTAATTCAACTTTTACTTATTACAACAACAACAACAACAACAACAAGTGAACAAGTGTCTGCTGGCGCGCTAAAAACAAGTTTCAACAAAGGAATTGTGCAGATAACTGCGCGAAACCACAAAACTGCAACAACAACAACAACCACAATGGCGAATTGCAATCATACAACAACAATAGTAACAACAACAATGGAGTAGAACTTGCACAGCAGCAACCGCAGCAGACACAACAACAACAACAAACAAAACACCCCGAAAAATGCTAAACGAGAACGTCAGCGAAGCGTAAACAACGACAGGCATAAGGCTGCAAATGAAAACGCTTTGCCTCAAATTACTACAACAACAAAAGTTTTAAAAAAGAAAAACAACAATAACAACAACAATTACAACAGCAACAAAAAGAGCAGCACCGACTAAAGCGTTTCTAGCTGCAGTCCAGCAGCAAAACACAGCAACAACAACAACAAAAACAACAGTTGTGAACTGCGCTGTTGTTGTGGAGCTCCGTTTGGCCTGAGTGGAGCTGGTGGACTGGTAAGCGTGGATTGGGTTGCAAGGTCGTCCAGTGTTAAATGGGCGCGCGCGTGCAGTCCACCGTTGCTACGACTGCAACAACAACCCGGCTGGTAATAGTAATAATCAGCATAATGGCAACAGTCAGAACGGCAGCCGCAGTTGTGGTCATAAGCAGAACAACAGTGGCAAAAGCAAACAGCCGCAAAGCAGCGGCGGACAGCAACAAAAATGCACCAGTCAGTCAGTCAGCCAGCCAGCCGGTGAAAAAGCGCCAACTAACAGTAAGGTGGAGGGGCGTAATGACCAGTCGCGCGACTGACAACCGAAGTGCTTAACCCTCAAGTGCTCAAAGCGAAACAATTTTGTTATATTTGTTTATTAAATTTAGATTTTATGAATTAACCTGTAATTAAAATTTTCGATACTTTGAGGCACCCGATGGACTCAATCCGTGTTTTTGTAAGAAAGATTTTATTCTTACGACAGCGAGATTTCAGGTGGATGATCTTGAAAAACTAAAACCTAATTGTTTAGTGATACCAAAATATGCCGAAATCCAGCCTCGAAAAGCCGAAAGCTTTTTGAATATAAACAGCAGCGTGAGTGACTTTTGCTCCTGAGTGAGTACTTTTTAAGATATACTCGGCATTTCAACGTTAATTAGCCATTCGAAAGCTAAAGTCAGTCAGTAGCGTGTAGCGTGCAGCAAAGTGACCAGAGTGGAAAAGTTAAAACTTGTTTTACCACGCCTAAATGCATTTTATAGCATTTTGTTAAGCTTTTTTCAAGCGTTTCTTGTTTTGGGTTTTGCATATTAAAAGCATATAAAATTAACAAAAAAACAAAATTTTTTTTTCTGTTTGTTGTTGTGCTATTTTCAGCTGCTACATCTAAGCTATGAAAATCGTGAATATTTAATTTAATATTTTATTTAATATTTAATTAGTCAAATTCTTCGTATCTAACCTCATTTAATAAAAACTGGCCAAACAAACTTAAAGGCCAGTTTTTATTAAATGAGGTTAGATACGAAGAATTTGACTAGAATTGGCATAAAATGTATTGCAACCAAATCGAGCCATTTTTAAAGCGGAGTGTGACTGGTGATGAAAAGTCATTCATTCATCATCATTTACGACAACTTTAAGCAGACACCCTCGAATGGCGGTGAGCTGTCGGAAGCGGTGGTCAAGCCAGAATTGACGGCCAGAAAGGGTTTGCTGGGTATTCGGTGGGATTGGCCGAGAATCATCTACTATGAGGTGCTGCCCTAAGGCCGAACTCTCAATTCGAACCTGTACTGTAAAAAATTGGACCATCTGAAGGAAAAAATCGTCCAGAAGTGGCAAGCTTTGGCCAATAGTCAAGAAATTGTGTTCCATTAGGACAACGCCAGGCCCCACACACATCGATAGTGACTCGCCGCAAGTTTCGGGAGCTTGGTTGGGGGTTATTATGTATTTACCGTATACATAGGTTGGACCTGGCACCAAGAGATACCACCACCTGTTCTTGGATACGGTGAATCATTTCGCTGGTGAAAAATTGCCTCAAGAGAAACTTGTAAAAATCAGCTTTTTGCCAATAAGGAAGAGGGTTTCTATGAGAGTTTCAGATTTACCTTCAAAATGGCTTTAAGTTATTGAACAAACGGTGCATATTTGATCTAAATCGGATCATTAAAACAGTGATAAAAATTAATTTATTTTTTCACTACAATTTAAATGTTCCGAAATTTATTAAATATATTATATATATTTATTATTATCCCATAGTTCCCGATACATAGTTTTTAAATGTACTTTAAATTTGTAAATAAAATAAAATAAAATAAAATAAAATAAAATAAAATAAAATAAAATAACATAAAATAGAATAAAATAAAATAAAATAAAATAAAAAATTAAATAACGTAAAATAAAATAAAATAGAATGAATAAATAAATCAATAAACAATCAGGGTTGATTTCTAGACTGAAATAAATAAACAAATTAATTAATTATGATAATAAATAAAAAATTAATTAAAAAATTAATTTATTAATAAATATATAAATGAATAAACAAAACGATTGACTATATAAATAAATAAACAAAATAAATAAGTAAATAAATAAATAAATAAATAAATATATATATATGCATATATAGATATAATTAAAATAAATAAAAATATAAATAAATGACTGAAATAAATAAATAAATTAATTAATAAATTAATAAATGAATTAGTTAATTAATAAATAAAAAAGAAATACATTTATTAATTAAAAAATACATAAATGAATGAATAAACAATTGAAATCAATATATATCAATATAAATATATATATATCAAACATGCAAATCAATTAATAAATAAACCAATAAATAAATAATTAAATAATTAAATAATTGAATAAATGAATAAATAACTAAATAAATAGATCAACAATTAAATAATAAATAAATAAACAACCAACTAAATAAATAAAATAAATAAAAAATAAACAAATAAAAAAACTAAAAAATTACAAAATCATAAATACCTCTTGGAACAATTTTTTCGCCCGTATTATAATTTCAGTTAAAAATATTCTTACTGCTTTAACGGTTTTTTGAAGTTTTTGTTGCTTGTGGCAACCAAATTTCGGAAATCAAAAAATATTTTTAATTGCTGTCTTTGAATGAATGACAGCAATGCGAACCAGCAACACGAATACAAACATATGAAAAGCCAAATTTCCGGTTGCTGGAGGTGTGAAGAAGGTCGCAGCGATAAACAGAAATGGGCACTCAAGCGAACAAGTAGTAGCCGTGAATGAAGTAGCAAAAAAATAAACAAAAATTTAAAATAAAAAACAAAAAAAATATGCAATACTTGTATTGAATTTGGCAACAAATGCTTCAGTTTTGAACATTTAAAATAGAAAAAAATTCCATTGATTGGCCTAACTTGGATTTTCCTTTCATTTTCTGCAGAAAATGTCAAAACTAATATATTTCACAGGTTCCATGGGTCAGCGATGCCGCTGTTTAAATAAAAACCAGCTCCAGTACCTTAACTACACGTCACGTGCATGTTGTGTCACCATAAATTATGGCATACAATATTCAACAACAAAATTGCATTAGTTGGTTTTCTGAAATGTCGGGCGCTTGCATTGCTGAACCTTGACGAGCCTTAAAAATGGGCGCCAACACTGTCACATTACCATTTTTTGTTATTTATTTTTCACTTATCATTGCAGCGCAACAGTCACACAGTCGCACAGTCACTGTCGCGTCCAGTTTTCGCCATTAGTTAAAGTTTAGCAGTTGGTGCAGTTGTTGTTGGTCGCTTTTGGCTGTGATTTATGATTTGCACAAATCAAACAGCAACGCCCACGGCCATGTTGTGGACGTAAATTACGTAAAAGACAGCAACGGCAGCAGCGTCACTGACAAGTCAAAGTTTTCAAGTTGCAATGGTGTTGTTGTTTTTGGCTGGCAAACCCAAACAAGTATGGCTGGTCGATATGAAAATGTCATTTATTGATTTCAATAATTTTGACAGGCGCCAGCGGCGTGATTTCCTTGCATTGTTGATCGATTGCGGCCACCAAGTCCAAAAATATCGAATATAGTTTGTATTTAGGCAGTGAAGAAAACAAAAACAAATAATAGACACATTTTTTAAGGTCATTTTAATAAATTTGCATAGATAAAAAGACAAACAAATTTAGGAAAATATACTTTTGTATAGGTTTTTTTCAAAGAGTCTATGTCAAAAAACCAAACGTGAGGCTCACAAAAAAACTCTCTGCTATTGACAAAAAAATTTAACAAATTGTAAATTTTTGTTGATTCAAAAAATCGAATACATTTTCTTTAACAAAAGATTGATAAATTTTTCTATCAAATTTTAAATTGTATACTTTTTTAACCCATTAGCGCTCAAAACGTCTAAAATTTTTGTACAACTTTGCGATTGTACCAAGCGATGAAATCGGCGTTACGGATAGTGAAAATAGTCATTCTATATGTTTTCGGGTCCGCTCTATATGATTATGCCATTAGATTTTCATTTTGGTCACAAGGAAATCCAATATGGCGGTATTTTCGGAAAAAAATGTAAAAATTTCGACCAGTTTTTTTCAAATCAATATTTCGTACCGAAATAGATTTTTGGTTGGGGTATAAATATGCACAAAAGTGCACAAACATGTTGAACTTTCAGAAAATACCCAAGTTGCCCCATGGGAATTCATTTAACAACCTCAAAATGGCGAAAAAATGAAAATGGCGGAAAATTTGTTCACAATCATTCATGAATTTTTTTTGGAAAACGACGCACTATAACGAAAAATGTTCAAGAACAAAAAGTATTTAGAATTTGACAGAGAATACGTCTGAATTTTTTGAAAAAGTTTTGATCAACTTTTGAAATTTTGCAAATTGTCAATTCTTAACAAATTGCAAAAATGTCTCAAAAAATTCTGAAAAAAATTCATAGATGTTCTTAGACTGATTCTAAGCATTTCTGGCTAACAATTATTCTGTTAAATGCATTCTTTTTGAAAATTTGTGCAATTTGTTAAGAATTGACAATTTGCAAAATTTCAAAAGTTGGTCAAAACTTTTTCAAAAAATTCAGACGTATTCTCTATTAAATTCTAAACACTTTTTGTTCTTGAACATTTTTCGTTATAGTGCGTCGTTTTCCAAAAAAAATTCATGAATGATTGTGAACAAATTTTCCGCCATTTTCATTTTTCCGCCATTTTGAGGTTGTTACATGTATTCCCATGGGGCAACTTGGGTATTTTCTAAAAGTTCAACATGTTTGTGCACTTTTGTGCATATTTATACCCCAACCAAAAATCTATTTCGGTACGAAATATTGATTTGAAAAAAAAACTGGTCGAAATTTTTGCATTTTTTTCCGAAAACACCGCCATATTGGATTTCCTTGTGACCAAAATGAAAATCTAATGGCATAATCATGTAGAGCGGACCCGAAAACATATAGAATGACTATTTTCACTATCCGTAACGCCGATTTCATCGCTTGGTACAATCGCAAAGTTGTACAAAAATTTTAGACGTTTTGAGCGCTAATGGGTTAAATTCAAAGTAACGAATACATTTTTCTCTAACAAAAGATTGATAAATTTTTCTATCAATTTTCTATCGAATTAAAAAAAAATTTAAATTGTTTTGTTAATTCAAAGAATTGAATATATTTTCTTTAACAAAAGATTGATACATTTGTCTATAAATTTTCTATCCAATTTTAAAATGTAAATTTTTGTTAATTCAAAGAATTGAATACATTTTTTCTAATAAAAGATTGATACGTTTTTCTATAATTTAACTTTTTGTTAAAGCATTTATTGATTATTGCTTCCTTATTAAAATTTTTTATATAAACCAAAACGAAAGACTCAAGCAACGAACCACATTCTTTAGTAGATCGTCATTTTCTACATATAAATGCAAATTAATATTTTATTTTTTCTAATCTTCAAGCTTATGCAAGCGGCCCGAAGGAAATCGACCATGATTGACGCGCGCTGACTAAACACGACTCGAAAATGCGCCTTGTCAGATTTTTGTGGTGTGCGGTCTGTGCATAAATTAATGCAAACCCAACACGATGCTGCAGCGTTACGTGCCAAGTAAAATGGTGACTAAAAATAAATAAAATGCTTACACAAATCAGCAAATACATAAATAAATGAGCGCACGCAAACGTCAGCCTACGTCAGTGAAGACGACCAGGCAATGTCTAAGAAATGCCTGAGCGTTGAGACGTAGCTGGGCCAACAACAACAACAACAGCACCACAACAAGCACCACACATGTTGCTTGGCAGGGAGCACAACTTGGCAGCTACTTTAATTAATTAAATCACTTTGAAGGTGCAAAGGGTTGGTGCATGCGTAGGCTCTGAGTCGAACTGAACAGAGACCACTGGCCGCCTAGAAGACTCACAAACACACACACACACATACACAATCATTGGTGATGTCAGTAGCATCAAAATATAAGAGACAAAAAAATAATTGAATACATTTATAGAATGTCATATATAAGCAGAAATTATTTCAGTAATGCATATGAAAAATTTGTACCCAATTTGAGCATGAAATAAAAAGCAATTTACATTTGAATTTGTTTTTCAAATTGTCACCAATATAAATTTTTACAATCAAACAGTTTCAATTAATTAATTTTAGAATTTTTTAAAATAAATGTTACCATGTAAAATTATATTCGTCTCAACTCTTTATTTGCATGCTGCATCTGTTGGCTCCGTCGTTGGTCTGCTGTCGTTTATTGTCATTTGCTTAATTTGCATTACGCATATTGGCACTTTGGCGTTGTTTTTGTGTAATGTTGCATGCGTCACTAATTAAATTACATGTTGCAGTTGCAGTTGCGATTGCGTGTGTGTAATGATCTGTGTGTCCGTCCGCAGGCGAATGCGGTGTCATCAACAGGCAGTGCAGGCGCTAAACATTAATTGCAATAAATAAGAACCGCATACGACCACACCAACAGTAGCAGTCATTGGTTTAGGTTGAATGCTATATATCAAATCGTTAACACTGATACGCTCAAATGGGTTTGATGCTCAAGTTGGAACAGTAACAGTTTTGATGGAAAAATGGTCAACAATTTTAAATTAAAGGGTCAAAATTTACAATTCGAATGTCGTTGCCACGTTTTATATGAGCAATCATTTTGTAATATGAGGTCAAGTCTGCTTGTGGACCAAACAAGTGCAGCAGAACTTGATAGTTGCAATATATTATATCATATAATATTTCGCTTCATCAAGAGATCAAACTGATTTGATCTGGAAAGTGACTAATAGGTCGCCATATGGTAAAGATTACCCACAGGGTTTTCAATGCAGCAGAAGTTTAAATTTCAGATATACTTTGCTTTATCAAAAGTTTGAATTGGTTTGCTTCAGAAATTGCAGATTCTATAGAGATATCTTTCGAAGAGCAAAAGTTCATTAGAGAAAGAAGGTGAATATAAATTTATATGAATAACTAATTAAATGGACGACTTCAAATGAACCCTCTACTGCCCCATACGGCCTTAAGGCAGGGTCCACGAAAACCTAGAAAAGTCCACATAAATTTTAATTTTTGTAAATGAAATTTGTAGGGCATGTTTTAGATAAATTAAGTTGTCACTTCTTTAATGTTTCACGGCTGTAAGCATCTCATGTTTCCCAATATTATCAGTTGAAATTTGAACTTCGTGGAAATTAGTAGAAATAATTATTTCGTGAAAAGTAAAGAAAAGAAAAAATTATTAAAAATACTTTTCGTTAAAAGATTAAAACAAGAAAATTATGACTGAGTACCTTGTAATGTAATTTAATGATTTGAAGTGTTTTATAGTGAAAAAAAAGGATTTACAGTTACTTTTTCGGCTTGGGAAAGCAGACTGCCTTTAGGCTGCATCAGGCACCAAAGCGAAAAGATTAAATGCATTTGGTCACTAACGTATACTTGTATGTGGTTTCGGCATTTTTTAAAAAAATTTTCGGTTTTATGGGACAAATAAGTACAGGAAGTATCATATTAGAAAACTTGGATTCCGATGTTTTCGAAGAAAGTGATGAAGAAACTGATGAAAAAACCGTTAATTAAGTGTTAGCTATGTTAGATTCAAAGTTCAAAATAGAAAATTTAGTTAAAAGGAGACATTTTCCTCTTTCATTTGATACCCATATCTTCATCATTGCACAACCGCAAATATTTAAAAAATATATTTGAAATGCGTATGTCCTTAAAATTGTAAAGTCCTTTAAAAAGGACTTTGGGACAGAAAATGAAAAACTGACTATGCCAAGTTACTATAAATTACCTCTACTTTCACGTATATATCAACATTTGGATGGGTCTCGGAAAAATTAAAAAATTTGTTCGCACGGTGTAATAAATGTAAAGTTGGTGTTATCACTCACTGCTTAATAACTTTGACATTTATCTTTCGATTCTATTGATGTTAAGCTTAAAATTTGCTCAAATAATATATATTTCACTCTAAATTTTAAAACCAGAGGAGATAATTTATTTTATCCATAAAAAAATCATTCAAAAATTTATGATTTTAGGAAATGGTCGAAAAATTCACTATTTTACAACTTTCACCGTCAGTAACTTCCCAAAATCTCATCTGATTTGGACAATCTATATATTGCTGGAAAGGCTAAGGTATTATCTTCTGACCGCCGGACAGCTTGTGTTAGTCGGATGATTCGTTTACGAGATATGTGCTCATAACTGAAACAATAGGGGAAAAACACGTTTTTCGAAGATTTTTCGAAACCGCTTGTTACGAAAATTTTTGGATTTTCAGTTTCGCGTTCAGCGGCCCAAAGTTAGTCTAGAAAACACTTTTATTTTTAGGTGCATTTTTTGTGTCGAGTATTGTAATTAATAAAACGTGAAACTGTTCATCAGTTAAATTTTTTAGCTTATGTGCCCAGTACGGCCTTAAGGCACGCAAATTTATATAGGTTTCACGCCTTTCAAAACTAGTCAAAGTCAAACTTGTGTGGAGATCAAGTAACCAACTAAAAAGATGGAATAGTTTGTTGTGGGCAACATTTGATTATAAAGCCAAGCAAACTGTCTAGAAACCCAAGTAAAAAGCCTACAGAATAAGTAACCAACCAATAAGACGGAATAGATTGTAGTGATCTACATATATTTGATTGGAAATCCAAGCAAATTCTATGAAGATTAACTAACCACCCAATAAGATGAAAGAGTTTGTAGTGATTTATATTTGATTAGAAACTTAGACAAACTGTTTGTAGATCAAGTAACTAAATAGTCAATAAGAAGTTTGGATTAGTCTGAACTAGGAGATCTCTGGTTTTAAAATATATTTGATAAAAAGATGCATGAGATGCATTTGATGGTCGCCTCAATAAACATGATGAGCAAAGCCCATAAAAGACATAACGTCTTCGCTTAACTTAAACACAAATGCACAAGTATCTTTTTACAACTGTAGAGATACATCCTATACGAATGTTTCGAACTTTTATAAACACAAAACTGGGCATAACTACTACAAGACTAACCAACCAACCAAATTTATAGCTTCAAATACTTAAGAAAAAATATAAAAAAAATAAAAAAAGAAATCCATATAAACTGCAGTAAGTGTTGGGCAGAGGTGTGCATGTTGCCTTGACAAATTTAAATATTTCTTTGTTGGCGTGGGTGGCTGCTGCTGTCACTTATGCAAATCTGTGCACACACACATTTCTCGGCTTTGGTCTTCTATTTCAAGTGTTGGTACAGCCAATCGAAAAGGGCATTGCGTGCCAGCGGCTGCATTAAATGCTAATCAACTAAATAACGAACGCAAATGTTGCCACTGCGACAACACGACAACTTGTGGGCCGGCGTGCATGTGCACATCTGATAAGCAGCAATGGGCACAGTGCTTCCGGTGGTTGAAAAGGATACTTTTTACTTTTTAGAGCTTTTTGGTTTTTTTGTTCACTGCTGCGATTATAATGAGTCAAGTGTTTGCCTTCATGCAACTATGTTATGTCAACTGCTGAAGGCGACTGGAGCACATTTTTCTATGTGCTTAATTGATGATTGCTTCTGGGAAGGGAAATGCAATTATTTTAGTAAAATTCAAATTTTAGTTAATTCTTAATTAATCAAAAATAACGAAAATTGATTGAAAAGCAAAGAAATGATAAAACCAAAAAAGGTTTGATTTGCACATTGAACTTGCATATAGAAGAGCTGAAGGTGAAAAATTCACCTGCCACAAACACGCGCAGCCGGCAGTGTCTTAGTGTCTTCCCTTCATGGCTGTCGGCGGCGTGCAACACAGCCGACCGCATCAAACAGTAGCCGCAATCACACTGCTGGCAATTGTGGCCATATCAAAGTTGTGGCCAAGCGAAAGCGTGCAAAAAAACTGGCGCCCAAAGACAGGTTAACATTATCAACAAAGCCAAACGACGCTGACCTCGCCGCGGCGTGACTTTCGCTTTTTTGTTGGTGATGTTCGGTTCGAAGATGCGCCGGCGTGCATATGCAAAGCGGCATTTATGGATTTCGCCGTCTTATCGCGCTTTGTTTTGCATGGCGTTTCGCTGATTGTGATTTCGGCAGCAGCCGACGACCGACGACAGTCGACAGGCGCAGACAGCTGAATTGTGCCACAAATGAAATAGAAAACAGAAAATGGGTAAGTCAGTCAGTTGGCATCAGCCTTGCGGCTGCGCCGTGCACTGCACTGCACTGCACGGCCGTCGTCGCTGTGACTTGGTGACATTTCGCGCGACATGGCCGTCGAACGTGCTCTGCATGTGTTGTGGCACTTTGTGTGGCAGTGTGGCATTTGCGACATGCGGCCCGCGAGTGCTTTTGTCTTTGTTGCTGGCGGCACAAAGCGAACCGCCGAACATCGGTAAATGTTACACAAGTGTTGTTCTTAATTGAAATCTTTGTGTACTGGGTTCGGCCTTCGTGCGCTGCGGCGTCTTCAACTGCCTCGATTTACGTTTTGCGCTTCTTCTTAGTGTTGTTGTTGTTGCTGTTGCTGCTACTCACAAACGTCTTGGCCTCTTCGTCGTTCTCGATTTGGTTTATTTTGCCAAACTAAAAAGTGCTGGAGCTTTCGCTTTGTTGTTGCTCATTTGTGCTGCTTGCAGATTTCATAAAATTTTTTTAGCTTGTTTGTTTTTGTTTTGCTTTGTTATGGGTATGAAATTACAAACTACAAAATTGTGTGAATTTTTTGTTTTTGGGTTATTGTGTTTTTGTCGTGTTGAAGTTTTTAAATGGGTTCAGTTGCAGTTGCAGCAGCTGTTGTCGATTTTTGCATGACTTGTGTTAACAAGTTTGTTGCCCAAGTCTTTTGATTTTGTCTATTTTTGTGTTTTTGACTTTTGACAACGTGTGCAAACGTTTAGTGCAACGTTGTAAATTTTTAAATTGCAACTCATTTCAGTTAATTTCAATATAAACAAACACGATTGGGGTAATAAATTTGCTTGTTGAGTGTGAGTGGTGTGTGAATAGTTGTTGTTGGAACACTAAATCGCAACAAAAGGATGAGGTAAGCACATAAATTGTTGTGCATTAAAAAAGTTGAGCACATAAATTTATAAAATGAGGTTGAGAAAAGGGATTAAAGGTCTAATTTTGCCTAATGGAAAATAAAAATATAGGATTTTTAGGATTTTTGTAAAAAGTTTTAACATTTTTCGCTTTCAGAAATTCGAATTTGTAATTTTAATTCAAAATAAATATTTTAAAACATAATAATTATAACGTTTTTAGAAAAAAGTTGGAAAATAACTTTTTCACTTTAACAAATATTTTAATTGTTAATAATTAATTTTTAATTAATAATTGACTGGCACGACAGCCCGATACCGCGACTAAGGCCTAGCTACCCGCAACCATCCGAGTTGTGCGTGCGAATTTTTTAAAGGTTGGAAGGGACCTACAGTTTTATGCCGATTCCGAACGGCGAATTGGGAGCTTTTTCATAGGCAATTTTATTCTCAGAGGTTTGTCATTTCCTGCCGAAAGAAAAATTGTTGTTTTTTCTTTTTTTTCGGTGTTAGCGCAACGGAGTCTTGAACCTGGGTTCAAGCGTCGCATTTGACTCGCGGCCCAACGCACTAGCCAGCTGAGCTACGGCGGCTGTTTTAATTGTTACTTATAATTAGTATTTTGAAATCATTATTTTTAATCTATGTATAACTATTATTCGTGACAAATATTTTTTCTGTTGCCTAATAACTATTATCAGCAAGATATATTTTTCCAAAAATAAACGTTACCGAGCAACGTAAAAATATTTTTCTCTCATAACAGTTTTGCGATGACGGAAAAAATATTTTTCAAAAAATAAACGTTACCGAGCAATGGAAAAAATAATTCTTGCTGATAATAGTTATTAGGCAACAGAAAAAAATATTTGTCACAAATAATAGTTACGAAATGACAAAAAAGTATATTTTCCTCATAATAGTTATTGTCCAACATTTATAAATATCTCTTAAAAATGGGCAACGTTTTCGAATTTTTTAAAAATCATAACTGTTATTTTGGGTCCCTGCTCATTACTGATTGTATATAAAAATACAATTTTTTACTTTTTAATGAAAAACAAAATTACAAAAACAGTATTTTTTTTAGGATTTTTGACAAAGTTCGAAATTGTGAGTTTTGCTCAAAAACACATTTTTATGATTTTGGTGAAAAGTTTCATTTTATTTTTATTTGAAAAAAACTAAAAACTGTTTTTCTAAAGGATTATGTAAAAAGTTGAAGTATTTTTCGCTCTTCAGAAGTTCGAACTTGTCATTTGATTTTAATAAAAATTATTTAAAATTGGTTATTGAAAATTAAAAATACTATTTTGAGTTTTTGTAAAAATTTATAATATAAATATTTTTTTGCTCTTTGCAAGTTCGAAATTGTAATTTTAACTTAAAAAAAAGTTTTCTGAATTGTTGTTCTCAAATATTTTTTATTTTGTTACATTTTCAGAAAAAATATGATGTGATACAAGGTAAATATTTAGTTTTTATTAAAAATAAAATATAAAATTTTTTTTTAAGGATTTTATAAAAAGTTGTTATATATTCGCTCTGCGGAAAATAATTTTTTTAATAATTTCAAATTGATTATTGATATATATGAAATAGTATTTTTTACTTTTTAGTGGAAAATGAAAAATAAAAAAGCTTTTTTTTTAGCATTTTTGTGAAAAGTTGTAATATTTCTTTGTTTTTCAGAAATCCAAGATTGCAAGTTTTTTTTAGTAAAAAGCGATATAAGGTCACAATTTTTATAGAAAAAGAAGATTTAAAATCAGTTTTCTTGGGTTTTCGGAAAAGTTGTAATATTTCTTTTAATTTCAAAAATTCGAATTTGCAATTTTTATTTATTTTTTTTTTAAATTAATGAAAATATAAAAATACTTATCTTTAAAATTTTTTGGAAATTTATAGTTTTTTTTGCTGTTCAGATGTTTAATTTTTTAATTTTGATTCGTTTTAATTTTTTAATTGAAGAAGACAATTTTGGTTTTAATAAAAAATGAAGACATAAAAGCAGTTTTCTTTTCAGAAATTCGAATTTGCAATTTTTTTTTTTTTTCAGAAATTATAATGAAATGAAATTATAATGAAAAAAAAAGAAAATGAATTTTGTACTATTTTGTTGCTCTTCAGAAGTTTGAATTTTTAAGTTTTATTCGCTTTCCTTTTTTATATTTATCTTTTAACATTTACATGCTTTTGTTAAATAAACATCACTTAACCCTTTTGCTACAGGTTTTTACTGAGGAAAGTTATCAGGTGTACAACTTTGCTTCCGCCGTTTTTTTCCAAAATTAAAAGCTTTATTGCGAAAAAGTGCTTACAGATGTATTATTCAAAGTATTGTCCGTCGCTAGCGACAACTTTCTCCCATCTTTCCGGCAATTTTCGGATCCCGGCTGGAAAAAAGGAGTCCTCTTTTGACGCTATCCATGAAGCAATCCATTTTTCCAATTCTTCGAAGGATTGAAAATGTTGATCTGCCAGGCCGTGTGCCATCGAACGGAATAGGTGGAAGTCAGAAGGGGCGACATCTGGGGAATACGGCGGGTGGGGCAAGACTTCCCATTTCAGCGTTTCCAAGTACTTTTTGACCACTTTTGCGACGTGAGGCCGAGCATTGTCGTGTTGGAGGATGACTTTGTCATGTCGCTCTTGATATTGTGGCCGCTTTTCTTTTAGCGCGCGACTAAGGCGCATCAGTTGCGTTCGGTAGCGATCTCCTGTGATGGTTTCACCCGGTTTTAAGAGCTCGTAGTAAATCACACCGAGCTGATCCCACCAAATACAAATCATAACCTCACCATTTTTCATTTCATTCAATCACCATTTTTAAAACGTTGAAACCACTCCCGACACGTTCTTTCACTCAGAGCAGCATCACCGTAAGTTTCTGAGAGCATTCGATGCGCTTCAGCTGCATTTTTTTGCGAATTGTAACAGAAAAGTAAAACTTCCCGCAAATGGCGAGAATTGGGCACATAAACGGACATTTTCGAGCGTGAATAATACGAAAACAAGAACAACTGTCACTGAAACGGCGATGACAATTCGTTAGGCACTGTCCACACTCACTTTAAAGGCATTACCATCTATGTATTTCAACCAGCCTCAGCCGGTACAGCCACCTATCGGAAAACGGCGGAAGCAAAGTTGTACACCTGATAAATTTTTACATTTTACGTCTTAGGCTTCTATGTGGTTATATTAGCAATATTCCATACGAAATTTTTTAATTTTTATACTCGGACCCTGTATTTTAGAGTGTTTTTCTATGAGAGCAACCACATCGTTGTGGCTGTAAAAATTACTTAAACATTTAACTTTTTACGCATAACGAAAATTTGAATATTTTTTCATTTACTTGAGCCAAAATTTAAAAAAAGAAGTATCTAAATTGAAAGAAAACGTCAAATTAAAAAGTTTTCTAATTTTTTCTGCTTCTTCTTCCTTTACTATGTCAAGATATACCATTAAAAAACGTGTATACTTCTCTTCTTTAAACTTAAATATTCAGTTTATTAATTTCGTATTTTTTCTAAAACTTCACACTATTCTAAAGACGAACAAAAATGTATTCTTGCAACCATAGAGGATGCAGACGTCCACAAAGTAGCATGTAGCCATATGGCAACAAAATTGCGAAAGGGTTAACAAATCTTCTTATAAGAACAACAACAATTTTAGTAGAAAAAACAAAAAGCAAAATGAAAAAATCAAACTTGTAGAATTCCACAGCCGCATAATTCACTGTCAATAAAAATCGTAGCAACAGCAGTCAGCAATGACACAAACAAACTAGAAACTGCCAACCACATAGCAACAACCACAATTGTTGTTGCAAAAATAACAATTACAACACAAACAGCCTTAGAAATAAACAAAAGAATTTGAATCTATGAATAACTCTTCTTCACTCACTCTAATGTATCGCTGAGACAAGTCATCATCAACAAATGGCGAAAAACCAACAAGAACAACAACACATCGAAGAATTGCATTGGCAGTCTTCAACGCATGCATGCATGACAGACAATCGACTGGGCCAGGCATGGTTTGGTGTTGCGTGACATTTGCATTTATCGTCGTTTTTTCATTGAAAATTTGCATATTTAAAGTTTTGGAAAGTCTCGAAAAGTATCTGCAATGAAATGAGGCTCGATTTGTTGTTGCAATTTTGTAGTTTAATGGCTTTTGATTGGAAATAAAAAATTAATGCCAGATCAAATCGTTGCCAAATTGCTTTTCAATCGCTGCTCAGTTCAAAGACCGATCGGCAATTTGACACTTTACTTCCAAAGCAATTAACTTTTCATCATTTCCCGCACGCTAAACGTTCAGGTCAACAGTCTTTAAGTTGTACACGCCATTTAATTTCAGCTATTCTTAGTCTTCTTCTTTTGCAACAACAATTAACCTTTCAATTTGTAATCTCTTACAGCCGTTGGGCAAAATTATTCAATTCCACTTATTTCCTCGGTGCTTCAAACACTTAACAAATGACACGTTTGCGATTTTGATTTGCATTTTTTGTATTCTTTTAATTGCGAAGGTTTTGTGTTGAGTTGTGTTTTTTGTTTGTTTGCAATTTTCCTTAAAATTGCCACTTTGCAAAATTTACTAAATAACCAAAAAAACGGAAATTGTTAATTTGTGCTTTATTCAGCAGATTTACGATTTTTTCCGTTTCCTTTTACACAGCCGCCGCTGCACGCGTTGGCCGAAACTGACTCAAGGACTATGACAAGAAAAATGAAGAGAGAATGAAAATTAAATGGCCATAATTGCCGAAAATGTTGACGGCAAATCGTTAGAAGAATTGTTGGGTGCCGTTGTTGCTGCGTAGCATTTTGTTGCCATTTGTGCTCTCACAGTGCGGCCGATTGTGGCGCGAAGGTGTGCTCGACAGAGATCGACGATTGTTCCGTTGCATATGGCAAGTCAGCACAATGCCAACGCGTATGTCCGTTGTTAACTGACTTTTTGAATTACTTATTTGTCTTAATTGATGTGTGTGTTTCTTTGTTGTTGTTGTTGTTGTATTTATGTCCGCATTCAAATTGGGACCGAGATGCTGAACGATATTTGGTAGTTTTGCAGAGAGGTGCGCTTAGTGACGTGGTTAGTTCAAGTGATCACTGCGGTTGAATAATGGAATGTTTAACTAAAAGGGCGTGTCATTAAAATATTCACACACACATGGGTTGTGAAGTTTAAAAGTTATTTAGAGTGTTGAGGGCAGCATAAAAGTATACTCGGATCGACTGAAATTGTTATAACCTGTTTTTTCCAGTGAGCTGCGTTTAGTGATGTGGTTAGATTTAATGCTCATAGTGGAAAGTTTGACTTATTAGGTCGTACCATTAAACAAAAGTGCCAAAAAAAGTTCTAAAAGTTTGATCATTAGTATAACAAATTTCAACAACATATACAATTTGCACAAATTCCATAGTATTTTATTATTTTTAATATTTTCAATAGGTTATTCTGATTTTTTGTTAATCGTTCATATATTAAAATTAAATGTCAAGAGTTGAGAAGTCGAATATGTGGCGCGAAAAAATTAAATTAAATCAATCTTCGCCACACCCATAGCCATGCATTGTGTGCATTCTCATACAAATTCATACGTTTGAACTTTTGACAGGTTCTACCACAGACACAGTTACAACATTCTGTTCAGGCAGTTAGCCTTGTTGTGGCCCTATGCGCTTTCAAATAGAGTGGAGTAGGACAAAAATTGAGCTAAAAAAAGTCATAGGTGGCATGCCACAATCGCGCAGTACTGGCCATGCGTAGGGCGCTGGAATATTCTATCAACGTTGAATGCAATATTACTCGAATGAAAAGTAATAATTCATTGTTATTTTTCACTTCATAAATAAATAAATTAATATTTGGAAAATGTTGTCTGAACCGGAAAGAGGGAATTCAATTACATTTCATTTGCCAACTAGAATCGGAGCTGTTTGCACTCAAGTTAAAACACTTAATTGAAAACATTTTTCAAAAAAAGTTACATTCACTTATTAACTATTTAAAAAAAATTTTTCGTTTCATTCTTTGAATTCAGGTCGCAATTTTACACAGACAATTACCATTCAACATTGAGAATATTAAATCACTTTAAACTACTGCAGTCGGTTTGGTGAATCAGTTGAATCGAATTTAATCAGTTTCGGTGCTCAGCTCAGATTTGATCTTCAAGGCAGCACCCCCAATATCATTTTTTAATTACTTTTAACAATAAATCACACATAAATGACATAAAACAAACAAATCCAGTGGCTTCAGTGTCGTCGAAACGATTGAAAATGCAGCGTCGATTGGAGGCTGTGTGCATTTGGTTCACATTCAGGGGCGCAATTAAGAGACTTTTGTTCATGTTGACCATTTTGTCATTATAAGTTCGTCAACTAGTTGTGATTGTTGTTGTTGTTTTAGTGGTAAATATTATGTTGTGAAATAAATAAATATTTTCTGTGAAGCAAAATGATGATAAATGTTTCAGTATGACAAGTGTTGGTTGAGATTTGCTGGTTTGTGTGTTGTTGCAGTGATTATGATGCTAATAATTATATATGATGATTACGATTTTGATGAAGTGATGTTATACTGTTATTGTTGTTGTTGTGGCTGCTATGCGATAAGTGCCGTTTGCGTCGAATGTGCCTTTGGCGCGCATGAGACACAGAAATTTCACGTAAAGATGAAAAAAATGAAATCTCATTTTTCTCAAATAAATTTTGTGTTCATGTTGTTGGGTTTTTGTTTTTGCTGCGCCTTACTGGGTCAAGGGTGGCGCCGTTTCTAATATATTTTTTTCATTCATTACTTGTGCTGGTGCCTGCGTGTGGTAATTCATCATGAGCGCTTAAAATATGAGCGTTTCAGAGTGATTTGGCAAAAGTACAATGCGTCGACAGTGCGTTAGCGCAGCTTGAATGGGGTTCGTTGTGTGAGTCTTTTGTGTGCGCTGAATGAATGAATGAACGCACGAACGGTGTGGTGCGTAAATTCTGAATGGTTAGAAAATGTTAGCAATACATTTTTTGGTTGATTGATGTTGCATTGGACGGTTGATGCACACCAGTGGCGGATTAAGGGGAGGGGTGTTTGGGGGTTGAGACCCCTCGAAATATTAGGGTCGACTTTAAAACTACACACAAATTAAAAGGCATTTTTGTGTTTTGAACGGTTTTTAAAAAATATTGAAGAATTACTTTCTGAACCCCCCAAAAAATATTTTTCTGGTTTTTTTTTTGGTTTTTAAAAAATATTAAAGAATTACTTTTTGAACCCCCCCAAAATATTTTTCTGAATCCGCCCCTGATGCACACTGCAGTTGTTGATGTGAAAATTCACATTTACATACGCGCTCAGCTTGAGCTAAAAAGTTGATGCATTAAATAAATCAAATCAATGAAATGAAAAAATTTTTTTTTGTAAATTTTATGCGCAGGAATGCTGGGAATGAGGTGTCTACAATATGCATGCATTTTTTTCTTCAGTGAACTTCTTCAGTGAACTTGCGCGAGCTAATTTATATTGACGCAAACAAATTCCCAATTTTATTGGCCATATTTTTGTTCGTTGTCTTAACTTGTTCTCAGCATAATTTCGTGGCATTGGCACCGCATAGCAACAGTCCAAGAGTTGCTCATCGGTCATATTTGCACTAAAATTCCAATTAGTTTCATTTGGAATTTGCATAAAATTCCAGTTTCTCCAAAACCTTAACAAATCCACTACTTAAGTAATACTTTTGTATGCTTAGACTGGCAAATCTAAAGAAATTTCTAGTTGCTGCTGAATTATGATTTCTTTCAAATGCAAATTTCAAGATCTACCCTAATCGGTTCGTATTAAAAGTCTATCAAATTATTATTTTTTTACGTAAATTAGGAATTCGATTGTTCACACTTACCGCATGCCATCGAAGCCATCATCCGAGCCATTTATGGTGAGCACAGGCGCACGCGCGTATGCTTTCGCTACGCGCCGATTGCGCTCAAATACTATGACTTTTGCCCAGATTTCATCATCGATCTGGGTCCATTTGTCCAGCACTTCCTGTATGTGTTCCTGCAAAATGAAAGAAAAAAGAAAATATTAAAATTTGTTCTTAATGTCACATAAAACTTATGATTTGAATTTAGCAAAATTTTCAAGTTATATTTATTTCTCTTTCAAGAAGTTTTACAACTGAATTATTTCTTATTTTAACTTTTTTGACTTAATGTTTATTTGGCTTTCTCAATTTTCAGTGCATTTCGAAATAAAAATAGTTGAAATTACTTTGCAGTTCAGTTAAACATGCACGCTATTCTGATATATATTTTAAGTATTTGTAATTTTGGTTTTTGCTGCCAGCTATTTGAATTTTTCAATTTTCGTTTTTCTTGCATTTTGCTTCGCCTAATGTCAGCAATTTGCACTTTCATTTTCAGTCAAGCAACGTTGCATGCCACAGCAGCAGCATGCAACTACCTCACACACATACACACACACACACACACACACGCACTCTTTTGCCTGGCAGTCACTACAAAGTGAACGGCCTTGCATGGCCGCTTTTGCTTTACTTTTACTGCGCGATATTAAAACCAAAACAACAACAACAACCGCATTTTGTTTTGTTGCAAAAATATAAGTTTTTAAATCACAGCAACAACAACAGCCAAACACCAACACAAATGTGTACAGTCGCCGGTGTATGGAGTCAACAGCAGCACAGGAATATTTTGTTATTGTCGTTGTTGTTGGCTGATTGATAATTGAGCCAGCGCCTACAGTTGCAGTTGTTCGCTCGCTCGCTCGCTTTGCATTTTTCGGTCTGCATATGTTTGCATGCAATAGTGGTAATTGTTGCTGTTGTTGCTTTTTGGATTTGTTTCAACTGGCTGGCTGAAGAGCAGCAGTTGGCAGCAGCGCTTGCGTCATGCTCAACTGCACTGATTTTCATTTTGTTGTGCTGCCAGTTGTTGTTCTTGTTGTTGTTGTTGTTGTTGCTGATGCAGTTGTTTTCATTGGCTTTTAAACTTAAATTCGCTATTTAGTGAATTTTTGGCAGTCCTCTTACTTGACTGACGCTCTGCTTTAGGCAGTGGGAAAATCAAAAGACTTAAGCAACAAACTACACCATGTTAAATTTTCACTTGGAATTTGTTGAAAACAAATTTTGTTTAACAAACACAAAACTCCAAAAATTGCCTTAAACCATGAAAGTTGCATATATTAAAGTGAGTTGAAATTCTTTTTTATAACAAAAACCCCAAAGCTCATCAAATCAAACTGTACAACTCATAAAAATGCAAAATACAAAACTTAAGTCTTTATTTATTTGCGGAAATGCTGGCTGTATTTGCATAATTTGACGACTTGATAAGCTGCATTCGGTAATAAAATTCCAATTGTGTGTATGCCACTTTTAGTTTGTCTGTTTGTCAGCATTTCAAATGCCAAGCATAGCTTTTGACAGAGTCACATCACGAATCAAATAATGACATGGAAACACAGCAACCAGCACAAAAACATGAATCAAAATCTTCAAAGACGTTGTGTAGTGAAAAAAAAATAGTTGTTAACCTATAAGCCAAGTTAAGGCAAACGAATGCGCATTGCTGGTTGGAAAATGTTATTGAACCAACCCACTTGTCTGCCGATTTAATGATTTCAACAAAAAAATACAGCAACAGCAACACCAACAATAACCACGAACAAAAAGCAAAGTTAAAACTCAAGAAACAATTTTCAATAATTTCGTATAATTTTGCTTGGCGCACTTTGTTGTATTTGTTGTCGACTCACTTGAAATACCAAATAACACAAAATGAATGCGCATCATTGCCATTGCATTGTTTACTCTGTGCTCTTTACGATTTATTTGTTGTAGTTGTTGAAGTAGTTGTTGTTGTGTTTCTTGAATAGTAGCACATCAATGTTTGAACTTTAAGTTCACTTTACTTCAAAACAATTACCAAACAATAGCACAACGAACGTAGTAGCGCGTCATAAAAAAATGACTTCATAAAAATGTATAAAAGTGCGTAAAGTTGGTACAGTTATTCGAATAAGCAAGTAATAGTTTTTATAAAATTTTATTGAGACGACTTTTGTAGTCTGGAATATGAGACCTGACTATCAACTTAGTGCTTCGTTGACTAATGATGCGATTTCTGTTGGAACTTCTACATTCATTTCTACTTCGACAGAATTGTGAAAAAAAAAACTTGTGGCTTCTCACCACGACAACGCACTGGCTCACACATTTCATCTTTTTATTTATTTATTTATTTATTTTTTTATTTACCTAACTATACCACAAACAACGTCTATACCGTTTCACAAGCCGTATTCACCCAAAAGGGCTTCTTGTAACTTTTTCCTATTTCCGCACCTCAGGTTATCACTTTACGTAAAGTTTTTCGAGATCATTGAGTCGATAAAGTCGAATTCGCAGAAGAAGCTGAAGGCGATCCCAAAATCAGCATATGAAAAGTATTTTCAAAATTGCTTGCAATGGAGATTACTTTGAAGGAAATAATATGAACATCGATGAATAACACTACTCGACACGAAAAATGCTCCTAAAAATAAAAGTATTTTTTTTTAGACTAATCTTCGGCTGCTGAACACGAAACTGAAAATCAAAAAATTTTCTTAAGAAGCGTTTTCGAAAAATTTTCGAAACCAACCATCTGACTAACACAACTAACTAACACTAACTAACCTTTCCAATGATATATAGATTTCTAAATCAGATTTGGATTTAGGGAAGTTACTGACGATGAAAGTTGTAAAAAAGTGAATTTTTCGACCAATTTCAAAAATCATAAATTTTCGAATACCTTTTTTTATAGATAGAATAAATGACCTCCTCTGGTTCTAAAATCTTGGATTCAAGATATATTATTTGATCAAATATTAAGCCTAACATCAATAGAATTGAAAAAAAAATAACATAGTTATGAGTGAAAACACCAACTTCTCATTTATTACACCGTGCAAAAAATTTTTTTATTTTTCCGAGACCCATCCAAATGTTGATATAGACGTGGAACTAGAGGTAATTTATAGTATCTTGGCATAGTCAGTTTTTCATTTTCTGGCCCAAAAACCTTCTTAAAGGACTTTAAAATTTTAAGGATATACACATTTCAAATATTTTTTGAAATATTTGCGGTTGTGCAATGATGAAGATATGGGTATCAAATAAAAGAGGAAAATTGTCTCCTTTTAACTAAATTTTCTATTTTGAACTTTCTTTCGGTTTTTACTTCGTCGATTTATTTTAGTATCAAAGGCCTGATGCGTCTTTAATAAGTTTTGAATTAGTTTGAAACTTGATGGGAACCAAAGATCTTCCCACTTTGGGCACCATATCTTCTATCAGAAAACCCTGTCCCACTCATAATCCTCCTAGCCTCACTCGGCATTGTTACTCTTTAACTCTGAAACTTATTTCAAGTTTCATTTTTATACATCGACTTAACGTTTAGTTAATTTGCCTTAATTTCTACACTAAGTATTTCCTATTCTCTTTCTTATAGCAAAATCCACTGATGTTTCCTTCTCCATTCAAAACTTTAAATCTGATTCCTTCATTCGTCTCTCAAATTTCCTTCTCTATTGAAAACTTTAAATCTCGTTCGTTACCCAATTTCAACAACATTCTTTCTCCCCCTTCTGCTTACTACATTTACTATCCCGTCTATTACCACATGCTGTGCTCAAACTCCTTGGCATTCTACCGCCCAATTCTCTCACTTCACTTCCCCCGCACACAAACACTGCCGGCGTGCGTCAGTGCCGCCAGCGCCGGTGTCGCTGCTCTAGTCGGGCCACACATTAAAAATGCAAATAAATCATTTAGCAAAACTTGTTAACCTTTTCGTATAAAAATTTTCAACCATTTTTTTTTAATTGTTGTTGTTGCTTGAATTCAATTTCATTTTCATTTGAAAAATGTATGCTTGTAGGTATGTGTGCCAGTTGCTGTTGTTGTTCTCATATAAGAAGAAGCAGCTGAATAAAAAAAAAACCGCTACAACAATAAAACGCGTTGAAAAAACCCGAAATTGAAACAAAACCACTTTTGATTTCTAAAGTCACCAGCAGCGGCAGCGGCAACAACAACGCAGCAGCAGTCGTTGACGGCTTTGCAGCGCTGAAGACGTTACACGCGCGCCGGAACGTGGCAGAGCCGCAACAGCAGCGGACGCGCTGCCGCAGCCTTTCATGGAAATGTGCTGTTGCTGTTGTTGTTGTTGTTATTGTTGTTGCTGTTCTTAGTTGAGCATGAAACAAAATTGTAAACCGTCGCAGCAGGTTTTCTTGTATTCATTTCAAAGGCAACAACAGTTAAAATGCTGTTTTGCTGCTATTGTTGTTGTTGCTGGGGAAACTTCTGTAGGCCTCTTCAAAGTTTAAGCATTTCAGTTTAATTTTGTATGCTTGAACGCTTGAACTTGTCGACCTTCCCGCAGTCGAATTGCGTTCGCGCCCCTCCGTTCAGGCGCCCCAAGTGGCTGTGGCGGCCGACATTGCTGTGGTTGATTTCTGTTTATATAAATGTATGTGTGTGTGTGTGTCGTCGTGCTCATCATTAAAACATTAAAATGCCGCAGTTCATCAATGGTGTAGTTGCTGTTGTTACTACGTGTATTTTGTGGTATCAAGTTTTGTTGTTGTTATTGTTTTTTTTTGTGTGCTAGTAGTGTTGCTGATAATTAGGCACTGCTTGGCTGGTTGGGGACGGGCGTGCGGAGAAAAGTGACAGAAGGCCAACGTAACATTTAATGAGCAGCAACATTTGTATGTTGCATTGCTGCATTTAATTTTGGACAGCAATTTGCTGCACAGGCACAAGCGCAGCAATAATCGCTGGCGGAAAGCATTACTGGTGGCAATTTGTCGGCATTTCGACTACAAAGACAAATCGGTGTTACATTTGGTAGCAAGTGGGAGCGCCAAACTTAACACTCGAACTCTCAAGAAAGCTTGAAGGCACACTTGAGATGTGAAAAATGACAGAATGATGAAGAAAATTTGTCCGTGTTTCATTTCCATTTAAAGTTTTACGCCTCTAAAAAACTATCTTTACAATCAGATTAACGCAATGTGTTTTTATTTCTCCCATTCCAAGTATTGTCTTCTAATTTAGGTTGAAATAAAATTAGAGATAAGGTTACAGCGGCCTCGTCACTGTGTGGTCCAAGAGCTCCTTTTATGACTGATTTATTTTATTTATTGTTTTGATTTATTGATACCAGATTCGTTAACTTTGGGCAAAGACTCCTTTAATTAAAACTTGCCGCATGGTGTGGAAGAAGGAAGAATCACCTGGGCAACTTTTTCTTCGACAGTCTAGGGGTTCTAGCCGATAGAACTATACGCAGTCTTCCGCTTCTAAAAAATATCCTTTACAATCAGATAAGCATACTTTTTGTCATTTTGTCTACTACTTTCCGTAGAATTAAACTTGGGCCTAAAATTTTGAAGGGATAGGGATACAGTGACCTCGTCATTGTGGCCCAAGTGGTCTTATTAGAATCGAGTCCTCATTGATAACAGATTCTCCGTAATTTGTTGACTTAGATTTCCCATTGACTTTATTCTTTTTTTGATCATACACGGGTAAAAATAATTCATAAAAATCTTATGAACGGCGTTCATAAACCTTTATTTTGAACTTTTTATGAAAAATGCATAAATTTTTTGATTTTTTTCATAAAATTTATGAAACAGTTCATACATGTTTATGAACGCGTTCATAAAATTTGTGAAACAAACCATTTCATAAAAGCCCAATCTCACATTTTTGGTTCGGGTACGAGCCGAGCGGGCAGACTACCTTTATTTTGAACTTTTTATGAAACATTCCTAAATTTTTTGATTTTTTTCATAAACTTTATGATCAGTTTCTGAACACGTTCATAAAGTTTCTGAAATTCGTTCCTAAACCATTCGTTCGGCCACGCCGAATCCGAACGGCGATTGGCAGTTTTTTCTTTCACACTTGGAGGTTTTGCCATTGCCTGCCAAGAGCGCACTTGTGCGATTCTTGTAATTCTCATCTGTTTTATGTGGTTAGCGATATAAGTAGATGAGCGTTTGTATCAGCCCAAGCTAGGAATCAAACATAGGGCCTGGGTATGAGAAGCCAGCGCGCTACGCGAGAGAGGTAAGCGAGACAGGTAAGTCGAATTCAATTAAATAAATTCTTTATATTATTTTATTTATTTTTATATTATGTCATTGCTATTAATTGTCAATTTCTTTTTAGCAAGCAAAGATGCGGGTGGCGGCCATATGCTGTTTATTATAAAACGAAAATTTATTGAATTTTTATAACATTATTAAAAAATTAATTATTCATACATCATACATACATAATTAATAAACAAAATATACCAATGTTTTCAATTTTTAGGGATTTTGAATTTGAGGAATTTTTCTTATGAAAAAATCAAACATTTTATGGAATTCGTTCATAAACGTTTGGGTTTATGAACGAGGCTTATGAATGCGTTCATAGAATTTAGAATTCATAAGCCTTCGGGTTTGCCGAACGCTCATGAATGCGTTCATAAGCTTTTTGAATACATTTATAATTTTTATGAATGCATTCATGAGCTTTCGGTAAACCCGAAGGTTTATGAATGCATTCATAAACTTTTTATGAACACGTTCACTGGTTAAAAAATTATGAATATGTGCATACAGTTTATGCACAAATTCACAAATTTTTTGAACGTTTTTCGTTCCGTGTACTCTGCTAATACTAATTGTTGAAGAAGAATTATCTAGAAGAAGAAAGATTCAAGCTCTTCTTTGACAATCTAGGAGATCTAGAGCTTTGTAAGGAGCTTAAAGAAGTTTGTCGAAACTCAGAAGAGTTCGTCGAAGTTCAAATTAGCTTCGTAAAGAGTTCAATGGGTGGGCGGCCTTAATTTTGAATGTTTGTGGTATCACAATGGGCCTTCATGGCTTCTTCTGATTTCTCCTACATTTTGTAATAAAACATTTAAAAAATTGGGTAATTGTTGAATTAATTGAGCTGCTCACTCAGATATGCGCTTTGCAAAAAGTTTGAGTAAGAAAAACTACATCAATATCCAACAATGACTTTTTTAGCAACTCAGGTTGACGATTGTGAACAACTTTGGATTTCAAAAAGACACAACCATATTTTCTTCAAGCGCTCCACAATAATTATCTGGCTTTCATTGTATCATTAACTAAAACAAAATCTTGCACACACTGTCTGCGCGTGCTCAGCTAATTCAGCTTAGCTGAACTAAAAGCAGTCATTTGTTTAAATGTTTTAAATTATGAATGCAAAAATCAGCAAACAAAAGTGAACCTAACTGGATATTAAAATATTTGGATTTTTTTTTGAAGACAGCGCTGACCCAAGCCATGTGTTTGTGATATTTATAATCAAATACTTGATGGTTTTTTTCGTTGACCAGACAAGTTTCGAAAACAAGTTGCTGGCATTTGCAAGACACGTTAAGCCGAGATTGGAGACGTTGAGGGGGGCCCAAAGTTGCTGAAGTGGCAAGCAAATTGCAAGAATGTCCAGTACATGAAACGGTGAAACAAGTTTGTAAAGAAATTTTTAATAACTACGCTATTTGAAGAAGAAGAAAAAGACTCACAACAACAAGTATTAGCAGCAAATGAAAAAAATTGCGCTTTATGAAATGTCAAAAAGTCAAAAAGATGCATTAATTATACGTTGACAACAGCAACGAAACCAACAATAACAACAGAAGCCACTGTGGATTGGCCAATTGGCATAATGGCGCTGCAAACCGTTATAAATATTGTAAAATTGTATAAAATTGTATACAGCAAACATTTAAAAATTTAGGCAAATTTATTAAACACAACAATTTCTTACACATAAGTAAAATACTTCAAAGAATTTCAACAGCTTTTTATGCAAACAAATATTTATTTCGAAAATGGCGTTGCTGCATAATTAACGGTTTTTAATTTGACCACACAATGCAACACAAATGCCAACTTGAACGTTGCTATGTGCTTAAGCAAAATGCTAAATAATTGTTTTTACTTTTTGCTGTTGTTGTTTTTGTTGTTGTTGTTGTTATTATTGTTGTTGGCTATTGCGTCTGTGTTTGCTGTTAGTAATTATGGCTGCGATTTCATTAAATAAATGCAACTGACACCATTCACGATCTGTGCTGTACAAGTGACTACAAATAACAACAAAAACAACAACACCATGAACAGCAACATTAGCAACAACAACAACTATTCCATACAGTACCTATAAGTATCTATATTGCAGCATGCGGCACGTGCAGCTAACCGCAAAATGTTTTTAACTGTTTTTTGTGTTTTTGCATGATTTAATGGCAGTTTTCATATTTTTGCTTTTATGGCAACGCAGCAACATTGCCAAAGCGACTGTAAAAATCGAGTGGGAATTGTTCGATTTTCGCCTGAAAGAATTTCTGGCAAACATTTTATCGTCACTGCAGCGATGCAGTTGAACTTTTACAGTCACGATTTGCGTTTATTTATTTCTAATGTGTGTTTGTGTGTGTGTGCCTCATTTGTTTGTTGTAAACAAATGGCAAATGCAAAGGCGCCACCGTTCGGCAGCAGATGTGCCGCCAGCATCGGTTGCTGCTTTCATTTTGAAGTACTGTGGGTAGCATTTTTGTGGTTGATATTGTGTTGGTGTTGTTGTTGGTTGTTGTTAGCAAATGAATTGACAAAAACTTATCTAATACTGTTTTACTCATTGAAAGTGTGTGTGTGTGGGTGTGTGGGTTTGGTAAATATTGGAGAAAAATGTTTAGTTTGTCATTCAAGAATTTTTGGTTTTTTGAAGGTGATTAGGTTGTCTGTTAGTAGCAGGGCTGTCGAGAGGGGGGGACAAAGGGGACATCGTCCCCAGGCCCGGAGTTTCCAAGGGGGCTCGGATTTTCCGGCAATATTAGGAAAAAAAATTTTTTGAATGAAAAAATATTTCGAGTTGATCAAGAAAAAATTTGACACAAAATTGCCCGATTCTTGAAATAAAAAATTCTCATTCATTCAATAACCTTTCAAGTAACTGTGAGTAAAACAGTTTCGGAAAACCCGATCTTTCTAGTTTATTGACAGACTTGAAATTTTTGCGGGATCGTTGGGGTGCACTTCTGAACGAATGTAAATTAGTTGCTTCAGCGTTGCAAGAAGCTATTGACATCTCAGCAGAGTTGCCATCGCAAAAAGTGGGCCGGAAAAGAAAACGTCGCATAGTTGATTCTAATGATGGAATTGAGAAAGAACCAGAGATAGATGAAGAGACACATTTTCAGCGAAATACGTTTTTTGTTATTATTGACTCAGTGATCGCGGGACTCACAACTAGATTTGACGCTGCGAAAAATTTGAACGATACCTTTAATTTCTTGTGGCAATTTCCAGAGTTGATTGAAGACAAGGTCCAAGATAAAGCGGCTAATTTTGTACAGAAATATCTATCTGATGTTTCGGACGAATTGCCGAACGAAATGACACATTTAAAACATATTCATTCAGCAAATTTCAAAAGTGATCTAAGCCCACTGTCACTTTTAAATGAAATTTATGAGAAACATTTAAATGCGATATTTCCAAATGTTTGTGTTGTGCTCAGAATTTTCTGTACCCTGCCAGTAACTGTTGCGAGCGCTGAGCGCTCTTTTAGTGTATTGGCGAGAATCAAAAATTTCCAAAGATCGTGTTCTTCGCAAACACGCATCTCAGGACTTGCGATACTTTGCTTGGAATACGATTTGGCCCAAAAATCTGATTTCCGTCGTATTATAGAAACTTTCGCTTCAGCGAAAGCCCGAAAAGCGTGCTTAAGGGGGGAGTACACTTTGAACGTCCAAAAAGTAAGGCATTTTCGTTAATTTTTTTAAGCAATAAAACACTCAGGGAGGGCAAATATGTTATAACCCATTTATTACTCATCCTTCGAACTACAATTTGTATTTTTTTGAACTCGATTGGCGTCCCCCCGTGGCCGGTGCACCAGGTCGCGCGGGCGTCCTCGCGCGGAAGTCGGAAAACGGCGTGAGAAAATACTCCTTCCCATGTGATCCTGGAACATAAATCGAACAAAATCCTGATAAGTAATGAAATTCGGGTTAGAAATACGTATTCCGATTTTTTTTAAATTAATTGTTTTCAAAAGTTGTGGCCTTAGGAAAAAAAGTCCATTTTTTAACCCTAAAAATGCTTACAAAATCGTGGATTAAAAATCCATTTTTGACAAAATCGAAAATGTGGATACGTATTTCTAAGCAGAATTTAATTCTAAACAAGAAAACCTAGGCGATATCCAAATTTAATAATAACTGGTTAGAGTTATTTCCCACGCCAGTTTGAAAAGCCCCGTTTCGAGATAAACGCGTTTAAAGATAAAAATGCTCTCTCAGCGCGCCGGTACATGTTTTAGGAAATCGCTTCGTAAAGCGGTAAGGAATATTCTGGCGGACTTGGAGTCTTTTCTAAATTAAAGTATACATCCCAAGGAACATTTTAAGCCAAAAAAAAAAAATACATTTTTTTGAAAAATCAAAGTGTACTCCCCCCTTAAAGTAGATCAAAGTTATAATTACTTAGAATTTATACATAATCAATAGATGTATTTATGTAAATGAGTATTGAATAATTATTGAATAAATTTTTTTCTAAATCGAATTTGCTTTTGTGATAACTGCTCATTCCAACAACAAAAAGTTATAAAAACATATAAACTTTGTGGATCATCATCCTGACTTCTACTACAAAATTTCCAAAATTACTTACAGGGGCCCGTCATTACTAGTCCCCGGGCCCGGTTTTCCTCTCTACGGGCCTGGTTAGTAGTGTTGAATAATTATTCAGAAGAATAGTTTAGGTTATGTTTGGTGAGGTTATGAGGTTAGGTTATGCTATGCTAGGTTTTGTTAGTTTGTTTGTCAGTTTGTTGTTGTCAGTTTGTTTCTTATAGGTTAGGTTAGGTTTTGATTATTCAAAGTATGAGTGGGTTTGGTTTAATTTTGGAGACAAATGTTTAGTTTGTCATTCAGGAATTTTGGGTTTTTTGAAAATTTGAAATGCTGTCTTTTGAATAATCATTCAAAAGAATAGTTAAGGTTATGTTTGGTGAGGTTATGAGGTTAGGTTATGTTAGGTTCGATTTTTTTCTAATAAGTTTTTTCTAATAAGGTTTTGCTCATTAAAAGAGTGTGTGGGTTTGGTGAATTTTGGAGAAAATGTTTAGTTTGTCATTCAAGAAATTTGGGTTTTTTGAAAGTTTATTCAAATTAATTTATCTGTTTGAAAAGTGTTAAATAATCATTCAAAATAATAGTTTAGGTTATGTTTGGTGAGGTTATGAGGTTAGGTTATGTTATGTTAGATTCAGTTTTTTCTATTAAGTTAGGTTAGGTCTTGCTCGTTAAAAGTGTGCGTGGGTTTGGTGAATTTTGGAGAAAAATGTTTAGTTTGTCATTTCAGAATTTTGGGTTTTTTTGAAAGTGATTAGTGTTTGTAAAGTGTTGAATGATCATTCAAAAGAATAGTTTAGGTTATGTTATGTTAGGTGAGGTGAGATTAGGATAAGTTAAGATAGGTTAGGTGTAATAACGTTAGATTAGGTTAGGTTTTTTCTCTGGTCTCTCCACGCTACTCGCGCTTTAAGTAAAATATTATGTCAAGGTTAGGTTAGGCTATGTTTGGTTTTTTGCTTTGTCTCTAAACGGTATCTGTGTTTCAATCAGAATTTCTTCAATGAATTAACAATGTTGTATTTGTTCAAACAACTTAGAATGTGTTCCTACGTAAAGCTAATGAATAAGAAAGAAAAAATGTGCCAAGTATCGAAATATTTAATAGGTTAGGTTAGGTTAGGTGTATGTCCAGAAAAGTGCACAGCACATAGGGCCACGTGATGGAAGGACACATGCCACATGAAGGAAAACTAGGCCTATTTCCTGCTATTTGTGAACCAGTTAGCGCTTTTCCGCAACAATTCCAACGATTTTTGTCTGACTGACAAACTGAACATTCACTCAGCCCTTAATTGGGTGTTACAAAATTTTTTAAGTGCTTTATTTTTTGTCGTTTTATGTTTAAAATGATTGCCAAATTCTTAACAAGTTTTTCTCAACGTTCTTAAATGGATTTTAATGTTAAATAAATATTCATGTTTACTGATTTTATAATAAAAACTTCAACTATTTCAAGAGCATTTGCTGCCCTTTAAATTATAGACCTGTTCCTCTACATATCAGTTTATTGAAATCTAATTTTAATTAAACGAAGCAATAAACTGTTGTTTATGGTATTTTATAGCCCAACTGTGCGGTTTTTGCGGCGTCAACGTAGTTTAAATCGAGTTAAATATGTTGTTACTCGCATTTTAATTTAATTTTTCAACAGCCAACTGACAGCGCACAACGCCAACATGGCAACGCCGCCCGACTGTCAGCCAACCAGCCAGTCAATCGCCTAAATCAGCCAGTCTACGGGTACAACTTTCGCTTGCAACACTTTTACTGTCGCAGCGCACAAAATTTAGACTGAAACCGTTCAACGATAGCAACAAATACTATGTTCACAACAACAACAACAACAAATGGACAACAACTACAAGAATTACCACTTGAGCTGGTTTGCCATTTTATGGCCAAATACGAGGCGCATGTGCACAGCAGACAAGCAAGTAACAAAAAAATTTCGCTTTTACTGCAACGCAGCACAGTGGAGCCAATTGATAAATTGCACAGCGTGCAACTGAATGTGTACATAGCATCACAATATGGCTAATTCTCGCAAAATGCATTTGTCATTGTTGCTTGTTTTGTTTTTGTAATAGTTGACGCCCACTCGGTGCGACACGTTGCTGTGTTTGCGGTCAAATTTTGTATGGCAAATTTTTGCATTTAACACAAAACTTTTTTTGATTCTATTTGTTTATTGTTTTTATTATATTTTTTTAATTTAATTTTAATTTTTATATTTTTAATTTTCAACCAAAATTGCTGGAAAATCAGCGTGTCATGTTTTGTTGTGGTTGCGAAGTTGGCGCAATTTGCAAATCTGACTGGCAACGCTTAGACGTGGGCGCTGGGCATTATGTCACTTCAATTCAATTCTTCAAGCACGAGCAGCGCCATTTTACCAGCCGCTGCAATCCTCGTTTCGTCCCCCTTGCAACGCTCCTTTGCTTTGAAGTGCTGGCGCGGGGCGCAGCAATTGAAAGCGCAGCAGCTGACAGACGGAAAATGAAAATGAAAATGTCTTTGTGGCTAATGCTTTTGTTCACGTAGTTGTTGTTGTTGCTATTATTGTTGTTGTTCTGTTTCTCATCTCATGCGACTTTATAGTGGCTGCTTTGCCTACATTTCATTTATTTCTTTCTTGTTGTTTTCATTTGTTTTGTTTTCAACTGCAACTCCAGACGGCCCTTTTTCCCATCGTAAAATGTTGCGGACAGAACGTCAGTCACAGCGGCAAACTGTTTTTCTCTCGACGTTGTTGTTGTTGTTGTTGTAGCAGTTTTGTTACGCTTTAGAAAAGCTATTTAACAGCGCAAACGACTGCTGATTGAGTAATTTGTCTGCTTCTTCTTCTTCTTTCCTACATCGGGCTTTGGTGTTTGTCGGCCATACAGTCTAAAGTTTTTCCCACCCACCCAAAGTTTTTTATGGTTTAATTTTAATTTGTTGTTTTCGGTTTCATTGTGTATGGTGGCTGGTGTTGCTTTTGTGTACACTATTTTTTTCCAGCCAGAGCCACAACAAATCTGAATTTTGAACGCTTGGCGTTTTTGTTTTTTTGGAAATCTTTATTTGTGGGAGCATAAATAAATTGTTGAATTTTTTTTTTGCCGTCAACAAACAATATGAAAATGGGTTGGCGCGCACTGCGTAGTTGCCACATTTTGTGGGCAGCTACAGCGACAGCAACAACAACAACAACAACTATAGCATTAGCATTTGCATAGAGTGTCGTTGGTTTGATGGCGTTCCCATGTCACAGGCACACACGCCAAGCGCTGTGCCTGCAAACGAAAGACTTGAGCAACGAACTTGCTAAACTATTTCCGTTTTTAATCAGACAAATTGTACAAAAATGTAGGTAACGTTACATTTTAACACAGTTATAAATACCCAAAATTTATGCAAAGTGCGTAATTGTTGAAATACTGGCAAAAAATAACAATCCCAACAACAACAATAAGCAAGAACCAGATGCAGCGAAACTAACGTCGTGTTTAGAAAATGAAAGTTTTGTGCTTTTCATTTCAATGCGCCAAGTTTAACTGTCGGTTTTAGCTGTCTCAGTGAGCAAACACAGAGGCGTAGTTGTCAATTTTTAGTGACATGTTAAATTTTTCTGCAGAAAATTTTTAATTAAAATGTATTTTAGTTATATTTCTACAATTACAAATAGAAACGCAATTATTTTTAGTTTTTCCAATAATCATTTAATACACATTCGCTCCTCTTATTACGTCGCTGTGCATAAGTGCACGTAAACAGTTACAACTCCGGTTTGCCACTAGTTCACCTGGTTTCGCGCCAACAGGATTGGCTGCTTAAAATACCAAAACGAAAAAAAAAGAAGGAAAACCGTAACCACTGACAACAGAACCATACACGCCGATAAACAGGAAAGCCACAACAACAAAAGACATTTCGAAAATAACAACAACACGGCAGCAGAAATTTTAGCCGCTGCAACGAGCGTTGGGTAACTCGACTTGGGTTTTGCATTAAACAATTTTCCATACAACCAGTCAGCCGGCCCGCCAGTCAGCTTGTGTGACAGCGAGTCAGCTACAACAACGCCATTCAAGCGTGCAGCCATTTTTGCCACTCCTCTCTGCAACGCTCTGGCTGGCGCGCATGCGTTCGCCCAGCGGAAAACACGCGCTGCGAGTTGAAGTCGCGCCTGCCTGCGGTTTTGGTAGCAATGGGTGTGCGGCCGAGGTGACCGTACTAATGCAAAAATCAACAATGGTGGTATAAGAGTTTCGAAGCTGGGTCGCTAATTGATTGACTCTGGCGATAATATTTGAAAAAGTGTGGCTGGAAAATGCGATTTTTTTTCTAATAAAAGAGCTTTAAAAGGAACAAAAACTTATATTACAAACAAGTAAAATTGTGTAGAAAAAATTTTGAAGGTTTATAAAAATTTCATTAACAAAATCGTCCTTAGCTTACGGTTTGTTAATGCATCGAAAAACAATTTTGAAATAAGAATTTTGAACACTTCAAGCCAAATAAAAAATTACGAAATATATTTTTTTTAATATTTAGCTAGAAATAAAAAAACAAAAACTATGAAAATATGCAGTCATATTCTAAAACTTACTTTGAAAAAGTTTGTCAAAATTAGTCGCTGCTTCTGTAACCAGGAATGCACAATGCACAATGTTGAAAATTTATTTTAAACGTAAATTTCATCATATTGATGGGTTGATAATGTTATAAGAATCGATAAAGTACAATTTTCTGTTAGAAAACGTTTCCAAAAGAATTTATTACAAAAAGTCTTAGAACAAAGTTATTTCCAAATTAAGCAAATTTCTGCTTAAAAAATTATAGAAAATCTTTCCAACTGTTCAAAAACTTCCAGCACTTTGTGAAAAAACTAATTTAAACGCAAAATTAATCTTATTAATTGATTAAAAATGGTATAAGAATCGATAAAGTACAATTTTATGTTAAAAACTTTTTCAACAATTGACTACAAAAACTCTTATTACAAAGTTCTATGTTGATCAAATGTTTCAAAATGTTCAAAAACTCCAAGCACATTGTTGAAAAATTACTTTCAACGCAAAGTTCATCTTATTTATTGGTTGAAAATGGTATAAGAATCAATAATGTACAATTTTTTATTAAAAACGTTTTCAAAACTTGACTACAAAAAGTCTTATTGCGAAGTTTTTCTCAAAATGTGCAAATTTTTGCTTTCAAAATGTTCCTTCAAAATGTTCAAAAAGTCCCAGCAAAATATTGAAAAATTAGATGAATTCATCTTATAACATAATTATCAATAAAGTAAATTTTTCTGTTGGAAAACATTTTCAAAAATTCACTAAAACAAATGTTTTCTTGAGGTTGTACCTAAAATTTTGTAAATTTCCAAAATGCCCAAAATTGATTGCGAATCTTTCAAAATCTACAAAAATTTATTTCTAACAACAAAAGCAACAATTCCCTTCCCAACAACAACAACAACTCTATCACATAATCAACAATTTCTACATCGGCTGCAGTGCTTACAATTTACGAGCACTTGTCACATGCTCCACTCCACTCCGCTCCCTCTTCGCCACGTCTGGGCGCCGTCACAGCTGTTGGTTGGCATTTGATTTGCCTACAGCGGCAACTTGAATCAACTTTTGATTGATTTAAAAAATTGTGTTTGTGTTGTGGTTTTTTGCAACTTTTTCCGCAATTTCATAATTTTTTTTAATTTTTATTTTTTGAGGGAAACAATTGAAAAATCACTGAAATTTTACATAAATTATGCTGGCGCAATGCTGGCCGTTGAAAATTAATTGCAACGATGCAGTTGTGGCTGCTATTTTCAATTGACTTTACTAAATCTGTTTATCGAAAATGTTTGTTGTTGTTCGCGGTTCCTGCTTGACTCTTTGCACTTTGGCACTTTTCGAATCGATGAGTGCGAATGCGCCTTCAATTTACTACCACAGCATGATTGATTATACGGAAAAGGTCATAAAGCTGACAACAAGCGATTCATTAAAAGTGCAAAGCGAACGCTTGACGTAATGAAAATGTGTGACTAATGCGAAAAAGGAAAATTGTTCACTACTTAAGTTTGTCGATTTTCAAGTGAGTTGTGATGTGTTTCGAGTCGGAAACTGATTGCATAATGGTGAGAAAATTATGTTATTGAGTGGTTTGAGCATAAAATTAACAAACTTAAGTTGAGAAGAACTTAGAAAAGCAATTATACCGAGGAGGTTTTAGGGATTCAAACCCCCCAAAAACAAAATTTGCTGGTGCAAAATATGGCTTTGATTGGAATTGGGCTCAAAAGTTGTACACAAACCCCCTTCCCCCAAAATGAAATTCTGCATGCGCCACTGTCGACATATACACAATTATATGTGTGTCTTTACTGACTGACTGATTGACTGATTCGTCGAAATAATTCGACAGGTGTTTTGCACTTTTTTAAAATAAAAATTTGACGGGGTCAACAATGGGTTTAGACTTTGTTTGGAGAAAAATAAGGAACAAATGCAGTATAGCGAACTCTCATGAAAAAAAAACTAAAAATTTTTCCGGGGACACGCCCACAAAAGGCGTGGCTCGGGGTCAAAGTTCAAAGTTTTTATCAAAAAACCTCAATTAATCTCCAACTGATATACACGACATGGGTATCAAACGAAAGATCTTTTTCATACCTTTCTATTAATGTACAACATTAGATACGTAAAATGCACTATTAAAAAGTTTGAAGCAAAAAAAAAAATGTTATAAAAATTTTTTAAAAACGGATTTTTTTCTCGAAAAAATCCATAATAAAGGTGCAATAAGTTTGTACCATATTGTAGCCTGTGAAATTCGCTTTACCTTGATACCCATATCGTGTAAATCAAATGGAGATTGAGTTTTTTTGATAAAAACTTTGAACTTTGACCCCGAGCCACGCCTTTTGTGGGCGTTTCACCGGCAAAATTTTTAGTTTGTTAGATTCAAGAGCCAACCCTCTATATAAAAGCATACTCATTTATTTTTTTCACGAGGGTTCGCTAAATGCAGTATTATGCCAAAAATAATTTAATGGTTGACTTCAAATAGGTGAAAACATTTAACCCTTTCGACCCCGAATTTTAACCTGTGTCTCGATATTACTTTTTGGTATTTAAATCATAAAAAACTTGCGTAAGAAGTGTGCACACAACAATTGAAGTCGCCACGCCTCTTTGTTAGAGTTCTAGAGCTAGTTTACTTGTGAACAATTTTAGCTTAAAACGGGTTAAATAAATTTTGTATCAATATTTTTTAATTACAAAAAAATGATTTAATATTTATGGAAAAATACAAAATTATCACTTTTTGATTTTATTTAACTATTATTAAAGAAACAGGGTTTTGATCAAACGCGCCCAATTCGTAGACTTCAATTAGAACACAAACTTTCCCTGATATCGCTGCAAGTTATTGGAAATTATTTTTTGGATAACAGTAAAATTTTTGTAATTTGCTTTGAATTCTCTTCTAAAAATATTAAAGGCACCAACAGCCTACAAATTAAACCCATAAATCAATCGTAGCTTTTGCTATAAGATGACAAATAGGTGAAGTTGCTCTCAGGCAACTTTGGGGTCGAAAGGGTGAAATGAGAAATAATTAGACTCAGCAAAAGGTTCAGAGAATTGTGATTTATTGGGCCTTTTGACTTCAGATTTGGTGAAAGTACTCAAAATCACAAATTATTTAAAACATATCTTTCACTGTTCGCAAATCAACTTCAGAAAAGGAAAAGGTTTAAAAGTTGGTGTCAATAAATTAGATAAAATTATAAAGTAAGTAAAGATTATTTCAATAAAATCATACAAATCAAAGCCGCCGGGCTCTCCTAATTGTATGTAAAGGCTTTGTTGATATAAACATTTATTAAGTTATTATTAAAACTTATTATTAAAAACTATCAATAATTCAACAACTATTCAATTACAACAAAAACGAACACAAACACATATTGCGAACAGTTACACAAAAATTTGCAATATCAATTTGATTTGACACTTTCTATTATAAATTATTTACAATCATTAAAATCACAAATGTATTAACTTATTATTAAAAGTTATTAATAAAAACTAACGATTTAATACTAATGACTACAATAAGTTATAATTACAACAACAAAAAACACAGTCAAATGTTGTAAACAGTTACACAAAAATTTGCCATATTAATTTGACTTGACACTTTCCATTATAAATGATTTGCAATCATTGAAAACAAATTGGTCATTTATTAGGGCCACTTTAAAGACAAAACATGAAAACAATGCGAAAAAAATTTAAAAAAAACCTATTAAAATGCTTGAAATCAGCAGACAAACAAAAACAAAATACAAAAAACAATAATAAAGAAAGTTGTCACAAAAACCATAAAAACACACAAATTCAACACATAGACATATAAAATTATTAGTTGTTGTTGATTTTATAAAAAACCCCAATATTCAACGTGCATGAAATGAGAAAAATATCAGAAGCCAAGACCAAATCACAATAAAGTAACATACAAAGAAATGATGATGGAAAAAAGTTTATTTAAAAAAAAATAAAAATAAAATACAAAAATAAACGCTAACGCTAAATGGCGTGTGCGAAAAAGTCACAGCGATCAAAGTGAAATTACGTAAGTAATGCTTGTTAACGCCGCCGCTTCTTCTTCTTCTTCTTCTTGGTTTTGTGCTTTCTCAGCACCGCATCTCGCTCGAAGTGCCGCCGAAAAGCAACCACACGCGCGCATTGTAGCGAGAAATATGTAAACTGTGTTATTAGGCAGCGGCACTTAGGTTAGGTTACTAACCTACACTTATTGACAGGTGAAATGACGGCTTGGTATGTCGGACGCGCGCTGCACAGTGCTTTTCTACCAACTGACAGCATGAGTTTGTATGTAGTTATGCATTTGTACGTGTGCACACAAAGTAAACACCTACACTACTTGCACTCTCACTCACACACACACACACACTCGCAGCTACACAATGCAATGATGAGATGGAAACGTGAGTAACGCGGCGCATGCAAAAACTCAATAAACCACAAATTAAAGTAAAATTGTTGATTGGTAAATCTGTGTGTGTGTGCGTAGAAAATCAACGAAAGAGAAGAAAGCAGCAGACGAGCAGAAATATTGACGTTGTTTGTGTTTATTTTTTGCTTTTTCCTTAGTGCGGAAGCAAAATTTGTGGTAATGTTAAGCGTTGTCAGGTTTGGGTTAAGCGTTGACTTGTTTTGTGCTTTTGATGTTAGCTATAATTAATTTGTATGTTTGTCGTTGCTGTGCACTGTTAATCAAATTTGCAAATTTGTATTGGAAGAAAGAAAAGAGACAGTAAGAATGGAAAGAAGATAAAGAATAAAAAACTAATTTGAGTCAACCATTTCTCAAAAAGTATGATAAAAGATGAGAGGAGAAAAATGAAAATGTAGATGGAGAGGCAGGCCAAGGTCACAAAGATGCAAAATAAGGCAAATCCAAAATTAGTATAAATAGATCAATGAACGTGAAACTTGGCTGCACGCGAACATTGTCACACAGAGACTTCAAGTCTTTGTGGATTATTTGCTGAATGTTATGGCTTTTCTAGTATTTTTTTCTTATTTTTAAATGCCTATTTTTGGCTTTTTAACAGTTTTTAATGCCCTATTTTGCCTTTTTAAGCAGTTTTTAGTGCCTTTTTCTGCCTTTTTGGCAGTTTTTAGTGCCTTCCCGTGCCTTTTTTGCTATTTTATTTTGCCTTTTTTATAGGTTTTTAGGTCCTCAAAATCCTTTCCCTGGTTATGGCCAAACCCAATCAGAAACGATGAGCTCTGGACACTGAAGAATGAAGACCTCACTTAGGCAGATAAAGCGAAGAAAATGGCAATGGAGGCTAGATGCAAGAATGGCACTTGGATGGAACCCGCAAGGGAGCAGAAGTCGCATATGAAAGAAAAACAACTGGAGGAGGTCGATTCTACGCGAACTAGCTGCGGTCAACATTACATGGAACAGAGTTAACTTCGAATATATAAAACAGTTTCAAATCGATTCAAACGGAAAAGCCTGGTTGAGGCCTTATGCTCCCAAACAGAGTGAAGAAGGAGAAAAAAATTGAACATTGGTATAAGACAAATATAAAAAAACAAAATTGACAAAAAAAACGCAAATGCTTCCAAGAAAACAAATTAGAAGGAACAGTAAAGAGAAGCTAGTAAAAAAGCAGCAGTGAAAAAATAAAAATAGACATACAGGCATGTGCTACAAATCGTTTTCGTTTCAAATTCGGAGCGAAAACGTGATGGGGTGTGCTCAATTTCGTTTTGATTTCGTCAATTTTCGAAAACGAAATCGTTTGAAATGATATGTGCCAGAAAACCGAAATTCCGTTTTCGTTGCGATTAGAAAACGGCTGATATTCTATTTGCGTTTCAACTTATAAAGAAATTTTGAACGTGAAAATGTTGAGGGAGCTTTCAACAATATTACTGGCTCACTGACTAACATGAAACTATGCAAGCCGATAGTGGACATAGTTCACAACCTGTTAACCAAGATGGTTACAACTCCTCTACTGTTGCACTGTACTCTTGCAAAAGAGCAGTTGGCAAGAAATGGGGTATCCAACCACGTATCATGTACTGGATTTACAACTCCGTGATTAGGCTCTTCTATGGAGCAGTAGTATGGTGGACTGCCCTGGATAATGTGGCTAACCAGAAACTTCTGGACTCAGTCCAAAGATCGGCGGCGGTCATAATAACTTGAGCATTCGATCAACGCCATCCAAAAGGGGTCTACGCCCTGCTCCACTTTCTTCCTGTTGACCTCTTCGGTAAACAAGCTGCAACCGTCTCTGCAGTGAGACTAAATACCATCAAAAAATGGACTCGTACTGATTTACTGCCGGATCCTAGGCTGTTCACCTCATCATATCTGTTCGACTCTAAATTCTCAACTCTCATACCTCATAGACAGGAGTGGGAATAAGACACGGTTTCTATACAGACAGCTCCAAGCTAGATGGCAGAGTAGGGGGATATGGTTCGCATTTTCACTGACAGCCAGGCAGCAATTAAAGCCCTCAAGAAGGTCTCAACCACATCGAAAGTGGTTGCTCTCTGCCGCTCCCTACCAAATGACTTAGGGCATGTGTACAACAATACCCTTACCTGGGTACCGCGCCACAAAAACAGCAGTGGTAACTGCGCTTATCAGCTTTCCAGACGTGGGACCACCCCCCCTCCCCCGCACATTGGCACGGTCGTCGCAATCCTGAAGAGGAGGAGGAAACTATTAGTCATTTTCTCTGCAACTGCCCGGCTCTATCTATACGAAGATGGAAAGCCCTAGGCTCTCCTTTCTTCAACAACTTGAATGACCTCAGTTCAGCTAACATCAAAAACTTGCTTGAGTTCATCCACAATTCAAAATGGCTTGACTAGTCATCTCGACAGTAAGTCATCCCGGCAGTAAGACAAACCGTAAACTTGTGTATTACAACGGGCCCATTCCGTGGCCTAAGTGTTACTTTCGGCAAGTCCCATGCCAAGACAGCCACCTTAACCTAACATAACAAAACCTGCAAAAATTCCAATCTACATTGTTAGCCAAAATAAGAAAATTAGAGAGAGTGAGATTCCAACATGTCCAGTGGGTTGGAATGGTCTCCCAAAATGCGGCGTTTTACTGTTTCCACTTTTCTTCTTTCTTTTTCTTCTAAATACATCAAACTCGCAAAGAAAATGCTCATCATGTAAGATATTTAATTTTCTGTTAACGTTTCGACAAAAAATTGTATAAACGTCAACAAAAAAATCAGCTTGAATTTTATTTCGAATTGAAGTCAAATCGTCCGTTTTGTAGCACACCCCCCAAAAATTCGTACGATTTCAAATTCCGATTTCGATTTGAAATCGTGCGATTTGCAGCACATGCCTGATAGAAATAGAAAAAACTTCAGTAAAGAAAACAGAATCGAAGACATATAAATAGAAGAAACTTCAGTAAAGAAAACAGAATCGAAGACATATAAATAGAAGAAACTTCAGTAAAGAAAACGGCATCGAAGACATAGAAGCAGCTGTGAAGAAATTAAAGTATACGAATTTTCAGTAAAGAAAACAGCCACTAAAAAATAAACATACTAGAGATATATGTTTATACATTCTTCTTTCTTACATACATTTTTATACTTTAATTTCTTCACAGCTGCTTCTATGTCTTCGATGCTGTTTTTTTACTGAAGTTTCTTCTATTTCTATGTCTTCGATTCTGTTTTCTTTACTGAAGTTTTTTCTATTTCTATGTCTATTTTCATTTTTTCACTGCTGCTTTTTTAAAGTTAAGCAAAAAGAAGCAAAAAAATAAAAGAACATAGTTGAAATAGCAATCAAGAAAGAAGCTGCGAAAAATTGAAATACATAGATGAAGCAAAAGTAAAAAAATTAAGTGCTTCAAAGTGGAATGAGGTTACAACAGAAACAATAAAAATACTATTTAATAGGAAGAGGAATAAGAAGAGGAAAGAAGACTTACATAGAGCTTTGACTTTAAATCGAAATCAATACTTAATTAATGGTTCAATTAGAGGGCCATGAGTGGAAACAATTGCAGACATCCAAGCAATAAAGAATGGGAAAAGCCTATTTATAGAATCAGGTCCGATGATTGATTCCTTTAAAATGGACTTGAAACAGGACATTTATACCTTGGCCCCAAAACGTAACCTTGAATACTGTGGAATGAAACACTATGTCTCTCCAATAAATTCTTTGTTTGATGCGAAAAGGGAACAAATGGGCAAAGACCGCCTCTTGATAACAGCCATCTGTACAAACTGATCTTAGTTAACAACAAAATGTGCAGATTCTGTAACACAGACTTAGACAATGGATCATCAAATTACGACGAAATGCCTGACGGTACTATCAGTGGGTAAACAGGATATGAGAGAGATGGTTTTAGTGAGGTTAAAGTCCCACACTGACGGGGTTTTGGCTTTCGATGATTTCCATCTCTTAAAAAACAAAAAAAACAAAAAAATTGAAACTGCAAAAAATCCTACATTAAAAGCCAAACAGCAATAAAACCAACCTTTAAGCAGAGTTTGCGTTCATTGTTTCTTTGGGTCTTTAACTCTTTTACTTTTGAACTCTTGGTTTCAGAGTTTCATTTTATGTGGTCCCTAAAATAGTTTGAAATCTTAGGAATAATATCAGGTGTACAACTTTGCTTCCGCCGTTTTCCGATAGGTGGCTGTACCGGCTGAGGCTGGTTGAAATACATAGATGGTAATGCCTTTAAAGTGAGTGTGGACAGTGCCTAACGAATTGTCATCGCCGTTTCAGTGACAGTTGTTCTTGTTTTCGTATTATTCACGCTCGAAAATGTCCGTTTATGTGCCCAATTCTCGCCATTTGCGGGAAGTTTTACTTTTCTGTTACAATTCGCAAAAAAATGCAGCTGAAGCTCATCGAATGCTCTCAGAAACTTACGGTGATGCTGCTCTGAGTGAAAGAACGTGTCGGGAGTGGTTTCAACGTTTTAAAAATGGTGATTTCGATGTGGAAGACAAACATGGTGGTGGAAGAGAAAAAACCTTCAAAGATGAACAACTAGAAGCATTGCTTGATGAAGATTCGTGCCAAACCCAAGAAGAGCTTGCCGAATCGTTGGGAGTGAGTCAGCAAGCCATTTCAAAACGTCTCAAGGCCCTGGGCATGATTCAGAAAGAAGGAAACTGGGTGCCGTACGAGTTGAAATCGAGGGACATCGAGCGCCGTCTATTTGTATGTGAGCAACTGCTTCAAAGACAAAATCGTAAGGGGTTTTTACATCGAATCGTAACCGGTGATGAAAAGTGGGTTCGATACGATAATCCTAAACGCAGAAAATCATGGGGAAAGCCCGGGCATGGTTCTTCGTCGACGGCAAAACCGAATATTCACGGCGCCAAGGTTATGATTTGTATTTGGTGGGATCAGCTCGGTGTGATTTACTACGAGCTCTTAAAACCGGGTGAAACCATCACAGGAGATCGCTACCGAACGCAAATGATGCGCCTTAGTCGCGCGCTAAAAGAAAAGCGGCCACAATATCAAGAGCGACATGACAAAGTCATCCTCCAACACGACAATGCTCGGCCTCACGTCGCAAAAGTGGTCAAAAAGTACCTGGAAACGCTGAAATGGGAAGTCTTGCCCCACCCGCCGTATTCCCCAGATGTCGCCCCTTCTGACTTCCACCTATTCCGTTCGATGGCACACGGCCTGGCAGATCAACATTTTCAATCCTTCGAAGAATTGGAAAAATGGATTGCTTCATGGATAGCGTCAAAAGAGGACTCCTTTTTTCGAGCCGGAAAGATGGGAGAAAGTTGTCGCTAGCGACGGACAATACTTTGAATAATACATCTGTAAACACTTTTTCGCAATAAAGCTTTTAATTTTGGAAAAAAACGGCGGAAGCAAAGTTGTACACCTGATATTAAATTAATAAACTGAATGTTTAAGTTTAAAGAAGAATTATACACGTTTTTTGAATGTTATATAGTAAAGAAAAAATAAGCAGAAAAAATAAGTGAAAAATTTAATTTGAATTTTTATTTTCAATTCAGAAAAGTTTCCTAAATAATTTTAGCTAAAGCAAATGAAGAAATTTTCAATTTTAAGTTATGCATAGAAACAGAAAAAATAAGTGAAATTTTTAATATGAATTTTTTAAGTTTAATTCAGAAAAATTGTTGTTAATAATTTCAGCTCAAGTAAATGAAGAAATTTTCGATCTTTAGTTATGCGTAGAAGTAGAAAAATAAATGAAATTTTTAATTTGAATTTTTCATTTCAACTCAGACACATTTTTTAAATCATTTTAGCTGAAGTAAATGAAGAAAATTTCGATTTTTAATTTTTTGTTGTTGTCATATAACAACACTTTAAAAGGCCGTCTTTTAAAGTGTTCTTATTTGACAACAAAAAAATAATAATAAAAATGAAAACATTAATAAAATATAAATAATAAAAATGAAAACATTTTTCGGAATGTTAAAACTGTTTTCAATGAATGAATGTTAAATGTTTTCAACTTTTCTAATGTTAAGTAAATTCAAAATATTACTCATAATCTCACGCATTGATTAACTTCTCTATTAATAATAGGAATATTCACACCGATTTTGTTTTGTAAAAGAATCGAACAAAATACACGTATACAACTACCGAGTACCGAACTAACAAAGTAACGAGCTCGGTGTGAATACCCCTAATATTTCATTAAGAGAGTTGCAGTTACGTTTTTTGCACATTGTATATATTTTTCTCACAATCGGCCAATAGACGCCCATATAATATTTTTTAGTCCACAAAGCGGCGATTTATTCATTATTGTACCCAATTAAATATTTACCTTAAATACAAACTTTTTACGCACTCTCCGACTTCACATTGTGCCACTGTCTCTACCGCCTTGTGGTGAGCCGTCGAGCGCGCGCTTAGTATGCATTGTTGCCGCAGTTAACCCAGTTAAAAGTTGAATTATTTATGACACGTTATTATTGCAATGACCACAAAAGTAGCAAAGCCGAAAACCCTCCAAAAAAAAAATAACAATAATAACAACGCATACACGCCAAAATAGCCAAAAGTCGACGAAACAAGGCGCAGCATAACACCAACGCAAGAAACAACAACAACACAACGACTAAACGCTGACCAAAGCCGAACGCAATGAAAGACAACTGAAAACCAGTGGCCAGATTTTCTAACAAAAAAAGCGCACATTGAACATTTGCTGGCGTCTCATTGTGCTTCTAGATTTTTTAAAAAATAATATTTTTGAGCATTTTTCGCTGCAACTGTCATTGCAGGCCGTCGGCGCGCCGCAGCGGCAATCAATTCCAATTCCATGCATTTGGGTGCAATTTTTGCGTTGTTGTCGTTGTGGCGCGTTTTTCTTCTCATTGACACTTTTGTATTTTGTGTGAGGCTACCATTGTTGTTGTTGTGGTTTTTGTGACTGTCGCGACTTAAATTCAAATGCGCGTCATGCGTGTGCTGCCGTCTTAACGGTAATTAATGCAATTGGTCAATTGTGGGCTGGCTATTTCTGACTCGCTGGCTCGCTGCCTGACTGGTTGGTTTGTTGTTGTTGTTGTGCCGTCGTATTCTGCAATTCATAATTTTGTTGCCGTTTTTATGTGGAAATTTCATTCGAACGTGTCGTTTGGGCAATCGGGTCAAGACTGGTGTCTGTGGTGGCGCGAGCCCAATTTGATTGCAATTGTTTTTGTTTTCATTTATACAGTCAACGAGGTAGCGCAAAAATAGGTCGCTGTCGTTGAACGATTTTTAATTCAAATATTTGTAAATAACAAACAGAAATATTTATATAGAAAACATTGAAATGCTCAAAGCAAATGGCTTCATTTAAGAAATGCAAAGGTTTGCGCTTGCAACAAAAACAAAATGAACAACAACAACAAGTGTTAAATTGCAATTATTCCATATGTTTGTTATTTGTTAGTGTTGCCAGTTGGCTGTGTGAATAATGTGTGGCCATTTTTTGCGGATTCGTTGCAGTGTTCCGAGGAAAAATGTAATTTTTGACTCAAATTAATTTGTCGAGGAAAAATGTTTTTTTTTATTCACTAATGCGAATGACTGAAATTAATTTGCCGAGGAAACATTTTTTTTATTCACTAATGCGAATGACTGAAATTAATTTGCTGTCTGTTTGTGGTTAAGGGTGACACAGGGTGATTAATTAAGGATTAATGTATTCGTAAAGGGTTTGTGAATGAGTTATGTGAATTCTTAAGTCCTTAAAATTGAGGATTAGTGTCTTAACCCATTAAAGCCGGGTACCAGTTCCGCCCATACGATTTTGATCAAATTTCATTCACGACCTGGAATTGACCCAAAAAGATCAATGAATTTCAGCTTTCTATCTCCGCACGTTGCTGAGATATTCATTGGGTATTTTTTATCCATTAGGCAGCAATGGTAGCTTTTTTCCATACTTTTTAAAGTGACCAGCTAAACACGTGAACAAAAGATGTATTGTTTACAGGTGAGTTAGGAGGCAGATTTTTGTGAAGTTCTAAGCCACTACGTTTCGCCACATTTTCCACCTCCGGAAAATTAAAATTTTTTGGAGTCTGGTAACTCTAGCTAGATGGCGGAATTTTAGGGTGACCTATACTAGACTAAGGTAGTTCCATCTTTACCCCAACCATCCCTATCAATGATTTTGAGATATCTCTACCACGAACTTTTCTGTGACTTTTTTAAAAAGTCAATTTTCATGGGTAAATTTTTACCCATTAGGCAGCAATGGGTTAAGTGCTGAGAGAGATTTTGATTCGAAATTTAGAACAGTGATGACCATTCTGCCACTCGCGAGTATATTTTTTGTAGCACCTAAGACACCAAGACCACTTACGACCAGCGACCAGACCGAAGATTCCATACACAGACTTAATTTCGAGCCGAAAACTAACGACCAAAAAGTGAGATGTGACTCGGTGCAATAATGACTGGGTTTTTCTTTAGAATTTGGTCCCAAGCAATTGTAATGATGTTTTTATATGAATGCTATTAAATGTTCAAAATAACAAAAATGTCTTTACTATGGCAAAGTTATGCTCGAAGGCCAGAAATCAAAGAAATTTTTACACTCTAAGTAATTTTCTTAAATATTTGGTCCCATGTAATAGCGATGATGCTTTTATATGAATGCTATTTTATGTTCTAAATAAATTTACAGGTGAATTTAACTCCAGCTGGATGTCATTTAATGTTCAAAATAAGAAAGATCTCCTTACTATTGCAAAGCTATGCTCGAAGGCCAAAAGTTACAGAAATATTTTATAGTAACCATTTTTCTTAAACATTTTATTCCAAGTAATCACTATGATCTTTTTAATATTCTTAAAAAGGTTCTCAAAAATTCTCAAGAATTGCTTGAATCACATTTTGGCTCAAACTAAAATCACGCAGCTGACACATTTATGGCTCATATAAAAAATACAAAAATTCCATTTACATATTTCCACTTACTTTGTATAGTTTATCCTTTTGATACCAGATGTCCTCTTCCTCTTCTGGTGGACTAAAAGTCTGATCCAAATTTAGATCATCTCTAGAACGTGAAAGAATCTTTCTGCGTGACACCATTTTTCTGTAAGTGAACAAAAACAAATTCATAAAAAGGAGTTCATTAAAACGTCATGTTTAATTGTTAACGACAAGAAGAAGAAAAAACTAAGAAAAAAACCACCAACAGCAATAACAACGAAACTGTGTACGTGTTTATAAAAAAAACGCAGCTATCTGTTATTTGTAATAAAAACAACATTTTATGAACAATCACTGAGTTGTTAATGTTCACCACATATGCTTTCTGTGAATTGAAACAGACTCAACAAAAAAAAAGAAAAAAAAACATAAGAAAAATAAAAATACAAATTTCTGCAAGTTGAAAAAAATGTGTGTGCGCTTTAGGTGATTTTCTGCGAAATGCTTAAAGCAACAGAAACTACAAAAGGGATTTGTGTACTTTGTAAAATTAATGCTTGAGAATTTGTGCAGAGTGGTGAAAAGTTATGACTGCGTCAACGAACTGCCCACACAACAAGGAAGTGCAATCGCTGGCGAAACATCAAAGACGGCCATTTGAGCGCCGCTCGTTTGGGTAACTGTGAGTGCGTTAGTGTGTGTGTGTGAGTGTGCGTGTGTGTGTCTGATTTTAACAGCATACAAGTTTGACAGTCAGGCCGCGCTTCGGCTTTGAAGCGGCCTATGTTGTTGCCTGTTTGCGCTTCTCGAAGGCTCAAAGACTTAATGACTCGATTAAGCGTCAACGAAGTGCATTAATATGTATGACAGACAGTGCACCTGAATGCCAGATTCACAAAGCTCTTCGCTGATAGAATCAAGTACATGAATTCGTATTTTAATTAACATTTAAATATATTAAATATACAAAATTAAGAGACAAGTAGCTACACAATAATTGCACATAATTATAGCACAGAAATTCATTAAAATAATTTCGGATGCAAAAACTTTGACAAAAAACTACTTTTTAAATACCATTTAATGTCTGCAGCTATTTGGCAGTAAAAATCTCGTTTAGCTGCGCATTGCATACAATGTCGAGGAAATTGTGATAACATCAACGCATCGTTTGTGTATATAAATTAAGGTGTACATGGTTTATTATGAGTCAGCGGTAGCTCTAAATCTGCGATAATGGCAGTCAGCTCGAATGTGTGGACGATGGTAATGTCGTCTTGTCGAGGCGAAACGTGCAATGGTTTCATAGTTAGTCGGTACATCAGATCAACAAGCGCGCGTAGAACAAAGGCGGCAAATGTTGATGAAATTATGATGGAACTTTTGACATACTGACGACAAACTCAACAGGTAGCTACTACACGAGTAGATGAATGTAAAACAAAACAAAAGATCAGTAAAACTGATAGATATACTTAAAGTGTATGAGTTCTACGATAACCCAAACTTCAATGGTTACAATATTTGTTCATTCGAAATCAGTGGTGCACAAAAATTTTGTTTTGGAGGGAATCCGTACACAGCTTTTGATTCAAATACCATTTGAAATCATATTTGAATTGAATTGAATTTTTATAACAAACAAGAAAAAAACCAATAGATATACGAGGTGTGACAATTAAGTAATGAGACTGATTCCATAAAAACCGTATATTTAAAAATGTTTCTACAACTCTGCCATCCCCTTCAAAGTAGTCCCCTTGGGCAGCTATACAACGACTCCAGCGCGTTTTCCATGCTTCGTGACATTTCTGGAACGCTTCGACTGGGATGTCCTCGAGTACCCTCGTCACGGCCGCCTGGATGTCCGTAATCGACTCAAAATGGGTTCTTTGACCACCGATTTTGTTCTAGGGAACAAAAAAAGTCACAGGGTGACATATCGGGCGAATAAGGCGGCTGTTGCAACACGGCGATCCCTTTAGAGGCCAAATACTGGGACACGCTGAGAGCGGTGTGGCACAGCGCGTTGTCATGATGAAGGATCCAGTTACGAGCGATGTCTGGGCGCACCCTGTTGACTCGTTTTCGCAATCTTTCTAGCACTTGGCGACAGTAGACTTGATTTACGGTTTGCCCCGATGAAACAAATTCTTTGTGGACGATTCCACGGCTATCAAAAAAGGCAATAATCATCTTTTTTACATTCGACTTGCTCATGCGCATTGCTCTTGATTTCGTTTCTCCATTTTCGTGACGAGTACCACCAACACACGTCTACTCAACACGACACAGCAGGCGAACTAAACAAGCTAGAGCGATGGTAAATATATCAATGGAGAGGGGAAGGATGCCGGGGAAGGGGAAGGGAATTTCAAGTTCGCAAGTTTACCACAAGCGCGGCAGTAAAATCAGTCTCATTACTTAATTGTAGCACCTCATATATAGCTATACATATGTATATATCTCCCATGTGTATGTATCATACAAATGATTTATTGGAAAGAAGGAAAATAGGTTTGAGAGTGAATCGAGTGGAATTCATTCAGACCTGAGACTTAATTGGCTCATTGAGGTTTGCCATTTTTTTTTGGTATTTTCTGAGAGGGTCAAATAGAAGCTAAAAGTTAGGTATTAGCCAAAACTCTTTCAAAATCGGAAAATACAAAAATTATGTTATATATAAATTATAGTACAAATTATGCAACAGGAAGAGTTTTAAAGATATTAAAATTTCCCACTTGGCAAACAAACAGAAACGATTTTCAAAACTGAAAAATAATAATTTTTTAAATATATCGTCGAGACATTTATAAATTAACATAAACAAGTAATTTGTCGAAGACAGCATTATGTGAAAAAACCAGTGACGGTGTCTTATAGTTTGCTTTACCTTCATGGTGGATTATAAAATGTCTTGAAAATTGGTAAAAGCTATTATTAGCTTTTTTAAGAAGCATTAATTTTCTTGATCGAAGCTTCCGTAGGCATCATGACTACACTCAAGCATGGACCATTCACTGTTCATAATTAATGCAATACAGCTAAATTTTTTAGCCATTAATTTGTATTTCATACAACAAAGCGCGGAGAAAGTTTCTACGAAAATCGGCCTCAACACCAACAGCGAATTCAATTAGACACCAACACAAGAACAACACAATTCTAAAGAATTTCAATCATTACCCGGCACAAGGCAAATACTTAGCAATTAGGCAGATCACGCCCATCGCTGTCGCTGTCGCCGTGGCAGTCGCAGTGGGGTGTGCGGCCACTAGACGAGTCGCTTGGCGTAGAACAGCAAAGTGCTGCAGAGAAAATGAACCGCACTCGAGACCGACAGCAGAGCGCGCATGCGTAAGCGAACGGCGACACGTGGCGCGCAAAGAACGAGCACAGATGACACTCGTCGACGTTGTTCTGAGTGTTGGTTGATGAGTGTTGCGCGCTTTGCGGAAAAGCACCGAACGAAACGGGAACGCAACGCGACGCGGCACGCCTTTCTTTTTCACGCGAACGCACAGCGACGACGTTAGTTACCACGCGACAGGTAGCTGAAGGGAAATATTGTTGGAAAACAAAAATCCGCTGCGTTGCGTTTTGTGTTGCGGCCGTAAGCTAAACGCTGGTCTAACTGACAACGTTCGGCATGGCGACTTTTGTTCCACATACAAATTGAGACACGTTTTGGCCGCTTGCCCGCGCCAGCTGGTCGTTTGTGTCCGTCTGTGCGTTTGTCAACCAAATGTGCCCACCCGCGTACCAGTTGCTGACTGCGCGCCTTGTTGCTAGTTGAAGCGGAGAGCGAGGGAAAAGTATAGCAAAGTGCTAAAACGCACCAAACTGTTTTTATTTCTTTTTTGAATGTGGATTTTTGTTTTTGTTGAGCTCAACATACCAACTCAACAATTTTGTTGTTGTTTTTGTGGTTTGTGTCAACTTAACAGAAACGTTCATTGCATAATAAGCACCTTGCATGTTGTTGTTGTTGTTGTTGTTTTGTCTCATCCACATTCACATTCACAGCAACAACGCACTTGCCAAATGCCGCAACGTGCCGCAGCGCGTTGGCACAAATCAATGCCGCCTAATGGGCGCAGCGCGTTGCGGAGGTGGCGGCGCAGGTTGCAGGGCGCAGCCGAAGAGTGTGAACCAACCGTTGCCGTTGTAGCGGTCTGGAGGCTTCTTCTTTCTTTATATGCAAATAAGGTTCGCTAACCTGTCGCAAGTCGCTTTGATTTTATACATAAATATTGTTCGTATTGTATTTGTTGTGCGTGGTAGTTGTTGTGTTTGCATTTGTTGCTTTAACTGTTGTTGGCGTTAGGCTGTTTGGCTGTCATCTATTATTGTTGTTGCTGTTGCTGACGGTTTTTGCGCTGCTGCTGTCATCCGCGTGTGACATTTGTTGGCAGTGGCTACAACGTCAACCGATGCATTGACTTCATTTTCGTTTTGTTGTCACTTGTTGCCAACAGCAACAAAAACAACCCAGCAATTGCTGTCAATATTCCCATACAAACATGCACAAATGCATATTTTTATGTTTTTAAGTATGTATGTATGTATGTGTGTGTAAGTGTATGTGTGAACTTGTCATGCAGACGCTGTCAATACGCAAAAATTCACCGTAACACATGGCCAGTAGGCATTTGAATAAATACTTTAAATTGTTACGCATATCGATTGAGAGTCCGAACGAGTCTGAGGCCGACTTTCTTTTTTTCTTCATAATTTTTTTTGTTGTTTGAATTTTGTTTTACTTATATTGAAAAGAGCGATACAACTTATTTGTTATGCATTAGGTTCATGTGGAGAAATTGCAGTTTAATTATTGGCACCTAAAATTATGCTACAAAAAGACGGCTTTATACAACGTGCGACAGTACTTTTGACCCAACCAAAAGATAATATAGGCGCGAAACTAAGATCATTACAGTTTCAAGAGATGGGTATCAAATGTAAGAAAAATCTTGTCGCTTTTTGTCTAAAATTTCCATTTTGAAATTTCAGGACCCAAATACGTCAGTCAGACAGGTTTAAGTATATCGAAGGATACATATTTCAAAGGGCCCTACTGACATATTTTCAAAATTTCAAAATTTAAAATAGAAAATTTATTCAAAAGGTGAAAATTTTGCCCCTTTCATGATACCCATGTTTGAAAATATTTAAATAAATTCTTTAAAATATGTAAGTATATTCTTAAAGACCTTTTAAAAGGACATCTAAATCTAGAGACAATAAAAACTAAAGACTGAGAATGCAATGTTACTATTGTTACGAAAATGACTTCTCTAAGTTCGTTTTGGATTGTGCTTGAAAAATAAAACCACTTCAATTATTCAGCGCAAACGCAGTCAAAAACCAACAATCACTTTATTTACAGATTTACACTTTGCTTGTATCTACACTTGGTACTACTTTGCCTATTCAACTAAGACTCCCCCTTTGCGCTGCACACTGCTGTTTTTTATACTTGTTTTCTTATCGCGTCGATGTTTCTTGCACATTCTAGTTGTACTCTCTATCTCGATTGTTCTAGCACAGCTCATCACCTTCGCGAACCATCCTCGCCATATCGGAATTATAGCAAGTTTGCCGTACTCGAAAGTGCATGCCTAAAAGTATTCTTGGAAAAGCATTCATGCGCAGCACAGAGTGCCTCATCGTTCCACTATGAATGAATTATATAACCTTTTGTATAGGTTTTTTGTCGCACAATGTAATCACTGGAAGAGTTGCAATAATCGGTATTATTTTCATTGCGTATAGTTTTATTTTAATTAATACAGTTTTTATTTTTAAACAGTGGCTAATAAAAACTACTCTTTGTGATCGACTTCGGAGAATTAATGAGTAACCGTTTGCTGTAACTAATGACTTATGTACTAATCGTGGTGAAATATTTTTTATTTGAAAAGGGGCTGCAATGCATTGCATTGGTTCTGACCGTATTGAAAGATTAGAAGACTGGGGTTTGAAGAATCAATTTATGGACACTTGCCTTGAACCTTTCAAGGCCGTAGAAGTTTTAGGGCGACAAGTATTTGGGATCGCGCTTCCACAAAGACCTTTTTAAATTCGTCAGTAAGAGAAAATAATTCAGTAGGTTGAGTTTGACTTCAGACACGAACCCAGGTAAGAGTGATGTGCTTCTTCTTGACACTCACAGAGGGCAACAGTCAAAATGAATCAAGTCAATGAATCAATGAATCAAGTCTGGTATACGACTCCTCGTTGCATGCACATAGGACGACAGTGGAAATTTATCAAGTAATTATGGCTCACGCTTCTTCATAAATCTTCTCAATTTCAATCATCATCAGAAAGATCAAATTATTCAACAGTTTGAGTTTGACTTCATGCAGGAATCCCCATTAGATCGATATGCCTCCTTCTGGCACTCACAGAGAACACTCATAATGACCAATTATGCCAATTATGCTTTTGAATGAAAGTACATAGTTATATGTACGCACATTAAGGTATCATGGCACGTTAGAAAGGGGAATTTTTAATGATTTACAAAATTATTTATTTTTCAGCTCCTTTATTATCAATCTTTTTGAAAACTTTTTAAAATATATTGAAGGTTTAAGAAACACAAAAAAAAATTCATCATCATCATCAAAACATCCTCCATTACGGACACTTAATCTCAAAAAGATTGATAATAAAGGAGCTGAAAAATAAATAATTTTGTAAATCATTAAAAATTCCCCTTTCTAACGTGCCATGATACCTTAAACATACTTAAACTAATTTTATGAGTTACATTAACTGAAAGCTCGCAGAATTGCTCCTTAATATGTCTTGACGAACTTCTTTGTGGCCTCATTGACTGCTGGATTTAGCGTGGAAAAGTTCAATGCTCCATCTAAATTCTTTAGCTATCATTTGGCTTTTCATAACATCAAATACTAATTTAATAGTAAATTTAATTATAATATGTTAACTTCAACTTTGAGTTCTAAATCAATTAAATAATGTACCAAAAGACATCGATTTCATGTCTAATGCTTTTTGAAAATGTGGGCATTTAGTGTAAACGTTGAATTAACAATAAAAACAATCCAAACAATTTCAATCCTCTTCTCCACTGAACTCATTGAACAGGCACTTGAAAAGTTGCTCCAACGCCAGCCTTGACTCATGCCCGGCCATACATTTAATTCTGATTGAAACTCAAACCACTTGAAAAACATTCCAAGACAGGAAGTGAATAATTTTTGCTAAACAAACAAAAACATTGCACAATTATGGCAAAAATGCGCCGATAAAGATGAATTCCAAATATTATGCACATTCGAAACAAAGTTCAATTACATAAATAAATAAACAAAGAGCTAACGCGTTCGAAAGTCAGCAGAAGACATCAAGCAAATCCGCAGCCTACGGGAAAAGGCAACACTGAGCAAATCAAATTTGAAGTGAGAAAATAAAGAAATCAAATTTCAAGTGCACACTTCAGGTAGAGGCAACAATTGTTGCCAGTTCGGTTGTTGTTATTGCACTCGATAGCACTAAATTAAGCCGAAAGCAGCCATAAAATTCAAGAACCAACCAGAACCAACAGTGGAATCAAAGTAGAACAGCTGATGCGGGGAGAGGCAGTAAGAGAGTCGTTTTTAGCCGCTTCCACTACTGAATTCAGCTGAGGAAGAATGCAAAGCAGCAGCAGCACTAAAGTTGATGACTTTATTCTAGAGGCTCTTGGAGCCCTTGGACCTTTCTTTGGTTGGCTGTTTCTTCATTAAAGTTGCACTATTGGAGCATACAGCAGAATTGTATCTGAAAAGATAAACGCCTCGAACGATTCGAGTACTTCTTGAGAACACCGAATGAATGCCCATATCCCACAGTAATTTGAAGGATTCTCATTTCTTTTCTCTTTGCGTTTCTGACAAAAGCCACCACAAATGAAGTTATCACTTTTTATGCATTTTGCAAACATTAAGAAAAGAGGAGAAAGAATCGCTCGAAGCGTTTCCTTTGTCGTTTGCTGCATTTTAACTACTTAAATGTTGCAAGTCATTACGGCTGTGCGCTGCAACAGTTGCGTTCTTTATTGCTTTATTTGATTGTTGATTCTTGTTCAGATTTCTGCTGTTTCATTTAAGTCTTTCATTTAAAGTTATCCAAAATGTTCATCTTGCAAGCAATTAACAACACATTTCTTCAGCTGAGTTTCAAAAACATTTGCGAGTCGTTTGGCTTTTTGCTTTGGTAGCAGTTGAGGCCGATTTTATGATTAAATACCTGTGGCATTTAAATATTTTTTTGGGCTCAACAAAGAATGCCAAACATACACAAAAAGGCCATAAAAAATATATTTTTTTTAAGATTGTGCTTTTTTCAGTTTGTGTTATAATTTCGCGCAAAGGACGAAAAAACGCTTTATTACGGCTGCCATATTAAAAAAAAACGTTTAGGCATATTTTTTGTATTTTTTTGGTGTGTTGTATGCGAGCAATAATTAATGAGCGTTCATTAGTTAATACAAATTTGGGCATTTATGGTCTTTTATATGACCAGCCGGAATTGTAAAAATTAAGCTGAGAATTTTATACATTCAGAAATTCTTCTGGGTAATTTTGCTGAACTGACTTATGGCCATTTGTGAGTGTTGAATTTTTGAACATAAAGCGAGTATCAAAGGGGCAAAAATGGAGAAAATTTAGCATGAAAAGGGAAGATAAACGTTATTGTCATTTGCAGAGCCAAATTTTGAAAGCTTTTTTGTGGTTTTTATTTACACATCTTAAACATGTTTTGACAGATTTATGATGACTTAAATCTGGGAAAGAAGAAATTTACATAAATAAAATAAAATTAAAAAAAAAAGGGCCAAATGAAATAAATTTGTTTTGAAATCACAAACTTGAAGAGAGAATATTTGAAAATTTTTAATCAAAGTACAATGATGCAAAAACGCTTAGGTCTATTGGAAAACAAAAATTAATATTACTAAAAACTAGTTCAATAAGAAGATATAACATTGCCAAATTATGCTGAGATAATTTGGGTTTTGTATTATTTCTAACAAAATTGAAACTGTGCAGTGTGAAAATATGTGTTACTCCACAAAAAGAGGCCAATCCCCCCCCAAAAAAATACAAAAAAATATAAAAAATCACTTCTTGTTTGTCAGCACTACGACAGCTGGTCAGACATAATTAAGTCTCAACACACACACAAACACAATGGAGGTCACTCACACATGCGCTGCACGTTCAATGCGTCTTTGTACAACTTTAGTTTTACTAAAAGCATATTTTTTATATTTGTATGTCTACTTTTAGGTTTTTTAATGCTTATTTTTATGTTCATTTTTATGTTTTTTTTTGTGTTTTGTTGTTTCTGTTGTGTTGGTTGTTTTGTTATTTAAAATTTCCGCTGTTGGCAAAACCTTCGGCATTAACGAATTTTATTTTCTTGCTGCAATTTATATGCGTTGCATGTCGAGTGCGCGATAAAATAAAGACAACAACCAGAAGAACCAGCAACAGCAACAACAACAACTATAAGTGACTAGCCAACAATGTAGAACACACCTACGTGAAAAATTTTCGTAGTCAAATAGTGAGTGAGTAGATATATTTATGCATGCAACGTTGGCAGTCAAATGCATACCGACGAACAAGAGTGACCCTTCACAATGCTGGCTGTGGTTTTGGTATCTAGTTGTCGTCAATGTTGTTGTTGTTGTTGTTACTGTTGCAACTGTAATGGACAGTGGAGCGAACAGCAGCAGTCACTCGGCGACAGTAATAAAAACAAATCAAGTTGCGTACAAATTTACATATCACCGACCAGATAACGTAGAAGTAATGCGCGTAGAATTTCAGCTGGTGGTGGCAGGGGGGGAATGCAGTTAAGAATGTCTTTGTCTACAATGAGTCGACAAAGTTTATTGCAATAATTTCATTGATAAAATGCTGACTATTTGGATCTGATGTACTAAATACACATAAAGTCTATGTTGGTACTTTGAATTGCCAACAAATGCTTTGACTCAGAAGTTTTTTTATTTTGTAATTTTCTTCTTCTTCTTTCTTTCAATAAATTTAATAAATATTACAAAATATTTTTGTTATTTATTTTATAAATTTTAATTTTACATGTTGTCAAACAAAAACCTGACTACTACTTCTCGGTAAGCGCATTTTTGGATTATGTATTTGCTGTCACATTTGCATACCACAACAACAACAACAACGAACAACAATAATAACTATTTGCACAATAAACAACCACGTTTACTCTTAACAATGCAAACAAATATTTTTGACACTACAGCTAACGGTATCGCTTACTGTAAGAAGATAAAGAAATGCTGTTGTTGTTGTTGTTGTAGTTGCGAAAAATTCATAACTTGCTGAATATTTTGCATGTGAATTGTCATGTCTTCGAAATATTTGACAGCCAATGTTGACTGCCTGGCCGGTGTGAATGAACTGTCAAGTGTTGACATTGCGGCAATGCGATTAAGGTGCCGCCATCGCTGACGTGACAGACGTGTGTCAATGTGCAAAAATCACAAGTACCTTTGGGCTGTTAACCCATGAACGATCAACTCAAAAGTGCTGCAAATTCTTTAATAATTTTTGTTTTGCGAATTCCAGCTAAAATTGGATCAGTTGCATTTAAAATATGACTAAAAAATAAAAGTCACCGGGGGGTAGTTACAGGTCACTGCGATAATTGGTGTAATGATCAAATGCAAATGGCCATCGAAGATTTATGAAGATGAGAGAGAGGACGGCATCGAAATCTTGAGGCCAGGTTCTTTGATGTACTCACGGAAATAGCTGATACAAAAATTACTGATCCATACAATATCGCTGCCAAGACTAAATGGTTCTGAAAGTTAACGTCTGGATCTACAGAAAACCCAACAGTTAGGATATAAAAGGGCACCGAATGAAGGGAATACAAATACACCCAACATGATCCACACAATTTCTTTGCCGAAAGATCCACACAATTTTTTTTTTCCTGCCAAGACCAAATGGTATCCAAAAGATCCACACAATTTCCCTGCCAAGACCAAATGGTTTCCAAAAGATCATTATGGATCTAAAGGGAATTCAACTAATGGGACATAGAAGGTGTGCCGCACACACTCTATAACCTCTCTTCTATAACCTAATCTAATCTACTTTTAGGTATCGGCTAATCTAAAACATAAAAGCAAAAAAGATTCATAATTATTAAGCTTTCGGACACAGGAATTCACCAGAAAAATTAAAAAAAAACGCTAAAAATAAAAAGATAGGAGCTTTTTTAAAAAAAGTGTAAAAAATTGACTGCGTTTTGCACCTTTTTTTCCAGAAAAAGTACTTTAAATTAAAAATTTGTCTTCAATATTGTGGTGGATTCTTGTAAAAAATAAGTTAATAGAAAGAACAAAAAAATTTTTTTTAAATCGGTCGAGCCAATCCGGAGATTAAGTGTCCGCAATTGAGGATGTGTTTTTTTTCTACGCGACAGCTTCACCTACATAAGAGACAAAAAAAGATAAGAAAATAAGAAAAACAAAAAATTTTTTTTTGTGTTCCTTAAACCTTCAATGTATTGTAAAAAAAAATATATTGCAAAAAGATTGATAATAAAGGAGCTGAAAAAAAATAATTTTGTAAATCAGTAAAAATTTCCCTTTCTAACGTGCCATGATACCTTAAGAAGTAAACGGTTCAGTATTAACTCCAATTCTCTACCGATCGCGCAAAGGTTAAGCTTTCAGGTGTGTGCAGTTGAAAGGCTTAAAGAAGTTATACCAACGACAAACCGTTATGTTATATTAATAACTCTTAAAATTGCAAATAATAAAATTTTGACAATTTTGACAAGTTTGATAATTTTGGCAATTTTCGGCACATTTGCGCGCATTACATAAGCTGTTACAAGCATATTTTGACAGTTGGCAAAGCGCCAAACTGGCTTACATTCACTTGTGCGACACATGTGGCGTGCTGCAAATGCCTGCGCACATCAAACATTGCTTTCGTAATGTTGCTCATTTTTTGACAATTTATTTTGTTTTTATTTTTGTTTTTAGTTTTTTTCCATTGCACATTCGCGCACGTTGCCGCTGTAATTGGAATTTATTTACACTCGACTCTTATCGACAATTGATGCCGATTGCGATTGCAATGCACAAGTCAATCGTTGGTTTTTTCTTTCATTTGTATTGAATACATAAAAACAACAGCAACAATTTCAGCAGCCAACAATACAAAATGCAAATTGTGATTTGGCAAAACTTTCACATGTGGCGCAGCGCAGCGTTCACTTTTCTTTGCTGTTATTTATCTTTGACTAATCATCGCAGTTTCCTTGCTTTTCTCTCGTTTCGATCTTTTATAATTGTCTGCTAAATTGTTAAATAATACCAGCAATAACACAACAACAGCAACAATAAACATGCAGCATGATGCCAGGCGCAGCCGAAACGAAGCGAAGCGAACGATGACAATGCGCGTTGTTTCATAGATTGAAATGGAAAACCGACGAGCTGCAGGGAAGAGGGGAAGGAGAGCGCGTTCAGGTAGGTAGCTCTCGCTTATTAGCCTTTCTCGACTTGTCAATTACAGCAGCTAATCGCATTGTTGACATTTTGTCAACAGCAGCACACACAAGCCTACAACAACAACAAACAACAACTACAGCGCGACAAAATCAACAGCAATAAATGCATTGAGATTACAAGCAAACAGCACACGACTTTTGCCAACACGCGGCGTGAATTGTGTGTTTGTTACTTAAATTTTGAATGGCTTCAGCATTTTTTGTTAATTTTTTTCTCACTGTTTTAGTTTTAGCTTTTTTTTGCAATAATATTTAAATTTTTTTTAAATTTTTGGCTTTTTGCACTGAAAGAACGAAAGCGTCTGACTGTCGACTGTTAATACATTTGAAATAGAAAGTAAATACATTTTGAAGAAGAAGAAGCATCAATAGCAACAACAATTGCCATTTTCTTATCGGCCTTGCTGATTGCTCAATAAGTCGTGCGGCGTCGCTGCATGATTTTTGTCGTTTTATGTATTCCTCACCGTCCGTCTCGTGCATTTGACTGTCTAGTCGTTTGTTTTGTGCGAGTGGTTTGTTGCTGCCGTCTGGCGTTTTTATGATTCTGAATGAATATTTAGTACGTTTTTTTTTATTGTTTTCAACACGTCAATAATGTCAACAATGAATGTAATAAATGATGGAAACCAAGTTGCTACGACAACAACGAATGAAGACATGGAAAACGCGTTACAATATTCTTGCGCTCAATGTGGCTGGAAATATACGCAAAAGAAAGAAGGCTTTCACAAAGTAATCAGCGATGAGTATTTCATATTCAAAGCACTCGCTGTAAGAATTTTTATGAATGAATTTTTAATGAAAAAATGTCCAAACAAATGTGGCAAATGTGATGTGTGGTTGGTGTGGAGAAAATTCAAGTTAAAAAGTTAGAGTTGTGTTTTTGTTGTTGTTGTTGTTATAGGCCAGTCATTAAACCATAGAATATGATTTACTGTTAATGCTTAGAGCTGCCAGCTGCATGCAATGGTTGAGTCTAAGCGGGAATCGAATGGAGAACGTGAATGGTTAATGAAGATCGGGGAAAAAGAGAAACACGTGTGGAGCGAAAAGAAATAATTAGATAGAAAACTATGTAGTAACTAAAAAAAAGTTAGGAAGGATATTAAAACGAACGAGAGGAAATTAAGAAGGAAATCATTGGAACGATTGTGAGTAAGAATTTGAAGGAATTGAACTGAGTAAGCAAATGCAAGAGAAACAGAAAAGAGTTTATTTACTATTGTCGTGGGGTTATAAGAAGTGAAACGATTTAGTATTTAAAATAGTATAAATATCTAATTAAAAAAATTTAATATTATAAAATAATAAATTAAATAGTATACAAATTAGGCATTTGTGAATTATTGAAGGAAATAAAGTTAGTGTACACATAAGAAAGTGCAGCAAATAAATAGAGTGGCAAAAATTCAGGTAAACAAAGTAGACGAAATAGAAAGAGAAGAAGAAATGAATGAGGAAAAGTAGAGGTATTAAGAGGAGGAAAAAATGCTAACAAGAAAGTCAAGAAGACTTTGAAAAGTGCCGAAAGGTTAGAAAAAATTAAGGCAAAGAATAGAGGAATTAAAAAGTTGAAGTATCATAATTCAAAAGATTTGGTGGACTAGAAGAATCCTGTAGAATTAAGAAGAGTAAAGAGTTAAATGATTGAGAAGACTAGAAAGCGTTTGGTGGACAAGGAAGAGTTAAAGAATCATTAAGCTGAAAAAATTTTAAATAATTTAGAAGTTTGTAGAATTAGGAAGAGTAGACAGATTCAAGTGATTGACAAGACCAGAAAGATTAGAAAGCGTTTGGTGGACAAGAATAAGTTGAAAACTCATAAAGCTTAAAGTTCCGAATAATTTGGAAGACTAGGAGCACCTGTAGGAGACTGTAGGATTAGGAAACGCAGAGACATTCAAATGATTGAAACGACTATGATGAATGATTTAGAAGACTGTAGAGATTAAGAAGCGTTTGGTAGACAAGGAAGAGTTGAAAAATCAACAAGTTTAAAGTTCCAACAAATTTGGATAACTATACGAATAGAAGAAGGAGGTTATAGCATTCGAAAGAGTAGAGAGATTATAATGATTGAGTAGACTAGAAAAATTAGAAAACGTTTGGTGGAAGAAATAAGAAGGAAATGAAAAAACTACAATAAAAATTGTGAATAGTTTCATGGAGGAGAAGAAGTGAAACAAAAACTGAGTTTGGGAAGTGAGAAAAAACAAAGTAAGAAAATAAGAAGAATAAGAATTTTTGAATCAAGTAGAAGAAATGAAGAGGAAATGAGAAAACTGCAGTAAAAGTACGGTATTCGAAATTTGAAATTGAAATTGATTGAAATCATTTCCCCTTCATTTCTTTTACTCGATTTAGAAATTCGTCATCTTTTTCTTTTTTTTTTTAGTTTGTATTGTTCTCACTTCCCATACCGAGTTTTTTCTTCTTCTTCTTTTCTGCTTACCGTATTGATATAAAAAACTCGGTATGGGAAGTGAGAACAATACAAACTAAAAAAAAAAAGAAAAAGATGACGAATTTCTAAATCGAGTAAAAGAAATGAAGGGGAAATGAAAAAAACTGCAGTTAAAATAGTGAATGAGAAGAAGTAACATAGAAATACGGTATGACATGTGAGAAAAACTAAGAACAAAAGTAGAAGAATTCGTAAGAAAGGAAATGAATAAAATTGCAGTAAAAATAGTGAATCGAATAAACTATGGAGGAGGATAAGTGAAATTTAACTTTGATATAAAGTAAGAAAAAAACTAAAAAGAGAAGAATTTGCAATGAAGGACATGAACAAAGTATTAAAGCAGTAAAACTAGTCAATAGGACAAACTATGGAGGAGAAAAAGTGAAACAAAAACTCGGTATGGGAAGTAAGAAAAACAAAGTTAGAAGAAGAAGAAAAATTAAGATAAAATAAACTGCATTAAAAATTTTGTATACTGAAAACTAAATAAGTAATTCAGATCAGGAAGCGCAAGAAGAAGAAGGCGGCAATGAAGTGCATTAAGAGATGCTACAAAGTGAAGAAGGAAAGTCAGAGGATGTCTAAGAAATGTGGAGTAGTTAATGGATGGCTAAGGGAGGACAAGAGTAATTGTTTTCAGAGAAACTCATTACGGTAAAACGATAAAAGTTCAGTCAGAACGAACAAGAAACATGCGGACTTTTCTATCTTTTTGTGAACGAGGAAAGCAGACTTCAAACACGAAATATATGATGAGTAGAAATTCTTAATAAATGGAAAACTGAGAGAAAAATTTAAAGCGGTGCACAGTGATTCGACTCCATACAACCGCGGGACAAAATTAGAAGGAGTGGTCTGTTCTTCATAAAATTTTGTACACCAGTTAAGCATGGTCTGCTGAATTGAAATCTCCATTTTGTTTTTTTTAAACTTTTGTAGTTTGGCAATGCCTGAGACTTAAATTTGCAAATTTTGTTATTTTCGGAAAGCTATAGCACCAAGTGTGTTGAAGAGATTTTTCAGATTTTACATTTAACCGGTAACGTCAACATTGATAATTCCAAAGAGTAGCAGAAATTGTCTTAGGACCCTTTAGTTTTGCAATAAAAACGATAATAATAGACGTAAGTTTTGCTTTTTTGCAGTTTTCTCAATTTTTCATGCTGATTGCATACTTTTAGGGATAAAAAAATTAATTTTGTCGAAAAATAGGTGTTTAGACCACTTTTCAAATCGAATTATTTTCTGAGATCGGAAGATATCGGAGGATATAATTACATTATCCGACAAAGAAAGACTGCTTCTTAAAATAAAAAAAAAAATCCAAGAACATATCATACTTTCACATACTTTTTAGATATTTTCCTCTAAGTTTTGCCAATTTTCAGATTTTCTATTTAGAAAAATATTTTAAATTAAAAGTAAAGTAAAAGCCTCAGCTTTACAAATTTTGAGAAAACATTTAAAGCAAAAATGGCCACATCATTTCTTAATCGATATTAAAAGTTTTAGCAACTTATTGGTGACAATGTATTTTTAAATTTTTTTTACTCAATAGACTAAAAAACAGAAAATATGTGTTTATAGTTTTTTGTGAAAAAAGTTTCTACTTTGAGCCGCTTTTGCACACACACTAATTAATTTTTTGCACAGAGTTTTTGGAGTTTTCTTAGTTGGAGTTTTACCTTTCAAATGACATCAAAATCGTTAAATTCTGAGACTACAAATTTTTTGAATTTTGTCTATGGAACGAATCACTGTGCGGTGTGAGAAAAGGTGCAAGTAGTTTTAACCGCAATGAATATAGACATTTTTCAAAGGCCAAAAACAACAAATACAAATAAATAACGTCCAATGTAAATAACGTCAAAGAATGCATCAAAGCAAAGAAAATATTTGTCTTTGCAAATATTTACAAAATATTTTTCTTTGCAAATTTTTTTCTCACTCTCTCAAATCCATCTATTGTATTTGTAAATGCAGTGGTTGTTGTTGTTGTGTACAATGCAATCGTAATTTATTTTCACAAGTTTATTTTTCTAATACTGCACACATGCCTGACGAGGCTACTGCTTTCATTATTGTCTTTGCAATTGCTGTTGTTGTTGTTGTTGCTATTGTAATTGTAAACAGCGCGCGAGTGCGGTCAATCACCTGCGCGTGAGTGTCGAACGCGGCTGTCAATCGCACGGAACGAACAGCCGGCCAGGCAGGCCAAACCTATGCGTCACCATTTGTTTGATGTAAAAGCTGCGAATGTTGTTATTGTTGTTTTTTACAGCCTTATGAGTAGGATTGTTATTGCGAATTGTTGTTTTTGTTGTTACAAAAAATAGGTATTTTTTTTTATAGATCTACATTTGTAAAAATGAAAAATGAAGAAATGCATTTTGAGAAATAAAAATTTGGTAAATTTTTTAGCAATTTTCCTTTGCTTTGTTTGTTAGAAGTTGACAACATTAACGCTGTGTTGTTGCTATAAAAAGTTAATTTGTTTGTTGCTGCATTGCTGCGCTGTGTGGGCGGTGCACAGAAAATATTTGGCGTTGACATGTGTCAATTGTTACGCGAGCGATGATTTTGAGGTGCAGCCACAACAACAACAACACCAACATCATCATTTCAACGACCGAAACGAAACCCACATGCTGCATTTTTATTGCAATCGCCCTCCGTTGCTCGGTTTGCTCTTTGATTACTCTTCATCGAGCGAAGCGTTTTGCTAGCATTTCAAATGCAGTTTGAGGGCAAACTGTTTGATTGTTTGAGGAAATTAAATGCATTCAAATTACGCGCAGTTGCTGCGCATGCGCGTGTAGGTGGAGAATTTGTGCCGTGCGTGTCTACCAATTGTCGTCAAAATGTCGTCAAATTGTCCATTCAAATGCCGAACGTTGCCAGTGCAACGACGCTTTCAATATTCCTGCTGCGTTTCGAAAGTGCAGCGAGCAGCACGTTTCGGTTGCTGCAACTGCGGCTGCCTACTCGACGTTTGCGTGTCGCCGAAATTGTCGCGCTTGATTGCTTTGAAATGCATTTTCGAAACGGCATTTAGCCGCCTCTGCAGTCTGCAGTGCGTTTAAGTTAATTTATATTTTTCTTTTGTTTTTCGTTGGTAGAAAATTACGCGTTTTTCGTGTTTGGGGCAGCACGCGTCGTCTTTGCTTTGTTGACTGCCTGCGTGCGGTGCGTGCACATGTGGACTGTGGCATGCCCCGCGCGCATGCCACAGCCACACAAGTGTGTGTGTGTGTGTGTCATGTTGTTGTGCCGCAGACTTGAAGGTACAATTGCTGTAATTGAAGCGCGATTTCCGCTTCGCGAGGCGCATAGAAAGATCCACTCAACTGTGTAAGTAGTGGGTGGTCCTCCCTTGGATTGTTGTAGCTATGGGTCTTTGTTTGTTTGGGAATTTGGGAGTTTTGTTTGGGAACAAGTTTGGAATTTTAATTGCATTTAATTGATATTTAAATATTTTCTTTGTTGCAACGACGACGTGGGAACCGTTACGCTGTGGGTGGCGTCTCAAATGCTTTGTTTGGTGAATACGTTTTTTGAGGAAACGAAATTTTATTTCAATGAATTGTTTTGTCGTATGTGATTTTATATGTTTATATAATATTTATATAATTTCGACGGAATTTTCTTAGTTACATAAACATATAAAATGTTCTACTGGGCAACAAAATGCTTCATGAACTAGTTGTGGTTAAATATTTGATTTAAATGAGAAAAAGCTCAACAGAACTAAGCAGTCGAAGGCTGCTAAATGATTACACAGTACAACAATTTTAAACTTTTTGCGTGCAACAGAGTAACGACCATATATTTCTGAAAGAGGACGTTATACTGATCATTTTTGCCGAACAAAGTAATACTCCAGCACGTCTGAGTGTTTGGTAATTTGCACATAAAGGTTAAAGGGGTCCCTATAGACTTTTACACGGAAAGTATAAAAACGTGAAGAGCTAGAGCTTTGATGTCTAAGACAGAGTTGTTTGCATTGAAAGTGTGAATATTTTTGTGTACACATGAACCCCCTCCCCCTTTCCTTACCCCTTTTTTCATGTTTTTCGGAAAAATTTTTCATACAAAGCTTGTACTGAGTAAAATATTAAAAAATACCATATTGTCTTTTGGGAAAATATTCCCCATTAAAAAATAGGGGGGGTCTTCAAACACCAAAACTTTCTCAAAACTTCCCCAAAAAAATAAAAAGCCTTAAACACGAAACCTTCATTAAATACTTTTTTCATAAATTGCTAGCTCTGCTTGAGTTGATGAGAAAAATGTTGAATATTAAAAAAATAAATATTTCCCATTGAAAAATAGTTCAGGTGGTCTCCAAACAATTAAACCCTAAGAAGTCTCCTCTTAATAAAAGAAAAAGTTTTTATGATTTCAAACAAAGACTTTTATAAAATAATTAATAACTATTAAATACTTATAAAGTTGTAGTATTATCTATCGAGACTAGAACTGGTATATCTGCTGCTTGAAACTGGTTTTTTTCTACAAAGTGGTTCTTGAAGCTTACAGGTTCAAACAGAAATACCGAACTTTGCCATTTCTTGACTTAATTGTATGAGATTACATCCGAAATCTAACTTAAACGTTCATTGAAAATAAGAGCGCAAACTGATTGAAAACTAAACCAAATCTAAGTATTTTTTTCACCAGCCATAACATTCAATAAGCCTCATTTATCAAACAAAAATAATTACAATTAAAATAGTTTGATCTTACTTAAACTTTCATATCGTAAGTGACAGCACAAATTGGGGGAAAGTCTTATTGAAATTATAATTATTTTGTATTTTTAATACGAATCCATTTTCAATGCTAAAAAATCTTCAAATAAAAACTCTTCAAGTGATAAAAACACATTAAACTGTCAGTAGAAAAAGTTGAGGTAAAAGTTATTCAACAGTGATGACTTAAATTTCAAATTCTCAATTCAACTTCCGCTCATTAATGTCTACATTTCTGCCCCCCCCCCCTTATTTACCTTCCTCTCTCAACTCCTACTCAGCTATTGTGGCACAGTGGCAGCGTCTGTAGATTGTAATTTAATGGACAAAATGGAATCTTGACAAAACAGCCACACTTTAGCCGCAAACTGGTAGCACATTTGCCGTTTGTCTATTTTCCCCTTTTCCGGCTGCACTTTAACAACACTTAACCCACTACAAAGACAGTTGACCCGCACAGAAACTGCCAAAAACCAACAACTGTGGTACAATTAAAAACCACTGACCGCCAACTGGGACCGAGGGGCAGTGCACAAAAGGGCAGTGGCTGCAGCAAGAAAAGTGAAACCCTTTTCACTCGCAGTTACTTTTGCTGCTTTTGTTTGCTCTCTTTCAGTTAAGCTTTGACTACAACAACAAATTAATGCGGCAAAATTAGAAAAAAAACAACTAATAAAAAAACTGGAATAAAGCAAATAACTCCAAAAAGAAGTGGCAGCGGCGGCAGCTTCAGTGACCGCAATGGCGCTAACGCCGTTAATAACAACAGGCCGCTGCCACTGACCGGCCAATACGGCTTTCACAATAATGCTTTTCTTCTTCTTTTTCTACACGTTTTACTCAAACTACAAACCACTCAATTTTGCTCTTCAATTATTTTCACAGCTAATGATGGCCGAAAAATGCACAAAAGCCGCAGCGGCAAAAGACAAAATAGAAATTTTATGTTTGAAAGGAAAATATGAAACAAGTGCAGACAACAAACAAATAAGCCAACAAACACATGAACAGCACAAATTAAAGAGCGCAGCGCATGAGATGTGCGCCAACACAAAAATTGAAAAAATTAAAAAATAACACTAAAGCAATTAAAAATGTTTCAATGTTGGCAGCGCAGATGAGCGCCGAAAATTACCGAAAAAGCCGGATTGTTCATTTGTGCTGTGAAATTTTTAAGCCGACTGCAGACTGCTGCCGAACGCAATTGAAGCGTGTAAAAACATTATTTTCGATAATAAAAGTAAAATCGCTGCCAGACAGGCAGACTGCCGCATTGTAGCGCCGCACGCAGTTTTCACTAGTCGACTTCGACTTTGGCGCAACGGCGACGCTGCATGCAACTGTTGCCATTTCGTGGCGGCAAATAAAAGCAAAAGCGTTTTTTATTTATTTTTTATATTTGATATGAAACAAAACTGCAAGCAATAAATGCGAGCAAAAACATTAAATGCACAATGCGGCTGGTTGACTGACTGAGTGGCAGCTGCACTTATGGCGAGCGCATAAAAATGCAGCTGGAAAATGCGGAAAACTGCAATGACGCTTTGACTATACAGTTTTGTTTTTGTTGTTGTTTTTATTTTATTTTTTTTCGAGCCACATTGTGACTACGTTGAACTGCATTTATGGTTGGCGCACATGAGATTGTTTTGCGCTCGTGTTGAATGATTTGGTTTGGTTTGGTCTGAGCAGGTCGACTTCTTATGCGCGCCAGACTTTATGTGAGTTTGTATGATAACTAGAAGTAAATTTTATATAGAAATAAGAAATTATGAAACAAATTACTTGAGGTTGACTTCTTATGTGTGCCAGACTTTTTCTGAGTTTATATGATTGAAGTAAAAAATATAAGAAATTATTGAAAAAATTACTTAACGTTGACTTCTTATGTGCGTCAGACTATAAAGTGTGGCATCATAAGCTTATATGATTGAAGTAAAAAAATGAGAAATTATTGAAAAAAATGTCTTGTGCTCTTGAAAGAAGACTTCATTCGATTAGATGGTCTCACTAAAAAGTTTCAATTTTACATTTTATACATTTTCAACAGGGACCGTAACGGTAATGGTTTTTATCAAAAAAGTCAGATTTTAACTGTTTATATGATTGAAGTAAAAATTATAAGAAATTATTGAAAAAATTACTTAACGTTGACTTCTTATGTGCGTCAGACTTTATAACAGTTTATAAGATTGATGTAAAAAAAAATTGAAAATATAGAAAAACATTTCTTGTGCTCTTGAAAGAAGACTTTATTCAATTAGCTGGTCTCACTAAAAAGTTTCATTTTACATTTTATGCATTTTAAATGATTTCAAAAGCCTCAAGTTTCAACAAAAAAATTCTTACTATTATCAACTATTATTATCAATCATTATGAAAAAAAATTACTTGAGGTGTGCCAGACTTTATATGAGTTTATATGATTGAAGTAAAAAATATAAGAAATTATAGAAAAAATCAATTTCACAATTTTATGAATTTTCAATGCTTCCAAAAGACTCAAGTTTCAACAAAAAAATGTTCACTATTTTTAATTATTGTTATAAATAATTATTATCAATTTTATGCATTTTCAGTGATTTCAAAAGCCTCCAATTTCAAACAAAAAATAATCACTGACATTTTCCATAGCCAAAAGCAAAAGTTCCCCACAAACTTTGATATATTTATTATTACTGACAGTGTAACTCCAATTCATCACATCAACTTTTCGCTCACAAAACTCATTCATTGAGTAGCGATTTTGTAATCACAAAATGCTTTAAAATCGTTTCCAGTTTTCAAATCGATTGCGCACACAACATGCAACTGTCAAAATATTGAAATGAATGTTGTTGTTGTTGCTGCTGTTGCAGTTGTTAATGTTGAGGCTTGAGTAATGTCATTAATAAACAAAATTAGTGACAACGATTGAAAACTTTTCAATTGAATTTCAAGCGCACCAACCAACAAATCTCGTGGCTGATTTAGAAAGGCAAATTGCGTTTGCGTTCCAATAGTTAATTAAACGCGAAAGCAATGCGCTGCGGTTGCATTTTTGGCCAAAATGAGGAAGTTTTCAAAAACGCGTGAAAAACTATGTGAAAGAGTCAAGCAGCGGCGGCCAGCAGACCGTTTTTTTTTTAAGCGTGCAAAGCGCTCAAGTCATTGGCCATTAGTTGTTGGCAAATCAACTGACTGCTATGTATAAAACTTTCTTCAATATGAAATGTGGCGAATAAATGCGTGCGCGCACACATATTGCACGCACATTCACCTGTCGGCTGGCTGATGGCCAAAAGTTTGTTTGTTACACGCAGCGCTAAGTGTGCGCGTCACAGCGTGTTAATGTGCGTGTAAATGAAAATGTTAACAGCTTCAAAATAGTAGAAATGGTAAAAAATGGTGTAAGAGAGCAAATCGTTGGGTTATTGAAACGACTGTTTGATAAAAACCAAAAGAAACAAACACGGATTTATTTTCCATTTGAAAAAGATTATTTTTATACTTATTTATACTTTCGACCATTAAATTTGTGTTACAAATTGTTGCTGTAATTTATAAAAATTTCCACATCTAATTTTGTAGACATTAAACTTAAACTTTCGAATGCTGCGCTCTAACAAAAGACTCCAGCAACGAACGCGCTCTGACTACATGCACCAAAACAGTGGCTTTAATATTTCAAATAATATTTGATCATTGAAGTTTTGTTTGAAATTGTTGCTGTAATTTATAAAAATTTCCACATCTGGTTTTATAGACATTAGTAAACTTTCCAATGCTGCGCTCTAACAAAAGACTCCAGCAACGAACGCGCACCAAAACAGTAGCTTTAATATTTAATAAATATGCCAACAACAACGTTAACTGAATTTCCTCAATCTCGGCTGTGTGCATGCATAACAAAATGCAATTAATTAAAAAGCTGCCAACGCTGAAAATGTTTTTGTTTTCTTATTGAAAATTAAATATTTTGCTTTTCTTTGATTTTCTGCTTTCATTTTTCAACAATAGCAAGCAAAGCCAATCTTTACACAGTTTATTTAACATTTCAACGCAGCCAACGTTGACTTCAATGGCAGTATTCACGATTTGTAGCAACTGCACTGGCAAAAGGAATAAATCCACACACACACACACACACACATACACACGTTTGCACATATTGTGAATGTAACCAATGTTTTGTGTTTTACATTTGTTTATTTGTAATTTGTTTTTTTGAATTTTGATTTTGTGAAATATGGAAACTTCCTGCTGCCTGGCTGCATAAAAAAAATTTGCATAAACTTCAGCGCAAAAAATCAGCATTGGTAGCCGCAAGCTAATTGTTATTTTCTTATGTGTTTTGTTTGTTAAAGTATGTGTGTGTGTGTGTGTGTTTGTGTGGAAAACACTTTCACGCTTTTGTTATGCAAATTAAACAATTAAATTGCACGTAAACAACGCCAAAGCGCCAGCAACTGCGTTTGAAACTGAAATTATTGCCACTGCCACAGCTGACAGTGGCAATGGCACAACACTGCCACAAATTTGAATAGACGCATAAATTTGTGGCGCCTTCTCCGCACTACTAATATCATTTTTGGCATAACTCATATCTAAACGCAGCGCGTGGGTGGCGAGAGGTCGTTGAAACGCCGCCGCCCAACCAACCAGTGTCGAGTTCAAGAGGCGCTCAAGTATAAAGTTGCCATGAAAGCAATTATAAAAATGGTATCATTTTCATTTCCTACTGCAGGAAGCGCGCAAGATTAGTAGCACGCCCGAAGAAAGCCCCACAGTCAAAAGGAGAAAAGAAAAGTGTTAACTGCAAGCGAGAGATGCACGCAAGCATAACGCACAACAGTTGACTGCAGCCAAATAAACAAAACGGCGCCTAGGCAAACAATGCGCCCAGCCAGCTGTGCTGTGCTTCAGTTTCAGAGAACACTGCGGCAACGTGAGTCGCTGTAGCGGTGCCGACAGAAACTTTCAGCTATTTATTTGTTTGACTTGGAGCTGTCGGTTCATTTGGCCGCACACTGTGCGCTGGCCAGCTTACAGGATTGAAGTCAGCACAAGATTTTTGTTGTTGCTACCAAAGCGAGTCGTTGACTTTTTAATACCCTTTTTTAGTGGATCTTTTTGCTACACATTTTCCTTGAATGAAATTCGAAACTCTCCTTAACTTCGGCTAACAAATATGAAATAATAATATTTAAGCAAAAATTGCTAGCTTCGTTTCACTATTGACGGCGGTACACTATGCGTTAGAAGCAGTTTGGGGCTTCAACTGGCTATAAGGCAGACAAAATTAAATTAAATTATTAAAGTTTGCTGAACATGAATAGAAGTGTCTATATTGGTATGTAAGTATGTACTTTTCAGGGACCGTAACAGTTATAAGTTTTATTATAAAAATCAATGTTTAAGAGTTATTTTTTGACTTTTATTTAATGACTCAACAAATGAACGTTATTTATTATTTATATTTTAAAAATCCTATAATAACAATTATTTTTGATTTTTTTCTTATTAGTCTACAAATAACAGTTTTTTTTCGATTTTTATTGTAGTTGTCCTATGATAACAATTATTCGTGACTTATATTTTAAAAAGTCATCAATAAAAATCATTCAGTGACTTTTATTTATAAAAGTCATCAATAAAAATCATTCAGTGACTTTTATTTATAAAAGTCATCAATAAAAATCATTCAATGACTTTTATTTATAAAAGTCATCAATAACAATTATTCAATGACTTTTATTTTTAAGTCATCAATAAAAATCATTCAATGACTTTTATTTTTTTAAGTCATCAATAAAAGTCATTCAGTGACTCTTATTTATAAAAGTCATCAATAAAAATCATTCAATGACTTTTATTTATAAAAGTCATCAATAAAAATCAGCCAGTTACTTTTATTTTTTAAGTCATCAATAAAAATCATTCAATGACTTTTATTTATAAAAGTCATCAATAAAAATCATTCCTTGACTTTTATTTATAAAAGTCATCAATAAAAATCAGCCAGTTACTTTTATTTTTTAAGTCATCAATAAAAATCATTCAGTGACTTTAATTTATAAAAGTCATCAATAAAAATCATTCAATGACTTTTATTTTATAAGTCATCAATAAAAATCAGTCGATGACTTTTATTTTTTAAGTCATCAATAAAAATCATTCAGTGACTCTTATTTTTTAAATACATTTGTATTGGTATATTTCATTTATTTGCATGATTTTTCCTTCATAGTAAAATTTTCAATTATAGTTTTCATAAATAACTGTTATTTCCGGTCCCTGGTACTTTCATGATGTCTGTCTGTCCATCTGTATTTTATTTCTGTGGCCAGTAGACATGTAGAAAGAAAATCATCTGTTGAATACATTTAACAGTGTTCGTCTGCATATCCCACATTCGTCTTTGTTCGTCACACGAAATTATTAATGCCGTTTGTTTCGTAGAATTTTAAACTGTAAGCTTCTCTCATTTAAAAGGGACCAGATGAGAACCATGATTAATCCGTTCACTTTGTATGTGGCACCCATGAAAGAAGGCTTAGATTACTTTCTAATGACTTCACTCCAAGCTGTATGGGCGAGGAATGGGAAGGAAATGGACTTTACCTAGAAGATGGGCAAATTTTTCTTCGACAATCTAGGGGATCTAGCCAATAGAATTATTTACAATCTACTAGGCTTCATGAGAAGCTCAAACTGGTTCAATGAATGAGTGGTCATCAGCTCGATTGTCTGTGGTATCACAATGGGCCTTCATGACCCAAGTGGGCTCCACTTTGCGGCCACAGGTCTTTCCTACTTGTCTACCTTACCATATGAGATTCTAATCTTTTTGGAAGATTCCTTGTTAGATGTCTTCAACTATTTTTTTATTGATTTTATTCTTCATCTCTCTACAATTTTCTTGAAGCAACGCAATGCTTTTTATTAACTTTTTCTAATCAATCCATGAATCAAATATACACCATAAACCCTACTTTGTAGCCTAAAAATAGGTCGTTAAAGCCCCACTCAAACATTCTTAATTGCTTGTAGATACAATTGACTTCTATGCTTTGGCGAAAAATTCTACGAATTTGTTTTGCCGGTGGTCTACGTTCGTCAAATGAAATGAAATGGAAACAAAAACCACAAATAATGAACTAATAAATATAACACAGCGCACGTTAATTCCGTTGGCCAGCAGGCCACATTAACCCTTTTGGTATTTGGTTGACATATGGGAACAATGTTTCCCAGGAATAAATAATCATTTTCTTACAAAATATTTTTAAATATAGAATTGAATATTTAAGTTTAAAACAAAGAAGTATTCACAATATTTAGAACAGTTTAAAGTTTCGAGAGTATTTCGAAATAAAAAAACTGAACGTTTAAGTTTAAAACAGAAAAGTGTTCACGGTCTTTAGAATAATGTTAAGTCATGACAGTATTTTGAAATAAAAAAATAAATGTTCAAGTTTAAAACAGAAAAGTATTCACGATCTTTAAAATAGTTTGATGTTTAAGGAGTGTTTTAAAATTTAAAAAAATCAATGGTTAAGTTTAAAATCGAGAGGTATTTCCGTTTTTTCAAGTCTACATTTTCACGTTGTAATTTAAAAGAAGAGGATTAATTGAAAAAAACATATTCTAATGTTTTTTAAATTATAAAAAAAATTAAGAAAACAGTTAGTTATTAGAAAAAATTAATTATTAGAAGTAAGTAACTCAATGAATTTGGAATCTTAACATTTTCCCACTAGAAAGCAGCAGTGCAAGTGTTAAAATCGTATATACAGTAAGGCACAGAATATGTGAAAAAATAATGAAATATATATCTTAACACTAGAATGCCCAAGGTAGTCATTTTGACTACATTGAAGTCTTTTATTGTAAATAACTTTTGTTGCATCGCTTTCTAAAAAATATCTTACGTGACTTGTATTAATTTTTAAAGTTAAATGGAATAAATAAATTAAAAATATTTAAAAAAATTGTTTACCCCAATTTTGCAAAATTTACCTTAAATGCCCAAAGGTAGTTATTTTGACTACCTATACAAAATTTTCAACAAATCTTACTGATAAATAGACAAATATGCATCTTCAATTGCGAAATATGAAAATTTCAAATAATTGCAAACATTAAAAAATATAATAGGTCTGTTTGGCAGAGAATAATTTGTACGAATTTGTACAAATTTGTACAAATTTTTACTGGATCCTGTTTCTTGACGCCAAATCTCCAGTAACGAGAGAGAAACTGAGAGCGTAAAGTGACAGTTCATTTCGTGAGAACTTGCAAGTTTTTACTGGAGAAATTTTGTCCAGTAACTTTTTGCCAGTAAGAAGCAGAACAAGAAAAACATATGATCGACTGCAAAGAAAAATAAATTTTGTAAACATTGGGAGGAAAATGCAACCGGCAATGAAATTGTGCGTTCGCGAGTCTGCTGGCCAACAACCGTCTTGCTCAGCTTTACTTGCAGCAGCTGAAAGGGAAGAATCGTAGATTGAGCCCAACGAACCATTTGCCTTTTGCATTAAATTTCTATTTGAACTGAATTTTCCCTACCGCTTCAAACCTCAAATGAAACTTTTAGATCAGCTGTTTCGTTCTTTAACCCTCCTGTTTACACCCGTTTTACTGAGTATTGTGAGTGGGACAAGTCTCAGTGGTGTAACCAAGAGTTAAAACTTGCAAATTCTTACAAATTGCTGTTTGTTCACATTTTTGGATAGTTTCATTTTTGGGAGCGAAAGCTCGCTTACTCTCCTGATATTTTTTACTGGATAATTTTTACTGGAAATCTGGCCAAACAGACCTAATATCATAGTAGGCTGTGACAATTGCCAAGTTTTTCAACTCGAAATTCACTCATAAAATTCATTTACAAATTCCAAATTCCAAATTTCATTCCATTTTATCCAAATTTATGTGTAAAGTACGCTATTTTATTTAGATGAATTTCATTTGCAAACTATAAAAAAATAAAAACTAAATGCTTATTTTAGTTTAATCTCGTGTACATTTGTTCATATTTGCTACTTAAAAACCAATAAAATTAAAAAAAAGTCAGTAAACAATATTGTAGTCAAAATGACTACATATGGGCATTTTAGGTATGTCAGATTGTCGGGCATTCTAGTGTTAAACGTAGAAAATGTTAAGGCAAACAAACCTCAAATGTTAACTGACACCTAATCATGCTTTCGGCTCTCGCTGAGCAACAAAATTGGCGCACACTATTTACAACAACATGCTACATATACCATAGTCACCGCATTAAACATTGTCATCAACAGCAACAACAACAATAACAATACTATTTTTGGAATTTTTTCGCGTTCCCTCTGTCACACAGCACAACTTAAAATCGGCTTAAACTTTACTTTGGTGTTAATGACTTTGGTGTGATTCGCCTTTATTGCTGCGAGCGTGCACAACGCCAGGAGAGATCGTTTTGTTGCGCGGCGCGAGGAGGACAAATGTTTAAAATTATATGCTTAATTAACGTAACATTAAGCATCAACAAACAGGTGGCCAGTGGCTGGCCAGTTGTCAGGCAGTCACTTTTACTCGTTTACGCTTTCGAGCGCCTATCAACGCGGCACCGCGCCAACAGCCACACAAACGACAACAAAATGTGGTAGCTTTTTGCGGCCATTTGGTCAACAATGTGCCACAACATGTGGCATTGCTGCAGGCGCCATTCTCGGCTCTTTCTTCAACCTGGGTTGTAACAAATTTCTACTCAACGTTACGCAACTTCAAAGTCAAACGTTTTTTTGACGCTGTCAATCGTTAAATCATTGCTGTAGCAAGCACTTTCTATTTTGTTTGTGTTGTTTTTGCACAGAGATGTAAAATATTTCTGGTCTTTAAAATTTGCATCATGTAATTAAAAAAGACAAATACTGAAAGCATTTTATGACCAACTGGCTGACCTTAACTTCGGCACAATGCAATAATCTGCAGTGTTGTTGTGAATGTTGTTTTGCACAGTTCATATACCATAAAAATATTTCCGTTTGGGTTTTTGTTTTCTTTTTTGGCTGAGCTTGTCTCATCTTCAGCTTGAATTGCCTTAAAGTCGCACAACATAAGGGCAGCAACTGGCCGCACCGTGCAGACAAAAGACTTGTGCCGCAAACTTGTTTGCCATGAAATGCGCGCAAGTTGGAAGTTTTTGCTAAATGAAAAAAAAATGCAAAATAAAGAAAACGTAACGCTGGTTTCTCATCATTTTAGGGTATTTTCGTACTCGAGTTTTTTCTTCTGGTTGAAGCGGGTTTAATTTTTTGCTTATTTTTGGACATTCTGCGGTATAATGGAAATTCCCGACATAAATTGCTGCGCTGACCAGCTCAAAAAATTTAGTCGCAGCGCCTACAAACAAGAAACGTAAAACCAAAAAACAAGAAAATTGCAAAGAGTAAAAGGCTTAAAAGGAGGCTGACAATTTTTTTTTTATTTTAAGTAGTTTGACTTTTAGTAAGCGAGAAGCAAAAAATGTGACGCGCAGCTGAGTGGAATTTAAGCACCAAAAAATGTCTTTTGGATGGCATGAAAAATTAAATATTTATTTATCTATTCAAGCATTAACATAACTTCTAGAGACCTGCATGTAGTTGACCTGATTTTGAAAATGCTTGTTGTTGTAGTGATGACTTGAATCAATACACAATTCCACTAAGCATTTTTTGTTTGGTTTTTTCATTGATTTAATTGTTTTTTCTTATTTTGCCTCTAGTTTGTTATCAAATTTCAGTGCTGTATGTATTAACAAAAGAAGAAAAATATCTTCAACACCATTCAGGCTTCGTTCGACTGCGTCTAATCAAGCATGCCGCTCGTGCACTCGGCGCTCATTTCAAAACCCAGGCACATGGCTGGCGTAGCGAAGGCAAATAGCCAAACATTTTGGCATTCAGCAAAAACGATGACAACAGCAGCTAGACAACAACAACAACAACAAAGTCGCATTTTAAGCGAAAATTCTAATTTTAAATTTGAGCATTTCGCGGCGATTTACATCATCAGCAGCGGCTTATTGAATAAACCGTAGCCGGGTGACGACGACACCGTCGCGTCGCTTCCGAACGACGCAAATGCTGGCCAGCATATCAACACACAAACAACTGAGATGCTACGTGTAGAGTTGGATGGCATGCTGAGAAGAAAATATTCAATATTTGTTTGCAAATATTAAGCAAATATTTATTTGCGTTGTACTAATAGACCGAAGCTCAAACGGGGCTTTAATGATTTGGTAATAAATGTTTAATCTTAATTTATAAGAAATGTACATATGTTAGTTGTACATAAGTATGAACATATTCCAACATGCATTGCTCAACTGGAGCCAGTTTTATACTTCAAGTCACTAGCTAAGCGCATCGCTCAGCCCTCTTAGCTCTTTAGTCATTTTTCTTTCAATATCTGAACCCAAGTTTTTGCATATTTAAACAAGTGTGATGTCGCTCGAGTCTCAGCTGTTTTCGAAGCACGTTAGGTTTTGTTGGTTTTGCAAAATTCAATAATCTTCATCGACAGAAATACGCACACGTTTGTGTGTCTGTCTGAAATATGATGTTATTTATTTTTCTTTCTGTATGGTGAGAGCTGCTTGGTTGAAGAAAATATTCGCCTTATTTTTTTTTTAAGTAGGAATAACGCAATTTATGTTTGTGTTTAAAACAACGCCGCAGAGTAATTTTAAATTGCTGCTCATTAGCGCATACTACGTCTTTCTTTACTCCATTGGCATTTCTAGTAAATCGTAATTTAAATTTTTGGACATTAGTCTTTTATTTTTCAACAATTTTATAACAATCATTTGGTATGTTTCTGAAGTCTTTCGGAAAGCACGAAGATTGATATTTTTGATTTGATTTACGAGAAGAAAATATTTACTTTGTCCTGCCTTTGGAACAAGTATTTTTAAAGTGAAAAAAAGATGAAATCAGGACATACAGGATCATGAATACAAACGATTGAAAAACAAAAACAAGTATATGTGTAGCAACTATTTATATAACAACAGTTTCTTTATGTTATTTAAACTTGTATTTGAATTTTATACGTTGTGCTATTTTTTAACAAAATATTAGCAGAACAGAGCAGAAAGTAAATGTTTTAATAGTGAAAAAATTAACTAAGATGAACTTTTATTGCTTTGAAGAGAAGTTTCATACACTTTGGAACCAATAAAAGCAATAAATTCCATCAATTTTTAGCCAAATATTAGGCAGACCAGAACAAATTCTGAAAGTTTTAATAGTAAAAAATTTTAATTAAATTTAAAAATGTATTAAATTTAAATTTATTAGTAAAAATTTTCATTTATTTAATTTAAGAGAAGTGTTTACACTTTTGAACTAACAAAAGCAATGAGTTTTATGAATTTGTAGCCAAATATGTATTAGCAAACCAGAGTAGACTCTGAAAATTTTAAATAGTAAAAAAATTACTAAATCAAACTATTTTTTTGCTTTAAAGCGAAGTTTCTTACACTTTTGAACTAACAAAAGTAATTAATTCTATGCATTTTTAACCAAATATTAGCGAACTAGGGTGGACTTTGAAAGTTTTAATAGTAAAAATATGACTAAATTAAACTCCATTTTACTTTAAGAAGTTTTTCACTCTTTTGACCCTACAGAGGCAATGAATCATAGCAATTTTTGGATTCAGCTGTTGGGAAATCTGTAAACAAAAATTTGAATTATAGCGGAAATTTAACCCTCAAATGCATAAAGTATTTTGTTGTTTGTTTAACCCATTAAGCCCTGAGCGTTGCGTTTGCGCAACGTTTGGGAATTTCGCTATATTAAGTAATTCATAAAGACAAAAGACTTGAAAATGGGTAGAATTGGATTAGAATTGATCATTTTAGATTCTGCCATACTCAAATTTCAAAATTATTTAAATATTCATACGTTTTTTTCGATCCAAAGTCAAAGGTTTTTTTTGGGGAATTTTTGAAATTCAATCAAAAATACTTATTCTTCAAACCTATCAAAATCCCTTAGTGGGCTGCATTTAGCAATGCTAAACTATTTAAAAATAAGTTTTGAACATTTTTTTTTTTATTTTTTAAACAAAAAATATGCTTTACGTTTTTTGTTGCGCGAATGCAACGTTGGGCCTAAACACTGCCAATTTTCATACAACGCAACGCGTGAAAATGTCAAAATCCAAGCAGCTGATATTTTATTGGCACATTTTATTTTCCGCAAATGTTTGATTTTGTTTATTTGTGTAATGTTTGCGAAAAACATGACAAAAAAAAAACATGATATGAAGGTTTTGCTTGATTTTTTTTCTTGATTAGGTCAATTAATAGATTGTGTAAAATTTTATGGAAATCGCACAAGCCTTTCTGGGGTCAGGTTTTAACCCATTTTTTACCGCCCCTAGATCCCGTGGACCGATTTTGAAAATTTTCATAACACAGCCTATTTAGAGCCTCCGTATGCCATTTCTGCTTTCAAAAAAATTAAAAATTTTTTTTTTTTGGGCTGGAGCAGATGTGACTTTTAAGACACGCTGGCAAAATACGTAAGCCAAATTCGGAAAATTACACATTTTTCAAGTTTAAGTTACTGTTTCTTTTTAACTACGCATCGAATGTAGTTGCAACCAAGGAGAAAGTTGAATATAATGCGATTCCCGTGTTTTTAAGGACACACCAAAATATTTCAAACTAGAACACGCTTAAAACTTTAGAAAACTGGAAGTTTCATAATTTGTATGTCAACTTTGTTTTTTTGGTAAGCAGTATTAAGTGTTTTATTAACAACAAAAATTCATTTTGTATTAAAAAAAAATTTTTTTTAAACCCCTTAAAAAAGGTGGTCCTGTTTATACCAGTTTTACACTAAGTGAAACCCTAAAATTCGGAAATAGTTGTTCGCAGTTTGAAAGCCAATGAATGTAGCTTTCCGATAATGTAAAAATATTTAATATGCGTTAGAAACTGTTATTTTCAGAATTTTTCAAAGTTGGCGTGTCTTTAAAGACACGGCGGTAAAAAATGGGTTAATGGGTTAATAAACATGGTTTTTTTCACACAAGTTACAAACAGTAAAACACTTTAAAACAAAACAAAAACAAAAAAAATTGAATTTATTTAGTTGTTGTTAACACTAGAATGCCCAAGGTAGTCATTTGTAGAATCTTTGTAGAATCATTTGTAGAATACTGTAGAATCACATTGAGTTATCTTTTTGTATTAATGTAAGCTTTCAAAAGCAGTGTGAGACCCTAAATTAATCTAAATTAGACTTTAAACTTCTCTTAACAAAACTTTTCTACTATACCCAAAAAAATTTGTTCGTTTGGAAATGTTGAGCTTATTCAAGAGATGGCAAAAGACGTACGTACTAAGTACTCAAACAGTTGAGTTAAGCAATCGGTTTAGCTTCTAATAACCCACTTAACTCTTAAATAAAATACAAATTTCAGGTAAATAAAATTCTATTAAAATTTCATATAAACAACTCAAAACCGAAATTGTTTACTCAAATCATTTGAAATTTTTTTCAGCAATTTGCAATTGTCCAAACAAGCAATATTTGCTGCAGCTGTTGTGAGAATACTTCAGTTTGATGTTGACAAACCTAAAGTATAAATACCGATCGAAAGCTTATGTATTCGATTATTCTGTTTTATTTTATCGACGTGTCTTGGCTGGAGTTAAAGCCATGAAGTTCTATAGTGTTGTGATTGTTGTTGCAATGACATTAGTTTGGCAGAGCCAAATCTGCTGTGCAGCAGAGATGTGCGAAGAGATGTGCGAGGACATGTATCCGACAATCGACTGTAGCCAAGTGTGTGCTGTCATTAGAAATTTGAATGCAAACATTAATGAGCCACCAGATAATAATGAAGTACTGATGCCAGTGCGAGCGCAAATTGTGAATCGAAGGCCACCCCGCGGTGGTCTGAATACGTGGAAGCTGCGTTTCCTACCAAATTTGTTAACATATACGTATGGAGATTAAAATTTGTTCAAAAAGTAAATAAAATAGAAAAGTGTTTATTTTAAACTCCAATGAACAAACTTAGAATGTTTGAATTTTTTTAGTGTTGTTGCTGTAGATGCTACTAATTGTTGAGGTCATGAGCAATGAGTGTCGCTTCAAACACTAATGGAAAATATTTTATGAATTCTTACTGTCGCTGCCATTTTCCGCTTTCGACGATCTTTTAGCTCTGCTAAATTCATTCCAAGTGCAGCAACGGCTTTTATGCATTTTCTGCTAATATTATTTCACCAATTGTCGTCGTTGTTGTTGTTGTTTTCTCATACACTATGTTAGTATAAGTCTGAAGTGTTGTTGTTTCGTTTCCTCTTTGTCTCTGACTGCATTACTCAATTGCTGCCAACTGTTAAATTAGCAAATGCAGAAAAACACAACAACACAGACAACAGCAACAAAAACAAGGTGAACAACAACAACAACAATGTGGACGGCATGTGAACGCATGTTATGCAATGCGCGTCTGAAGTGCAAAAAATACAGTGGCAGCGGCAACAGCAAACGCAATAAATGTACGTACAATAAAAATACAACAACAATCACAACAAGAATAACAATGCAACACGCAACAGCCAACACCAACACCAAACTCGACACCAACGCTGAGGACGTTGCGACGTTGACGACCCTCCTCGATGACGTTTTTGCCTTCTTTTTGCATTTTTCTTATGTCTGTCTATTGTTGCTGTTGTTGTTGTTGTTGTTGTTGTCTATGTCACTGCTCTTGCAGACCTTCCTCTGGCATATTTTCTTTATTGCTTTGTTTTCACTTCTTGTTGTGTTTTTTTGTTGTTCACCCATTTTTTAGGCTTCGCATAAAAGTTTGTGAAAAAGTGTAGTCAATTTGGCTGACTGACATTTCCCATTGAGTTGTTGTTGTTGTTGTTATAGTGTTGCTTTGTTTTGCCCCCGCTTGGCTGTTGAAATTTCATTTTCCATATTCTTACAACACAACACACACACGCACACAAAAAAGCCAACAAAAAACTGAAAACAACAACAACTGCCACTAAAAAAGGCTAATTTTAAAATGACTACCAACATCTTTGCGCTGGCGTATTTGCTACTTGTTGTTATTGCTTTAGCATTTGCCACACGGCACAATGCGGCAAATGACGCACGCGTCGACTTGCCTACAAATTTTATTGCCAAGTAATCGCATTGTATTGTTTGCGTTGATTGTCGGTCGGTCCGTTGTTGTAGCTGTACTTAATAGCATAGCAGCAGTTGCTGTTGTTTTTGTTGTTGCTTTTTGTTAATATTTATGCTTAAATTTGCAAACTAATTGCCGCCCACCAGCGGCGAGAACCTGAACGTGCCGACAGCAATAACACCAATAGCAGCAAAAACAGTAATAACAACAAAAACAACAATCGTAGCCACTGCCGCAGCCACCACCACACACACACACACACAGCAGCCATCGCGATAGCAACAGTTGCTTCTTCAGCAACAGCAGACGTCTCATTATTTTTTTGCCGCACCATCGCAGTGTCTTTGCATCGCTGTTTTTGCTGTTGTTACTGCTGTTTGTGTTGTTGTTGTTGTTACTACAAGTACCTCATTAGTTGCTTGCATCTTTAGTGGCAATCAACGATGCGGCATCAGCAGCATTAAATTCATTATTATCGTTATTATTGCTCGTGCCGTAGTGGTTCTTCTTCTTATTCTTTTTGTTATTGTTGCTATTGTCGTCTGCTGTCCCAAAATGGCAGCAATTGGCATAACACCTACTCAGCGCGCGGTCTGTTGCTGCCAATTGTTGCCGTCATCGGCGCAACTTATTAGCTGCAATTGTTCGAGACGCACACATTGTCGTCTCATTCGCGAGGCTACAGTCGAGAGTGAGAGTGTTGTAGAATGCGGTTGACGTGTAGAATTATTCAAAGTGGTTTAAGTGGGTTAAAGATTGTAAGCAGAAATTCATTTAAAGTTACCAAAAATTTTTTCGTCATTAATATTTCTGTGCTTTATTGAACAACTTTCGTAGTTCATTTATATGGTTTTAAAAATATAGTTAATTATTCAGAATATCAGAATTTATAAAAAATTTCATGTTAAGCTCACTCAATCAAATTCACAACTCACTTTCATTAATTCAAATGACAACATTTTAAATATAAATCGTTTTTAAAAATGAAAATTTACTGGTAAACACTTGCAGCTCACTTTATGGGCTCAACAGTATCTATAAAATTTTAATAAATATAAATAATATTTAAAAAGAAAATTAACTGTTAAACATATGCAGCATAAAATAAAATAAAATAAAATAAAATAAAATAAAATAAAATAAAATAAAATAAAATAAAATAAAATAAAATAAAATAAAATAAAATCAAATAAAATCAAATAAAATCAAATCAAATCAAATCAAATCAAATCAAATCAAATCAAATCAAATCAAATCAAATCAAATCAAATCAAATCAAATCAAATAAAATAAAATAAAATAAAATAAAATAAAATAAAATAAAATAAAATAAAATAAAATAAAATAAAATAAAATAAAATAAAATAAAATAAAATAAAATAAAATAAAATAAAATAAAATAAAATAAAATAAAATAAAATAAAATAAAATCAAATCAAATCAAATCAAATCAAATCAAATCAAATCAAATCAAATCAAATAAAATATATTAAATTAAATTTAAAAAAATAAAATAAGGTAAAATAAAATAAAATAAAATTAAAAAAAATTACAAACCAACTTCTGACCTCACTTTTCTTGGCCCAAAAATATTTAAAAAAAATTTTAATTGAAGTCAAAATTTATAACAAATAATTACAAACTTCTTCCGAAAATATTAATAAATTAATAAAAAAAAAATTGTTATGATAAAAAATTATTATTAATTAATGAAAAAATTAATTAAATTAATTATTATTAAATAAATTATTAAAATGAAAATTAATAAAAATAATAATAAATTTAAATTTTAATCTGGACCCAAAATTATTAATAAAATTTTTAATTTAATTTAGAAGAATTCAATAAAACACATTTACTGTGGTAAAACTAAGACACTGAATAATGATAAAATTTGTTGAACTAACTAAATTCAGTTTTAGAAAACTCACAAACATATTTCTTGGTAACGAAATCTCCCACAAGTGACTAATTTTAACGTTAAGATAATTTAATTTAATTTTACGTTCAGATTTTAAATTCAAAGAAATATGAATTTGCATACTTATTTCATACTTAAACATTCTTAATGGGGTCCAAAATAATGACTAGCGAAAAGATTTCAGATAATTTGTTTCTATTTTTAGAAGTTGAAACGAGCGACATTCCACTAAGAAATCACAGTGTTGAGTTCTTTAGTAAATAAAAAAAGAATGAAAAATTAAAGTTGATTTTGGAAGTCAAAGATGTCCTCTATTAGAATCTAGTTTGATTATAGAAGTTTATAAAACGGCGCGTTGAGAACTTTTCAACTTCAGGCAACTATTTTACTTTCAGCTGTCTACATGCAACACATCAACGAACGACCTGAACATGGTGAAGCAAATGCTTGGAAATCTCTAGGATAATATTGCAAGACTCATTGCGGTTCTTACGGGTCATTGGCCGACATCATTGACCGGTCATCAACAAACTCTATTCGTTTTAAATTTACTACTTAGACTGCTCAAAGCGATGGTTTGCAGCGATCGTCTGCTGGCGTTCACGTGAAAATACGAGGAATGTTAACAAATTTTACTTTTCAAAACTCATCTAAATATTTTTTCTTATGTAGCTGCTGCTTCCAACATACACATTTTGACATCATCAAAAATGTTGCATATTTAGTTTGTTGTTAGCAAATTTATTTAAACACTTTGACGTTAGAAAAGTTTGACGTGTTTTGATATAATTGGAGATTTTTGGCTATCAAAAAAATCAATCAAAATAATTAAAAATGAAAAAAAATTGTTCTCTGCTTTTTGGTGATTGTTTTGTCCAAAAATAACCCCATAATTATGATTCAGTCAACGTATTCACCATACTTGGCCCCCTGCGACTTTTTCCTGTTCCCAGAACTAAAAAAAAACACCAATGAAAGAAGGAAATTTGATACGATCGATGAGATAAAGACCACTGAATTGCTGAAAGAACTCAAAACCATACCAAAAAGCTTACTTACACCAGAAGTGCTTCGAGGAATGGACAAAGCGCTGGCACTGGTTATTGTATTGGAGGCGGATTACTTTGAAAATAGATACTGATGAATGAATAAATATTTTGTGAGAAAAATTAACAGACCTCGTTGAAAGCTGTTCAGTTTTTTTGTTAACAAATTATATTGCCTTCAACTTTATTTGAACTGTCCAATGACGCAATTGACTGCAATCATCTACTGGCGTTAACTTCAAAAAATATTAAAAAAAAATTATTGAAAAAATCCTTAAAATATAGATGAAGTCTCCAAATTTCTGCAATGAGGGCAAAATTTCTATTAAGTCAAAGGAAACAGTGGAAAATCGATAAAAATAAAACGAATAAAACGTTGTGTACGTTCGCTAAATTGTTTGCAGAAACTAAACGCATAGATTTATATCAATGAAAAACATTTAAAATGTATAGGGGAATTCTTTGTAAGGTGCCACTCTTTGTAAGGTGCCACCCCTGCTCGATTTTGACGTTCCAGTAATCCAAGCAAAAAAATGCCTACCGTCATTTAAGGTATATATGAAAACATCAATTTTAATGTGGTTTTTGAGGGAACAGATGCAATAACACGGTCTGGGTAAATAAAAGTGTCAAATTTGGTTAAGAAAAAAACATAAAAATTAAAACTGAAGGTTTTTCTTGCGGTGAAAAAGTAACCAAAAACTTATAAAAAACTAAGGTAAGTATCAGTGTTGGACTTAATTTTTAATGGTTTTTCATAATCCAAAATGATATCCGAGCATATCGTAAAAGGAAAAAATTTAAACAATAATTTCCAAAATGGCATAAAAATGTAAAGTGCCACCTTATTTTCTTTGTAAGGTGCCACCCCCTTTTTTCATTGTTTTGTTGTCCTATATCGGTAAAATGTCTTTTTATTGTTCGGAGTCGTCATTAAAATGAATTTAAAGTGTTCTTAGTCAATTTTTCTCTAATCCTATCATGAGGAATAAATGAGTTAAGTTTTGTTTATTAATTTCCATATAATTATTCGTTTTATTCGTTACCATTCAATTTGCATTTTGCTTTCGGTCATTTTCTATTCAATTCAAATTAAATTCAACAATCTTTCGTAAATTTTCTAAATCATGCATTTTTTTTGTTAGTGTTTTACGTTTTTAGCGGGTTTTTTAGGGGGTGGCACTTTACATTAAAAAATTTTAGGGTGTCGACTTTGAACACATTGGGGAATTTGCTGTATTTACGAAAAATTCAAATGAAGTGTTACCTTGGATCATAGCTCTTTAAACCCTCTTTCCAATGGTATATTAACATTGGCGATACGTTAATTTTCTAACGAGTTATGCGCAAAAAAGCTATGGGTGGCACCTTACAAAGAATTCCCCTACGGATTCTAGAAAGAGCGCAATTCAATATGTTTAAATTGTAATATGGGGCATGGCTGCAACACGTTCCAAACCCAAATCATTCTCTTTTCTTTATTATTGCATATTTTTTACGCTTTTATTTAGTAAGTTCTTAAGTACTAATATGTAAATCAAATCAAATCAAATGAATTTAATGCTTTCAACGGTTCCATAAGAATTGTTGCAGTCCAGCGCCAGTTCTGTGATTGTGTAACTTATGGTTTTCGGTCAACATTTCTTTCACTTTATCGCTGTTCTGGTCAGTTTTCGATGTCGACAATGTCTGCATTTAACATCTCAGATGGACTCGCCACCAAGTGTAAAGCACTGGTAAACCATTGTTTCTTCCAAGGGCTTTTCATCATTGAATACTTAAGATCTACTTTCACTTCGTCCGGACATTAATCAACCACACTGCTTCGCACTAAGATTGGACAACAATTCCCATTTGGCCCACACAGAAATTGGCCATTACCAAACGAAGCGAAGCCAGCAAACAGCACTGATAGCAATTGAAAAAATGTTGTTATTGTATTTTTTGCACGCATTGCGTGAAACGCCAATTAAGTTGAAGTCTGGGCGCAGCCAATTAATTTTAATATAATTACGAATATTGCTTTTATAACTCAAGTTAAACTTATTCAACTCAATGTTCATATGTCCGCATGCATGCCAATACACATCCAAACACTCACACGCACACACACATACAACTTAAGTTGAATTGAATTAAATGAAATCATTTCCTATTACTACATGCCGCAGCATTGCTGAGTACGAAAAAAATGCGCATATGGTATCTGAGAGAAAAAATATATTTTATGCATAAATTAAAAATATGAAAAGAAAAAATTAACCAAAATAACAATAGCAACAACGCGCAAAAACACGCTTATGAATAGCGCCAAGAGCAGCGACATGACATGACATGAGAAAATGCCACAATCTTAAACGACAGACGGCAGCACGTCAACCCGCGCTGCTATGGCGAGCGTGTGTATCCATGTGTGTGTGTGAGTGTGTGTGTTTGATTGTAGCGCAAGCGCAACAATTGGTGACAACGACCTTGACTCAGCCTCCCAGCTGAACTAAGGTATCCAAGTAATTTTTGTTCGTTTTGTGCTTTGAATTTGTTTACTTCCCCAGCGCTTTGCGCTCATTTGGCGTTTAAAATGTGAGTTGGTGAAGAGGCAAAATGCGATACAGAAATCATAAAGCAGGAAGTGGATGCCAACCGAAATTAGACTAAAATAATAATAGCAGTTACACCAATAGCAACAACGACAACAGCAATAATTGGAGTGTAAAGTGCGGCGTTAAGAATGCGCTGCCGTATAATTACGCATACGCCTGGCATGCCACACAAATAACAACACCAGATTCGTACTTGAAAGGCGGATTTAAGATTGCTTTCAATTTTATTGTTGTTGTTGTTGTTATGTTTGTGCTTGTGTGCACTTCTTTCAAGTACCTACTATTCGGCTTGCTAATGAAAACGAAACTTGAGCGTGCGAACTTACCTTTTTTGCTATATGTGTTTGAGTGTTTGCGTTTGTTTGTTGTTGTAGCTGTTGCTAGTGCAGAATTTGTGCAAGAAATTAGCAAGTTTGCACTGGTTGTTCTCGACGTGGCCCGTGTTACGTATACGCCCAGGGGGAGGTGCTCGGCTCAAGCGATTTTAAGTTTGTAGTTGCAATTATTTGTTGGCATTCAGTTTTTGAATTCGTCTAAAGTTTAGCTAAGTAATGTGAGTTCTAACTTTTAGAATCTTAGTGCCTTCGAAATTTTTTGCTAAAATCATTTAGTGCTAACAAAAGTTGCTATTCTTTATGCAATTTTTTCAGTTAATAATTTTAAGGTTTTGTGGTCTTTGCCACGCTGGGTTTTTATTTTTTCAAGGAAAGTATTTTTTTTACAATATTTGAGGTTTTGTGTTTTGTTGTATATTTTTTACCACACAATTGTTAGTTGCTGGTGTAGCCGTTACTGATTGGGTTATTGTTGTTGTAGCCGCAATTAATTTCACTTTTTTCCACTTTGCAGAAATACACAATTTGCAATTTTTACAGTCAAATGTGGTTGTTGTTACTGCAGCTGTTTTTGTTGTTGTTGTGCTATTATTTCACCGTGGCAGTTGTTGTTGAAGTTGCTTTTGTTGCTGTTGCGGTCGTAGTCGTTGCGTTGCCAACTGGTTTCTTTCTTTTTTTCTCTCTCTTTATAAGGCGAAACTTTATTTTGTATTGTTGCAATTTTTTCCAATTTATTTTTTTTTGCAATTTTTTAAATTTTTTTTACTAATTATTTTATATATTTTTTATTTTATATTTTTATATTTTTACATATTTGTTTATCAAATATTTGCAAGAAATTCGTTTTTTCTAACGTTCATTGCTCATCGAAATCATTTCACTTTTCATGTCTGCCAGTTGCAACTTTCACAGCAACAACAAGTGCATAGCTCATAAATAACTGGCCGTTTGTAAATTTTCTTTGTTGTTGCAACTGTTTTCGGTGATTTTTATTTTGATTGCGTTTTGATTTTTGTTAAAAATTTACAATTTATAATTTTGTAAATTTTTCACTTTGAGGTTTTTCGTATTTCAACATTGGTTGCTGCGGTTACGGCAGTGGCTGTTACTGTAGTCGTTGTTGTTGTTGTTGTTGCTCAATACGCATTCGTAAGAAAATTTAAATAGTATTGAAACTTCACATTGGCCGTTGTTTTCCTCGTTTCTCGCATTTACAGTTGGTGCACCTGTTGCCGCTGCTCACTGCCACTTCACGTCGCACACACTTCCATCTGCCCCACCGCACACCATTCACTTTACAGTTATTTTTGTTACTCTTATTGTTGTTGTTGTTATTATTATTATACGAACTTTGCACACGCTTTAAATTTTGATTAGCATTTAAATCGAATTGAAATAACTGAACTTATTGTAGTTAACCAGAAATGTGTTGGTGGCTGGTAGTTGTTGCTGTTGCTGTTGTTGCTGGTTGCCGTTACTGACTCGCAGCTAACGCAGAGGGGAGAAAAAAACAAGCAGCAGTCCAACTCGGCAAACGCACTCGACGACTTACGCGACTCAACTGGCGACGCTGTGCTGCAGCAAGTGGCCACTCACCAACCAAGTTCGTTTCTTCGGTCTTTCGTTTCTGCTTTGGCCTCACTTTTCAGACAGTTGCCTTCGCCTACCCACCAACCAACACACTTGTGTGCGCTGCTGGCGCACGTCACCGCCATTGCTAATATTTATTATTATTTTTGTTGTAGCTGGCTGTGGTCGGGCCTGCGCCCGAGTCTGTGTCGGTGTTTGTATCATCTGTGTGTTTGTTGGTAGGAGGCATTCGGCATTCCATGGTTAACCTGACTGCTGGTACAATTGCTTGGCTTTTGCTACATGCTTTTGCATTTTTCTTTGCATTAATTCAAAGAAAAGCTTGCCAAGTGCAAGACGAATGAGCGCGCATTCGAACAAACTAATAAAGGAGCGCACAAAGAAATAACGGCAAAAGCAAAAGCTTTTGCTCTTTGCGTGGTTTAAATTTAAATTCGGCACTTAAGAGTGTAAAACTACTCTTTAACGGTGAGTGTTGGTTTGATATCTATTCAAGTTGATATGTGCGTGTGATTTTAAAACATGTTTAGCCAAAATAAGACGAACGTTGTTGTCATAAGCCCTGAGCGTTTTATGCTTTAGCGTGTAAATATTAAGCGTGTTGGCAGCAGAATGCAAAGTAATACAGAAAGAGCAAACCAAAGAGTGTAGTTTGTTTATTTGCTCGAAACGCGATACCGCATGAAATGTGCAAAAAACGGTTTGCTAATATTAATAAAAGCATTCAAAATACAATTCAACTGATTATGAACAGGTTATGGCAACGAACACAAGTATACTTCATACCACAAATATTGATATAAGTGTACGAGTATGTTTGAAGTGTGAATACCTAATATATGCACAAATATAAATATAAAATCTGCTATATCTGGAGCAACTTTTCGAACGCTGTATACGTACTATAAGTTTGTACGTGACCTGTGGGCTGGTTTGTAACTTGATTCATTAGTGATTTTAGTGGATTATATGCAAAACTACTTTAATATTTGGCCAAATTTAGTAGAGAAGAGTGATTTAAAGTCATATGAAATGATTTGATATGACCAAAAGACTTCAAACATTACTTGCAACTCCATAGTGGATACATAGCCTATGGACTTATATGACTTATCAGGCATGTGCACGATTTCAATTTGAATTGGAATTTGAAATCAAACGAATTTGCTGAGGGTTTAAAAAAAGACAGTACGGTTTTATGTCATGTGGAGTTTAAATTGATTTTTTTGTTCAAACAATAACAAAAAGGTACGAAATCTAAACAAAATTAATGTCACCCCATCACGTTTTTTGTAAAATAAAAGGCCTAAAGCTAGTGCTCGGGTGGATTTCAGGGTTGCTGAAAAGTAAAACCCGCTTAGGTACCTTCCCTCTTAACCCTTTCCGGTTAATTTCCACATTTCTTGAGATAAAAATTTTTCCTTCAAAATATTGACTCTCATTGAACATTTTGCAATAACATACAAAAAAATTTCAAAAAAAATACTTAACTTGAGAATTACAGCTCAATCAATTCAGGCATGCAATACACGAAAAGTAAAACCCGCTTAGGTACCTTCCATCTTAACCCTTTCCGGTTAATTTCCACATTTCTTGAGATAAAAATTTTTCCTTCAAAATATTGACTCTCATTGAACATTTTGCAATAAAAATTTCAAAAAAAATACTTAACTTGAGAACTCAAGTTGAGTTATATCGTACAATAGTCCGCAAAGGAGTAAAAATTCATGAATTTTTGGTTTCGGTTTTTTAAGTTTTATGAACAATTCATTGATTTTTTTGATAAAAAACATAAATTATAACATCGACAAATCCAAGCGTGATTTCATTTTGATCGAAAGTTATATGAATTATATATAAGTACATATATATATATATACAGTTGATTCGCATTTATTCGGCCTTATATAACCGTTGTTGTTTTTGTAAAGCCCTTTTCCTCTCAATAAAACACAGAATCAATTAAAATTCATACAGTTTTACATAAAGACACTGAATATAGCCGATTCTTATTATCGTAGTAGGAGTGGCAAGTTCGCATGTCTAACCTTACATAACCCATGTCTGCCCAATAAAACAGAAACTCGTCTAGTAATTCTTATTTTTAATCGAAAATTGCCGAATAGTCGAATTTTATTAGCCACGTGGTTTACAGATGGGCGTGGCAGGCATACAAACGCAAAAATTCTGTTACCAAACCAATAACTTAAAAAAAATGCAAACATAACTTGTAACCTTTGCTTTCCATTTGTACGATATATCGTACAAAGCTTTGCAACCCTTGTGGTCATTTGTACGATATATCGTACAATTTTTTTAAAGACTCGGTAAAAATATTTAGACGCAAAAAATGTTAAATTTAATAAGTTTTATAAATCAACTGAGATTCAACCTTTGAAATTGTTTAGCTTTTTGCTACCAAAAAATATTATTTATTTAAAAATTCCTCCGCAGAAGCATCGTCACTTGCTGGTTTTTCAAATTCTTGCAAAAAGCTGCTTACAAAAGGCACTCATACTGTGTAGCCACGACTATTATGATTTATATTTTTAAACAGAATGATACAACACATCCTACTTAATGAAAATGAAAAAGCTGTTGCATAAAAAGTGCGTTCACTGTCAAATAAAAAATCGTCGAAAAAATTTTACGATATATCGTACAAATTTCCGGAAAGGGTTAAGTACCGACCATGCGCTATGTACGTTTAGTACTCAAGCTGCATACGCTTAAGGGGGAACTACCTTTAGACACTTCAAAAAATCGATTTTTTTTTTATTGTTTTAATCGATAGGTATATTGCCTTAGAATATCGTGTCAAAGTTTCAAAAGGTAATTCTCGAAATTGTGGAAGAGATGCATCCCGGAAATGACTGGCGCCGAGCTCGCCGAGCGCAAACCGCAAACTTTAAACGGCATTTTCTCGAAACCATGTTTTTCAAAATTGTGTAAGTGATAATAAAATTACTAATGAACAGATTTTCATTATCTAGCATTCATTTTAAAGAGCATACAAAATTGTTCTATCTAAACTAAAGATTTAAAAAACAAAACATTTTTAGACATTTTTTTACTGCATATATAACAAAATTTCTTGTGAAAATCCTAATTTTTTTTTGTGAAGCCTGTTTTAGAGGGTTAATTTTCGAATTTCGTAAAAATTTTAGTTCATCGACGATAGAAAACCCTCTCGAGTAAGAAAATGTTTGGTTTTTTTATTTCAGACTAAAATTGCGGCCAGCATCACTTACACAATTTACGATGTCAGCGGCGATATGACTTACAGAATCATTGAAAAATTTGTTAAATTTCTCTTTTCACTTTTACAAAAATGTTTTTTTTTTACCTCAGACATCACTGTAAATATATATTATATTGATTTGAAAAGAACTTTTTTCATTTCCCTGTAAATCGACTGTAAAAATTAAATTTTTTTCGGCCTCTAAAGGTAGTTCCCCCCCTAAGCTCAAAAAGATTGCATTGATAGGTGTGATACTTAAAAAAATTACATTTATAGGCATTTATTGCATTTATTGAGGTCCTTCTGTGTCTTCCTCCTCTTTTTCTAGCTACAGAAAATTAGGCCAGTCAAGCAGCTCTGCAGACAGTGGGGAACCCGGAAGAGGCCTTCTTAAAACTCTTCCATCTGATTGAAGGAAAGCAGTTGATGCTCAGTGTGCTGAGCTTATGCCTCGCCGCAGGTATCAAACCGGTATTCCTGATTGATCGGAATGGACGAACAACTGCTGCAAGGGCTTCAAGCCTGATTCGACAGTTCTGTACATGAATGGGCCACTGATGAACACTGTCCTTTGCGCTGGAGTTCACTCTGACACTGATAACATTCGACTTTCCTTACCGCCTGGCAGTCACATTTTTGTCTTTCAAGCAAAAGTATTTGCCATATCTGTAGCAGCGCTTGAGCTGCGGCGGAGGGGAATGTCTGGATGCGGCATATATATTTGCTCCGACAGTCAAGCGGCTGTCAAGGCTTTCCCAGCAATGCAGACAAGATCCAAAATTGTGCGGGAGGCTGTCTGCGGACTGAACGAGCTAAGCATTGACAATGTGGTAACACTTCTGTGGGTACCTCGGCATTTCCATGCCGAAGGCAATGAAAAGGCCGATTAACTCACCAGAGCTGGATCTATGGTCCATTTCGTAGGACCTGAACTAGCGATTGGCTGAGCACAACATGTAGGGCTTGGGTAAGAATAACTTGAGAACTCGTCACAGGGTTTATTGCTTTTAACGAGTACCTCACCAGGATTGGGGTCAAAAACTCGGCTTTATGCGACATTTGGCTTGAGGCCGATGAAACCACGGTGCACTTCATATGTGAGTGTCCGGCTTTTAGACGGGTCGGGCATATGAGCTTCGGCAGTATGATCCTCCGCGAGGATGAGCTCAGGAACCTCAATTTGTCTAACGTGCCCAGCTCCCATACGACCTACATTTTTAATATGGAATATCTTCAGAATTATAAGTCGTACAGCATTGAAATTTGGTACAGTGTCATGGCGTGAACATGTCGTTCCACCGGTAAAATTTAATGGGCGTTGGACAAGGGCGTGGCACTTTTTAAATTCCGGTGTAACTTTTGAACTAGAGCGTTCACATCAATGACACTCGGTACAAACTAACGATTTGGTTGTGTCCTTCGACAGGAGGAATGGGGTGGGTTTTTGAGACGGGGGCGTGGTACCGCCTCCATTTTTTTATACATAGATTGTTTATCCTGACTGACTGACTGATTGATTGGTTGATTTATCATCGCCCAGCCCAAACCGCTGAAGCTACAAACATGAATTTTGGACTGTAGGTACATCTTGAAGAATTAACCTTCGCCAAGACGGGATTTTTTGAAATTCGGGGTCTAAAAAGGCAAAACATGCGTTAAAGTGTTGTATGAAGAAACGTGATTAAATAAACAAACAGAATTTGAACTTCCTGAAAATATTCTAGATCAAAACTTATTCGACACGTATTTTATAATTATTCGAAAATCAAAATTTAACTGGCCCAACAATGGGTTAAGGTTTATTTACGGAAAGATTCCGAAACAAACAACACGAACCGATGGGCCTATTGACTTCAACAACTGTAAAAATAATTGAAATAAATAAAATTAGACACGTGTTTCTCATTATTTTCAAAATCGAAATCTAACTGGATGAACGACGGCTTAAAAGTATGTATGGAGAAAGAAATTTTGCTGAGCCCTTTTGACTTCAAACTTTGTGAAAGTACTTCAAATCTAAAATAACTCGATACGTAATTTTTCCGAATATTAAAATTGGACGGGGTCAGCGACGGGTTAAAAGTTTGTATGGAGAAACTGTGAAATGAAAAATATGAATTAATGGGCCCAATGAGAAATAATTTGACACGTGTTTTTCACTTTTTTGAAAATCAAAATCTAACGGGTCAACAATGGGTTAACAATTTGTATGGAGAAACAAGATTTATTGGTCGGTCTGACTTCAAACTTATCAAAAGCAATTCAATCGGGAAATAATAAAAACGTGCTTTTAATTTTTTTGAAAATCGAAATCTGCCATGGTAAACCAAGGGTTAAGAATTTGTTTGGAGTAAATGTGAAAACACATGATTTAAAGGGCCTTCTTACTTCAAAATTTTTAAAACACTCGAAATCGAAGATAGACACATGTTTTTTTTTTTAAAATCAAAATCTGATGGGCTCAACAATGGGTTAAAAATTCGTATCGGGGGAAACAGGAGAGCTTGCGTGCAAAGCCGCAGGGCCCAGCTAGTTGAGAATAAAACTTGAAGGTTTTGACTGGAAGACACGTGGCCTGTGGCCTGTTTCGGCAAACTGCCCTGTTAAAATAGCTACGAATACTTTAATTCCTGAGCTCGACTGTATCAACTCGAAAACATTGCAATCTGTTATATAGGCCTCAGTGTTGCATCTGACTGATTTTCTCTCAATAAATATTGAAAGATGTTTGACGCAGTAGTTGGAGCTCGATGACGAAAAGAGTGATCGTGTCTCCGGTGGAAGAACCAATTTGAATTTGACCCAGTAATGGGTTGCTGCGGTTAGTAAAGTAAATAAGTCTACAAAAAAATATTAACAAAATACAACTTAAATAGCTTCTTCTTAACTTAAATGGCGATCAATGTAATTCGTGACGGAAACAGAAGACTGCCCTCATTTTTTCTGCGTCCTTACTCTAAATTAATAATTTTTACAGTCACACATTGCCATCTTTGGTAGAAATCTTTATTGCGTAAAATCAAATATGGCTTATCTTCGACTGTATGATGTGCTGTCGTTTGCCCGTTGAAGTCATTTAAGGTTTTTCTGGCCTATAAAACTATAATTCATGCATTGAGTCGTTGATTTATACGTTTCGATTGATTCAAGCGATGAATATCCAACAATTTTACGATTGATTTATTGCTCAAGAGCTCAAAACAACTATAAACTTTTTTAATCACTCCAATGCGTCGTAGGTGAGAATGAAAGTGAATAGCTTTATTACTCAGTTGTTAACTATTGGTAATACTATAAATATCAGGGAGTGGGAGCCAAAAACTGGTTTGACAACATTGGAATTTAACTTCATAGTTTGACAGTTTTCAATTTAAATTTTAATAAAACTATTTCGAAATACTTTTTTTTTTGCTTTATTTTATTTTATAAGGGACGGTCTTAATGCCTCGCAGCGACTTCTTTCGAATCCGTAGAGTTACCAGGTGGACGTCTTCAACTCTGAAAGTAACCTTAAAGATCTATGAACATACAAGTCCTTGTAGAAAATCTTAGTAAGACGCTGGCATTTATTTTGGAGCCCCCTCTAGTGCCTCGATCAGCGGAGTACCTAAGTGAGCCAATCGTAATCTTGGGAGGTAGAGAAGATGTTCCAGAGTTGCTCTACACTCTGCTTCCGCACTGTGGACATGAATTTCAACAGGTAGTGACCTGTTAGTATCGACAAAATAAATTACAACAGTTTTTTTACTTTGAACAAAACTAATCTTCCTCAATTTGTTGTGTTTTTTTTTTGTTTGTTGGAAGTAAACATTAGTCACTGTGGTTCAGGGGCGTAGCCAGAACTTGGTCCTGGGGGGGGTTTTAAAAAAATTTGTTTGCCAGTTTAGTATTACATGTTTTTTAAAGTAAAGTGCACTTTCCAAATAGGGCATTTTGTTGTGGCTTATGTGACTTAATGCATTAAAAACGAAATTTTTTCCCTGATTTTTAGTAAAAATTTCATTAAATTTGGGGGACTGAAAGCGAAGTTATTGCATCTGAAGTGGAAGTATGTTTGTGTTATCGTACAAAAATGTGCATCGAACAAAGATCCAATATTAACTATTGTTTTAAAAATGTTTAAACTTTAACCGAAGCATTTAACCCATTCGAGACCGATTGCACACCGTGTGTGCAATGGATTTCCGAGGCTATAAGACAGCCTGCACACCGTGGTGGAGTTCATAAGTGGTAAAAGCGATTTAAAAACGATTGTCAGAACATAAATGATGACCAAAGTGTTAGCCAACTGAATCCGCGATCACCGTAGATCAAAACTGGGCGGTAATTCATAAAAGATAAGCCAAAATCTTCATTGAAATTCTTGAAATTGGATTTAACCTTCGCTTCACTTAGACCCACCCGGGTGATATTTTTAATATTCATGTTTAATATCTGCACAAATTTTATGGTAATTTTCAATAACATGAAAAAATATTTTTTTGAAATTGTGTTCATGTTTAAACTTGAATTTTGTCATTTTTTATACAAATGTATCTGGGCGATCCCAGGCGCTTTCGCTACCATTTTGATTAAAACTCACAAAAAATTTTTTTTGCGGACCTCATTATGTGTTCAATAAACCCTCTGGAAAGAAATTTTTTAATATTTTCCATAGTCTCAAAATAAATCATTAAAGTTAGGCCTTTTTTCGAAATACGAACTATCGTCAGAGGAAGATACTAAATACTGAAGTATGAAAAAAATTATAAATTATTATATATTTATTGTGAGTTTTACTCAAAATAGCAGCGGAAGTGCCTGGGATGATCTTTAGTAAGGCGAAGGTTAAGCATCTCAATAAATTTATTGCATTTTAACTGAACATTTGGCTATCGATGGATGCCATCCCATCTATTGACACTTGTTTTGACTGTTTTTTTGTTTTCACATGATGTGGCACCGTGCGAATTTCACCTTTTCAAAGAATGCATTTGCCGATGAAAAAAGCGTTTTGAGAACGTAGAAACCATCCAAAAGGCTTGTACCGACATCCTGAAGGACATTCCGGTCGACGAACTAAACTACTCTTTAGACATGTTTTTAGAACATGCAAATCGCTGCATTAAGCCAAAAACGTGACTATTAAAAAAACAAATTAGTTTCGGTAAAAAAAGTGTTTTGTTAATATTCTTTTAAATATTTAAAGATGAAAAGACCTTTTTGCTAATGTGGGAACGTATATACGATGCATAGGGATTGAAATTGTTGACAAATTATAGGCTATGGGGGTTCTGACACCCTAAAGCCCCCCTTGGCTACGCCCCTGCTGTGGTTCATAGTGACAGCTGATGGCGGTGGCTCCAGAGAGATTAGACATCTGTCAAAAATATTCATTTATTCATTTTTTAATTTTGTTAAAAAAATTGGTTTTTTACTGTATTGAATATGTCAAACTTTGTGTTAATTGAACAGCATTTTCGAGAGGAAATTTTTTACTTGCAAACAGCTGATTGAAAGGCAAAAACGAAAGGGGTTTTTTGCATGGGATTGTGACGGGATGAAAAATGGATATTCTACAACAACCCCATGAAGAAAAAATACTACGCTATGCCCGGTCAATGGTTGCCATTGACCTCAACATCAACACTAGAAAGACTTTAAGTCGTGCATTACGAGAAAAACAGTGAGAAAAGGAGCTAAGACATGACAAAATTAATCTTTTGCCTGACCTGAAGAAGTCGTGAAAAATATTTGAAAACGCTCAAGTAAGATATTTTCCACATATCAGTATTCTTCTTCTTCTTATGATAACTGGTTGTTCAGACGGATTCAGCACAATTTGGCAGGTCGTAGGTGCGCTTCGTTTGCAGAAATTGAAAATTGGATCGCCTCAAAGACGAGATATTTTTGTTTTTAGATGGAATTCTAAAATTGCCTGAGAGATTGAAAATAGTAGTAACCAGCGATGGACAATAAAAATTAATAAATACATGCATTTTTTTAAATACATGCATTTTTGGCCACAAAAAAAACGAAAGCAAAAACAATTTCGCCATTTGGATTTAAACAATTTCATGATTTCCATTTCTGAACAATGAAAAACTCAAATATTTACCTTGTACAACTGTAAAGGTTTCAAATTAAATTCAATTTAAAGTTGATTCCCAAAAGTATTTGCATTTTGCCAACTAATGTTAAACAATTTCAGTTTGTTTCGCATAAATAAACAATCGAGAAGCATCGATAACAACAGCCACTACTACCCACTCAAATTCATTAAGCAGTAACGAATTAAAGCAAAACACATATTTATTTACCGAACGATGACAATTCTGACTAGCAACAGCTGCACCAACAACAATAACACGTTCGTTAGAAATTAGCTAAAAAGCGTCAACGGTGCAGAAATGAGCGAAAAAGTCACAAAAAAAGTCGCTTCACAAATATTCACCGCTAACTTGTCTGCGTCTGTGGCTGATATGATTGGTCGATGCGGCTGCGAACTAACACTTTGACCTTCAGAATTGTCATTCGAATTCTGCTTAAGCACAATAAACAGTTATTTCGCTGCATAATTAATATTGGCTGCTAGAATCGAGACAAAACCCAAGGCAACAGAAATGCAAAACAGATCACAAAAAGCTTGCAAATAAATTTGAGAAAAAAATGCATAAAGACATGCGCCAACAATAAACAGTAAGACAGAAATTAGTATGAATAACGCTTAGCTTACTGTCTATGTTACGTATACGTAACGGCTGTGGGATGCTGGATAACTGGGCTTTGTGGCTGACAACGTTAAAACTGTTTGGTGTTTGCTAATTTGCTGCACCTTTTGTGTTGTTTATGTTGTTATTATTTTTGTTGTTGTTGTACTACTGTTGCCGCTGATGTAATTCGCACATGAATGCCCGAAGAAAGGTTTTTGCAATTTTTTCTGAAAGTGGTTTTTTTGCGCTACTTCATTCTGAAGCGATTTATTTTGAAAATATGCAAATGAGTAGAAATGTTTGTAATACTGATTGGTATCATCAAAAGATTGGCATCATAGTGTATGTGTGCGTTTGTGAATTTTCGCATATTCCTTTCACTGCGTCGGCGCCCACAGACTGAAAACGAAATTTTTTTGGCTAAATGCTGAAAATTAAAATTAATGCGTAAACTTGCAGCCGCAGTTCAACGTTTCAATTATAATTTCAATGTGAACTGTGCTTCGCTGGGAGCGTTCTGGCGCAGGTGGCGCTCAAGTAATGATGTAGACGCGTTTTTTTTCGGGCAATATTCTGTTGAGAACACGCGAACACATCAATGGCGGCAATGCAGAAGTCAACATTAATGATTGCCAATCATTTATCATGTTTGAGGCCTATTAAGTAAAAATGTTGGCTTACTGGAGTTAAAATGTGAGTTATTGGATTCTCTGGCCTATTAGTGGGCATTGTGATTTTTTAATAAATCAAGTCTATGCAATAAAAGCAAACGGTTTGAAAATTTGTGTAGGCGAAATCTATGATTCTATGAATCTATGAGTAGAAGCTGTGTGTGGTATACATTTTTTCCTAGAATATTTAATAATGTATTTGGCAGTGGTTTTTGCAGCTTTTATTGTTTAAATTCCGTACTGAAGTTTGTCTTATTGTTCTAAATATGACCATTGATTAGTTTTCTATAGAAATTCGTGGCCATGGAACTACACCTAATAATAGTAAATTGCTAGTAATTTTTTGATTATGAAATTATATCTAACAATAATAAACAGCTGTCAGATTTGTTGGCTTTTGATGTTCTTAATTAAAATGAAGAAGGCTTATAAAAAAACAGCTGTGAGATTGGTTTGCTTTTTATGTTTTTTATTGAATATAAGAAGGCTTCCAAAATTATAAAATAAAGCAGTACTAACATGTGGAAATAGGTCGAATAAGTTTGAACTTGGGCTCGAGACACTGGAATTTTTCATTTTATGTACATTTTTGTATGAAAATTTTTTCTATGGAGGAGTGTCTCTGTGTTGAACCTCTCTATTTAAAAAATTTCTTTAGTCAAATTGATTCAACTAAACACGGTTCTTAATTGGACTAAAACCTGTTAAGTTATAAAATTTGTTTGCTGTATTTTTCAGGGACCGTAAAAATTATGAGCTAAATATAAAAATCAAAATTTAAAACTTATTTTTTGATTTTTACTTTGTGCTCACCGAATAAAAATTATTTTTTGATTTTTTTTTTTCGATCAGAAAATAAAAATTATTTGTTGAGTTTTATTTTTTTGGGGAAAAATAAAAATTATGCGGTGAGTTTTATTTTTCACTTGCAGAATGAGAATTATTTTTCAGTTTTATTTTTTCAACACAAAATAAAAATTACGGGGCGAGTTTTTGTTTTTGATACAAAAATAAGCCTCATGTGGTAAGTTCAATTTTTCAAATTGTATTCTGAAAATTATTTTCTGAGTAATACTTTTCGCTCATGAAATAAAAATTCTACTATGAATTATATACTTTTTCTATAAAGGAATGAATGCAAGATTTTTCCCGATACCCACCCAATGAATGAATGTTTGTACCATGGTTTGCACTCTAGAACTCGCTCTGAAAAGTTCTATATTGGTTGCAATATTCGATTTGTGGTTTCCTGAGCGCCGCTTTAGGCAGCCGCCGTAGCTCAGCTGGCTAGTGCGTTGGGCCGCGAGTCAAATGCGACGCTCGAACCCATGTTCGCGACTCCGTTGCTGCTAACACCGAAAAAAAAAGAAAAAAACAATTTTTCTTTCGGCGGCTGTCCTCAGCAGGAAATGGCAAACCTCTGAGAGTAAAAATTGCCTATAAAAAAGCTCCCGACTCGCCGTTCGGAATCGGCATAAAACTGTAGGTTTTGTTCATCACGGAAAATTTCGGCATGAAAATCGTTCATATGTCTTTTTAAATTTGAAGTATAATTTCCCGTCAATAGTTTCGCGCAGATTTTGCACGTAGATTGATTTTTGATTATGTCAAAATTAAAAAAGTTCCTAACAACTTTTTCGCGGTACCGTCCCATTCCGCTTCACTTTTTTTTTTGGGGGGTGGGTAAATACACTTTTCGTGAACGCGTTGTAGAAATTTACAAAAATTTTAAATCGCGTCGAAAATCAATACTCGGAGTAAAAAAGTATGGAAGCATAGGCCATATTTAAAAAAAATATTCGTAATTCATAGTAGAATTTTTATGTCATGAGCGAAAAGTATTACTCAGAAAATAATTTTCAGAACACAATTTGAAAAATTGAACTTACCACATGAGGCTTATTTTTGAATCAAAAACAAAAACTCGCCCCGTAATTTTTATTTTGTGTTGAAAAAATAAAACTGAAAAATAATTCTCATTCTGCAAGTGAAAAATAAAACTCACCGCATAATTTTTATTTTTCCCCAAAAAAATAAAACTCAACAAATAATTTTTATTTTCTAATCGAAAAAAAAAAAATCAAAAAATAATTATTATTCGGTGAGCGGAAAATAAAAATCGAGAAATTTTTTTTTTAAGCTTTTTTGATAACTACTTTCAAAAACAATCACTTTTTTGCACTACATGATATATCTGCAATGCTTCCTTCATCTTGATTTTTTTGATTAAAAATATTGCGATAATAATTATTTACGGTCCCTGGTATTTTTATATGATTTTTTTTTAACTTTCCATCAGAAAAATTATGTTGAACATTTCTAATCAGTTTATAATTTAATACTTCACTGGTAAGATTTGTTATTTCTTTAACACTAGAATGCCCAAAGTAGTCATTTTGACTACATTGAGGTCTTTTATTGTAAATAACTTTTGTTGCATCGCTTTCTAAAAAAATATCTTACGTGATTTTTATTAATTTTTAAAGCTAAATGGAATAAATAAATTAAAAATATTGTAAACAAATTTTTTACCCCAAATTTGCAAAATTTACCTTAAATGCCCAATGGTAGTCATTTTGACTACCTATATACAATTTTCAGCAAATCTTACTGATAAATAGACAAATATGCATCTTCAATTGCAAAATATGAAAATTTTATATAATTGCAAATATTAAAAAAAAAAATATCATAGTAGGTTGTGACAATTCCCAAGTTTTTCAATCCAAAATTCACTCACAAAATTCATTCACAAATTCCAAATTCCAAATTTCATTCCATTTTATCCCATTGATGTGTACGCCATTATATTTAAATGAATTTTCTTTATAAACCATAAAAAATATTAAAACTAAATTAGTTTAATCTCGTGTACATTTATTCATATTTGCTACTTAAAAACCAATAAAATTTAAAAAAATTCAGTAAATAATAATGTAGTCAAAATGACTACATATGGGCATTTTAGGTATGTCAGATTTTCAGTCATTCTAGTGTTAAATATTATTAAACAATTTCGAATTATAAGAGATCGAGAAAAAACGTTTTTTTCTAATATTTATAAATGAATTTCTGATAAATTTTCTTTTGACTAAAATAATTAAAAAGAAGTTATCACCAAAAATCAATAAAAATATTTTAACATCGTTACTTCCCACTTTAGACAAGTTATGCATTGCTTTAATATACTTAATTACGCTTTTTAATTTGGCTGATTAACTTTTTTATTGCAAATTTTTGGTCAAAAAAATTAGTAGCTAGTTTAATGAGAAAGCGCGCGCAGAGTAGAGGCGCCTGGAGAGAACTCTTGCAGCAGGCCATAACCCGGTAACAGGTTGTTTGATGTGTTATTTGAATATGAAACACCATTCAAATTTAAATGCTTTAAATACATTAAACTTCACTTTGTAAACCTATTCACAATCTTCACATTTAGTTGCACACACCTGTTGATGCGATCTGGACAACGATTTGCAAACAGTTTGATGTGAATCCCCAGCGACAGTGGCGCACAGTGGGAGCCAAAGCAAAACAAAATCATGCCAAGCAAATATTATAGAACATGTTGGCAGTGTGTAGCTGCAATTTGAGCGAAGCATCACGCGCCGCCGCAGCGAGCGCAGAATTAATGAATTTTTAATGTTTAATTGCTTAATTTAGACTTCAGTTGTCGGTTTATTTGTGCAGATGTATTTTTGCATGTGTGTTGTTGCTATTGTTGAATGATTTTGTGATTTTATTCCACCTTTACGGTTGCTTGGCAAATGTCAGTTAATATTCTGTGTTGCATGTGTTGGGCCATATTTCGCGCACTGTTAGGCAAAAATGCGCACAGTGCACAGGAAAGGAAGAGAATAAAAATATGGCATGAAGTAATTTAGTAGCACAGCATACGGACGGACAGCCAGAGAGACAGAGCGACTGGCAGACTGACATGCTGGCATGGCGCACGAGACATGCAACGCGCACAGATATTATGCGCACGGCTAACTCAATTCAGGCAGTCAACTTGATTTCGCTGCATTGGTGGTTTGTGTCACTGGAGCAGTTGTGGCGCATAATTTGAAAAAGAAGCAAGAAACGAAACGACAAATTCAAAGGAAAACAAACAAGTGAACAAAAATTATCATAATGCAAAAATGTGGAAATGAATTTGAAATGAAAATGAAACCGAGTTCGCATTGGTTCAAGTTTTCAGTTTGAGAATGGCGCAGCGTTGGGGAGTGCGGCGGCCAAATGAAAACGAAATTGAAATTGCCGAGTGTCGAGACAATGATGTGAATGCATTGAAGTCAAAAGAGCAGAAAATTAACATTTCAAATAGCAGAACGTATACACAAACACACACACATACATACATAGGTGCACATACACGTACGCAAATGTAAATGGAACTTCATTGCCACTTCAACTTCAAACGCAGTTCCTTGTAGTGCACGTTCGTTGCCCAAGTCTTTTGTTTATGTTTTCATTTGTTTTCAGGTTTTTATTTTTTTGTTTTGAGTATGCGAACTTGTCTGCACACACACTTCCACACAAATGTTGAACTCTTGTTACGATTTATGTTTACTGCTGCTCAGCTGGCCAAAAGCATACAATTCAAATTGTGTGCCATACTTTTATGTTTGTGATTTTCAAGTGTCTCGACGACTCTTAATGTGCATTCATTTAATTGTTTATCTGTCTGTCGTTCATTATCACTTCAAGTTCTAAACAATTTCCGTAAAATGTTTTTATCCCATTTTACTGCGATGTGGTCGCACGTTATTTGCTTAAATTGCATCATAATTTGCTATAACTTTTGCAATTGTATGAAGTGCTAAAAAGTTTATTGGAGTCACTGTGATGAAGAAACAAATTCACAAAAACAAATAGAAATAAAAGATTGTTTGGCTATAATCAAAAAACACTTTAGAAACTTGATATCTCTGCGCTACTGTGTGCTAATGTGCTAATTAGAGTCGAATGCATGTGTGTGTGTATGGGTATGTGTGAGTTTATGTTGATGCGTTTGAGTAAATGTGTATGCAAGTGTATGTCGCATGGTGTGTTTTTGGGTAAATGACAACATTATAAAATCTGCAGTGTGTGTGTTTGTTCACTAATAGCTGGAAATGGTTATGCAAACGATTCCTTTGTTTTTTTAGTATTGTACAAAAATGTTTAACATGAGAGTTAATTAATTTCAGCTTGTATTTTCCACTTGTATTTGTTTTTAAAAAAATCCAAATGGAATTTCGGTGTTGGTTTGCTGCGACATCAATTGGTAAGTAATCAGGTAGCTATGGATTTTTGACAACATAGCTGCTGTGAAACAAATAAAATAGCATTGTATTGTTATGATCACATTTCTATAAGTGTTGTGAAAACAAATTAATACTTTCTATATTATAATTTCAGACATCACTCTCTTCTCAAGTAATCGCTCTTCCTTTCTTTTGCCACTGCTTTGATTATTTTTTTGCAAAACAAATTCTCTTGCATTTTGCTCTCTTCCAACCAATGCAGACACACCAATCAGTTCATCTATTGGCCATTTGCCAACTGTAATTTTCATGCTTTACGCATTACGCATCAACACTTATGACTTTTGTCTTCCAACATTCCAACCAAATTGCACATTTCTCTGACAGCCAAATTGCCAATTCATTAGTAACAAATTTGCAGCAAAAAATCACACAAATTAAATCAGCGAAAATGCGTTCGTAAGAGCATCAACATATTTTCAGCAGCAACATGCAAAAGTTTCTCAAAATTCACTGCACGCTGTGGTGTGCGTAATTTTTGTTCAAATTTTTTTTTAATATGTTATTGTTGTATGTGGTTAAATATACCAAAAAATAGTTTCTATTCATTGCCATTCAGTGCAGGTAGTTTTTGGAATTTATTTTTTTTGGTAACTTTGTGTGCGTGTGCCTGGCATTGGCAATCGGAGTTGTTACAGTTTGTTACAGTTTTTCAAGTAACGCAATAAAAAAGGCGTTTTAAAACACATAAATTAAGGCATTTACCAGTGAAAAAAAGTATTAAAGGTATAAGAAATGCAAATGTTTTCAAAATGTTGTACAATGACGAAGGGCTTAAAATTGTCGAAGAGAATATGAAGAGCAGTGAATAGGTTGGATAAGGTTGCAGCCTTGAAAACTCACTTAAGCACAAAGGAATAGATTTTTGTGATGCAACTTAGCAGTAACCATGGGCATTCGAATGCCTCTAATGTCTAAAGATGAACGCTGGTGAGGAAAGAGTAGCCCAAATTAGCACATATTGTCTATAAAAAGTGAAAATTCTTGCTTATTAATCAGGTTTGTCTATGAATATTGCAGAGAGTATTTTTCCACTCAGAAACTGTTTGCACCTATAACAAAACGCCGCAGACTACAGTATAGACTTTACTTTAGCCTGAAAGATGCTACAAACTGAAACTAAAAACGAAAAGAGAAAGAGGTAGGAAGCAAAGACTGAAAACTTTGAATACATTTCTGTACCAATGAAATATGTTTAGTACACATTAATACTTAAATACACATAAACATTAACATATAATAATTATTACTAAATTGATTTGAATTAAATAATTAAATTAAATTCTAATTTGAAACATCGAGAAGCTCAGTCTTAGTGCCACTTGGAGTTGTTGTGAAAGTCATATGTGAAAATATTTGTATTAATGGAACAATCAGGAAATGTGTTGTTATATTTCAACTAAAAATCTTAATTCAATTCGACATTTTAAATTGACTAAAATCGAGAAAGACTTTAGAACTTTACGGCATTGCTTAAAAAGTTTCAATTGAAATATTCGACTCAAAATGGAAAATTTGTGTTGACGATAAATTTGTGCACAATTCAGTTGCAGAATATTGAACGTTGGAGTCAACTAAGTTAAAAGTTAAAACAAAAAACAAAAAAATAAAGCTTAAAAAATTCAGGCATTTAAGAAAAATTTATATATTTAATACTTGAAAACTTATTTAAAGTCCCAATTAATCTTTTTAAATGTTTGCACTGTTAAGCCCGAAATCCTAACAGCGCTTTAACTCAATAAAATTGAGATGTTTTAATTTCGTTTATGATGTTATTTATTATTTTTTTATTCAATAATGGTATCAGGGTAACCTTGGAGCACATTCTATGCTTCTGTTCGGCTATCTAAAGACTGCTCCTTACTGACTTAGAGCCCCATTTGTCCAACCATTTTGGGCTAATGGGGTTCTTAAGTAAGTCGTTGCTAAACTGCGCTCAAACTACTCACATTTGAACCGATCATTTCTAAACTCTAAGAAACTCTTACCGCTACGAATCTAAAGGGGTGTCAGACCTGCCCTATCAGCTTACCTATCCTAACCTACCTATTATTTATTATTTCTGTATAATTGGCATCCACGCAATGATTTCTGTCTGTACTGCATGGATAAGAAAGAGGATGAAACCCCACTTCCCCTTCTACGCACTTTACCAGCATTATCTAGAAAAAGTGAAACTCTTATGGCAACCTTCTTCTTCGACAATCTAGGAGATCTAATCGGTAGAACTATTCAGGTTTCTTCCAGGTTTCATTAGAAGCTCAAACTGGTGCAATGCTCGACTGTTCATCGGACTTCATGACCTTATTGGGCTCCGTCTCTGGGCAGCCTCACCTACCTACCATCTTCTTAGTTAAGATTTATTATTTTTATTATTATTATTTTGTTTATTTATTATAAATTATGTACTGTTTCTTATTTATTAAATTTTTAAATTTTTATTATTTATTTTTATTAATTTTTTCAAATTTTTCCAAAATTTGCCAACTGTCTTCCCGCTTAAGGCAATTTTTTTTCTTACTTTGCATGCAGAAATTTCAACAAAGTCTGCAATATTGCCATTTTACGCTTAAATCTCCCATAACACAATCATACAAAATTAGAAAAAAAGTGTAATTAGTAGCGCTTCGGCTCGCTTCGCGTAAGCTTCGTACCAAATTTAAACACACCTTAATATTTACTCTTTGCACAATTTTAAATTACTTCCATTACAATTTTAATTTTCTATTTGGTGTCAAGCTATTTTGTCTTTTTGTATTTGTATTTGTTTTCATTTCAAATATTGTTTGACAAATGATTAAAAGGTGGTTTGCGTGTGTGTGTCTCCAACGCAAACAAACCAAGCAAAATGCAACCGAAGACAAATGCTTTTAAAATTAAAATGTTAATGGAAAAATTATGGCGCTTCACACATAGTCAAAACATATTTTCTACGCCGAAATGCATTTTTCTGTGTGTCCGGCTCGGACTGCTTGTGTTGGTGTTATTTGTATGCTTCACGTTTAGGGTCAATGCTGCTCATAATTTCGGATGCGTATGCATAAATGTCTACTTTTTTAGCTGTTTTGTTGTCTTTTTGTGTCTTCTTTGCATTTGCCGGGCTTGAACTTTGTGGTCGCTGCATTTGTTTCGTTGAATTATTTTATTTCTGTTGTTTGTCTGTTTGCTTTTATGGCGAATTATGACAAAATATAACGGCTGTCGTAGGGGTTAGGGGGGCGGAAGGAAGGGAGGAGGGCGGAAGGTGTAGAAAAGTCAAGAGCATTTGGTTTAATGCGAACATCACAAACTAGGTAAACTAATTAGATAAAAATTAGAAGCAGGTTTGTTGCTTGAGTCGTTTGTATTTATAAGAAATTTGTTTTTCATAACTGGGCGGTTTGGCTTCATTAATTCTACATACGAGCGGAAAGCCCTCGAATGTAAACATCACAAACTATGTAAACTAATAAGAGATAAATTTGAAGCAGGTTTGTTGCTTGAGTCTTTTGTTTTTATAAGAAATTAGTTAATAAGAAATTAATTCATTAAATCTACATACGAGCTGAAAGCCCTCAAGCTGTGCACTTTAAATCATTTTGGGCTTAAAAAATTGCAAGTTTAATTAAAAATAATAAATGTTCGTACTGAAAGTTCGAAAAAGCTAGAACGAGTGTGTGTAGTTTCTTCAATAAGCAAACCTTTTTTTTAATATTTATTGGTACAACATAAAATTGTGTAACTCAACGTCCATCTCTACTCATCATTCAGCGCGTTCGATGGTTTGTTATTTGAGCGAAGCGCCATAACGGTAGGTGGGCGTGCTTTCGCACACAACTCACTTCGACTACTGTTATTTTTTCGATTTCAAATTTCACAATTAACATTGTTTCGCTTTTGCTGCTGCGCCAAATAAGAAATTCAATTTTGAACGCTTGTTGCGCACCATGGGTGCATGTGTTGTTTTCATTAGTGTGCGTAATGCTTTAATTTTTTAATCTCGCCCAACACTGCAAACGATTATTGCCGATATGAATATTTCAATTTTCTTAACTGACGCCCTCAAAAAGCAAACGGCAAAAACACAAATACGGAAATAATGGCTTTTGTGTTTCGCACCGCAATGTGATTGGCCGCCGGCAGCGTACTGTGGCGCGACTGTGTGTGTGGTGGGCCATTGCATAAGAGTCACCGCATGCAAACTAGACAGCGCAACACGCTGGCAGCGGGGAAATTATATCATGCTTAATTTCATTCACAAAAAACAAGGTAGCGAAACGGCCAAAACAACGCGCACAAAATGCGCCAGCAAAAAATAGCGAAGAAAATCACAAATTGAAGTGGCCGCATAGCAGATCGCCAAACCAGGTTGAAGTAGTTAAAATTTTAATTGCGTACGAAATGCGCTACCACACCATAACACTGTCATCGCTATGGTGTTGACGACCACCACTACAACTCGTTCTGTCATTTATTCATTCATTTAGTTGGTACATTATTGCCAAATGAAGCCTCGTTGAAAGCCACAGCCTCAGCCTCAGCCTCGGCTTCAAACACTCAAAGACTTAAGTGACAAACTTGCTTGCGGATTTGCGCAGCCAATTAACGTTGGCTGAAAACAATTTCATTGTGGCTGACAATTGTCACCACTAATCTGCTGGCATTATTTAGAATTTTTTGCTTAACCATTTTCAACCCGACTCCGTCGCCCACACGCACCGCTGCGCTCATACAAACCGTGTATACCTTCACTAACATACAAACGGAACTGAAAAGTTCATTGAATTCTAAGCAATCAGCACCAAGCACCAAACCACGACACATAATGACAACAACAGCGCAATTTGATGCTAAATTAAAAATTACTGGCCAGAATATTAAGCAAATAATAGCCAAGATCGACTATCGAGTTCAACCGTAAATCTGTGGCGCTCACTTTGTAATTATGGCGTATTACCACAAAATTCTGAGCAGCAACAGCAGCAATACTCAGAAACAGCACGAAATCAATAACAGCAGCGAGTACCACTAATCTTCGGCGCTGCCATTGAAGCACAGAATCAATCAAATCGCAGCGTTACTGTCAGCACACTTTGGCGCTCATGTCTTTGCTACTTGTCGCTGTTATCGTTTTGTTGTTGCATTTTATAATGGTTTTTCAGTGTCTGCTGTACCTGAAACCAGTATGTCACAGTGCCATTAGGTGCGACAAGAAAATCGCCAGTTGTCTTAATTAAAAACGCGCTGGTTTATTGTTGTTGCATTTTTTGGCCTCAAGCGAAACGTTTTGATAGCTGATCGCACATGCGCCACGGCTGGCTGAAGTCTCTGGCGCATGGTTTTGTCACTTAATTAAAATCATTTATTGAAATGATTGTGCGCTATTTTTATAAATACATGTTTGTCTTTTTTATGGCCAAAGTTCAATTGCGTTCAAAGTCATTTCGTTATGAACCGTTAAAATGTTAGGAAATCTTTCAAGGTCATGCGATGCCTACGTCTATGTGGCGCTGTGTGTGCCATTAACGCGACAAACAAAAACCAAGTCACAACTGCCATTTGTGCAAACAGTGGCAGGCGCGCACAAAAGACAAAAGTCTCCGTTTGGTTGCGATTTTTATTTTTGTGCCCAAAGTGGCTGCAAGGGCGAGTTATTGTATGTAAAAGTAATTAATTTCAGCTTAAAGGTGCACAAATTAAGTGCTTAGTCGCTAAGCGACGACAATCGATGCAGAGCGGTAAGCGCGTTTGACCCTGATTGGATTAAATCGTACAAACCATGCAGAAAATAATAATAATAAATATATAAATAAATAAATAGTTAATAGGCAATGAATTTATTGTTTTGAACAGTGCGTGCACAGGCACTGGCGTTGAATGAAAAGTATGAACAATAAAACAATAGACTGAAGCAACGAACTTGCTGCCGTTATAAACCAGAGACTTGATGGTAGCACAGTGGTGGACAGCAACGAATATGGAGAAGTTTGTTAAAATATCATTTGAACTGCTGTCGAATATTAGTTTTTTATTTTAGATTTTTGCTTGACTCAAAATTATGCAATTTTGACTTAATTCCCTTCATATTGCAACTGCTACCGGAGATTGGCTGAATTCGAGTAGGTAAACAGTTTGGAACTCAAATTCTCTCCATCTATTGAGCAGTGGTCAGAAAAACCTATAATTTTTTGTATTCAAACAAAAACACGTCAGTTTACAAAACTAGGCAAACTTTTTACCAGAGAACACTAAGTGTTTTCATATATTTTCGTGCCCTGAATTCAAAACTGTAGTGCGTTCAGGTCAGAGAAATCTACGTTGGTACTAATGCAGTCTAACGCAGCAGCAATGCAGTGTTTGTTCTTTCATTTGACACATATTTGACATATTTCTATGGTTTTAAATCACAAATTAATAAGTAGACATGCCAAGAGTGCAAAGTTGGTGCTGCATATTTTTGTCATGTTTGCAGCGTACATATTGATTCTAAAAAGAACAAAATCATAAAAGATATAATGAAAAATGAGTGTCTATATTCAGTGTGAGTAGCAGAGAAACACTACCGAAAATGGTATCGAAATTGTTTGGACGAGTTTAAAAATTATAAAAGTTAACAACTACTTCAAATGTTTATCAGCAACGGAAGCAGGAGCATTAGACTCTCATTTAAAAACCTTATGCGAAACTTTCTTGGCTAAAGAAAGAGCAACAACAACTAAAAGCAAGATTTTGCGAATCTTTTGCAAAATTTTTACATTGGGAGTCATTCAAGAATCTTATGCTAAAATGTCTTTGTTTCTATTACAAAGAAACAACGACTACAAGAAAGATGTTGGAATTCTTTTGGAAAGTATTACCGCATTCCCTTTAAGACTTTTTTCTGAAAACATGAGCTTTTCTCGTGATAAATAAAGAGAATAATTTCATCAATGGTTTCAGACTTAGAAAAAATTGAAAGAAATCAAAATTTGAGGGTATGTTGAGCGATTCATTTTGGCCACTCGAACCCAGAAAAGTAAAGAAAACAGTTTTCTACTGCATTCCATCTTGAATTTTTGAAATTGTTGCAGATAAAACGATGATTTTTGGGAACCAATAAAAAAGCTTACTTATTAAAAAAAAGTACATTTTTTAAATTATTATTAAAATTATTAAAATTATCTAACAAAAACTGCACTTATAAAATGAGGACTGCAGATTCATAATCGGCACCAAAAAAACTTTAAAACTGCATTCAACTGTTTTGGTTTTATTGGAAATTGTCTTTATTGTGCAGTGGAAACAATCCTGTCCTGTCTTGTGTGTACAGGGCGAGTTTAAAAAATGTACAGGAGTAAAAAAAATGTACAAAGTACAAATTTGAACAAATAAATTTAACTTATAAGGACAAAAGAACAAATATACACAGTGAGGAATTTCAGGGTATTTTTGTTATCTTAACAGTTTTGTGAATACAACCGAAGCATCGCCAACGGCGCGAAATAATAAAACGCGGGTTTAATGGAGTTGCGTTCGTTTATTCACGCAGTGATGAACAACGAATGACAATAAATACAACAATGTAAACATTTGACAACACGAACGGGAGAGACCGGAGAGCAAAAAAAGTACTAATTGAAGTACTATTTACTTCCTTGAGTACTTTTGTTCATATGTATGTTCAGTACTTATGTTGATAAATACTGGATTTATGTGCATAATTACTGAAGAAGGAAAGAATAGGATTAGCGATGGAATCGACGTATTACTCAACACAGCAATCATTTGAACATCGCGAACTTAATTAGAAATTTTGAAAAAATGACTCCAGTCCACAGAGCCCTGAATATGTCTTTTACAGAATTTTTGGCTTTTAAATTTTTTTAACAGAAACAATTTTCTAAAGTCAAATGATTTTTTTCATTAATTTTTAGACTTAGAGTGAACTCACAGGCAGAAAGTTTTATAACTGTGTAGAGTAAAATAAAAGAAAAAAGAATAAAGAATGGTTTTCAAATAAATTTTTCAAATCATTTTTTTTTTATCCCAACATTAAACTTACAGTTCATGTGCATTTATCCTACAATAATTTAACTTCTACTTCAAATGTGTTTTATTAGAATTTAAATTTTCATTATCTCCCCATTCTACACATTTCACTTTCATTGATTGACCCCTCAAACAAACAAAGGCCAATCAAAAAAAGACCCTGAAGCATTCGCTGCATTCACTCTCCCCTTCTTTCTGACCACAAAAACTCGTCTCACTGCGTCGCTCTATTAAAACACAACCGTATTACATAACCGCAACCAAAGCCCTTACGCACATTTTTCTCTTATATTTTCTTCATTTTATTCTTCGCTTCCGTCTTCGTTCGCACGAAAGTGGGTCAAGCGAACGGGCATCGAGTGCACTAATGCCGCTAAGTGGTAAACGCCTCGTGTGCTTTGATTTACGAGTAGCAATATTTATGTGAGAGAATGTGTGTGTGCATGCGGCACTAGCAACAACAATGCAATCAACAGCATCCAAAGGAAGCGACACAAGCAAAAAAAAGGAATGCGAGTAAGGGGGCACTTTGGCACGTAGTACCAAGAAGGAAGCATGTGGCAAGCCGATACTCGCTGCAGAGAGTGCAGCCATATTAAGGAAGCAGCTGTGCTGGCTACAATGTTTTGCTTTTCTTGTTTTTTGCTTACTTGCTGGCTTTTGCTTGCATGTTGCACAGGAGTGTTTGTTGCATTTTGTGCAACATTTTTGTTCGTTTCGCTGTTGGCTGCAAAAAAATGTGTAAATTTCGTAACTTGGCTGTAAGTAGAAGGAAATGCCAGCTGGAGTGCTACGAGTTGCACACAGTGTACGGAGCAGAAGGCGAACAAAGAGGACGGAACGCCGACTGGATGCAACTGCAAGACAAGTCAACAAACTGGTTTTTTTTTCATTACTGTTGTCGTTGTCGTTGGGTTTTTGTTGTTGCCTTGTGGTAATGACTGGAGATGGTCACTTTCGCTTTTCATCTGGACACACTGGTTTGGTCTTTGCCATGACCTTAGCCACAAGCAGACACAAGTGTCCCAATTTTGCACATTTTGGTGAAACCCGAAAAGGCAAACTGTACCAAGTGTAGGAGTGACAAGTTTTTGATGAGGAAAATTGTATGCATGTTGAATTTTATTTTATTATTCGAAGAAAAATTTATTATAAAATTCTTTACGATTAGGTTGGTTGGTTGCTTCTAGTGGGGATGTTCCATCATCCAACTAGGAGCCGTTTTGACACCATTATTCCCGATAGATTCTGGACTAGGTAGTCTCCATATCCAGTCCGAGGGGTTGATGAGAACGACGAGCGAGTTTTAGGTGCTTTTCGATATCTCTTCGATATTTTAATGTATTGACTTGACTAGCATCTTCCATCTTCTTCTTGATAAGATCGGACTGTCGCAGAGGAAGTAACGAACGGTTTTCTTCTCATTCGTGTTCTCATAGCTTCCACAACTGGAATTAAAAGGGATGTCCATTTTAGCTATGTGATGTCCAATGGGCCAGTGCACAGTGATTCGTTCCATAGACAAAATTCAAAAAATTTATAGTTTCAGAATTTAACGATTTTGACGTAATTTGAAAGCTAAAACTCCAACTAAGAAAACCCCAAAAAATCTGTGCAAACAATTAATTAGTGTGTGTGCAAAAGCGGCTCAAAGTTGAAACTTTTTTCACAAAAAAATGTAAACACATATTTTCTGTTTTTTAGTCGATTGAGTAAAAAAAATTTTAATTAAAAATACATGACTGCCAAAAAGTTGCTGAAACTTTCAATATAGATTAAGAAATGATGTGGCCATTTTCGCTTTTAATGTTTTCTCAAAATTTGCAAAGCTGAGGCTTTTACACCACTTTTAATTCAAAATATTTTTCTAAATTAAAAATCTGGAAATTGGCAAAACTTAGAGGAAAATATCTAAAAAGTATGTGATAGTATGTTCCTGAATTTTTTTTATTTTAAGCAGCACTCTTTCTTTGTCAGATAATGTAATTACATACTCCGATATCTTCCGATCTCAGAAAATAATTATATTTGAAAAGTGGTCTAAACACCTATTTTTCGACAAAATTTTTTTTCATCCCTAAAAGTATGCAATCAGCATGAAAAATTGGGAAAACTGCAAAAAAGCAAAACATACGTCTATTATTATCATTTTTATTGGCAAACTAAAGGGTCCTAATGAAATTTCTGTTACTCTTTGCAATTATCAATGTTGACGTTACCGATTAAATGTAAAATATGAAAAATATAGCCAACACACTCGATGCTATAGCTCACCAAAAATGACGAAAATTGCAAATTTAAGTCTCAGACATAGCCAAACTACAAAAGTTTAAGAAAAAGAAAATGGAGATTTCAATTCAGCAGACCATGATTAACTAGTATACCAAATTTTATGACGAACGGACCACTCCTTCTAATTTTGTCCCTCGGTTGTATGGAGTCGAATCACTGTGCAGTGGCCTGAAATGTCTTGCCACAACTTATTCAGAAGCTCTGCGGTCATGTTCTTGTCGTATACTGACCAGAGCGACCTACTGATTTTGCAGAAGGATTCCATCCTCTGCCATTTTGTGTTGGCTTCAGCAAAGAAGTCTTCAGAGACTTTGCCTTTGATGAAGCCCAATGTGATCGTTTTTATGACTAAACTTGTTTATGATTTTTAGTAAAATTTTGAAGAAGAAGAAGTTCAAAGTCCTATGCGTGTCTTTGGAAACAACGTAAAACAAGATTTGTTGGTTGCAAAAACTCCAAGTTTTAACAGAGTTAAGCATGTCACAAAGCAAATTCTGACAATCAGACCTTGAATAACAAAAATTTGTTTATATTCGTTAGAATGAAACATTGCAAAATTGATCACAATGACCACTTGATCCCATGATGTTGTAAATAACAATGACATAACAAACCAACAATCAGAGTTCTCGATGGTATCAGAGTATAATTTGTTAATTTCTTTATGTATTGCTTTCTCTTCTAGCGAAAACGTTTCCATTGTTATTATGTGCTGGCAGCATTGAACTCGACGCGTTGACCGATAGATATCAATGAAAATTATACACAGTGATGGAGTCTAGAAAATGTTAAGGCGCAATGCACTTAAATTAAAAAAAATATATAATAACTAATAAATAATTTAGAAATAATTTGTTTTAGCTTACAATGTATAATTAAATGCAATTATTTATACTCGTATAAATTTAAAATTACTGAAAAATATTTGCCCCCACAGACCTTTTCAGGACTCGAACAGGTTTTGACTTGAGGCGTCAAACCTCTTTGGAAGTTCATAAAACAAATAAACATCCCAAAAGATTACTACTTCCCTCACACTTAAACCAAACTCCAACTGGCATCACTAAGGACTCAATAAGTTCTATGCTTGGCCAGTATAACCTAACCTAATCTATTTTCATAAAATGATTTCCACAAACTTTAAAATCAGACAATTACTTTCTATTAAAAAAACCCAAAATTAGATAAATAAAGACTTTATTCATCCAATGAGCATTCTAGGTGCTTTTATGCCCTCACCCCTTTTCCAGCACATCACTGTCTTTCTTCTTAAGTGACATTTTGTGTTCGCGTCAACCGTGCAGCACAATCAAATTGTTTACCATACACCGTGCCACAAGTTGTAAGCCCATAAAAAGCATTATTGACATTGTGACTTTGCAGCGAACAATTGCTTGACAAGTTTGTCGCTCAAGTCTTTTGTTATGTCCCACACAAACGTCGCAAGTGGGAGGTTGCGGATCTTTTACTTGTGCCACAAGCCTCAGCGCATGAAAAAGAACAAATTGCGCCACTGCCAACAGGCAAATTGCGTACTTGCCGCAAGCTCAAATCAAGCACCGAGTGTGGCAAACTTCTTTAAAAATAAAAAAAACAAATACCAAAAGTTATAGGTACCATTGCCCACTTTTTGCAATTGAATTGTATAATTAATGATTTGCATGAGACTTTTTGTCACATTTGATATTTGGCCGTTGGCTAAGCGTAAAATAAAAAATAAATCATCTATGTTGAGAGCAAGTTTTTTCGCTTGAGATTACGCAAATTTGGCTGTGGCTGTGGTTGGCTGCTTGTTTGGCTTATCGGCGGCTTGAAACTTGAACTCAGTGGGTGTGCACATTCTATGCTTTTAATTAAACTTAACTGCAAATCGATGAGTCAGAATACGAATGTCGTATGTTGCATTGAGTTTGATAGAACAAACGATAACTGTGTTTTCAGACAGCAAAATTGGCAAAATATAAATCGTGCCATGCATTGGATTAGTGGTCTAAAGCGATAGAAATAAGTGGAAATATGAGCAGGAAGTATGCGCCGTTAATTGGCAAACAAGAAATTCTAGAATTTTTTGTTTAACTACTCAATGAAAAACCCAATTAAAGGCTTAATTTGTTTAGCTTCATAAATTAGATTTTTTTTCATTATAAAAATATGGAAATTAATTAAAAATTTCGCTCAAAAGCTTAAGTGGACATTTTTAATAATTGAAGGTTTAATCTTGAAGTGCATGAAATATTTTCTTCATAATATTTTAATTATTTATTTTCTTTTTAAAGCAAGTTTTTCTTTTACTAGCAGAAAACCACTTTGACAAGAATGTCTACTAAGTACCAGCAACTAAATTTAGTTGAAGTTAAAAAAAATAATTAATTAATAATAATAACAGTGCTGGTTTTCTTTTAAATTTATATATTAATTTTATTAATGTATAAATTAATATTAAATAAATAAATAATATTTAACACTAGAATGCCCAACAATCTGACCTACCTAAAATGCCCATATGTAGTCATTTTGACTACAATATTGTTTAATAACTTTTTTTTTATTTTATTAGTTTTTAAGTAGCAAATATGAATAAATGCACATGAGATTAAAATAAAATAAGTTTTTCATTTATATTTTTTATGGTTTACAAAGTAAATTCATTTAAATAGAATGGCGTACTTTACACATAAATGGGATAAAATGGGATGAAATTTGGAATTTGTGAATGAATTTTGTGAGTGAATTTTGTGAGTGAATTTTGGATTGAAAAACTTGGGAATTGTCACAGCCTACTATGCTATTTTTTTTAATGTTTGCAATTATTTGAAATTTTCATATTTCGCTATTGAAGATGCATATTTGTCAGTAAGAAATTCACTTTTGATGAAAATGTTCTATAGGTAGTCAAAATGACTCCTTTTGGGCATTTAAGGTAAATTTTGCACAATTGGGGTAAACCATTTTTTTACAATATTTTTCATTTATTTATTCCATTTAGCTTTAAAAATTTGTGAAAGCCACGAAAGATACTTTTGTAGTAAGCGATGCAATAAAAGTTATTTACAATAAAAGACTTCAATACAGTTAAAATGACTACCTTGGGCATTCTAGTGTTAAAAATAATTCGCAAGTTTACTGTGGTAAGTTTCAAAATGGAAAGAATGGTTAGAAACCCTTCACGTGAGCGACCAAAATTTCGATAACTTACTCCAAATGAAGCGAACTCATGCATTTGAGAATTAATTTGTATGTACAAAAATTTGTAACCTCAATAACACTGAACAAAAGTAGCAAACGACATTGCAAGGCATTTTTTCCTTTTGGCTATTTTTCAACAAGAAACACTTTCGTGCTCCATTATTTAGCGCAATTAACATGTCAAAAATAAAAGACCTAAGCGACACACTTTTGTTACGCCCGCAACCTGAACGGCAGCCGAATCTAATAACTGGATGCCTGTCAGCACATGCCGCCAGCACGGCACACTGGTCGCAATCGCAAGAGAAAGGTCCACGAATTCCATTGCATAATGGCTAATATAACAACAGTTGGCCGAAAGAGGCAGGAGGAGTGCTAAACAAATGCGCTGCGTTTGCATATTTATTTTTGAAAAAACAAAAGCAAAACATTTGTAAGGCAGCCGAATTGTGTTCCTCATATCTTGAATGGCCGTTCAATAGTTCGGCTGCACTAATTGCTGAACGCCTTCGAAAACCGAAAACTTAACTCAAATGAGCTGAGAAAATGCGCCGCATAGTGGGGTGGGCGCTGTTACGGTTACGGCTGCCGCTGCTGTTGCTGTTGCTGCCACCGTGGCTTGTGGCATATGACATGTGCAGTGTGTGGCAGCAGTTGCAGTTGCACGACAGCTGTCCAACCACCCGTCGAATTTCGCTTATGCCGTCATTACAATTGCTCATAACGCGCGCTTACATCGCTGCGCAGCGCACACCAACATTGCCAAATATAGCAATTGGCAGCAGACAAGAGCAGCAGTGGCGAGCAGAAAGCGGCAACTGTGTGCTGGCAATTTTGTTGCCAAAAATATTCTTATAAGCAAGCAAACGGCTGCATGCAGTAAATCGCATTAAGCGCGACGGCGCGCTGCATTTAATATGTTGCAGCTGCAGGCAATCGTTTGGCAAGCGCCCATAACAAACAACACAACAAAACTGCACATGCAACACATTTGAATGCGCTCGCAATAGCCAATAAATAAATCGAATACTAGCAAAACAATGCAACCGAAATGGTGCTGCCAACGATTGCCGAACTGCGATTGCACTCGTTGCAGTTGTAATGAGCGTGCAAGCAATTCATTTGTAGCCAGTTTTAATTGATCAGAAAAATTTGTTTTGAAATATGGCACTTTGCATTTCATTTTACTGAATTTCTTAAAATTTTTGTTGTGTAGTTTGCAATTTCATTTAATTGTTATGAGTTCATTAACCGACGCACAAACAAATCGATTAAAGTGTTACGCTTAAATGTGTGTTTGTGTGTGTGTGGCTTGTTTCTATTGCCAACTTTGATGCAGCAATTACAATTTTATTGACTGTAAAAGCGGCTCCTAGATGTATTTTTCGCCGTATATTTATTTAACAAAGAGTTGGTTTGTGTCTTAAGTCTTTTGTATAAACTACTTTTGGTTGCACTTTTTCATGGGCTATTTACCATCTATTTGCGTATTTTATGACACTTTTCTTGCATTTGCAGCACGCACATTGCTGTTTTTGGCGAAATTTTATGGCGCCCTTCACTGGCACTTTTCATTTTGGCAATGCCAATCCGAAAGTGCTTTCCGCGTACTTTTACCAATCATTATGCAGCTGCAGCAAATAACACCACGTGTTTATAGATATCGGTGTCTGGTTTGTTTGTGTGTGTGTGTGTGTGTCTGCTGAAGCGACCTCAAAGGAAATTCATTACTGTCCGCAGTAAATCGCTGTTATCACTTTCCCATTCGAAGCTCGCGGAATTTCCCCCTCGATGATTACAAGGCGCTTGTACTGTTGGCACAGCCATTGTTGCTGTTGTTGTTATTGTCATTCATTACTTTTGTTGCATTTTTATTGTTGTTGTTGTTTACCGACTCTTTTGCCATCAATATTAGTAATTTTGCATGTGCTGCAGGGGCGTTTCGCTGCACGCTTTACCTCGTGTTTTGATTGTATTTTAGTGCCATTCAGCGCGTGCCAAAAATTCGAATGCAACTTCAAAGAAACGATAAACAAAATTTCAAAGCAAATATTGCACATGCATTGCAATAAAGCAAAGTGTCATTTAAATTTTTCTTTTTGGTAGCCAACTTTCCATGCAGCTGTGAAAACAGTTGGCTCTGTAATTTTCTATAATGCAATCGATTAATTTTAAAAGTTTATTAAAGCAATATTATAGCGCAGAATTGTTGCATTTGTCGTGATTTTGGGTAATTTTGGTTTTTAATTTTAGGTTTTTAAAAATTTTATTTTTAATTACATTTTATTTTATTTTATTTTGTTTTATTTTATTTTATTTTATTTTATTTTATTTTATTTTATTTTATTTTATTTTATTTTATTTTATTTTGTTTTATTTTGTTTTATTTTATTTTATTTTATTTTATTTTATTTTATATTATTTTATTTTATTTTATTTTATTTTATTTTATTTTAATTTTATATTATTTTATATTACAGTATAATCTCGATAATCCGGACAATTAAAAACCAGGCACTGTCCGAAATATCGAAAAGTCCGGATTACCAAGATTACCAAAAAAATCGATAAAAGTACTACTGAACACCAATGAAACGTATTTTTTATTGAACTAAAATTATTTTTGCTTAAAAATTTTATTTTTAATACATGTGTTATGAACATTTTTGGTGATTTTGAAAGACATGTTTAATTTTCATTTGGCGAAGTTTTGTTTAATTTTTTTTAGAAATTCTAGATTTGCCTACATTGTACTTCCTCGACTTAATTTGTTTAGAATTTTTTTCCATCGTTAAGATTGTACGTGTTTTTTTAACTATAGGTGCCATTGTTAATATTTGATTTAGTTTACACAGTTAGATTAAACTTTCATAATTTATAAAAAGCAGATAAAAATGAGTGTCCGGATTTTTTAGGTAAATAAAATTTGTGGTGTCCGGATTACAGAGTCAACAATAGAAAGCAATTGGGTGTCCGGATTACCGCGTTGTCCGTATTAGCGAGTATCAGAATTATCGATATTGTACTGTATTTTGTTTTATTTTGTTTTATTTTATTTTATATTATTTTATTTTATATTATTTTATTTTATTTTATTTTGTTTTATTTTATTTTATTTGATTTGATTTTATTGTATTGTATTGTATTGCATTGTATTGTATTGTATTGTATTGTATTGTATTGTATTGTAGTGTATTGTATTGTATTGTATTGTATTGTATTTTATTTTATTTTATTTTATTTTATTTTATTTTATATTATATTATTTTATATTATTTTGTTTTATATTATTTTATTTTATTTCATTTAATTTAATTTAATTTTATATTATTTTATTTTATTTTATTTTATTTTATTTAATTTTATATTATTTTATTTTATTTTATATTGTAGTATTTTATTTTATTATCTTTCCAACGACTGTCATTCAGTTATCTGCTCTGCAGCATATTATATTAATATAATATTAACAACAACAGCATATTAAATATCAAAAACATCTGAAAAATTACTACTCTTCTCTACTTCTTCTTTACTGAAAAGAGTAATAATATTTTTCGCATATTTTTTCTTTTCATTAACACAAACAAAATATTGACTTCATTAATTTTCTTCAACATAAGTTGCAATGCTTTCAGCACAATTTGCAGCCAATTAAAATTAATTCAAATTTTAGTGCACATTATTTTTCTTAACTCCCATTGATTTTGGATTCCATTACCGCACACACATCTTTTCTCATTCGCACATTAGCTTTTGATTTGCAATCAAATCCAACAACTTCCATATGCATACAATATACCAACAACAGCAACAACAACAACGTCACTCGCTCCACATCAAATTGACACTTGCAAAGGTGAAGCCGCCTCTAACACTGCCACAGTCACCGCCATCACCACCACCACCATGGACTCTATTGTTGCCCCCAGCACAGCAGCGACATGCGCCAAAGTGCTGCGCCCGCGCCGCGTGCATTATCGCCGCAACAACACGATTGCCAACAACATACAACATGCTGTTGGCAGTTCGTTAGTGCATTCATTCGTCAGTTGGTTCGTTCGTCGCATTCACAGCCCAACCCATTCTTCTTGGCCAATAATTTGACAATCGCAACAACAACGGCATAAGCAATCGCAACAACAACAACAACAAAAACCACAACGATAAAAGCAATTGTAGCAACAACAGCAGCAGCAACATTAACAGCAATTGCAATCAACAGTTGTTTGAAATTTTCCACACGTAACCTTGAGAGAATTTCAAAATGTGTAACAGAATTTCGAACCAATTTTGTTATTGTTGGTTAGTTATTGTTCGGTTTTTTTTTTAATTTTATTGTTCGTGTTTGATTTTTTTGGGAATTTGCTTTGGGCTCTGCTCTTTGGCTTTTGGCCGATTGCCTTTGAGTCGGCCGGAATTCAATATGATTTGAATTTCTCTGCGCGTACAATGCGAAATGCGTTCAAACGGGCAGCACAAAACAAAAAAAAAAGCATGAAAAATAAAAATAAATTAGTTGAGAAAAAAGAATTGCGTTGAAATTGCTTCGGCAAAGGGAGTCAACAGCAGCCAGCAGCTGCGCGTGCTCAACAACAACAACAACAACCTGTAACGGTTGTTGCAAAGACGGTTTTAAGAGTGGAGAGGAGAGGGGGTCGAAAAGTGGCACTTATGGGGCATCGCCACCCGTTGCGCACACTTCGATTTTACACAGTTACGGCGCTGGCTGCGGCTGTGGACAGCGCAGGAAGCGAGCGGAATTTGCATTCACCAGAAACCCAACTATGACCTCAGCAACAATTCACCGCCAGCGACACAGACACCCCCGCCTTATGTGTTAATCTATCAACGGCTTTTGTCATGTCTGCTGGGCCGGCCAGCTGGCAATTTGGGTCGTTGGTCACCGCTGCCACTCAACTAGACGCTCGCTAATTTCAGTGGTCGTTGTTGTGCTGCGTCATTTTTGCCGCTGACTGTCCATTAATATGTACTTTTATGGTTTGCTGCTGATTAACGGTTGCAGTTTTCTTTAGTTGCCACAAGTTTTTAGGTAACTGACCACACCTCGAGAGTGAAGTGGTCATGGGGGACTACGAAGTGGACGATTTTGTGGTTTATGGGGTTGCAAAATGAGTGCGATTTGGCAAATGCTAACTCTGGTCAATACTTATTTGCTCAAAGATTTGAAAGTAATAGTTGTAATTTTTTTTTTGAAAAAATATAAACAATGAAAATTAATTTAAAAAAATTAAAGGAAGAAGAGAGATCAGATTAGATAAAATGAAATTAGATGAAATTAACTAAAATGAGATCAGATTAGATTAAATTCATTTTATATGATAAAATATAGAAACAATCTGCATAAAAGTTATCGCAAAAATAATGGAAATAAAAAAAAACAATAATTTAAATTATTAAAATAATTAAAACAATCTTTAAACAAAGCCTAAAAGTTTCCTATAGTAATACAAAAATGTAATAAATATGTTCCAATAAGGATGATCTTTAAATGTGTATAAGTCAAGTTGTCTAATACGTTTGTCTAATAAATCAAATCTAATCTAATCTAATCTACTCTAATCTAATCTAATCTAATCTAATCTAATCTAATCTAATCTAATCTAATCTAATCTAATCTAATCTAATCTAATCTAATCTAATCTAATCTAATCTAATCTAATCTAATCTAATCTAATCTAATCTAATCTAATCTAATCTAATCTAATCTAATCTAATCTAATCTAATCTAATCTAATCTAATCTAATCTAATCTAATCTAATCTAATCTAATCTAATCGAATCGAATCGAATCGAATCGAATCGAATCGAATCGAATCGAATCGAATCGAATCGAATCGAATCGAATCGAATCGAATCTAATCAAATCAAATCAAATCAAATCAAATCTAATCTAATTTAATCTAATCTAATCTAATCTAATCTAATCTAATCTAATCTAATCTAATCTAATCTAATCTAATCTAATCTAAGCTAATCTAATCTAATCTAATCTAATCTAATCTAATCTAATCTAATCTAATCTAATCTAATCTAATCTAATCTAATCTAATCTAATCTAATCTAATCTAATCTAATCTAATCTAATCTAATCTAATCTAATCTAATCTAATCTAATCTAATCTAATCTAATCTAATCTAATCTAATCTAATCTAATCTAATCTAATCTAATCTAATCTAATCTAATCTAATCGAATCTAATCTAATCTAATCTAATCTAATCTAATCTAATCTAATCAAATCTAATCTAATCTAATCTAATCTAATCTAATCTAATCTAATCTAATCTAATCTAATCTAATCTAATCTAATCTAATCGAATCTAATCGAATCTAATCGAATCTAATCGAATCTAATCGAATCTAATCGAATCTAATCTAGTCTAATCTAGTCTAATCTAATCTAATCTAATCTAATCTAATCTAATCTAATCTAATCTAATCTAATCTAATCTAATCTAATCTAATCTAATCTACTCTAATCTAATCTAATCTAATCTAATCTAATCTAATCTAATCTAATCTAATCTAATCTAATCTAATCTAATCTAATCTAATCTAATCTAATCTAATCTAATCTAATCTAATCTAATCTAATCTAATCTAATCTAATCTAATCTAATCTAATCTAATCTAATCTAATCTAATCTAATCGAATCTAATCGAATCTAATCGAATCTAATCGAATCTAATCTAATCTAATCGAATCTAATCGAATCTAATCGAATCTAATCGAATCTAATCTAATCTAATCTAATCTACTCTAATCTAATCTAATCTAATCTAATCTAATCTAATCGAATCGAATCTAATCGAATCTAATCTAATCTAATCGAATCTAATCGAATCGAATCTAATCTAATCGAATCTAATCGAATCGAATCTAATCTAATCTAATCGAATCTAATCTAATATAATCTAATCTAATCTAATCTAATCTACGTAAATCTAATCTAACTAAATACCCTTGTTAGGTCGTTTGAATAACTTTACTAATTTTTCAATAATTGTTTAAAATCAATGTTTTAGTTAGTTGTTCAATCTTTTGTCTAAATCCAAAATGCTGAAACTCTACATTATCTTTTATATTATAATATAGCTTTTTGTTATTTTTATTATCATAACAAAGTTGCATAAATTATACGGCACAACCTTGAAGTCGGGCCATGTGATTGACTTATGGGTGGGTGGGTTACTCCTTCGCCTTCGCGGTACGCCAACATAAATCAAAGTTATAAATATGTAAGTATTTCAAAACAAATAAAATGCTGCAAAATTTCAAAGCGAACACAATCACTTTTGCTGCAACTGCTGCCACCAGCCATTTTTATGCAAAACTGCCAGTGCTCCACTTAAGCCAACCACATGCAAAAGCAAATTATAAAAAACTTAAAACAACAAAACAAAAACATTTCATTAAAACACATCAAAACGTCAAGAAGTGGTTATTAAGCATTTGGTAAGCAATTCCTCGTGTAGACATCATGCAATGCCCGCATTGACTGTCGCCATAAAGCGACAATAATTACAGTGCACACGAGTAGCAAGTCGCGGTAGCAAGTGGCACTGAATTACACATTCAACGGAAAGAATACTTTTTGAGTTTACCATAAAATTATTAACACTGCAGCTGGCGCGACTAAGAATGCATACAACATTAACTTGTATGGCTGCAATACTTTTATAACCGTAACAACAAGAAGTTATTGAAAATTTATTTGCAATAAAAAATGTGTATATTTTTTATAAAGCAATTTTCTTTGCTGCTACTTGTATTTTTCATGCCCTTTTTTAGCTAAAGAACAAAAATTGTTTATTGCATCTAAAGTGGATTTGTAAAGTGCGTGCCAAGCAGCTTCACTAAAAGCCAATCAGCAATGCTGTTGCTGTTGCTGACGTTGAAGGCGTCTGGCGTGATTGCTGCTCAAGTTGGCGCGGTCGCTTTTGTGTTGCGACTTGTCGCAACTCTCGCGCTCTGCACACCAACAACAACAGCCGAACAAGTGACAATGCAGGTGAACAAGTGCACAGGTGATTTGTGGTTATGCTGCGAATTGATTGCATGTTGCTCCGTCATTGAAAAATGCAAAGAATGTGTGCAATTTTTGCATGCGATAAAATGCGTTTTATTTCTAGGAAATGTCGCCGGACCAAAACAAAAGTGTCTTTTCGAGTCAAGCAGCACAACAAGAGAATGTCGTGTGCGCTTGCAATGAGCTCAAATTGCTCGACTTTTAAACAAAGACTTCAAAGCATTCAATGTAAATTATTAGCGAATTGTATTAAATGCTGCTTCCTGGTTTAAGGAGAGCTACGATTTTTGTCCAGAGCGAGGCCTGCACGAGGGTGGTTTGAAAAGTTTCCGAAGATGACAGCACTTGTCAGCAAAAGGAAGGGAATCTGTTTTTGTCTCTTTTAAAAGGTACTCACTAAATTTTGAGTCATTTTGGATGCACAGTTGTTGTTTGACAGTGGTTTGAGACAGCCATCCAAACTTGAGAGACGATGAGCCTTCGGAACGTCCAAAAACTGCAACCAACTTTGCTCAATTTCACAAAATGGTGCTAGACAAAAATCGAATTCAAGTGAAAGAGATAGCAGAGGCTATGAATATGTCCAAAGAATGTGTCTTTCACATATTGAGCTAAGATTTATGCTTTCCGCGCATTGGGTTTGCTCACGTTGGACCAAAAACAAGCTCTAATGAACATTTGCAACGCTCTGTTTGGACGGGTTAAATGTGTAGACTGTTAATGTTGTAGACAAGAGGAATATGCAGAAAAATTAAAATAAATTTTTATAAAAAAAATTTGTTTTAAAGGTCGGAAACTTTTCATATCAGGCTCATACAATCGAATACGTTATGGAGTCTGAAGTTTAAATGGTTTCAAACACGCCTTAACACAATGAACCTCAGGCGTCAATTACTATGTCTGTAACTAGCCTCATATGTCTGTAGTTAAGTACTTAAACCTTAAAGTAAAACAAAAACTGTTTTTCCCTAAGCTCCCATTACTTCTAAATTTCTAGAAAGAAAAAACATATTTAATCAAACCATTTTACATTCCATTTTTTTTGTAATGTAATGCTCTAACCACCTCCGTTACTTAATCTGTAGATAGCCACATACACAGTTTGACCATTATGTATTACGACTCGAACCATATCTCAGCAATCAAGCGCGCCATCTATGTGCGAGTACATGCGTTTTGAAGCTTCAACCTTCCTCTACTAACTCTCAAAATTTCATGATATTTGGTTGACATTTAATATTTATTAAAATTCATTTTGCAAAACACGTTTTCGTTTGATGTTGAAATGTTGAGCAAAAATTAATGAGGGTCAGTCATTCTAGAGACATCATTGCAGCCGCAGAAAATTATCCAAACTTCCTGAAAACAATTGTTACGGGCGATGAAACATGGTTTTTCCAATACGATCCAGAAACCAAGCGTCAAAGTGCGGAATGGAAATCAAAAAACTCACCACAAGTCAAAAAAACACGAAAAGTTCCATCAAAAATCAAAACAATGCTCATCACATTCTTCGATAGCAAAGAAATTATCCACAAAGAATTTGTTCCAACTGGTCAAACAGTTACTGCCGCATATTACCTCGAAGTTTTGAAGCGTTTGATGGCAAGAATCCGTCGTATTCGACCAGAATACCGCGATCCAAAAAGTTGGTCTCTGTTGCACGATAATGCACCGAGTCACACAGCACTCATTGTTCGTCAATTTTTGGCTCGGAATCAGGTCTGTGTGTTGAATCATCCGCCGTATTCACCTGATTTGGCACCGTGCGACTTCTCTTTGTTCCCGAAACTGAAATTGAAGTTGAAAGGATGCTTTTTTATGACATTCAGACCATACAAAGGACTTCGACGAGGGCACTGGAGGAAATTCCGAAAAATGAGCTGGAACATGCGTTTGAATCATTATTAAATCGATGTAACAAGTGTATTGAATCAGGAGGAGAATATTTCGAATAAATATACCGAAAAATTAGCAGATATCGTGTTTTAATTGTGTTCTCTAGAGGCAGTCTTAATACATAATTGTCGCACTGTGTATGTCTATATTTAAAGTAAAAAAGCTGAAAGAAAGAAAAAACATATTTTCTTAACCCATTTTACATTCCATTTACTACTCCATTTACTGCTCTGATCACCTCAGTTACTATGTCTGTAGATAGCCACATATGTCTGTACTTAACCACACTTTTAAGTACAAAAAAACAGCTTTTCCCTAAGCCAACATTACTCCTAAATTTCTAATAAACAACAGCACATATTTTCTTAACCCATTTTACATTTCATTTTCTATCAATATTTCTTGCTTTGACCACCTCATGACTCGCACGCACCACAATTTTTCACGGTAACTTTATCTGCTGCATCCAATGCCAACACAATTCCGAATCCCAGTTCGTTTCACAACTCGTTTTCGAAACAATTGCGCTTAATTCGTGTGCAATCAAATTCATTAGCTATTGTGTTCGTACTTTCAATGCAAAATCTGTGCCTAGCTATACTTGTTTAATTTTTTTATTTTTTGATCGACTTTTACATTTTTCTTCATCTCATTTCCTCTACGCTCATTGATCTTTTGACTTTTATTATATTGTAATATAGTACAATATTTGGCAAGCGATTGCAACGTACGCGCGTGCGCCTCAAATCTCATTCATATCGAATTTTAACCGAAACTTAGCCTTTGACCAGTGGTTCAGCTCGAGCTTTAATATCGTTTAAAGTTTTTACTTCATTCTATTTGTTTAGTGGTTTTGGTGTTGCGAAGTGTGAGTGAATTAAAAAAAAATTATTGGAAAATTATTTTCAATTATAAAGCAGGACATTATAAGTTAAAGGTTTATACAAAGTTTAATTTTGATGTTATAGATTTAAGATGTAACCATAACATAACTTGACACTAAGATGACCAACTATTGCTTATTAAGTAAGCTGAAAGAACTCGCCTTCTAATTAATTATTACAACTCATAAATGGATCTTCAACTGGGATCGCTAATGACCCAACGAGAATTTTGAATATACTTATTGAAAATATTCAGTGATATAGGAGAACAGACAGAGAACAGATTAGCACGCGGTGGGAATAGACATACAAGGCAAAGTCTCTGATTGCGTTCAATTTGGCGAACGCCAGAAGGATTCTCGACCCTGTCCAATTAAAGTTGACACACAGACTTCTCGGCTCTGCTGCATACATCCAACACATACATCCCAAATACATTAAATCTGAGTGGTGCGCAGCGTTTGGTGCTCGCTACGTAAAACCAATGAAAGCCTAAATGCCTGAGACAGGTTGAAAGCCATATTGTGCGAAGAACCATGAAAATTACGGTATCGCCAAGAACAAGAGGACCACCGCAGACAACGTGGATGGGTACAGCTTTCACCGTCAAAAATAAACAACGCACAGTGTCTTAGAACAAGGAGGAGCGATTGCAACGAAGGGATATGAAGGACAATTTGGAAGAGGGATATGGCAACGACAAAGAGATAGACAAAGCAATTAAGATGTTTTTATTTAATAATTTTTAGTTTCTTTAGATTAACACGATTAATCATAAAAACCGATTTAAGGATTTTCTTAAGTTTAAAATATCAACAAACTTCTTAATCCTTACTCTGACTTACTCAATGCTTTATATCAATAAGTCAGCTATCGGTATTTTCGAGTCGAGCTTAAAAGTGGAAAGAACTGGGAACTTGTAGGAACAGTAAAATTTTGCGGCCCAGCTTCTCTCTAAGCAAAACCATTTGTATCGTTAGGCAAACTCGTCCTCAGGCTGAAGCTAGTCGAGTCTAATATCTTCAAGGACTCTTTGTAGCCCAAGGAGAAATAAATAATAGCACTCGTCCTGCGTTACTGCTTTGAAAGTCGCAGAATGAGGATCCTGGGCAGTGACTTTATTAGTTCCTTGCAGGGACCAAAAATAACTGTTATTTTAAAATTTTCAAATCAAAAAGGCATAACGAAAAAATTTCCGGTGGACTTTTTCAAATATACCATTATGATCGTAATGGCCTCAGCTTCACGAATATTAAACGCCTTTTAAATTTTAGACTTTTATTATAAAAGTTAAAATTAAATGTTATTTTGTGCCTTTTATTATTTCAGGCAAAAATAACTGTTACTTTTGACTTTTATTTTATCGATCAAAAATAACAGTTATTTTGTGACTTTTATTTTTTCGGTCAAATATCTCAGGCAATTTGAATTTTTTCAAAGGCCGTTTGACCGACTAAAAATATATTTATACAATTTTTTTCGTCTCAGCAGACCGCACATTCTGAGCTATAAGACTTGTAGCGCTAATCATTTCATATTTGATGCAATTATGTTAATTTGTGACACGCTGTCACACAATATTTGTAACAAGCGCAATGTTGTCACAAACATTTCATTCTTTCTACTCATTCTTGCTTTCCAACATAAATTCCCACTCCCATAAATTTTACAATTACCAATCTCTAATGATGATTCGAAATGGAATTTGTGCCACGCCCAAAAGGCAACAATAAGTCCCACTTCTGATTCGACTTGTGTTCAATACACTTTGACAGCATCGAGCGTGCCTTCCACATTCGTGCTTAATCGCTCCATTAATTTCCATCTACCAGCTGCTATAATTGTTGTAATAGCTGTTGCGATTCCTTATTAATAACATATGCACAGCAATAATGTAACGTGTGTATGTGTGTGTTTCCTGCATGAAATGTTGCATAAAAAAATGGCTGCTGCTACATTTTTTGCGCAACGTAGCGCAAAAACCGCATTCACCCAAAAGTGGTTAATGTAACAAATACAAAAAAAAACAATAATAGTAAATACAACAACAAACAACACTAACCGTAAAGGCAACAAACCATACAACAACAATAACAACTAAACATTTTAACTTTTGCTTTCGTTGTTTGCTGCAAATTTTTTGTTGTGTTTCTTAATTTTTCTTTTCTAACTGTTGGCTGCTAATTTTTTTACAAGTATTTCTCTTATTTATTTGGCCGACTGGCTGGTTGATTGGTTCACTTGCGGTGTGGCTGCGGCTGCGTCGACTGCTCCAGTTTACTACGCTTGATTTAAGCGCAGCGATTAAGACCAACCAACCTCGCCGGCCTGGCCAAGCGCTGCTTAAGCTCGCGCGCGCGCACTCGCCCCGTACAATTTATTCCTTGTTATTGTTATTGTTGCCATTTCTGTTTCTGTTTCTGCTTTTGCGTTTGCTTTTGCTTTTGTTTCTCATATGCGGCCAACGGGCGCACCGATCGAGCGAGCAGCCTTTACTGGTTAATTTGTGTGCACATTGTTGCATAAGTTTTGCTGCTTATGGAGCGGCAGCAACAACAACAACAACAACAGCTCGCACAAATTGTATCGCATATGCCCAAAATGGAGTCGTTTATGTTTTTAATAAACAATTCTGTGAAATAATCAAAATAACAATGAATGCAGCATTTTGGCCTTTTTTTTTTAATTTTTTATTATGATTGTTGTTTTTGTTATTTTTGCTCGATTTTCATTGATGAGGTCAATAGGGCGTGTCAAGTTTGGCCAGCAACTGTTATCATTAAGCAGCGTTTTTATGTGCGCTGGCACAGTGTTGGTGCTGATTTGAAAGCGGGTCATTTGGTGGGGTCAAAATAGCAACAACAACAGCGCTCCCTGATTCTTTGAAATTTACAGCTATCACATTTCCGTTCGGTGTGGCATTAAAGCAGCAGGATTCAAACAATGAGTTTATGCAAATTTTGCTACTGAAGTTTGCATTTAATTTATTGGCCAAATAAAAGCTTCAGGTGTGCTTAATTGATTTTACTTTCGTCTTTGACTTTGATGACATTTCATGGCTAACGAAATTAAATGTATTTATTTTGATGAATGTGTTTTTAATTGCGTTAGATGTTATGTTTTAATAAATTGCTGTAAATTAAGGAGGATATTTTTGAATTTTGAAACTTTGTATTTCTTCTCTTTCTACTCAACAATTGAAAAAATATATATTTAAGTTTTCTATAGAAAGCATAGGGCCTCGGTAAGGCTTTTCAATCGGGCCCATAATTTCTTCTTGTGTATTTTTAAGCTATTTCTAATAATTGTTAACTTAAGTTTATAACTGTAGACTTATGAAGTAAAGAATTCAAAATATTTGGAGCAGTTTTTCCGTCTTCCAATGCGATGTGCAGAGCAACTTGCAGGTGATGAACGTTTCGCTTTATGTAAAAGACTATTAATATTTCAGTCAGCCTGGAGATAAAGCGAAGGATTACTCTTGCCAATAGGTGCTATAAGTCTCGGTGGGCAATAGAGTAGCAGAGACCTTCCTCAGCCGACAAAACTTGCACTTTATAGGACGCTGATTCATTAGACGCGGAAGCATGGGTCCTGTCTTACAGTGTTGGGGTGCTCGAGAGAAAGGTGCTTCGAAAAATCTTCGGCCTTGCACGTTTGGGCGACAACTGTCGAATAAATAAAATAAACGTATAAATAATTTTTAGTAATAAATAAAAATAATAAAATATAATAATTAATTCAAATAAAAAAATAGTAAAATAATAATTAAAAAATAATAAATAATTTTTTTTTAAATTATTTTTAATTATTAATTATAACAATTAATATAAATTTGTGATTAATCACTATCATCATCATCTATTAAAGTAAGAGCACTTTTCTTATAATTTTAAGAAACGCAGTCGCTTTTCATCGCTTCATGTTTCTTTCGTCGTATTAAGAATTTACCTTCTGATCAAAAATTAGCCCGAATTCGGCTTTGGAAACGCCTCAATGATTCATCGATATTCATTTTGTTTCCTTTCAAGTAATCTCCATCCAAGCAATACACATACTCGAACGCTTCCTAAAATCTTGAAAACACTTTTCATGGGCTGATTTTGGGATCGCCTTTGACTCTTTTGGCAAATCCTCCTTTATCGCCTCAATTGTCCTAAAACACTTTCCGCGAAATGGTAACTTGAGTCGCCTCAATAGGAAATACTTAGTTACAAGTAGCCATGTCGGGTGGACATGGACGTAGAACAGCGAATCAACATCGGGTGGCTATGCTGGCTTGGCCATGTCTCCCGTATGGGCAATGAAGCTCTGGTGAAACACGTGTACGATGCAGTAAATGGAGGTCGACGGCAAAGAAGGTGGCCGTGTCTCCGGTGGAAGGACCCAGTTAAGGACGCCCTATCATAATTTAGTGTGATCAACTTGAGAAGTCGCGCTCAAAGCAGAGGCGTCTGGAGAGAACTAACGAGTTGTTATGGCCAGTTAAGTAAGTAAGTAATGCAATGTTAGCAGCAGCTCATTCGAGGAAGCACAGAGCCTCAGTAAGGCTTTTCTGTCGAACCCAGTTTGAAGCAATTTTCTTTCCCAAAGCAATGTCGAGAGCAGCTCGTTGACATGTGATGGATGTTCATATTTTTTTAACTGACCATTAACTATTTATTTCAGTGCCAAAGTAAACAAGGAAAAAGGCCCTATTATCAAATAATAATACCTTAGTATTTAATTTAATCAAATTGGCAAAAGCACTTTTCTAAACAATTTTATAGGCTCTAAAAGAATTTTTCATATCTCACTTCTTCATTCATTTAAATGAGTTAATTTTGCAACATTTGTTCGACGCCGTAATCAGTGATTGAACTGGAAACTTTAATTAAATTTTAATTAAATTCGAATTATTATTTTAATAAATAATTACGCAGCTATGGAATGGAATCTTAATTATCCTAAGCTGCTTTTGTACACGTTTTGCTACTTAATCATTTCCAGCTTGAACTTGAAGCATAAATATGACCAGCTGTCTTTGTAGCGCAACAGCTGCACAATTCACGTTTCGCTCGCAGCGAGGGAAAATAGTCAACTTTTCGGCCACATGCAGGAAACAGACAAACTTAATAATAAGCACTTTGCACTGCTCAGCATGGACGTACCCACTTAGGAGCAGGCGAGGGCATTTGTCTCCCCTAAAATTCGAAATTCTATATTTTATACTTATATATACAGAATTCTATATTATATTCTATTCGAATTCTATACTATAAATCTTTAAATGTAGTCATGTCTTTCCCCGCTTAAATTTCCTGGGTACGCCCATGCTGCTCAGTCGAACGTTTGATCATAATTGCACAGCATAATATTTGGCAATATATCAAATTTCAAATTTAATTGTTAACAATCAAACAAGCAAACAAATAAATGAACAAGCAAACAAGCAAGCAAATGAATGCGTACTCATGTTTTTTTTTGTCGCGCCGGCAAGTGGCACTTTGGTGAGTGCTTAATCATAAAATCATAAAATTTGCTAAATTGGAAATTTTGCTAATTAAAAACATATTACTTAATAATGAAAATAATAATAACGAGCTGGAAAATATGTGCCCGCGGCTTTGGCGGTCTTTTTTTTGGACAATGACGTGAGCAATGGTCAACGCTGCAGCATTAATGCCAACACCAATAAATCTCGTTGGTGAATTGTGGACGCTTGCCGCGTTTTATGTCTTTTCTAAGAAGTATTTTGTTTGCAGTTTTCAATACCAAACGCGCATTAAATGACTTTACCCTCATGGCGAATACCACAAACAAAAATATTTGCATCATTTTAGCAAAGCGCGTTTGCTGTTTCAGTCTTTGACTGCTAATTGTAAACTTCAGCACTTTTGTTGGTATTTTTGGTAGCAGTTGTTGTGCCATTGCTGCAAATATGTATCAATTAAATTCATTAACGAAAGCTGCTATGGTCTAAACGACAATTAAGAAGAAGAAAAATACATTTAAGCAACGTTTAAAAAAAGTCAACGTCAACTCGGGCTAACGAAGACAAATGCGCAGTGAAGCGAGCAAACATGTTTCCACTTTAGCGCGCTTCTACTTGCGTTTTCCTGTTTTTATTAAGTTTTTATTTTTTCTAATACCTACAACTATTTTTATATTGATTTAAAATTAATCAAAGCAAGCGATAAATTGATAATTAATCTAGATAAACCTTGACCACTTGCCACAAACAGAAAAGTGAACAATAGAGTTGCCAGCAGTTGAATTTTTTGTTTAAAATTTAACAATGTAAAATTGTAAAAATAAAGGAAAAACTCTAGAATTTTTATTAAAATCTATATAATATTTTATTCTAATCATGAATGAGTTGAATGCAGAAATATTATATGAAAGTATAATTTTGTCTTTAATTTACGAGTACCTCCTACCTAATGAAGTTTAAAGTTTAAACCCATTCGAGACGACGATTTTTTTCGAACGCGGTCCCCAGGAGCGAAATTTTTTTTCTTTGTATTGTTCATGTAAGAAAGGCTTCAGATAATTTTTAGATTTTTTGGTACACAGTAAAACCAATGCCATATTTTGTTTTCCTGTACTTTACAGATTTTTTTTATTTTATTTGTTACGGTTTTACAAACTTAATTCAAAATACCTTAATATTAAATAACAGTTTGCAATATTACATTACACTAGGGAATACAGATTAACTACAGAAATATGAAAATATGTACTACAAAACAACAGCATTTATCTTATCTCCAACGTTTTAGTGTAATCATATAATTTTTTTCTGTATAAGTTTATATTACAGCTTTTAATACTCTCAGGCAACTCGTTGTAGCATTTTAACCCTTTATAAAAGATACTTTTTCCGATTCTGTTTTATAAAAAGGTAATTTATCATGAACCTCGTAGTTAAATTTAATATTAGTTCTTAAATAGTCTGGCAAATATCCATTCATAATGTTATATATAAATTTCATGGTGTGAAAAAAATTTGTTGTTTTACGCTTAGCCAATTTAAGCTATGTAGCATTTCTTTTATTGGGGTATTATAGCGTTTATTTAAAATGAACCTCATAGCTTTATTTTGCATTTTCTGCAGCTTTTCAATTTGAACATCTCTCATAATAAACAATATTGTGGGACAGTAGATAAAATGGGGCTCAACAATTGATCTATATATTTTTATTTTATAAGGTGTACTTAAATATTTGGAGGTTCTTTTAATAAACCATATTTTCTTAGCTATTTTACTTATGGTGAGGTCAATATGGTCGTAAAATTTCAATCTAGCATCAATTTGAATACCCAGATACTTAATACTTTGTACGTTTTCAATTTCTTTATTATTTATTTTAAGGCTTATGATACTTGCAAAAGTTCTTCTTGTTATGATCATGAATTTTGTTTTATCAATATTAATTTTTAACTTGTTAGTTACTTGTTCATTAGTTCCAGAAAATCTTATTTCGACTAGTTTACTCAGAATAACTGATAATTGCACATTACTGTTATTGCACACACGGTGTGCAGGCTATCTTATAGCCTCGGAAATCCATTGCACACACGGTGTGCAATCGGTCTCGAATGGGTTAAATTATAATAAAGTCTGGTTTCAAGAGCCAGATCTTTAGAATTAACTAAAATCTGACAGAATAATATAGAAATCTTTAGTTGTGCAACGCAAAACTAACGGAAAGATCAATTTAGGATCATCGCTGATAACCAAGCGACGATCAAGGCGTCAGGTGTCCTTCAAGCTGATGTAAGACTATTTTGAAAACAAGTATGAGTTCTGAATGGGTTTGAGGTCATGTTGGTATTGAATTTAATAAAGCGGTGGATAGGCTTGCAAATAAGAGTGCACCAACCCGTTTTGTAGGGTCAGAACAGTTTTGTTTTTGAAAAGAGGAGCTCTCTCTATCCTAACTATAAAGACCGAGGTAAACAGCAGGAATCTATACTGGGATAATCAAAGAAGATAATAACATTCCAAAGTGCTTAATGGATCCTACATTATGGGAAGATTTGGGAATTGTACCCATTGTCTATACTGGGATAATCAAACAAGATAAGAACATTTCAGAGCGCTTATTGGGTCCTACATTAGATGAAGATTTGAGAAATGCACCTATGAGTCGAATGAAGAATAATCTGAAGCTTATTACAGGTATTCAGACAGGAAATTGCAGGTCAAGTTATCACCTGACTAAACTAGGAACTCGTACAAAATTTCGATAAATTGTAAGTTTACTGTCGTAACGTCTGTTATAAGAATAATTGTTTGGAAACGTCTAGTAGGAAGTCCAGGAAAACTATCCCCGGAGGGGGCAAATGAGGAGATGCATTTCCAAGAGATGGGCATAAATAAAATGCTATTTTGCTTTTAAAATTTCGTTTATGTATAAACATATTCAATTGCGATCTTTTCAAACCTACGCGTTTGGTTTCTGTAAGCATTAAGCTATTAGTAGCAAGGAAAAGAGACTGCAATATACATACTAAAAGAATGTCCTGTGCTTATGCGTCTGAAGCAGCAACTGGGTAACTACCTAATAACAGATGACATGTGGGAATACAGAGGCTTAGAATAGTTGACTGGCACGACACAGCCCGATACCGCGACTAATGCCTAGCTACCCGCAACCATCCGTGTTATGCGTGCTAATTTTTACAAGATTGGAAGGGACCTACAGTTTTATGCCGATTCCGAACGGCGAGTTGGGAGCTTTTTCATAGGCAATTTTACTCTCAGAGGTTTGCCATTTCCTGCTGAGAGGACAGCCGCCGAAAAAAAATTGTTTTTCTTTTTTCGGTGTTAGCAGCAACGGAGTCTTGAACCTGGGTTCGAGCGTCGCATTTGACTCGCGGCCCAACGCAATAGCCAACTGAGCTACGGTGGCTGCAATACTATACAGAGGCTTAGGAGCAATACTAAATTTCCTCTCGGAGGCTTGACTTACAGATATACAAAAACTACAAGAACGGGGCACAATAGATGTTCTATGATATGACTTTTTATCGTAAGCTCGAACGACTCGAATTATCTAAAAATTATAATCTACTTAATTTTCTTCTCTTAAAATATGATTGCCTAACCCTCCTTCCCAATGAATTTTAGGAGTTTTTGAGTTTTCACGTGAGCAACACAATTTTTTTTTTCAAATCAGTATTAGCCCAGGAATCTCTACATAGACGATATGAATTCGACAGGCTGATAGTTACAAGTCGACTCGTTTTTTTAAGATTTTCATTTCCTGTACTAAAAAACCAAAAACTGCTGTCCCAACTTTTGGCAATTTCTTGTCAAAAACTGGGAGTTGGCATAAAAAGCTCTTTTGGTGTAAATAGTCATTGATAAATATGTAAATCAACCAGTAGTCCATGTATATGTATATGTATATCCAGTAGTATTATATCTTTCATATCTCTCGTATTTATCTACGTACCACTAGCGCAGCGACCTTGAAATCTTAAATGTTTTCCTTTTTTTCTTCGCTGTTATTTCGAATTCAAAAAACATTAAAGTGTGCGTGTGTTTGTCTGTGTGTGTCGCTTCGCACCACATTTAAGCGCATATTGGGTTCTACTTTTGTTGCTGATGTTATTGTTGTTGTTTGCTGTATTTTTGGCATCTCCGTTCTGCGTTTGATGCATGATTTTTGTGCCACACACAAAAAGCGCTGCACACAATGGCGTCGAAAGCACGCTGCCACTTTGAATGCTGTCGAATAAAACGTTGATTAATTACTTTTGAGATCTTAAGTGTACTTTTTTCGACTTCATTTCAGAGCGAACTTTATATTGTTGTTGTTTTTATATACCTTTTTTTTGTGTGGCAAACTGCAACCGCAACAAAGCGCTCGCGGTTTTCAAGCAAAAGAACACTACGACGCTGCCTCTCGACCCGTCCCGAGTTGAAACCCTTATTGATGTGGTCGGCACTTGAAGGCAGCCGGTTGGCGGAGCACTTGCACTTAGCGCACAAGCTGAAGGTCAACGCTAGTGGCATTTCGGTTTTTATTGAGGCAGTGCTTTGACTTCTGCTGTTGCTGTGGTATCGCATCAATACTCGTACGCGCCGCGTCGCTGGTCGTGTGTGATTAATTAATTTGCTGTCTTGTTGCAGATCTCAACAGATTTCACTAGGCCGCAGTGCGATCTTTGTTGCAGATAATGGCGGCAAGCAGAGTTGACTGACAACGCAAAGTACCGTAAATAACGGCAGCGGAAATACGGGTTTTCGTTCCGCACAAAAATATCCACTGGGGAAATGGTTTTTTATTCCCTTTTGCTGCATCTCTGCGGATCTCCTCAAGGCCAGCATCTCTGCGGATGTCCTCAAGAAAATGTTGCTTCGAAAAATAATTAACCATGTCATATAAAATAAAAGAGAAGAGCAAAGCATTCATGAAAAGGAACAAAATAAAAGACGCCTCACTAATTTGAAATTTATGAATTTATTATCTACAAATCATTTCTAATTACTTAATTTATTTCAAGCAAAAGTTAATAATTTAAATGTCTTTTTCCGCTGACTCCACAATTGCATAGCGATAATTTGACTAGCTGCCATGTATAAAGTAAATTTTTTTGTTGACAAGAGCGCACAACGCTTGCAATCAAGTGACATTTTAACGCTTATCGAACGAGTTTTTGCTTCTATGCAAAGTGTCAATCAAAAATCAAGTTTATATAATTTTTGACGATTAAAATTTGCGTCAATGCTATACATACTAAATGACATTTTAATCTGTGAAACATTAAAAAAATTAAATGCAAAATTGAAGAAATCACTTCCTGCAAGCAACTAATTGATTCAAATTTTTATTATAAACGAAACAGTTTGCTTATTATAACAATACAATTTATACTAAATTATTTGCTGATGAAAACCAAATGGATTGTACTTAGAATGGGTAGAAATAGCTGCTCTTAGGGAATTAACTTGGGCTTTGAGGCCGGATAGGAAATTGTTTACAGCAGAGCAGAGAGTGTTAAATAGTTTGAATGTGCACGAATTCCACAGTTTGAGAAAAATTAACAGTTTGAACATCACTACTGGTAATGGGCAGTGCTGCCATAATCCAAATAGTGAAATAAAATGCCAATCAATATATTTAGAATCAAATGTTCACTTTATTCCACTTATACTTAATTAACTAAACACTAATACTTTATTTTCTCTTAACCACATTTTTTCATTTTTATTATACTAAACCTGAACAACCAGCACATATATCATATCCTGTGCTTTCCATGGAAAAACAAACGATCTGGCAGCACGGGGTTTGCTTTTTGGTTCGCCGTAAACGCTGCGCTGAGTTGTTCTTATTCGTTTTAAAACATATTTTTAACACAATCAAATTGTAATATTATCGGCCGCAAGCAAATAGCCAGCAAGCAATAGACCACACGCGCACATTAACTGCATTGAAATGGCTTTGGTTTGTGCAAGTAAGTAGAAATCGCCATCAAAACAACGCGAATGAGGTTAGGGACGATGGCGAAGCGCCAAAAGGAAAAACCTTTGCATTGACCATAGTAACTAATCGATTTCAACCGCCCACAGTTACAAATGAGGTGCCCGACACGCCTGTGGTGTCCCCGTACTCGGGTGCCATCTTCGAGAAGCGCATCATTGAAAAGTACATTTTGGAGAATGGCTGCGATCCCATTACCGGCAAGGAGCTGAAAGTGGAGGACTTGATTGAGATAAAAACGCCACCCATTGTGAAGCCAAAGCCGCCGAGCGCCACCAGCATACCGGCCACGCTGAAGACCATGCAGGACGAGTGGGATGCGCTGATGTTGCACTCGTTCACACAACGCCAACAGCTGCAGACGGCACGGCAGGAATTATCGCACGCGCTGTACCAGCACGATGCAGCCTGTCGCGTTATAGCGCGTCTGAACAAGGAAGTGGCAGCAGCGCGTGAGGCGCTGGCAACGCTAAAACCACAAGCCGGCATTGGAGCGTCGACAGCGCCCACTACAATACCGCAGCCTGCGATTGCTGCCGAGGCGGCTGGCATTGCTACGCATCCTGTGGAACAGGCCGGCATGAGCGCTGAAGTTATACAGAAGCTGCAAGACAAGGCGACCGTACTGACGCAGGAGCGAAAGAAACGTGGACGCACCGTACCCGAGGAACTAGTCACGCAGGATCAGATCAAGTCGTTCCTAACGGTGGCATCGCATCCGGGCCTGCATTCGGCCTCGATACCTGGCATACTGGCGCTGGACATTAACAGCGCCGATCATAGCAAAATACTAACCGGTGGCAACGACAAGAATGCCACTGTTTTCAATAAAGACACGGAGCAAGTGGTGGCCATACTGAAGGGTCACACGAAAAAGATCACCAAAGTAATATACCATCCGGACGAGGACACGGCCATCACCGGCTCGCCGGACATGTCTATACGCATCTGGCATGTGCCCACGTCGCAAACACAACTGCTGCTGCGCTGTCACGACGGACCGGTTACGGGTCTCTCCCTGCATCCGACCGGCGACTATGTGCTCTCAACTTCATCCGATAAACATTGGGCATTCTCTGATATACGCACCGGTCGTCTGTTGACTAAGGTTGCTATTGTAGCTTTATTTGTTGCAATTTGACTCATGCGGTTTTAACGTTACAGGTTATTGATACGGCCGAGGTGGGCTTGACCACGGCACAATTTCATCCGGACGGTTTAATCTTTGGCACGGGTACCGACGATTCACAAGTGAAGATTTGGGACTTAAAAGAGCAGAGCAACGTGGCCAATTTTCCCGGTCACACTGGTCCTATTTCGGCCATTTCGTTCTCGGAGAACGGCTACTACCTGGCCACAGCAGCTGACGATGCCTGCGTGAAGCTGTGGGATTTGCGCAAATTGAAAAATTTCAAGACTATACAATTGGACGACGGCTACGAGGTGAAGGACTTGTGCTTTGATCAGAGCGGTACCTACCTGGCCATTGCCGGCACCGATGTCAGGTAAATATTACATTTAAAAATTTGCTGATTGTTTATTATTTTAATGTGTTTTGAGTTGTCTATACAACGTCACTTAGTGCTGTGCAGTTAGAACCATTTAAAGATTTTCTTGCTGTCTTTGCAATTCGTGCTTCTTGAAATGCTCCATCCAATTGTACATACGCGTTTGTTTGACCAAAGCGCGGCGGGACATGTCCTTTTCGATGCGTACGCTGCGCCGTACGCGTTTCTCCACGGCTTTACACAGCTCTGGCGGCAAGGCATCGAACTGGTTTAATAGTAACTAAAGGAGGGAAATTTCAAAATAAGATATGTATTATTTGGCTTAAAGTCTGTCTCAATGGATTTGTTTCCCCACTTTAAATTCATATTTTTATTGACATGGCAGTTGGCCAACTCACCAGCAGATACTCTTGAATGCGTTCCACTTTGGCCAATGTGCTAACCTGCTCCTCCCGGTATGTGCTCAATGCTGAATTGGTCTTTGACTTCAGCGATTTGCCATCCTGCTCAGCTTCTTCTTCGGCTGCGCAAAGTGTGCTCTCGATATTTTTCAATATTATTGGCATAATGCCATTCAATTTGAGAGTCAGTGAGCTGCAAGCATGTCGAAGTCTTTACTTTCAGACTTTGCAATTCAATCGATGCTGAAAGCGTAAACTTACTCGCGCTTGTATTTGTATTCGAATTCGTCTAATGTTTTGTTAGTACGTGCTTTGAGGCTGGCAACGCGTGCCCTGAGAAAATGTGCATCCTTTAGTATGGGCGGTGGCACTGGGGTTTTGTAGGTTTTTTGCTATGTATATAAAAATTTAATGTAATTTTATTTCACTGCTGATTAGGTCCTATCCGACTTACAAACTTTTCATACACCAAGGCCACAATGTGATTCAGTAATGCCAAATTTGTAAAACGTTTGTAGTAGTTGAAGATTTTACATTTCATTTGCTCATATCCCTTGAAATTCATTTAAATATTAATGAAAAATATTAAAATTAAAAGTGTCGTTTTCTAGTCGAAAACTTGACTAATTCCCTACCTTCAGCCATACTTCTGCATTCAGGTGCTGCCGCCTGGCCAAGTACGGCCGTGCCACCTGCTGCATGTACTGCTCGAGCAGCGCCGCTTCACGTCTGCCCGCCTTTGTGCTATCGTCCAAGTTCGTTGTAGCTATTAGGGACGGTAACTCGATTTTGTCGCCGTTGTCAGGTGCATCCTCACCCTCAATAATATCAAAGTAACTCTGCCAACAAAATGTTAATTCGAGTTTTGGTCAAATAAAATTAGGTATGGCTTGTAAAAATAATCTCACAATCAATTTAATTAAGTAGCGAAATCGCTCGTAGGCCACATTTGCTTCCAGTAAAACGCGTTGATGTTCGTCTTTGAGCATTTTTAGCTCATCGAAAAGCTTAACATCCTGCAAACTTTGCAATTTCAGTTGACTCGCCTTCATTTCTTTGAAAGCACACGACTCCAAGTTACTCAACGCTTGTGCTGAAAACTAGTCGAGCTATTAATGTCATACATGAATTTTTCATGTGTTAAAGCATAGTTCATACATCCGCAAATTGTATGAGCCGCTGATACGTTTGCTCCAGTCGCTCGGCCTTACGTTGCTTCTCCAGATGAAGCTGCTGTGTGGCATAAATCATAAACTTTTTGCGCATTATCTCACGCAACCGTAGTATGTCGCTTTGGCATTGAAGAAAATGCAAATTGAAATAGTTTTTTGTTGAAAATAAACACAAAATTTTAAAGGGATTTTTTGTTTTGCCCACGTTTTCATGCGGAACTTCCTGGAAAGCCGCTGCTGACGTGCCGCTTTGATATATTCCGGATCAATGGTTGTCACCACGCATGGCGCACGGGGATTCACTATTTGGCCGCGCTATGGGAAATGAGAAATACAAATTTTAAATTAAAAAAGCTATATCGTATATTGTTAGGTTACCGCGTCGAAATCGGAAATATTTAAATTAATTTGCGGCAATGTGTCCGGGTCGAGTAGTTCTTCGGCGGTGTAGAAATCTGGCAGAAGTAAAAGAAACAAAAACATTTTTCTTTATGCTGGAAGGTTTTCTAGTTTATTGCAAACCTTCATATTTGCGATAAATTTTTGGTTTCGACTTTTTTAATTTTGGAAAACTTTTTGCAGCCATCTTTACTGCACTCTGCGTTATGATTCTATAGTTGATTGCAGTTCAATGTGTTGCTATGTTCGCGTACTAAATATGTGAACGTCTTTCGCTTTGCTATGACAACTGTTTCTTCAAATAAACAAAAACCTTTCTCGAAGAATTTGCATAAAACAACATTCCCCCAATTTGGGAAGAATTTTATTTAATTTATTTTTCACTCAATTCATACTTTATTATTGCTTGTAATTTTTTATATTTTATTAACAGGATTTTTACTTGTTTAATTACTATTTTTCGATTTAATCCTCCATTACTATTACTATACTAATTCATTTATTTAATAAAAACATTTGTTTATGTACACTTCATTTAAAAAAAAAAGAAAGATGAAATAAAATGTTGCATTGGAAAAATGGCCACAACTTGCATAATATTTAAGATATGCTTCTTGGGCTTAGTGATTCAGAAAGCTGAAAAAATAAGTAATAAATAATTATTTAGTAATTTTTTCTGACCGAGGTAAGGTTTTGCTCGATGACATTTGACTCCAAACTGGTCTGGGAGACAGCAAATGTTCTCCAGGATCTCTCAAGGGAAAACCAAGTGATAGTACACTGGATCCCTGCGCACTGTGGGCACGATGGTAATGAGGAAGCGGACAGATTGGCAAAGGATGGGGCTGCTAGCCGGCCCTACGGACCTGAACCAATCATAGGTGTTAGCAAGTCCCATTACAGACATTGTGTTAAACAGGAATTCATTAATCGAGCAAACCACAAATGGTCGAACACAATGGGGCAACGATGCTCCAAGCTTTTCTTTCCAGCTTACTCGGAAAGGAAATCTAAGTACCTAATTGACCTAAGCAGAAAGGAGCTCAGGGTCATGACGGGGATGCTAAGTGGACACTGTCTGCTAAATATGCATAGGGCGCGTCTGGGACTAACGGACAGTGAACTATGCAGATTCTGTATGGAAGAGGAAGAGACTTCTGTACATATTATAACCGAATGCCCTGCCCTAATACAAGCAAGAAAGCGAATATTAGGGAAGGAGATAATACAGACGAGAGATTTGTCTGAAATGAATCTAAGGAAACTAAAGGAGTTCCTAGATAACATTGGAGGACACGAACTCCTCCAGTAACGTAGAGGGACATGACACAATAGTTCAGCACTTGGACGCAGTGTCTCGGGCAGGTGTTGTCCGAATCCCAGATCTAATCTAATCTAATCTAAGGTTTTGCGTAAAAACGTCACTGAAAATCAACAATATACCTGCTACTTTTAAAGGTTACACCGTGCGACAAAAATCAAAACATTTCCAAACACACGAAAAAATCGATATACTCGCGAAACTAGGGGCTAAATGTAGTAAAACTGCGTTTTTGTTCTTCTCTCTGACGTCAGGATTTTTTTTTAAAGGACTTTGAAATTTCAAGGATATGTTTATTTCAAGGAATTATTTTAAAAATTGAGCGTATTGAAGAATAACAATACTAATCAAATGAAAGAGAAAAATCCTTAGAATCTTAGAAAATTTAATGTTTTGATGCAAAAGGACGAAGAGGTATTGAAAATGTTCTTTTAACTTTAAACTAAACTTTATCCTTGAATATCCTTGGAAATTTCCAATAGTTTTTTTTTTTAATATATCTTAAGGACTAATATGTACACTACTACATCCTTGAATTTCGTCCTTCTAACTTTATTAGTTTAAGATATAAAAAATTTAATGTTATAAAAATTTTGTTACTGATCCTAGAGCATAATTTTTAAGGATTTTCTACTAAGTAAATGGTCTATACGTTATTTAAAAAAATTGTCGCCAAAAAGTGAATAAAAATATATAAATGTATTTTATGAAAAATACAACTTCATTACTAACAATCGGTGTTAAGCATCCAGCAATTTTATAACGCCTCTACTATCGTGGGGTGTAACACACCCAGTGACTTTTTAAAACAATTGTATAAAAGCATCAGCTTTATTTATGCAACTGCAATGTACTCTAAAACCTTCAGAGATATGCAAATGTGGATTACATTATAACTTTATGTTGGTTTTGGTTAAAAAATCTATATTTTACTAAGAAATTGAGCTCACAGGGTGAATTCCACCCCAACGATAGTAATGGAGGGTTAATAAAACTGTTTAATATTATTTATTGATTTTTTTCTAATTTTTTGCTATAAAATTTGAATATTATTTATGAAATTAATTTTTTTTTTTAATTTTTTTCTTAATATTTTTTTATGTTTTGTTCATATTTATCTAGTTCAATTTCCTAAACAATAATTTTTCAATTATTTCAATAATATAATGTAATCATAAATAAAATCCTTTTTTGTATACTACTTTCAGGATCTACTTGTGCAAGCAATGGCAAGATTTGAAGATCTTCAATGATCACACTGCGCTTGCCACCGGTGTACGCTTCGGCAAAAATGCGCAGTATTTGGCTTCCACTAGTATGGATCGAACACTGAAGTTGTACGCCATCGAGTAAGGACGCAACAGCGGTTTCATAGTGTTAAGTCTATTTAAAGCTACTAAGGAACAAGAACAGCAACTTCACATCCTAATTCAACATTCACACCGATGCCACGCCACTACAAACCTCCCATGCCCGCCCGTTGTTCCACACTGCTATCGGAAACAGTACTTTGTATTAGAATTTTTCGTTTATTATACATCTTTACTATTTTAATAACTTCAATTAATTACCTTGTAATGCAACATGTAATTGCTACAAAATACATTATTACAAAAAAATAATAAACAAAATACATAAAATATAATTGCAAACGCCTACGCATACAAAATCCAATGCTGGTTTATAATTTTTATTTGTTTTATGCCTAATTAATAAAAAAGAAATGACGATGCGGTGCTCTCGCGTTCCTACGAAGTGGCAATCTGCTTCAGAGGCCCCTCCAAGTAAGCCGCTAGCGCCATGGCCTTTTGCTTCAGCAGACCCAAGCCCACAATTTCCTTGGCATACAGACAGAGCAAAATGCTGGCCACCTGTCAAGCGAAAGCATTTGAACGGCTTACTAACAGTCGCACTAGTGCACACTCACCTTTGTAATGGCCACATGACCACACTCGCAGTCCAACAGCACAAACGTTAGCCGGTCCTCGCGGAATGCATTGCGTCCGTGCTTCTCGTATGCCGCCCAGATGTTGCTGGCTATGGCCGCCGTTACACGCGCATCCCGATCACCATAGCCGGAGTAGGCCAACAGCGCGCCCTCCTGGCTAAGCAACCTGCAAATTGGCACAGAAAAAACATTAGCAGCAAGTGTCAGCTAGTCGAAACGGCAGCGCTCACTTACAATGTGTTCTCCACGCCTCCCGTGTTGGCCTGCGCCAGCACCTGTGTCAACGCTTTCGGCTTCAGCATGCTTTCTGTCTGGATATCGAAATTCTCGTGTAATTAAATTGTTTAAATTTCGGAATGAAAAACAATTCTGACCAAATGAAAAACAAATCGCACAACAACAAAAGATATGTGACAAAGTGCAAACAGCTGATCAGTGTTGGCTATGCAGAAAACATGTTCCACATATTCCACTATGCTGTTTCCATGGAACAGAGTTTAATTTTGATTAGATAGGAACTCGTCTTTTTTCACCACATTTGGCTACATTTGGAAGTGATAGAGGAAAACAACCTGTAATTATGTTAATAAACAAATATCAATGGGGATCGTGGCTGTAAATAATTTTGACGGGTGAGAACTGCGCGAGAGCTGCGCCTATTTGTGGGGCCATTCTGGGTAGATATGCTAAAAGCGTGTTTATGGAAAATTACCTTCTAAACTTTTTAGTTTTAAATTTAAAACTGCACCGTTGATAACGTTAGAACCTTTTTAGGTGATTTCTTTTCTGCGAGAAGCAGTAAATGTTTTTTGTTTTTGTAATAGCAAAGCAGCTGGAATTGTGGTCAATGTTGAACCGAAGTGCAGCTTCAAAATTTAACTATAAGTGGTTCAGAGGGATCAAAATAGATGAAATCAGAATTACAATGTGCATTCTTTCCAGTGGCGCACACAGGATTTTATTTCGAGGGCAGTTCTGTACCTCACTTGTGAACCCACTACCAGTTGAAACCATATTTGCAGGGGCGGATTCAGAAAAACATTTTGGGCGGGTTCAAAAAGTAATTCTTTAATATTCATAAATGTTTATGTATATGCCTTTTAATTTGAATGTAGTTTTAATGTCGACCCTAACATTTCGGGGGAGGTTTCAACCCCCAAAATCCGCCACTGCATATTTGTCACCCACTCAGCCACACAGCAAAAAATGCGGCGAATGCCTCTTTGGCGCTTCATCATCATGCTTGATTTTTCATATTTTCTTAAATTCACTAGTTGTGACTGGGTCATATCACTATCACAGTTGGTCTCACAATACTTCAATACTTGTATTAACATATTACAAACAACTGTACCTTAGGTCATGTAGCAGTGCACAGCACATGAAGAGCCGACCACAGCATTTCAAGTCAGCTGCTGCGACGCAAAATACTTCCAGTGATGAAGCCACTACCGCATTATCCACCATCGTCAGAATTCAATTCAAAACAGCAACGCAGTATTGAGCTAGCTGCCTGTTCAACATATCTACATACATAGATATGTACATAAGTATGTATGTATGTCTGTGCATACCTGATTTCAATGAAAATGCGCATTAGCGTTTTTCAGTTGAAACTCGCATTTTCCGAATTTCAGAGCGGGTCTATTTCGGTGGTGGTGACATTTTCCACTGGTTAAGTACAGTTATGAAAACTGCGCAGCATGTCAGAGCATAGCGGCCCCGCAAGCAGCTGTGGCAGCCTGTTAGAAATGGGCATAAATGCGCCACAATTGCAGAAATCCATACATTTGTTTATCAAAGAATTGAAATTTTGGCTTTTATTTACATTATAGCGATATATATGTGTATATATATATATTTAGATTTTTTTTTTGTATTGGACAACAAATTGTTTTTTTTTTGTTAAACATATGGCGACATACAACTGTTTGGAGGAGAATAACACAAAAATGAGTGATGCTGCAAGCAAGAAATTCGGCTTTTTTATGCAAATGCACATACACTTGAAATTACAATAACCAAAAATATTTGACATTAAATATTTAGCGATATCTTATTGTTTGAATGCTGTCGCGCAAGAAATGCGGCTCGCATCTGTATTCATGCGAAACTGCTGTTTGTTAGCGTTGTTCTGGTAGAGAGGCGAAAACTATTATTTCGATTGTCGACTTTCGTTGCCATCAAGAGTGGCGCAAGATTTGTTAAATTTGTATTCATTCTTTTTTTCATTCCGCCGTTGCATGCCCGAAATGGCAAATGTAAATCGGAATTCTTCATTGCCAGTGAAGAACTTTCAACTGGCGCGCGTCTTTGCATTTAAATTCTTTATATTTAAATTCAATTATTATTATATTTAAATTGCCTTTAACTTGTTGTCGCAATTTGCTCGTCCTTTGTCGATAACGAATTAATAGCTTGCACCGCTCTGCTGTCATTTAAGCTGTATTGTTGATTCATCAAATATTATTCTCCGTGGCATACTGCAACCTTAGCGCGTGCTTTAAAATTTCCATAATATCAATACCTAACTAATTGTAAAATATGTCTGTAGTTGAGCAATATCGCACAATTGCTATTTGTGAGTTGCTGCTGATTTTGCTCAATGTCTTGTGTAGAATTCGTTAAATGAAACAAACTCAGCCTAACTTTGAGTTAAAGTTAACACTAAATATACCAGTATTAGCAAAAATACATTCGCTTGCGTTATTTAATTCAGTTGAGTTCGTATAAGTACGTTTTCTACTATAAAAAATAAATCATCTCTTCTTGTCGTCGTCTAGCTATCAGCAACCACATCACCGTCCTCACCGTCATCACCAACATCAACATCAACATCACCATCAATGTTGCAATGCAAACGCTTCACCTCCGCTCAGTTTTAATACTAAATTATGCGCGCTTCACTGCCTACCCTACCAAGCCGAACTTAATGCACCGCACCCTTTGTTGTTGACTTATCGCGATTGCAAACGTTGCACGAATCTCACAGGTATGCCCATGCGCAGCAATTTCGAACGCGACATCGTAACCAGCTGCCGGTTGTAGTGGTTGACGGCTTCCCAGCAGATCTCGCTTAGCTTCGGTATGGTCATCCACATCTTGTAGAGATCATTGCAGCGACGCGTGTTCTTTTCGTCGTATTCGATGCCACCGAATATGTACATGCAGCCGTTGTTGTTTTGTGCCGCCGCGTGAAAGTACAGCGGCTTGGGCAGGGTTGCAGCGCGTATCCAGGTCCACTGCTTAGTGCGCAAGTTCAACTTCCAGACATCAGCGAAGTAGACCAAATCGCGCTAGAAATTCGACCACACAACGAAAAGTGCATTATTTTAGTGAATTATTCGCATTATGGCATTGCTGGGGTGTACCTGCAAGCCGCCTGTGATGAAGGCCTCGATATCGCCATTTGAGTTGGTGTGCTGCACGCATGAAAAACACTTTCGCGGCTTCGGGAAGTCTCGCAAGGCGGACGTAGTCACGTCGATGGCTCGATCGGGCAGCGTGTCAAAGTAATCCCAGCGATTCGTCTTCAAGTTGAATGCGGGCAGCTTTTGCAAATCGAATACCGAGTGCGAAGTGCCGCCGCCCAGTACGTAGATATGTTGGCCGTCGTAGACCACCTCGTGCCGGTAGCGTCCCTCCGGGTCGTCGCGCACATCTGGCCGGCAAATGTAAACGCACTCCCACACTTTGGTCTTCAGATTCAGACGGTACACGTCGCACGAGTAGTCGAAGCCAGTCGTGCCGCCAATAGTGTACAAATAATGTTCGTGTATCACGATCCCGGGCCCATACTGCGGTGTGGGCATTTCGCCGACAGCCTCCAGACGCAAAACGCTGGGCTTCTCGCCGGTTAGGTATACGTAGCAGTCATTGGAGCATGAGTCGCCGAAGGGAAAGCCAGTGCCGCCGTACGACTGCAGACAAGTACAGCGTGTGTGTAACAATTAAAATAATTTTGGAGATATGGTGACTACGCTTCACCGGGCCAATGTCAATAGATCACGCCCAGCAACCATACTTACAATTAAAAAGTTGTTGTGTATGACCAGCGCGTTTGATGCCAGCTCGCTCGGCATATTTCTGGCGTTGGCCACGTTCAGCACCAGTTTCCAGCGTCGAGTTGTAAAGTTGTAGCGCCAGAGCTCCTGAAACAGCATACTGCCACCGTTGAGCACCGTCTGAGCATTGCGCGGATTGTAGCCGCCCAGCGAGTACAGATTCGACTCGCAGGCGATGACGCGGTGGCCGCTGCGCGGCAACGGGTACTCCTTATGCGCGTTGTACGTTTTGTAGTTGCACTTCATAAGACGCAGCGGCTGAAATGTATACGGCTGTCGCACACACATACGCGCGCGTAGTCGTCTCAGATCTAGTAGAGCCGGGGCGTTGTCCGAGTGGGCTTCGTCGTCCATGTCCACATCGTCTTCGTCGCCATCGTCATCGCTCTCGGACATTGAGATGCCCAGTTCATCGTCGTCGTCGCTGGAGAAATCGTCATCGGATTGCGACTCGATGTCATCGTCGACTGCTTCGTCGCGCAGCCCAATGTCATCCAGGTCCATGCGCAGCACGATAGGTGGGATGGGTGGAGCCTCGATAGCGTGCTCGTTACCATCACCGTCGCCATTGTCGTTGTTGTAGCCGCGCGCACGTGCCCCCTCGTCCATGGTGTTGTCGCGGAACTTGAATAAACGGATGCTGCGCAAAATAGAGTTGAAATTCTTCTCAAGGACTGCGAGCAGGTGCCAGGCGTGCAGCAAATTATTCAATAAGTTCAGTACGGCGAGTGATGCCAATTTTCCAATTTTCATTACAGTTTCGAAAATGTTCAATTTTTTATTTTTGTTGTCCTTCGGTTTTAGCTTTTTTAACTGCACGCACAAATCTTAGTAAATCTCTTTTCAATTAGGAATTTTTCTCGATTAACAAAAGCAAATACGATTATTAGAAAACCATTATGAATTTGGCCTCTTCTACGCTCCTTCGCCCTCAATCAGCTGAAAGTGACGACGACATCGACCATTGTGAACGACGCGAACGTGGGGAGAATGCATCAGTTGTCGATTGTTTCAGTGCATGGAAAATAAACATGTCCCGTTAGCTTAGGGAACATTGTTTTAAAATGGCTGAACGGCTCTTTGTTTTTATAACTTGGCGGTTTCGGAAAAGAGTATTAAAGAGTTAACATCGATATAGTATTAAAAACACACAATTTTCGTTTGACCTAAAAATATTAAATATGGATTCAAAAGTAAAATCTAAACTCTAATCATAGAGATATTTTTAAAAAATGTTTACTCGAATGTTTTACAGATGAAAAACAATATTTTGTCTGTTTTCTAAACAACTTACGTTTGGTTTTTTATGTATTTGTTAAATACATGACCCATTGTTTATAATTTTAGAACTCACAAAAAGTTTTAAATAGTAAGGAAAAAGTTCTTAAATCACTAAGTATGGTTTAAATACAATATTTGCTTAATCAGTTATTTATTTATTTATTTTAGCCAAATGTATAATAAGCCTTACTGACTAAGAGATAACATTAAGAATAATTGATAATGGTGATTATAAAAAAGATCTTAATTTAGTGAGTTAATAGAATAATTTGTAAAATATTCAATTAAAGAAAGCGGGATGGATACGGAAGACAATATTCCAATGTGAATATACAATAAATAATCCCTAAAACAGCTGTGCTGTCGTTGCACTAGTAACACCGAATTAGGATTGCCAATTGCTGTACCAAATGATTTGGTTATTCTTCAGTCAGTCAGTCACCAAAATATTTTTTTTTTTTAATAGAGAAGTAGTTAATAGAGGTTATTTTGTTGTCCGAATATTATGTTTTTTCACACAACAAAATGAGAAGGTTTTTTATGATTTAAAAGGGTAAATGCAGTGTAAATTTGAGCAGCACTGAGTATTTGGTGTTGCCATGTCTGAAGTAAAAGAGTTTAACAAATATGGTGTCAATCCGAAAAATTTATTTTTTTGCAAGGAAATTGTCGGATAAACCCGTGCACAATTAGAAGTTTATAGTAAATTGCAACGAGAATCAAGTTCAGAAGATATATGTTGATTCCAGTCAATGAAGAGATTATATCATTGCAACATCCTGTGGAAGTAGACATACATGCCTTTCACCATAAAGAAATAATAGGACTACATACCAAGTCGAAAAGATTATGATGGTGATGTTTGGTCCAAAATGTTAAAAGGAGCACACACACACCCATATATACAAAGTTATTACACTCAGAATATTTCTGACATTTTGGTGATTTATATTTTTACCGCGTGGCAATGCCGGAGGGGAATTATATAAATAGGGGTGGTTTGCTGCCATGCTGCCTCAGTCATTTTTAGTCTAACTATTTGGCTCTTAGTTCTGTGTTTAACTTTTCGATGTGTCTGCTTGATGTGAAATTGTGATTTTTTGCCAAAACTTCGCAAATAACGATAAATCCAACGAAGATGCTCGCACCAAAGCAGCACCGACGTAAGCTTTGATATTCGCAGGCCCGGCTTGGACCGAATCCAGTTTGTACGCGTGTATCGCCGACGCCATCGTCGTCGCTGTCGTTGTCGAGCTTCGTCAATTTCACCTACTGGCGGAAGCGGAAAAGTACTTGCGAGGCATTGGGCCAAGTTCAGCGCGCTGTTCTAGAAGCAGGAATACACACAGCCGCCGATTCACTTTCGCCTTGACAGTGAAGCAGCCCAGACGTGGTCAGTAGCAGAAGCACAACAACGTGTTGCAACGGCAATAGCGAGCCGCAGCCAGGCAGGGAAGCGATAGATCACATTGGCTACTCGTGGCGCACAACAGGCAGCGCTGTCAGTGAATCAGCTGCTCTCTGTGGAGAAGAAGGATCCGTTTGTGTGCGCTCGTGCCAGCATGGAGGTGCAAGTAAAGCAACAGCCCATCGTGGATGTGGTGACAAATCATAAAACGCAAACAGAGTCGGAGCAAGAAATGGAAGAGAAACAGAAACAAGTGCAAGTGGATAGAACCTCGCCGAAGTTGAATGTGCGGCCGAGTTTGAAATTGGCCAAAATGAACGGAGGCGCCAAGAAACGTGTCTACAGAGTGGTGCTTACAGGCGGTAAGAATATGGACAGAAACCAAAAAGAAAAACAATATAATAAGCAAGTTATACAGTTATAAAACTAATAATATTAGTAAGAACTTAATAAGGACACGTCAAAGCACGTGGCAGCGTAATAAGGATGTGTCAAAGAGTCAGTGATTTCCGTTGCGGCCACTTTAGATCGTCGCAAAGGAAGAAAAATGTGTTTTGTGACTGCTTGTTGCACGTTATTGAACGACCTGGAGCGCGGGCGCTGTGGGAGGGAGGGGCAAGTGTAGCGCGCAGGATTTCGTTTTCGATGTCAAGGTCAAAGGCGGGGGGGCCACCTGCCCAACCCGTCACTGTCGACATTTGTTGCCGCTGGGGAGAGAGCACTTTTGAGCTATCAGTTCGCAGATATATGTAAAAGCAAAGTCAATTCACTGTTTCAGTGTGACATGACACAGTCAGAAGTAGCAAAGTGTGTGCCACGCATTTACCTGCGCTTATCACATTCTAGGAGCTAACGGGCTATCACACTCCACAGCGCGCGTGCACCGTGATTATTTCGTGAGCTTTCGTTGTAGCTAGTTATCAGCTACTGCAGATAACACTTCATACATATTATTTATAAATGTAGGTGTTGTGATTAATATTTTCGTATATGCTGCAATACATTTGACTGTTTGAGCGGCAGTGCAGTCACGTTTCCAATGCACTATTTGAGCGTTTATTGAACTGTTCTGCTTCACGTGGTACGCCATTGCGATAGGCGGTGTGCCTGTGTGCGTTATGGCGCCGGGGGGAATTTCGGTGCTGAAAACCAGTTTTGTAGATAGATAGAAGAAAGCTGGCCCCTTAAGCGCTGAACCACAGAAAAAGTACCATGTTTAAAGAACGACGGGTCACATGTCGCCATTCAGACATTGAGATTAATACAAGAGCAGTAAATTTTAAAAATATCTACCAACTCAGGGCCGGCAGCAGCGGCGGCGGCGGCGGCGGCGTTGGTGAAATTAGACAAGTGGCGCACATCTACAAAGCGAAATACATGCATACACACGTTTGTATAGAGCAGCAAATTGATGTGTGCAAACATTTCTGTTTGCGTCAAAGTTATTTTAAAATCTATTTAGTCGCACATTTTGTAGTATTTGTTGCTATAGTATGTATGCGAAAAGTGGGAGGATTTCACAACAACAACACAAACACAAATACGCAGCGCTAAAAGGAGGCAAAGTCTGCACATTATTCCATAAGCACAAAAATTTAGAAATCTAAGCAGCAAATTTTTGGCACATGAATTTTTTATCCACATAGCTTGTTGTACGTAAACTGTTACATGGATTGTATAATGGAAATTATGAATGAGCTTTGTTTTTTGAATAAACGTCAGCGTGATTTTTGGTGGCACTGGCACTCCCCGCTGCGGCCAGTTGTTTGTTTAGATGCGCTAAACGAGTTGTTGATGTGTTGCTTGTGCGTAGATAGCAGATTGCCGCCTGATCGCCTTAAAATTTGACGTTTCGCGCCTAATCAACACAGGCAAACTGGACTGCTGACAGTATAATTGAACAAATGATTACGCATTTCAGTGCGGAAAAGCAATAACAAGACTTGGCCCAACGCCACTTGAGCGATCTATTAGATAATCTTTGCAGATTATGCCACCAATATCACTGATGTTTTTTTCGGCCGCTTATCAGATGGTCTTTGGTTTGATTTTGCTATTAAATCAAAAAGCTATCGCAGACCGCGCCCACAATATTTCGTTTTATTATGAGTGATAGCAGAAAGGCAGATTGTGGCAATCTTGTTAACAAAAGATAATTAAACATTTCTAATAAACAGGAAAATTTAATAAACAGGAAATATTAATGAATTGGATTATACAATGAAATACTTAGTTGCTTAAAAAATTCCACCGACGTTGTACATTCACGTGGCGGAAAACTGCAAAGATTTAGTCATAAATACGTAAATACCGATAGAAATTTTCTGTTGAAAACGACTGTCTTTAGGGAAAATGCCTTGAGCAATGCGTTGTTGTGGGTTTTGTTTTGAAGCTAACAAATGAGCAGACTTTATGGTCTGCGCAATAAGTAAATAAGTCACGAGTTGACGTGAGACGAACATCCAATGAATCTGTTGACAGTTGGAAAGGATTATTTTGAGATGCATTTAGAGTTGAGTCAGCTATTTATAGCTGTTTAATAATAGCAAACGGATCAATATCAACGGGTTGTTTGAGCTAAAATGCTAAGCTTTCATTGTACTATAGGAATTTAGAGTTAAAATGCATCACAAGGGGGAAAATGTGAACATATTGTAGAAGAAAAGAAGCAGTAGAAACCTTTTAGTTAGAGTTAGAGTTTAGTTTAGAGTTTTAGGAATGCACAGAAGTTTGCAAAAATGTTGTAGTAATATTCAGTTAACGAAGAAGAAATTTTAACTGAGTAAACAAATTCTAATTGTCATTGTCACAACTGAAAATGCGCTTAAAAAGTGTTGTTTGGAATGAGGAAATGTTATTTAGATAGTGAAAGCAGTCAACCAATGAGTCAATGAAAAATGATAAAACGTAAAAACATGTAATTAGATATGAAAAAGCATTGTTCAGAAACGTAGAATGTGTGAATTAAGAATAAAAAATTTAAAGCGGAATGGGAAATTAGATTAGATGATTGAAACTAATAAAGTTTTGAATTGAATGGGAACTGAATGTAAGAAAAATTAATCAAAAGTAGTAATTTGAACTTGGCATTTCTCTGTGAGTCTGTAAAGAATTTCTAAACTGAATATTTCTGAAGCGCAAGCGTAGGATTTCGAACTGAACACGAATAATCGTAGAAGGAAATAGGCATTTCGATAGTTGAATTGAACATGGGAGTAAATTTATAAGAATAAAGTTTTGCGTTATGAATTGGAAAAATCATAAAATAAAATTGCAACTTGCAGTGTTGATTTAAAAAAAAAACAGAGGAAACTCAAATAGAAAATGAGAAATATTAACTGGGGAAAAAAATCAATGTTCTCCCCAAAAGATAATTCTTTCTTGTTGGGTCTAATTTTAAATTATTTGGTTAGCAATAAACCTTAACTTAATCTAACTTTAACCTTAATAAACCTTAAACTATTGTTAAACAAAATAAATGAATTAACTTGTGAGTCACTTTTAAACAAATCATAGCAACTATAGTATACAAAAATTTTAGTTTTGCACCATTGTTCACCTAAATATTGTACACACCGCATTCGTGGTGCATTTGTGTAGTTAGCCGATAGTGCTGCCCTAATCTGTTGACAGTTGTGCTTACGTTCTGATCACTTTATCAGAGAATAAATAGTAAAGCACTTTTAAATAGTGTGTTCCTTTGTGTAACAGTTAGTTGTCTGTGTGTCAGCGCACTCGAGTAACAATTGAGCGATGATGCCAATAAAATTGATGGCAATTTAATCATCAGAAATTTATTTATTGGCATTGCCAACTTGAAGTTGTACAAACAGATGAGTTGATTTCTTTCATTTCGATGGCAAATAATTGAAATAGTCTGCCCAGTTATATGCGCAGCAGCAATACAGGGACTTGAACTAGTTTCGATTGCTAAAAACCATGTCGTATTCGACTGAAAGTTGTAAGCAAAGGGCGCAAATGATTAAAATGTTTATTATGAAAAAAACTGGCGTCGTGCTATATCAGATTGGCTGAGAAGTTCCGGGAAACACAGGCTGCTTGTTTCGCCGCAACTTCCGAATGCTGTTGTGGCGCATTGTAATTTGATTTATCGTTATTTGTTGACAATTTAGATTAGGTATAAAAAAGTTCCAAAATATTTGCGGTCAGCCGCAATTGCTGACAAGTCAAACTTATGTTTATACAGCTCTTTTATGTGCTAATTCCATATGTATAAATATTTTGTTGTACATTATTTGTTCCACTCAATTACACAACGGTTTCCCCATTCACAAGAAACATCGCTTAGCAGATATATTATTTTCACTTAAGTACATAGCAGCTGAAGTGTGAGCGCGCCATGCTCCAGTGGGTCTGTTCTGTTCTTTGCGCTGATAAATGCAGCGCGTTTGTAAGACGAAGTTCGACCGGGGGGCCAGCAGCAGCTTTCAAGGTCGGCGCGAGGGAGATATGCATGTGTGCATGTTGGCGGTTTTGGTGGCGGTGGTGACGGTGACGTATGTTGGCATTGTATCGTTACTGCAGCGCCGGCTTGAGTTTTAGCTGCTTTCACAGTTGCGGCTAATTGTGCTCGGTGTCATTTTTTATTGCTGCTGTAGTTTTGCTCTCAGTACGATTTGTTTGCATTTGATTGAATTGCGGCGCGCTGTCAGAATGATATAAACAATTAGCTTGATTTTGTGTGGCAGCGTCATCGATGTTGCACATTACCCGGAACAACACTGACATTTGCATTTATGACGGAGATGAATGTGACAGTTTGTGGCCAGAATTTGATGCAATTTTCATCTGCTTCAGCCGCAGTAGAAAATAATGTATTAGGTATACAAAAATTTATGACTATTTAAAATGTACCAATATTTACTCCCAATACCCCAGTCTGTGTTCATACTGTTTTATTTAATGCATAATTTTTGTTATTTGTAATTGCAGGTCCTTGTGGCGGCAAGACTACAGGACAGTCACGCCTGTGCACGTTCTTTGAGAATTTGGGCTGGAAGGTACGTTCAGTTGGTAGTATTGTAATGCTGCAGCCTCCTTTCCTTTTTCTTTGCGCTCAAAAGTGCAATAAGCGGTGCGTAGGGATGCAATGAAAAACGTGTATATAGTTGTACTAAAATGTTTTAATGCATACTTTACTCATTTACTGTTAAATATTAATATTAAATACGCATTATGCAAAAGTTTGTATACAAGAAATTATGCAACACCAAAATCGCAAATGCTGTCAACAACGGGACAAGGTTCGGTTTGGGAACAATTTTGTTTTTCTCTGCGTGCAGTTTCAGTGCAGTGCAGTGTTGCGACAGTACACTGTCCAGAATTTTCGTTGGCATGCATTCAGAATGGCAACGAAAACACAAACACAAATGTTTACAAAAACGCGCAAAATCTGTGCAAAAGTCAAGCAGTTTTTCCAATCAAATTTTAAACCAGATGATAAAGTTAGGTGATGATAAAGTCACCCAGTAAAGTATAGCAAACATTATCAGAGAATTATCTTTGTATCAAATGCATGTCCGTCATGGGATTTCCGCCGGTTGTCATATGTGACAATCAAATAGCTATTTGAAGTAAAGTCTTACTTGCCCATAAACAATATCAACTGCTAATTGGGTCCAAAGTTTAGTACTTAAATTCAGTCTGCTTATTTTTAGTAACTTTAGTCAAGCATATCTGCTCTTTGAAACTTGCACGAAACTGTAGAGGTGCCTTATAAAATTGTCGAAATAACACATAATTTAGTTGAATTCAATTAATTGCAAATTTCGTCGAGAGAGAGCTTTAAGCGTTATGCCTAACTATCAAATCGAAACAATTTAAACCCAACAGCAACAAACTCTTTACAAATCACCTAAAAAAGCCCAAGACAAAAAATGAGCTTATTAATATTTTCAGGTATTCCGTGTGCCTGAAACGGCTACTGTGCTCCTCAGGTAAATGCCTAAAAAATGCAAAAAATCAAAACAAAAAAAGAAAAAAATACAAAAAACTTAATAAACACGACAAAGCATAAACAATTTTGTTTAATGCAATGCAAAAAAATATGACACATGTAAAAATGATTTGTTGGCATAATTACAAGTAAATTTGTGATGAATCTTAGTATACTAACATTAAACGATCCTAAAGCTATTGTATGATTAATATATACCACATATATATATATTATTCTCAACTCACTGTGCTTGTCGCAGACAACAATTTGCAACATGTTGCTCTGCGGCATTTAGTTTTTGTTCTTAATTTGTTGCAACGAACTATCGTTAGTTGAATCAATTCTTTCGTATTCAATGAAAAATCGTTTTTATTAAACACTTTACTACATAATTACTTTTCGCTCTAATTTTTCTTTGACATGTAGTGGTGGCGTTAAATTTTCGGATCTCACAGACAAAGAAGGTAAATACAACAATAAGTTTTAAGATAATTATAAATTGAACACTTAACAATTGTCCATATGAAATAATTGCAAGCATATAATTTTTGAATGATTTTATGTCATAACTTTTTTAACATTGTTTTCAAAAATTTATGCGCTTCTTTTTAAACAAACATAATATTTTAGTTTTGCTTAGCGTTATGTATATCAATTATTTCGTTGGTAAAGTGAGGTTTCAGTGGCGTATTTTTGAATTAAGATTAATATGTGAGAATTTGAAAATTTTTAAAATAAAATTTGAAAATTTTTAAAATAAATTTTTAAATTGCAAAAAAGGACTTTTAACAAAAGAACTTTTAGCCTTCCGAAGGCAGTTAACATCTTTATCTCACCAACCAGCCGATAGCCTCAGATGCTAGTGCTGTTTTTTTTAATTTATATATTAATTAATTTATTATTATTATTAATTTATATTTATTTATAATATTTATTAATATTAATTAAATTAATGTATAAATTAATATTAAATAAATAAATAAATAACGTAAACGTAATGCCTTGTGGAGGCCCTATGCCCTCGAGAGGAGTGAACAAGGAAAAAAAGAGACCTACTTCCTATCTGCTAACGTTGCCTTTTCTCACATTAGATTCTGACAAACATTTGGCTAATAAGAACACAATTGGCTAATTAGTGTCTAAGTAGTAGAAACTAATTTACTCAGAGCTCTTTAATTCTGAATGAGAAACGTCTGTGGCTGTAGTCAAAATCTTTACTTGGCACACAAGTTATATTGCATTGTATTGGGCCTCGTCTTTCATTCCTATGTCGATTTCTGCATGTTTAATCTTTGGAGAACACACCTATTTTGCAATCATCGAGAACTCTGGGTCCATCTGACCCCGTTCACTTTTGATGGCCTATAATTCCACAACTATTGAGCTTTTCGGCTTAAAACATATTCTCCGGTGTACTTTGAACATTATTTTAACAATTAATTATTATTTTAGGTACCTCTGAAGTTTTTAACATGCTTGGAAAATTCGCAGGAAGAACAGGTTTTGGATCAGTTATAGTCGCTTAAAGTAAAAGTATTGGTTTACACAACAAAGTGTTTTCTCCGAAGGTTAAAACTTGCTGTCTTTTAGCGGAACTTGAACAACAACCGAACTGCACAATTTATCCTTCAACTTATATAATCTTCTTGATTTGACTATGTTTTTCCTGCTTATAAATGCTTATAAGCATTTGATCGATTGTATATTTTCAAGTACATATCAATCCCCCACAATCCCATTTCACATAAATAAAAACAAGAAAACATTATTCTTTGCTAATGTATTTTAGTCGGCTGCCTTTCTTTGGGTCACGTTCGAGGTCCCACAGCATTCCCCGCGAATTGAATCGATTTTCACGTTTGTCGGCTCCTTCCGCACCTCATGTTTTGCTTGGTTTCGAAATGGGATTTTTGAAAACGATTTTCACAGTCTGTCTGTATGCGCGGGCGGCGTGTTGCAGTGCACGTAAGCATCGAATAGCCAATGTCGTTGCGGCCAAGAAGCAAAACCGGCCACAATGACTAGTACGAATTTTACGTAAAATGCTTATTGTATTTGTATTTGAAAAGCAGAAATATTGCGTTCGGTCGCCGGCAAAGTGACAACGAAATGGGCAACAAATTGTCAATCATGCGGGCTGCTCGCAAGGCATCACATTTCTGTGCTCGAATGCCGCGTCCAATGCCCAGCGCTGTGCATTCGTTCGTTGGCTAATGCAACGTTTGTGGGTCTTCGCTGGGCGGGCATGTGCCGTACTGTAAATAATGACATTGCATGTTTATGTCTAATTAAATTTAATTCTACTTTTACTTTTGCATTAAGGCCCAACAATGCCAGGCCACATTTTGGTAAATTGTCATTTAAATTATTTGCCCCTCTTGTCGTCGATTGTTGGCAAGTCAGTTGCGGCTGGTTGAATTGTCTGGGCCACAAGTGCCTCGTCAATTACTTGTTATGGATGTTCAGACATTTTTTATGTGGGCCCAATACTTGAAACTGCGTTGAACTTCCGCGCACTGCTTTCGTCAGCCCGATACAAACTCGTACTTATGTCAAATCGTGTCGCGTGACACAATACGCGAATGTCGACATAAATTTAATAATAACTTTCTAAATGTTCGTGGCGTGTCAGCGCAATCGTGCAGATAAGCAAATTCCTAACAAGGAGGCCTCTGGTGAACTCCACTTCGGAGCGCGGTGTCAACGCCCAGACTGCACTCCGGCATATTGATTGACGTTTCATTCGCGTTCGGGCAGCTACTGAAACATTTTAAAATGTCTTCTTTGCCGAACTTTAGCCGCATGGTTGTTGATTGATGAATGTCGCACCAGTGGCGCAGGAAATCAATTGGCAGGCGGGCAGTTCGATTAGCGCGCATTCAATTCGATCAATTTACATTCCAAAGTGACGCATTTTCAGCAGTGGCCACAGCTGCTCCGAGTCGTGTTCGAAGCTCCTAGCTTAGGGAAAGGCATTAGCAAGTTCAGCCTCAATTTGACGTTCGTTAGCGCAGCTTATTTCTAACCACATAAATATCGCCATTCGAGCAAAAATATGTCACATGTCCACCTCACTTTTTTGACTACATACCCTTTGCCAATGTGTAATAGTGAAAAATGATATTAAAAAAAAATTCCATACAAATCCAGAACATGAGCGCTTTTGATGGTGTTTCTATGTACATTTTGATAAGATTACCACCCATCAAGCAGTCGATCGTGCGCTGCCGTGATCGATTTCGCTGCAGGCGTATTTATTGTAAAACCCTACCTAGCATTAGGAATTCTTTGCACACTACTTTACGATACGATACGATATAATGTATGTATGTACGTTTAGAGCCGCCAACACCAACCACTTTCAAATATAAAAATCTACCATTCGCCGCACCGGAACACAGTCTCATTGACTTGACCGCATCCTGTCCGCGCTGCCTGGCCAATGCTGCCTCCAAGCCCAACGGCGGCGAAGGTGAGTCTGTGTGCCAGTTTCTTCGAACAAGTGATTAGCAATGCAAAAAAAGAAAGAAAATTCTTGTTCTGTTGTCTTCAGCTGCCAAAAAATTTTCAACATGTTGTTGTTTTTGTTGTTGCGAAAATGCGTACAGACCGCAGCAAATGTGTTTAACCCATACGTTTTGTGCTGATTTCCTGTATTTTTCTTTTTGGCTTTTTAATTAATTACCACACACACACACGCACACACGCATTTTCAATGTTTCAACAAGCATTTATTAAAATATTTGTAATTTTCTCTTTTCATTTTTATGTTTTATGCCCAGAACTACTTGCTAAGCGCTAACAAAATTTTATTTTTATACAAACATATTTTTTGCTAAACTAACAAAAATTTATTTGATTGCGCCTGTTGCGCCAATTTGTTTACTAAACATTGTGAATGTGAGGTGCTAAAAGCTGTCTAACCTCAATTTCAAATAATTTAGAAACCATAAACCCATATCCAAATAAAAATTTTGTTGATTTATTTTCATTAAAATCTTGAAAAATCAAAAAGAAACACATTTATGAAATATTTCGCTTTCTTTAAAATCCAAAAAAATTGTTTGAGATATTTTACTGATTAAATACTTATCGCATTTATATAATATTTCGACTTCTTTAGATTCCAATATATTTTTTGAGATACATATTTTACTGATTTAAAATTGATCGATGGGATCTATAAAGCCAACTGTAAACATTTATATGACAGTTCAAGTCGTAATACGCATCGACTCAATAGAACCGTTTAAACATGATTTCAAACCGTGTTGAACGTTTTAAACGTATCGAGTCAATGTGCTTTTCATATGTGTTCTTAAATTTTCAAGTCAAGTTCACGTCAAATTTTCGAATATTAGATGCCCGAAGAGTAGTAAACAAGAAAAAATGACACACTTTTCAATCCGTCTTCAGCCAATTCGGTTCTGAAATCAATGTCTAAACTCCTGGCTCGAAAGTGTATCAAGTCAAGATTAGTTAACTTTAGGTTCATGTTAACAATGTAAACTCGTTGTTATTATGTTTACTTTTAAAGCAATCTAAGCTAATCTAAACAGCTGCAAATAACAATTAGTTTATCAAGCTAGCATCCCCGAACATTCATCGAAAAGCTTCCTCCTTAACCTAACCTAACCCAAACTTATCTCACTGAAGGTATCAAAGCTACAGTTTTAGACAGTTTTATATACTGTAAACAATATTTTTTGAAACCATTAGTTGTGTGATTCAATTTTCGGTCCACTAGTTTTTATATCACTGAGACATAAAGTTCAAGCCCAATTAATTTTGCAATTTTAAATAACAGTGTGGCCATAGAAGTGTTGAAGGGGGACTTTTTTAATTGTAATGACTAATAGCTGATACAAAAGGCTTTTACAACTTCTTGCTGGCGACTCTAATCAGCTCTAATCAGTGCGCCGAGTGTGTTTCAGTAGCTGTTTATACTGGTTAGACAAATGCCAACAGTTTTCAAGTATTAACAGACTTTGACATAACAAAATTGTTTATCAAAGCTGACGATCTCATTAAATTGGTTTTGTATTTAAGAAGTTGTAAATTCTTTGAAACGATTTTATAATTATTTTAAATTGTTGGAAGTGTATGAACACAGGAACGTAGAAATTGCTGTCCATTGTACTCCGGCTATTGTCTCGCCCCTTAACGAGGGCTGCAAGTGCCGGCTGACTCCGCGGCCTTTAAAAGGCAGCTTTTCTGGCAGAGACTATGGATCTTTTTTATCCGGTCTGTCACTTGAGTAAAGCGAAGGATGTCCGGCAGCTCAAGTTCCAGTAGCTCATTCTCTACTAGAGTAAAGAATGTGTCAAAGAAAATATGCCTGTAAGTGAAGCTGGGGCATTCACTAATTCAGTGAGCAGCAGTCTCAATGCCCTCTAGACACATGTCGCAAGTGGCTCGTTCCATAATTCGGTTGACGTACTCGTTAAGCGTTCTTAAATCACATGTGTTCAGCCTCAGCAAGTACATAGTTGGTCCTGCTGGGTTAAAGCTTGGCTATCAGAACAGATGCCAATTCTTCTGCCAACCATCTCCATCATAAGCAACTCAAGCGCTGCTACACAGATGGCGAACACCTCCGCCTGAAAGATGGGTGGTTTGTTTGCCAAGTGGGAGAAAGATTTGGATGGCGTCACAACTGACGTTCATCAGTGATCCATCTGGACGACCATGGCGTCCAGATCATAAAAACAATCCTAGCCACAGTTATGACACTCAGTGCATTCTGGGAGGATGTACCGATCCGGTAGTGTAAACTGATGTTCGCGCATATAAATAGTGAACCTCAATAAGGAGAATCTACTGAAGAACCCACAAAAGATTCATTCATGGGCCGACGCAACATATGTCGAAGAATTTTAGAAAATATTATAGCCTCTTGTAATACAAAATTGCAATATATCAATAACAATATAATTTTTTTGCTATTTAAAATATTATAAAATATAATTCATTTAAATTAAATTGGAGAAATAAGATGAAAAAATTTTAACAATGTTTAAATTTGATTTCCAATAGGAAATATTTGCACTCGTTATTACTTACTTGCTTTATGTAGTGGACGATTTAGTAATGTTCAAGCTGAAAATCTGCTCTACAAAGTGTGTAGACCTCAGTCTACATTAATATAGGCGATAGTGCGGCGTACACGTTTTTTGCATTTTATCACATGCTTGCTTACGTAAAACGCTAGCACCGGTCAGGCGGCGTGTTGCTGAAATTGAGAATAACAAAAATATTAACATTTTCAATTTCCCACAAACAACGCGAAAAACGGCATCCAACCAGAGCGAACATGATTTAAATGTTATTGTTTTGAAAATGAGCGAGCGGCAAATAAATTCAACAACAAAAACTCGCACCACAGTTTAGTATAAAATAATCGAAATAAAGGGAGTGTGGGCGTTGTGGCTGCAAATGTTCCAGTTGCAGGGGCGCTGTTGCGGTTGAGAGTGCTGCGATCCATCCACGATTTTATAATTTTGTATATATGCACACTGTGTGTACTACACACCGTGTCGACAGACTTTTAGGCTGACGCATCGAGTGCTTTGCGTTGTGTGTGGCCGCATGTCGAGTGCGAAAGATCGATGATTACAGTAGCTAAGGAAAAGCGTATTGCCATGAAAAGTATGCAAGAACTAAGATGCGAGTGAGTCAGTGAGTGAATGAGGGGCAGAGCGTTTTTTGTAGCTGTGAGTATTTGCTTTGTTGTTGTCATGTTATGACGAATTTACAGGAAGTAAAATTTGTATGAGTCGATGTTTGGCTGGGGGTTTTTCCAACTTTTATTGAATTATTAATTGGATTGTAATAGAAATTAAGATATTTGAGCAAAGTACCGTTAACTCAGAGGAATATTAAAACGAGACATGAACATATTGATTGTTTATTTTATTTATGAAATGAAAGTTAGCAATAAAGTTATTATTTTTCATGAGAACTATGAGCGCGCTAGTTCATAATTTTAATTTAAATTAAATAATTATATTACTTATTGAGTGTTAGAACCTATTTGTATTCATGTAATAAGGAAGGAAAGCTTTAACCCTTTCACTACAGGTTTTTACTGGGGAAAGTTAAAATTTTAAATTTTACGTCTTAGGCTTCTATGTGGTTATATTAGCAACATTCCATAAGACATTTTTTAATTTTTATACTCGGACCCTGTATTTTGGAGTATTTGTCTATGAGAGCAACCACATCGTTGTGGCTGTAATAATTACTTAAACATAACACTTTTTACGCATAACGAAAATTTGAATATTTCTTAATTTACTTCAGCCAAAATTAAAAAAAAAAAAAGTATCTAAATTGAAAGAAAACGTCAAATTAAAAAGTTCTCTAATTTTTCCTGCTTCTTCTTCCTTTACTATGTCAAGATATACCATTAAAAAACGTGTATACTTCTCTTCTTTAAACTTAAATATTCAGTTTATTAATTTCGTATTTTTCCTAAAACTTCAAACTATTCTAAAGACCAACAAAAAAATGTATTCTTCCAACCATAGAGGATGCAGACGTCCACAAAGTAGCATGTTGCCATATGGCAACAAAATAGCGAAAGAGTTAATAACTTAACCCTCGAATGTATAGGTCTGAGTAAAATATTTAAGGTGTAGCAAAAAGAAACACATTATTTTTGCATGAAGTTGAAGGCTTTATTTAGCATAGTTGGCATGATCCGATTTAGGTCAAATATGCATCGTTTTGTTTGATAACTTGTTGCTTTCATAGAAATCCTAGAAACTGGGACAGTCGATTTTCTCTTTAGGCAAATTTTTCACGAGCAAAATCTTTCGCCATTGACAGAAATAAGTGGCACCAAATGATTAGTGCCACTTGGAAGTATAAGATGGATGCATAAGAACCTCCCAAACAAACTCTCTAAGCATTTTGGCGAGTCCCTATCGTTCTGTGTGGCCTGGCGTCTTTCTTATGGAACATAATTACTCTCCTATGGTCCAAAACTGGTTGTTTCTGAGCGATTGCTATCTTCAGATCGCTCAATTGCTGACAGTACAGATCCGAATCAAAAGTTAAGCCTTAGGGGAACAGCTCATAGTCTATGGTTCCCTGCCAATTATACTAAACACACATCAAGATTGTTAATCCTGGTTTGGCCACCGTTTGCGCTGGCTAACCGCAATTCGACTATGGAGTTTTTCTAAGTGATCCACTGTTTCACTTTTGAAATGAGAAAATTCTGTTGCAGTGATTCGCAGATTCAAATTCGGTCCATGAGGTTATTTTTGTGTTTACTCGTATGGCACCCATACATCGATCTTCTTTTTGTATCCAGCCTTATTCCAATTGTTCCAAACGATTTTTTGTAGAATGTTTAGCTTCTGGGGAATCTAAACAGTACTTACATAACGATCGGACTCGTCGATTTTCATGTTTTTATCAACATTTTGGACATTTAGCCTTTCAGATTGAGGCCTGAAGAAGTCGACGAAAGAAAAACTGCGGGGGATTGACTGTTATAGTGGGAGGTCTATAAACAACTACTCACATGTTCAGCCGCCTGACTGTCGTTTTTGTTTTTATCGAAGGAAACTGTAAAAATATGGCGTATTTTTTCTTTGCTGATGTCTATTTTTCATCAAAACTGAGTCAAGAAACTGTCTGATATGTTGTTTTAGTACGAAATCTTATGTTTCTATCGACATGTAGCGTAATCCGATAACATTATACAACGCGATATATAGGTAACTAAAGTCACATATTGGAAAAATAATGGGTTTCGTTTTACTACACCTTAAATGTACATAACTTGGAATGAAACCCCGCCCCAGCCCACCTAAAACCAACGTTTTTTTTTGCTAGTATTCAGTATTTTGAAAGTGTGTTTCTGTTTTGGTTAAAAAGAAAAGAGCTATATTTATTAAACAAACAGGATAATAAATCATGAATTTAATCGTTAAAAGAGAGTTTTCAAGTACAAAAATATATCATAAAAATTATGTATTTGGCAAGGGCTCCCTTTCACTCTTCAACTTCCCTTCCCTTTCACACTTCTTAGACTCGTCTAATAAGCAGTTTTTTTTCTGTCAAGAAAAATATTTTTACTTTTGAATGTGTCAAGTACTGGCATCGCACATTTATTGTTGCGCTAATGAGTTACTTATATGCGAGATATATGAGAGTGAAATTATATTAGAATTTTCTGTATAGCATTGTGTAAGCTTAGATAGTGAACGCTTTAAAGTTTAGTAGAAAACCCCCATTGGTCGTGTCTCATAGAAAATATTTCTTTAGAACAGCGATTGACTATTATGACGTCTAGCCTTCAAATTGGCTGCTAATCTTGAATCTAATCTACTCAGTAATTCCATTGCTCCTTCCTACTGACCGCATAATTCCCTCCCAACTTGTTGTGCTTGCCAGACAAGCTGGCAGCGTTCAATTTTCGACTTGCATTCATAATTTGCTTTGAGCTTGTCAACAGTAACAACAGCCAATATTTACAAATTAATTCCATTTAATTTATTTATTTTGTGTAAATAGAACTTGTTTGTTTGTATATAAATTTGCAAATTATTTTCGCGTCAAATTCAGCTGAGCAACAGAACGCCATGATTCGATTCGTTTGTTTTTGTAAAGTGCGCCATCAACATGGATAAGTGTTGGATTTACTTTTGACACAATTTCTCATTCGTTGACGCTTATTTTCATATTGGCTCCAGCAAAGTAAATGTTTGCGCCCTCTGTTCGTTGTCACCCATTGGGTGCTGGTCACTGTTCTTGTGGTTACTGCAGCGCTCGTCATTCGCTCAGTGCTGTCTAAATATTTAATTTCGCACCCGTGAGTCATGCCGATTCTGTAAATCTTTCAAATTCTACTACAGCAATGTCAGCGACGCGCCAATTGCGCAATTGATTGCATCAGTCGTTGCATTTGTTATTCCTCTAATTAGATTATTGCGAAAACTGCAGCTCACCAAGGCACATCCCACTAAGGTGATTTCCCACGTGTGCCGCCATCTGCGCCATGTCGCACAAAACCAATACGAAGCTTCCCCATTGCCATCGGCTTGGGCGCACTGCAATAAATGCCACTAGAATTGTTTGAAATCGATTGATGCGCATGCAGCCAGCCCATGCGCGGGAATTGCTACAGTTGGCAAAGCAAACAAACTGGAATTATGGCTAAAAGCCGACAAGCGACATAAACAATTTGGTTGCATTGTTTATTGCACTGCTGAAATGCGAGTTGCGTTTTAATGTGCTGGAAATACCTGTCGCCACAGCGGTCGGTGTCGAGCTGCGCTTTTTATGGCAGCGGAAGAAAATGCGATTAGAATGCCAGCGCTTGACCAAACTTGGATTACTCAATCGACCGTTACCGAGTTATGGTCCACTACAAAACCTCTCTCTAGGTGTTTGTGCGTTGTAGGCTCTTCTCTACTTCCAGACACCAAGAGATGTTGGGGCTTCCTTGACCTTCCTACGCAGATACCGACTGCGACTTCAACGTTAATCTTGTCTCGGTAGAACGACACATCTGCGTTCATTTGGGTGACATCTCTAGTCAGTGGAGTTCGTGAAGTTCGTTAGTATTCGAATAGTCAAATAGATATTTGTTGGGGTTATAATGCACTGAGACCAGTAATGATCTTTTGTGACCCTTCTACTAACAGTTGGAGAATAGCCCCTAGACCGATGGTCATGTCATAAGTAAATGCAAGATTTATTTATTTTTGCAGAAGCCAAACGAAAAAAAAAAACAAATATACAGGCTAGAAAACACTTAAAATTAGTAAAAAATTTAGCTAGGTACAACAATTATAAATACTTCTTTAACTTATTTTTCTTTAGAAATAGAGAAATCGATTTCATTATAACATGCAAATTTATTGAATTCCTATAATGACCTAAGATTGAATTACTTTTTCTAATATGTAGAAAAGTCCATTCGAAAAAATTAAAAAAAATTTTAAAGTCAAAAAAGTTAAAAGTCAAAAGAAAAAAATTAAATTTTAAAAGTAACTTCATTTCTGCAAAGAGATAAATGAATTCAAAAACAAAAATATTGCCTCAGAAAACAATTTCTTTGTTTTTAGTTTAATCTCAAAAGTATTCAAAACGAATCAGTCGTGGGTTGGGTTTGAACCCAATGGAATGGCAACAGCAGGGGCTGCTTCAAATATTTCATTTTTTTATACATGTATGCGTTTTGTGCCGAAAGTGTTGCATACTTTAGTGAGAGTGAACAAATTTTTTTTTGTTTTTTTAATTTAATGTAGCTATTCTCGTGAAACGTTGTAATGGTTGGATCGATCTCAGTTGTATTTATATACTAATTGTATGAATAAATGTCCACCTGCGTTTTATTGAATTTTACACTGTAGCAGAGTTAAGGTTAGTTAATGACTACTTTCTAAGAGCAGTATAACAGTTTCGTTTGAATGAAATGCGAATCGCACTTTTAAAAAATGTAGAAAAATTCTCACTCAATATCTGTTTGAATCTAAGCTCCGTCAGATTGTGTATCGCGTAACATTGAAATCAATTTAACCCTTAAAGTAATCAAAGATGACCGACGGATTGTTTGCAATAATTGTAAATGCACACTTGCCCAAGAAAATCTATGAAAGAGAACTTCTTGAAATTTTCAAACACCTGCAAGATGTTAAACAAATCGCAAGGTTTGTGCGCACTGCGAGCTACTCTGACTGAGTGGCATAGATCGGTTTTCACATAATCAATTTTTTGTTTGTCATTGCATTGCACGCAATGGAATGGCCGTTAGTTAGTCAACTTCCGTTCTCGTTCTTTCTTTATGTGTTTTAGTTTCGCCCAAAAAAATTCGGTGAATTCCCTACTTATCAGAATTGATAAGTATCAGTAACTGGCAACCTATTTTTTTTAGGGGCCATGCGTCATGACGTGCTCGTTTTGGTTTGGCTTGCAATAATTTCATTATGCAATTGTAAAAGTGCTTGCAATTGTTTGTCAGTGTTTATGCAAAATAATATGTGTATTAAATGCCGATTTTGTCTTTTTGCACAGCTTTTAAATTTCAGGAGAACCTGATACGCACCATGATACAGATCGAGAATACCTATTTCGAGTTGGGCACTTCGAGTACGCGCAATTGTCTGATTATCTGCGATCGCGGCGTTATGGATGCCAGTGCTTGTATGTTGAAATTGAATTTGTTGAATTGCAATTAGTACTAATCGCACTTACCTTGCAGATATATCCAAAGAAAAGTGGGAGAAAATGATGTCAACGAACAACTGGAATCCGATCGAGTTGCGCGATAATCGTTACAATCAGATTTTGCATTTGGTGTCAGCTGCAAATGGCGCCGAGGACTTCTACACCACCGAAGTAAGCTCAACACTGCGTTTTAATGTGTTTCAATTGTGTTATTTTTCGTTTTGCTTTTGCTTAAGTGCAAGTGTGCAACTTCACGCACAGATAGAAATCAACTGTTTGAATTTCGGCTCTCCTGTACTGCATTTCGATAATCGTATAGCAAAATTAGTAATGACTGGAATGAAGTTAATCGATGTTGATCGTTAATCGACATGTTTGGAAAATTGTTGAAAGTTTTTGATTGAAATAATTGTTAAAATTTAAAGAATATAAAAAACTGTTAATATGTGCTTGACTAGTTCTCTTCAGGCAGCTCTGCGTGCTTGAAATCAGCTCAAATACCGATTGTCAAAATTCAAATAATTATGTAAGATCGACGCAAGCTAAGCATTGGCTGTAAGTTTAATTTAAACCATAAAATGTAGCGCTGCATTTGTTACTTGCGAGTAGGCTAGAGCCACTGCTTTTTCAAATGTCAACAATTTTATTTTAACACAAAATTGTTGAATAATTAATATTAATCAGCATTAAATTAAATTTTACAACTGAAAGAAATTGAAAAGGCTTTTTCAGGTAAATTTGCAAAATTCCAAAACCAACGCCTGCCATTATCTAACAAAGCTCGTGCAAAATTCAAGCCTTTTTCTGCAGCATTAAGTTATGCAATGATACAAAAAATGAAGGTAGTTCCACTGCTTCTTTTCAGTAGCCATATTGAACCCTAACACGAAGTCAAGTTGACAAAGTTCAGAAAGAGAAGAAGGGAAACTGATGGTTAAAGCCACAATCGTGAAATTCACTCGGTGTTCGTTGTATTATTATGTTTGTCTTCTGAGCATTTGCTCGTTTTTTATTTAGTTCCCTTTTCTTAGTACCTTTTAATGCAACTTTTATTTAAAGCAGTGCCAAACACAAACGGTCAATAGTTAGTTAAGAGATCAGTAACAATAAAAAACTTCAAAAACGGAACTACCTTTTTTTTGTATCATTACTGAATTCGCCTTGGATTGAAATCATAGCATAATATGATTCTGAAACATTATATTTTCATTATGGAAACATTTCTAATTTTGTATTTTATTGTACACCTCTTGCAGGATCACGCTTGTCGCTCAGAGGGCGTGGAATTGGCACGTGAGCTGGACTATAAATCGGCTGCCGCCTGGGTGGGTCATCCCTACTTCGATGTCATTGATAATTCGACAAATTTTGAAACCAAAATGAATCGCATGATCGAGTCGGTGTGCCAGAAATTGGGCATTGACATTGGCGATCGGTTGCTTGCCACCTCTCGAAAACTCAAATTTTTGGGTAAGCTCTTCATTTTTGGTTTGTTTTGTGCAGCTTTACGCTTTTAACGCGCATTGATTGTGATTTTGATAGTGTCGAGCCTGCCGCCCGATTCCGAATTTCCACCGTTTCAAGACTTTGATGTTGTGCATCATTATCTGCAATCCTCCGGACCGAAAGTACAAGCACGTTTGCGCAAGCGTGGCCAAAAGAATCACTGGAGCTACATACATACGCTACGCCGTCCCAACGTGCACGGCCAGTCGCGCATCGAGGTGAAAACGCAACTGACGCACCGCGACTACATGAACCTGTTGGCGCAGCGCGACGACGCCCACTTTACTATTTACAAGAAGCGTCGCTGCTTCCTCATTAACAATCAATATTTCCAATTGGATATCTACAAGGAGCCCAGTCATCCACGGTGAGTGCTCATTGCTTTATTGCTTGGTATATTTTGATTTTAATTAATTTGTTATTTGCAGCTGCAAGGGGCTCATACTGCTGGAGACGTATTCCTCGCTCTCGGGGGAGGCGTTCAAAAACTGTATGCCAAAGTTTTTGAACATCGCCAAGGAGGTGACCGGCGATCCGGCATTCTCGATGTTCAATCTGTCGCTGTGCGAGGACTGGAGCACGTCCAAGAAGTTTTGCCATTCGCTGTCCGGTAAGGAAAAGACAAACGGTGCCGCCATGGACAGTGATTAAAGCGCACAGAATGTGTTTATGGCTTGCTGTAAATTAACGCTCTGTACAATAGTTGGGTCAATGACTTGGTCGCATGTTTGTAATAATTTAGGAAAATGCAACAAGATCAAACATGTTATTAGTTGAAACGTGAAGAGACGTGAGCAGAGTTGGTAACTGTCTGGGGCGCTGTGAACCAAATTGTAAACCGCTCTAAATTGAGCGTAGCAAAACTTGTAATGTTACAAGTCGAGGTGTGAGCGTGTAAATTTTGTTGTTTTTGTTAATGCGGGCTTAAACTGGCACGAGCCACAGCTTTGTAAAGTTCCTAGCACAAATTAAATTGTATATAGTGGCTGACGGTTTTGCTCACAGCGCGCACGGGAGGCTCAAGTACTTAAACTTAAACATTAGTATTTTCATTACTCACGTGCTTGTAATTATCACAGATGTTGAATGGCAAATTGTGCTACGGCAATGTTTTTCATTTGCGATGTAAGAAGAGGTGACTGTGAAGTTAATCGAGATTTAAAAGTATAACATATATATATATATATATGGCACTGCTATGCCAAGCTGGTTTTAAGCACAACTCTAGCAGCAGCTCGTCATTTTCTGTTGTCTTCAAATCTCATTTATTCACGGCTACGCTTCATTTAAATTATATTTCTTTGTTCTCTCTCCGTCTGTCGTAGGGTGAGGTTTTATTTAATTTTAATTTCTTTGTTATCTCTCTCTGTCTGTTGTAGACCAAGGCACCACCATCAATGCGAATAAAGTAAAACAAACAAACGGAGTATCGAATATGCCACTGATGCTTAATGGTCATGCCAAGGGCTAGCTTTATATTTAAGTCTTAATGTGTTAACAGATGTCAGCTGAATGTGTGCAGCAGCCGTAGTTGAATTGTATTTTTTTTACTTGTAAGCACATTTTTTGTAATTGGATATTTTGAAATTGTTAACTTGTTTTTCGATGCTGGAAGATGTTGTTTTAATGTAAAAACCGAATTCATTTTAAACAAAACCGACACAAAGCAAGAATTCGTAATAAATTTTGTTGTTTTTAAAGTTTTCAATGCAAAATTTGACTGTAAAATTTTCTTATAAAAAATTGTAAAATTTGTCAAAAATTTGGCCACGAATTCTTAAAATTCTACCTCAACACTCAAATGAAAAGAACAAAGGAAATTTACGAAAATCGCTGAAAACGCTGCGGACATCATTTATTAATAGCTGTACTTAAATTATTAAGTCAAACAATTTTATCATTTGGAAAATGTAAAAGCTTTATATGGCTGTTTAACTTAAATGTACGTAAAGCATCGCTTAAGTGCTTGTATTGTTTTGTGTGCATTACGCAAAGCCAAAAATCTGTACTTATTTTTGTTCGATTTGGCCTTTGCTGCAGACGAGCTTTTGCTGTTCAGCACGTTAGTTTCATTAAAAAAATAAAATCTTGATTGATTTAAAATAAATTGAAGCAATTGTGAAAATTGGCAACATTTGAGAATTTCCGAAAATGTTTACATAGACTAATAAAAAACATAAGCAAATGTAGTAGGTCACAAATATTAGGAAAAAGCAGAGATACATTTTAAATTCTGTTAATAAGCAAAACAAAAAAACTACAATAAATAAAAGTAAAATTTAGTAGCTAAAACAATCAAAGTGCGTCTCATAATTTCACTCATTTGAAATATTTTGGAGTATGTCATCCATCTCACCGGCGTGTCGGGTTATATATCTACGAGGGTATCTAGTCCGACATAAAGTTTTCAATGGCCAAAAGTTGGCATCATGCAAAGGGGATCAAACTGGAAAGCGGAAACTGTAGCAAACATAGCATACTTTTAGGGTGCAAGCAATTGGTACGTATTTCCGTACCAATAAAACGAATGCAGCGGTTGTATGCATGTGTGCGGAGAGCGTGCGGTGAATGGTGTTGTGTTCGATGGGACTGTTATACATGCATACATATTTCCTTTTCGACAGCTAGAGCGGAATTTTTGCTTCCAGTATTTGTAAAACTACAATTTCCTAGATGATCTATTTTCCTTTTTTTTTTTTGTTAAAAACGAAATAATTTGTGGATTTTTTGCAAACTTTATTACAAGTTCAATTCCATATTACAGTAAATAAATTAAGAATTTGGTGTATTTTTTGGACTATCCAAGTCATCTGAAATAAAAAAAGTAAGCGCCAATAGCAGTGCTTACCGTAAAGCCTTACAAAAATTGGCTCTAATGCATGCAAGTTTGGCAACTGAAACACTCAAACCGATTACATGTAAACCGAATATTGCACAAATTTAAAGGGACTACTTAATTTTATTGATGCGTCTAATCAGTCCGTCCACTGCCAGGTGAATTCGCAACACCAGCAAATAGCCAACAGCGAGTGCTGGCAAGCTAACAAACGTGGCCAAGCTCTCGTAAATGAAGCGCGGCGCAAATATCTTCCACACCATCAGATGGCGACAGTGTATGGTGCAGGCCATCATTGCACAGAAGACCTGCGAATTCAAGAAATGATAAACATGCATTGCCTCAATCGTTGAGCTTTAAAGATTTGTACCTTAATGGCTTGCAGCATTAAGAGCTGCACGGCTAGCCGGAAGGCGGTGCCCAGGAATACGGCTTCGTTCTCGAAGAGTATCAGCTCGCCGCGCGTCATATCGAAGCCAACACACTCGTACGAGATGTCGCTCAGCGAACGTTGTGCGTTGGCGTTGCTGGTGCGCGGATCAATCGACTCCAGTTTACGATTTTCGCGATTACAGTTGCTCTTGATGAGATTGGGGAAGAGCGCAAAAATGGAGAAAGTCTCGGTGCAGAGCAGACCGAACATGCAGAAGAAAAACACATGGCCGCAAAAGGTGTTCAGCATGACGAGCACGCCGGAGACGAACTGGGACTGGCCGAGGGCACTGGTGCGACCCACGAAGGCAGCACGCCAGTCGATCTGCGACAGCGTGGTCTGATGTGAGGTGGCAAAGAAGCAGAAATGGGCGAGCAGGAACCAACTGACAATGGCGGTGAAAGTAGGCTGTATGCAGGTCTCTAAAGGGGCGAAAAATGGAATAATATATTAAGTACATAAGCGACGAAAAAATTTTGTTATATATTTAGATTAGCACACAACATTTGACAAGCACCCCAAATGCTTTAACTCACCGAAATTAGTTGCCGTGCGATAGCGCAATACCGCGTGCACGGACAGCAGAATGGCGCCTACCGCCACGCAAATCACAATGCCAACGGACGACTTGGGCTCCATTAGCACAATTAACACCATCGCCAAGAATACGCCGAACGTGACAATCACCGACGAGTAGATGGTGGCCAGGCCATACACTACGGGGATCTGATAGCGCCGCTCCGACTCGTCGCCTTCGTACATGCGTTTCATTTTCTTGAAAATCTGCGGCACAATACTCTCGTTGCGATCCGCCTTCAGCACAGTTGACGACTTGGGTGGCAACACGTACGTCATTAGCGGCGACACCGTCAACACGATAATCTGCAGCACCAGCAGCGCATAGATCACCAGTGCCATGGCGTCGATGTGCGAACGCTGAATATTCTTGATGGCACTGTTCGCAAGCAGAATGTGCCCGCCCGCGCAGATCGAGGCAATCGTAGGGCCGTATCGCGCCAGCAGCACGTTCGCCGAGCTGCCCGTCAGGTTGCCGCACGAGCGCAAGTAGAGGCGAGTCAGCGTAGTGTACAGCACAATAAGGATCACGGCAAAGATGTACGTCTTGCCGGTAGACGGCTGCTTAAGCGAAAAGCCTGCCGAGTTGTTGGAGAAGTCTGCGCAGTTGCCCTGCTCCTCGCGGCACCGGAACAAAGTGTAGGCGAAACGCACGAACATTATGGCCAGCATGCTGGCCAGCAGCAGCTTGAGCGCCGTCGAACGTATGAACTGCGTTCCGCGAAAGCGCGTGCGAAAGTCAACGCGCACGCTTTTCTGCAGCACCTCGTAGGCCAGCAGTCCGATGACTGCGACCAGTAGGTACGACAGAATTTTCGGCTCCTGAATGATGAAGCTATTCGAGAAGAACACGCTCATCAGAATGAGCAGTATAACGCGCGTGGGCATGTGGCTGAAGCGCTGCACGGTCGACCAGTTGGTGGCGATTGTCGACCAGTTTTGGATAGTGTGAAAGACCAGCACAAACGTGCTGAGTATGTTCGTAAAGAAGATGATGGCGTGCTCCTCCGTCTTGAAGGCAAAGTTACGGTAGTAGCGATAGCCAAATACGGCGGCAGCCAAGTTCAGCAGGTACGTGTAGGTCACCTCCTTGGGTGTGAAGATGTGATAAAAGTCCACGGCACGCGAATTGTTGATTAGCAAAAAGGAGAAGAAGATGGGAAGGGCGGTCATCAGCAGACCCTGCGACATCTGCGTCGCATCAAACTTGACCCAAATTTCACGACAGGTGCTCAATATTTGGCGCAGGTGTACATTTAGGTCGCCGATGAATGATTTGTAAGCCACCTCGTTGTAGATGGTCTTGACGCGATGTGACAGAAGTATGAATTCGGTCTCCATTTTGTCCATCTCCTCGACGTTGAAGGTGCGTTTGTTTTCCAATGCATAGTTGTAAAAGTAGCGGTAGATTTGCTGTGCGTTCTGCCAGGCGTGCAGCAGCAGCGTCTCGAAGCGACTCATGTACGGCACCGCAATATCTGGCACGATGTTATAGTTAATCAAACCCAGATTGGAGTAGGGTATGGGTATACCGAGTATGGTGGCGAGCGTGGGTACCAGATCGATCTGCGGAAGGCAAATTAAGATGTTGCAGTTTATACTTAAGCAAAACAAAATTCAGCAAATCTATTTTTATAAAAACTACAATCTATTCTCTATTCATTCATTCGATAATGCGACACGATTTTGAGGCACATTCAGACATTTTGCTCTATTCTGCGCCTCTATTGATCCAGTCATCTACGGTTTCACTGGTTTCTTTAGAAGGGATAAACACATCTACAACTGACGCAATAACGCAGCGTTTATCTTTTTTCACAATTATTACAATCAACAGTCATAATTATGACGTTTCTTAAAGTACCGATTATCTGTAGCACAGCATCGCTTGTCACTGATAAGCAGTTTGACGCATTGCTACGTGCAAATCTCAACTTATCTTATCGCCTTCCTTGGAGCTCACCTGCTGCATTGTTTTGTTATCCGAGCCAAAGTCGCCACTGACAAATTTGTTTCCCTTGGAATAGGCAAACAGCAAAGCGTTTATCTCGTCTTCTGACTCACCCCCGTGGTCGCCGGAAGAGGTCATGCCGTGGTCGCCCATGATAAGAAGCGTTGTCTCCGTGTCCATTTTAGCTACCACAGATCTGAAATAGAAACACGATTTCGATAAATGTTTTCTCCGGTTTTTGCGTAACACTTACTTTATGACGTCATTCATTTCGTTTAGCTTGCGTTCCATCTCATCATGGAGTGGCCCATACTTGTGTCCGCAGTGATCAACGCCCAGAAAGTGTGCTATTAGCACTTGCCAGTCGCCTGCGTTGAGCTCTTCGGGCAAATGCTTTTCTATGTTTCTATCGACCGTGTCCAGATCGAAAATATCAAAACTCGGATAGGCATAGCTGCGCATGAAGCGTCGCGGGTATAGGTCGACCCAGGTGCTGTCGCCCAGCAGCACCACTCCCAGATTGTTTTTCACCATCTGATCGATTATGTTGTCTTCGTTGATTTCTGGCGAGGCGAAATTCGAGCCGATATCAATGAAGGTGGGCAGGCTGCCAGTGGTCAGGCCCTTCAGGCGCTGCAGCGTCGTTGTGGGCGGGTCGGCGGTGAAGCGCATTATACGCGCTTGATCTGGCGTGCTTTGCAGCAGCTCATGCAGCACGGTCAGCTTGTTTTCGAAGGGCAGCGGATCCGTGAGGTTTTCCTTGAAGACACCAAATTCGTATTTGAGCGCGTCTATGACTAGTATGATAACTTTGGATTTTTGCGGAAGACACAAGTTGGCTGTAGCATTTACATCCTTGAATATTTCTTGTACAATCTCCTCGGTGAGAAAGTACTCCTGCAACAGCATTGGATTTATTACTATGCATATTTGTATTCTCCTATTTGTATGAGTAGCTTACATCGTTCGGATTGGTGGACAATCGTCGGCAGCTGCTGACGTCTGTTTTAGAAACGCGCGAGAGCAGGAAACCACGCGAGAAGAGCAGCACACCGGAGCCAATCAGATATGTCAGCCACAGCAGTACGAAAAAGTAGCTCCACGCAAAATGCATGCTGTGCGCCAGTCTATGCCGGATACGGGACAATTAAAGTCGAATTAATACAAGGCGATTCCGTGAAGGCAAAACGCTGCTCGGTACTCTGATCGCAGGACACTTAGGACACTATCAAAATTACACACTACTAACGTTCACTAACTATAAGTAAATGCTTACGCAAACATCTTGAGTTTTTACTAATGAAAATTTTTAATACTTCAATTCAAAAAAAAGGAATCTTCTAAAAAATTGTCCTAAATGCCAGAAAATACTCATCGGTGATGCTGCTTCTTAGTTTCCATGTCATTCACAACCGATTGTGGACGGAGTGGTAATCAGCTGTTCTTGTTTACTTTGAGGCAGTGGATTCTAACGTAATTCGTGCATTTAATACTGATTCTAACGGACGGATTCATGAAAAATTTTAATTTGTTGGTTAAAATTTGTTTGAAAAAATATTAGAACTTAAATTTTTAACCATTTTATGCTTCTGTAGAACAGTTTCACAAACTGGTAGCAATTGTAAACAGTGGTGCTTCTTTTGAAAATGATGTCCAAAATAAGAGTGTTGCCACCTGGTGCTGTATTGATTTATTGTTTACAAGTTTACGATTTACAGTGGCTGCGTTGGCCTCTTCATGTTGTCTGAATGGACGAAAACGCTCCAGCTCGCAAAGTTCTCTATTCGGCAACACCTAGAAGGTGGCGATCTCATCTTAAATGGAAGGACCAAGTAGAGCAGGACAAGTCAGAAACGACTGGTGCAGGTTAATCGACCCGGCCATAACCAACAAACGGTTGTAGCGACAATGTAGTCAGATTAAGCCTAGGCGTATACGGAGACGCAGGCCGCACAAGCAGCACGGCGCAACGCAGTTTAGTTTTCTGTAAATAATGCAGTACCGTATAACGGCGTATACAGCGACATAGCCGCGTGCGGCAGAGAGACGTGCCTGCGCACACCTACGTCGCGTTGTAGTTGAAATACAGTTTCCTACGCGCAGCCGACACGTTAGCTTGCAAAAATTGAAGAACTAATTGAAAAAGTGCGTGAATAGCCGATATTACACCCATATTATATTATATAGGTTCTATTTCAAAGTCTAATTCAGACAAATAACTCGTATTGCTGGGTTTATGAAATGAATACGGAACACGTGTGCTGGTTTTACGAGATTCGTATACGCAGTTCACATATTTTCTGGGTCACACAGTTTCATTTGCGCTGCGCTGCCCTGTGCTGTGTTGCGCGGCCTGGGTCTCCGTATAAGCCTAGGCTAAAAGTTGAATGCGTGCCATGATACAATTGCAACGGCAGAAGTCAATGACGTTATCTTTTGTTCAATTCAACTCTGCTACGGAATAAATTAACTGATTCCACAAGACTACAATAGTGTTTGATTAAAAAAAATTCATCTAAAACCAATTTGTGTTGCTCTCTTGCCAGTAATCTTTTGAATGCTTTTATTTATTTTTAAGCAGCAGAAATGATTTACTGCTAAGCTACTTTTTAATACAAAGAAACCTAATTCCATATAGCTGGCAGCACGATTTGCTTTCGATCTTCCACAATTTGTTGTGCAAAGGGGCAACACTGTTCAGCGGACGCGTCGTTAAAGCGCAAATTTGAAAATTGTACTCAATCCAGAAATAATTCTTCTACGCAGAGGAAAGTTGGAATTTCCCTGTGGTTTTGATTAGTTGTTGTTACAAAATGGAGGGCATGGTGGAAATATTTCAAAAGACGGAAGAATTTAGCCGCAGTTTGCGGCAATTGAGTGAGGTAGTAGTGGGTAAACAAAAAAGTAGTGACGCGTACTAATTTGTTGAAAAATATTAAAAGGAATTTCTGAAGAAAGTGCATGATGACTTGAGAGGCCCTGCGGCGGCAACACAAGCAGCTGCTTGTAATGAGTTGCCTGTGCCCACCCCACAGCAGGCAAAGAAGCGGGTCAAGCGTTTGTCTTCCTTGCGAGAAGGTGAAGGTGAGTGGCATAGAAGTTCGCGAACCCATTAGAGCAGATACAAGTGTTTGTTGTGCGTTTACAGAAGGTTCCATATTCCAAAATGACTCGGCCTCGGTTCGCAAGAGTGCGCGTGCCAGCAATTCACAGCTACTGGCGGCGGCTGCAGCAATTGACGAGCCAGCCCTAGACTCGACTGTGCCAACGCCGGCGCCGCGGGCAGCTGGTAAATCGGCTCAAAAAAGCAACGGAAAATCACAGCCTGTGCCCACCATTTCGGAGGAGGAGCTCATGCCGCCACCATCTCAATCGTTGGCCGTACCTGTAGCATCAGCGGCGTCGGCACCAGCTGCTATTGACAATGGCGAGGTGTCATTTGCGCGCCCGCAGCGTGCAGCCAAGCTGAAATCTGAGAGGAATCTGAAGGAGCCAAAGCTGAATGTAAAATTGCGCCGTCCCAACAATTTGGACAGCACAGCGGTTAAGTTGGAACACGAGCAGCGACCATCGCAGATACACTTAAATGCCACAGCAGTTTCGCGTGATAGCTCGAAATCATCCACTATCAGCGCAAGATCTGAGGACTCGGTGGTAGTGTTGCCGCAAAAGGCACCTTTGGTGGTGGACATTAATTCGGATGAAGAAAGCGGAGAAAAAGAGAAGGACAGATCGCGCAGTAAGTGGCATAAAGTCTTGGAAATTTTTATAGAAACCGTTTCGGTTTATATGAACTCAACCGTTTTAACTTGAATGTGCTTTCTTGCAGAAACTTCTTTGGAAAACGATGGCAAAACCCGTGGTCTATGCATCAAAGTAAAACGAGAGAAATTAAGCGCTGGTAGTGAAGGACAGGCGGCTCGTCGCTCGCAGGAATCCACTGCTGCCGAGCATGAAGTGGCCGCATTGGCGAACCACACTACTACAGTGGAACCCCCTGCCACAGTACAACCAGACGTGCCGCGTCCCAAAGTAAAATAACTTCTCGATTGTAGTATTGTTCCGTAACAATCACTTCTTTAACTCACAGGTGGCAGTTAAAGCAGAACATTCTACCGATGAGTCGACCGTGGCTTCCACCACACTATCTACTACCACTTCGGTGGTGCCAACCACCAAAAAAGGCCGCAAAAAGAAAGATGCTGTGCCTCGGCCCATTAAAGTGGAAAAATTCAGCGACTTGGATGGTGCTGCTGTACCACCGCGTACCCGCAGTAGCGAACGGCCAGTCGAAACACTGCCTATAGCGAGTCGCACGCGCAATCGCAGTCGCAGCCGTGAACCGGCCGGCGCAGAGGCAGCACCGCAAGCACAACAGCAGCAACAGGACGAAATAAAACGAGACCAATCACGACGTTCTGCTGCTTCGGTCTATGAGGATGCCGTCGATCAACCAATCGCTCCACCGGCTCCTGCTACAGCGCCGAATGCAGCTAGTGGCGCTGAGTTGCCAAACGCTACTATGGTAATTGGGTCAGCGCCTAGTGATGCCACATTCTGCGCTAATCCGGCGCAAACCACTTTTGTGGTGGAGAATCAGAATCCAAATGCTACCGTGACGTTGGACCGGAAAGCAGGCGCTGCAGTGGGCGATGCTACATTCAATTTGCCAGCCAGTGGCGGCAAGGACGATGTACAGCACTCGCTTGTCTCATCGCGACAATCCATGCAGACGGCGCGTGAGGATAACGATAGCATAATTACAGAGGATGAGTCGTACGAGCAGCAGGAAGCCAAGTCCAAAGTGCCATTGCCGGAAGTATCCTTAGCCATATTGCCGAAAGCAGGGAAAGCTTTCAAGATGCCAACGCGCACAAACGAACTGTTTAAGTACGTAATTAATTTCACATTTACAATTGATTACTTGTTTCATTCTGTGATAATGTCTTTTATAGCCCCTTGGTGCAAAGCCCCGTTAAAAAGAAGGTGGAAGCCTTTGAAAATGCCGTGGCACAACAAATTCAACTCACAAAATCGGGCCGTCCGAAGCGTACAAAGGAAAACACTGCGCCGGTAAAATGACTAGTTTTGTTTTTATATCAAATACAAGTTTTCAACTTTTGTGCATCCTTTATAGTCGAGCATATTAACACCAACAGTTGGCAAATTGGGCCCTACGTCGTTGGGTCGGTTCCTCACACCCACCCAGTCGAGTAATCTTACACCGAGCGCCTTGGCACAGCCCAAGAAAGGGCCCTGTAGCGCTTCAAAGGCCTTTCCCAAAAGCACCACACTCAAGGCCACTGCATCGGCGTCCAGCAAACCGCTTTCGCGCGAAAACAGCGGTGAGGACTTTCGCAAGGGCTTGCACCAGTTGGCCGAGGAGCGCAAAAAGCAGCGCGAGCAAAAGCATCAGTTGGCCGCACAGCAGCGTGAGGCCAAGGAGCGTGAACGTGCCGAACGCATGGCCAAGTTGGCTAAGGAGCGCGAGGAGAAACGCCTGAAAAAGAAGCAAGAGGCGGAGCAGAAGAAGCGTGAACTGGAAGAGATACAACGCAAATTGCGGCAACAGGAAGAAGCGGCAAGCGAATGCAGCAGCGCCAAAGCAAAGGTGCCCAAAATGAAAACCATTGCCGAACAAGAGCGACTGCTGTTGGCGCAGATGAAGCCGAGTGGCAAAATGCAGCCGCCACCACCTAAACTGCAATCGAAGTACACTTTCGAGATGTTGCACGAGGACGACTCAACCGACGAGGAGACTAAGACCACGTACAAGCGGCCGCCGCCGCCGAACTGGAGCCGAAGTAAGTGAAGCGGTGAAAAGTGCATTTAGTGCATTGTAGTCATTATGCAATTTTGTGTGTGCTTACGTTGCAGGCCATGTGCGCGGCGCCGACATATTGATGCAGCAGAGTTTTCCCACGCCCATCATTGACAGTTTCTTCTCCGTGGAGCCAATGTCGCCGGACTTGCGCGTGATTTTCCCCGAAATCGATCCGCGTCTCTTGAAACGCAATTCCAGCGTGCTGTGGTCGACGCCGCCACGCTATTCCGAATTGCCAAAATATTAGTGCATACATTTGTTTGAATGTTTTAGCTACTTTTCTCATTATTTTTATTGATCATTTATTCTGTATTTGCATTGTATTCAGTTGCTTCTTCTAAAAAAAAACACCAATAAAAGCACAAGTAAGTCTTGGCACAAGTAAGTCTTCTATTCCATTTTGTTGAAATCTTATAATAATGAAAATATTAATAGTGCATTTTTAATATTGCAGCTAATAGTGAAATAAATGATTTGGGTTACATGTTCTATAGCCAACGCTACTTGACACCAATGCCGACTATTGTTTGAACAGTTGGAAAGCGTCAACAATTGCCACAAACACAATAACACAGCGACAAGTGTCTAATGGTAGCAGCGGCTGTACTTGTACGCCCTCCAGTTAATAATCTTGCTGCTGCTTCTCCGCACGACGAAAAAGGCCTGTGCTCATGTATGTATGTATGTGTGTATGGATTTGTTGGCTTCAATTAAAATTGAGTGCAGCGGCGAGAAAAAGAAATGAAATTGATACGCGCGCATACGCAGCAATTTCGCTGGTCATGGTATGATTTCGAAGTATGCTGTCAATTCAGCATTACATTTGGTTTCTTTTTTTGCTTTGGCACTTTTCGAAATCGTATTTGCCTCTTCATGTACAAAGAAATTGAAGAAATGTGACAGAAATGTACGTCAATTGCAGCAGCAAATAGGATGATGTACGAGTACAGTAGGCGGAACATAAAGAACGAACACATAATTGAACAGAAACTGAAAACTATTGAAAGGTATTTGATACACTTTGCCAGTTGGAAGCGGTGCCAACGTCGAAATGCAATATGCGTGGTAAACCGCAAGTTATTTGCTGTCGAGCACCTCGAAGGCTGTCGCCGCTAAACTGCACTGCAGACTGAAAAGCATCGAAAGCGAAATATTAAAAAAAAAAATGATGAAAAAGCTAAAACAAAATTGCCGCCATGCACTGTCGATGCTTTCTCGCTCTGCATGATTTTCGCGTTTAGAGTTTTTTTTTTAAATATTTGTTGTGCCTTCACGCACAGCTTCATTTGCGTTGGAATGTCGTGGATTGTTTGTCGACAGCAACGAGCTTGTACGAGCTGTTTGCCTTGTTGCTGTTGCTGAACAATGTCCTATTCTTGGTGTACTTAGTTGTTGTTCATGTGTTCAAGTGCTAGCAAAAATTTGCATGGCAAAGTGTTATTGACGCTGAGGCAATTGCATTCGAGTTTAACGTACACATTTGTATGCTGCATTGCAGAAGGGAATGTGCACGTTTGTTGTTTCAGTCTTTAGTATTTGGCGCATTGATTTCTTGATTGGCCTTTTGTGAGTTGTAGTAATTTTTCTAGATTTTCTGTTCTCAAAGTTTTCTTTTAAAATTGAGCTGAGTGGAGTGTAAATTATTATTATTCCTTTCACATTCAGTTTCGTCGCCTTTATCGTGTTTAATAGCTTTTAATAATAGAATGCCCAAGGGAGTCAAAAATTCTAAGTTTAATTTTTTGCTATTTTACTACATCGCATTTTTATGCAAAATTAAATAATAAAATTCAAAATATTGTTTAAAAAATTGGACTTATTTTGAAATACGATTTCATATGGAAATTTAAGAAAGTTTGGATTGGCCGGTCATTCTAGTGTTAAAGCGTTGCCCAGTGCGTCATCTATATACATACATATATGTAATTGTCTGTCCTGACTGACTGACTAATTCATCATGGCCCGCCCCAAACCGCTACAGCTACAAACATGAAATTAGAACTGTAGACACCTTTTTGAAAATGAACCTCCGCTAAGACGGTTTTTGTTTTTTTTTACATTTGGGGTCCAAAGAGGCTAAATATAGGTTTAGGTGTTGTATGAAGAAACATTATTTATAGGGCCCATTGACTTCAAAATTGGTTAAAACACTTGAAATAAACAATTATTTTCCTTTTTTTTTTTGAATCACATTCTGACTGGTCAGCGATGGATTAAAAGTTTGAATGGAGAAACTTGATTTAATGGGGTTTTTTAACTTCAAATATGGTGAACGCATTTCAAATAAGAAATAACTCGACACATGTTTTTAATTTTTTCGAAAATCCAAATCTGACGGGGTCAACGATGGGTTACAAGTTTTTTTAGAGAAACTGTGAAAGCACTTGAATTAATGGGCCTATTGGCTTCAAACTTGGTGAAAACACTTGCAATCAAAAATAATTAGATACGCGTTTTTTCTTTTTTTAAATCAAAGTCTGACGGGTCAACGGGTGCTTAAATGTTTGAATGGAGAAACTTGATTTAATTTAAGTAAATATTTGGACATAAAAATCTGACAGGGTCAACAAAGAGTTAAGAAACACTTGATTTTTTGGGACCATTGACTTCAAACTTGTTCGTAAAGCGGTCGAGCGCTGCTAGTATAGAATAGGAGGAAGATCTGGATGGTCTAAAAGCGTGCGATATGCAAACCCGCCGACTTATCCTCATAGAATCATCACTCAATACTATGAAAAGAGAGTTCTACTGCCTGCAATTGTTTTAGTTTTTGTTACGTTAAAACTTTCAAACTTACGTCAAGTTACTAACATTTTCAAATTCTGTTTGTATGCATTGCTGATCATTTTCACAGGATTTGTTTTGCGTTCGGTCGGCTTTTTTCTTTTAAAAATTAAAATTTCAATAATCAATCAAGAGAAATTGCCATGCAGAAAAGTATACTTGCGGTAAAGAGGCAATCGCGCATCGAAGACTTTTTCACTGTATATTTTCATTTTTGAAAATGCTGGAATAAAACAAGATATTTGTTTAACCTTCTGTCTGTCCTTTGCTCAAAATTGCGTTCGCTGTCCTTTGGGGTCAGGATGACCCCAATCAAAGGGTTATATAATTTACTGACAACACATGAAGAAATGTTACACATAAATCACGAAAGAAAAGGGGAAAGCCCCGAAAAGTGTTTTTCTCGATTTATTATTGGGTTATAAGCGCGATTAACACTAAATAACACAAGTAGACGAGTGCACAAAACCGCTCAACCGTTTTTTTTACTCCGTCTGGGGTCAAATAGACCCCAAAGGACAGGCAGAAGGTTAAAAACTGAATATGTGAGACTTATTTCTTTAAGAAGGATGGTTTAAAACAAAAAAATTCGATCGATTTAACGAATTTTTCGATTTAACAAATTGGGGGAACAACATAAGATTCGTTATATTGGACGTCCACTATAATACACGGTGGACGGAAAGTTTCTGCATACAAAATAAACACCGTTAAGGATCATTTGTATTGCTTTTAAAAAGTTTTTTTATTTAAACCACTAAATCATATCCAAGCAAAATTCAATTGATCATTAATATTGTGTATGTGTGCCATTTTTTTCGTAGCACTCTAGGACTCGCTTTCGAAAACTTTCGCACAAGACCGACGTTTCGGCCAATGATATGGCATCCCACTCTTGTTTTACTCTCTCAATGAGTTGAAGTCTATTGGCAGGTTTTGGACTCCGAAATACTGAATCTTGAATCCTGGACCAGATATGTTCAATAGGATTAAGATCTGGCGAATTTCCCGGCCAGTCTTCCCATACTAGCTTAAATAGACTTTTAGTAACACTTATTGACTGTTTCGCCATATGACATCGCGCACCGTCCTGCATTAAAATCGCTGTAGATCTATGAGGGAACTGCTTAGGATTTTCAAACCATCACATTATTGGGGATTTCCCCATTTCGTTTTCAAATAAAACAAGCAATCAGAATTTTAAGTATATTACAATTTAAACGATGTATGCAGAAACTTTCCATCCACCCTGTATAATAATGTTGTAACAAAAATAAGAAGCGGTAAAGTGGTAAACATAAATGATGAAATTAAAAGTGAGAAGAAAATAGAGAAGAAAGAAATTTCCATTAATTAATAGCAAATTGAAAAAGTTTCTTTTTGTAAGTAAATTTGCGTGGCCGCCAAGGCGCAGGGTCTCAGCAAGTCTGAAGTATCGTACTCGCGCTCTACCTTAGCCAACCTTTTGTTTTCGAATTAAAAAAAATATGCAAATTGAAAACACAACTTAACACATCAACGTTTTAATGCGCCACAAGAAAGCTCCGCTAGTTAGTTATTTCAAACAGCCAAGCTTTCCAGCTCCTCGTACGTTCACCAGCAGTTATGTAGCAACAATCATGTTCTCCGCTCTTCTCTGTCTTTTTCTTTTCGTTTCACGCCAAGACGTGTCTTCATGTCGCGCAAGAAACTCACCACACTTTCTTGCCAGAGTCACAACTTGGCGCTGACTGCCAGCAATGTTGGCTCAGACGATTTTGGCCACGATCAGTTTACGACGCAGCGTGTTAGTGTGAACAACGAACGCGGAGTGGTAAGTGTGCGCCGCGCCAAGTGTTTGCTTAGACAATTTCAAGAGCCAAAACCAATAAAACAACAGCAACGGCATCATCAACGCCATCATTAGAGCATCATTATCGATAGCGACGTATTTGGCAACATAGCCAAGGCACGCACACACGCATAGGCAGACAGACATAAATCGATTGAATGCGGCAAAATGCAAAATGTGTGTGTGTGTGCGCGTGCGTGTATTCCTGTACGCGCTACCACATTGTATATGAATTTTTATAAATGTGTGTGTGTGTTTGTGTACTCTATGAAAAGTGAATAATCAGCAGTTCCGCTCCAGGTGGATAACGCAAACAGCAAACGCGAAACACACAAAAGTTATGGCAGACCCCATAAAAAACTTTCTTTTTTCTCCCCTGTGCAAATAAAATACGATCTCAACTGAGCCGTCAGTGCTTGTGCAGTTAATGAAAAAATGGCAAAGAAAAAAAACGAGTCAAAAAAATGTGTGAGAAGTGGAAAAAATGAAAATGCAGAAAATAGCAAACAAGTAACGGAGACAAGAGAATTAACGTGGAAAATGAAAATGTGCAACATTTTTGCTTAATTAAATTAAGGTTCTGTGCTGGTGCGACGACCCACTGAGTGAACGTTGCGTGTGCATGCTGGCCAAGTTGTGTGCTGAATGAGGTTGTGCAGCGTGTAATGCGAGCACTTTTGCGCCAAGTGCCCAATTTTGTTTTTGTTTTGTATTTCGATTGTGCGTGGTTGACTTGCGAAATACGCGCAAGCAAGTGACACTATTAATTGACTAATCAGCCTGTTGACTGTTTTGCGCTGTTGGGTGTTTTTGATATAAATTTTTGTGTGTTTTTATGAGCAAAATAAGTGTCTGATTGAACTGAAATATCATTCAAAAGTGAGATAAGCCCATAGTTAATGGGTGACTAAACAAATTCAATGATCAGTTTGGCTTTTTATTAAAGAAAAAAATTTACGGCATAAATTCAGCATTGCAAGGGCTCATAGGTTACTCAACTATTACCTTCAATAGATAAGGAGGCCCTTGCAAGCAAACTTAGTTAAATTTATTAATTATTATTAAAAATTTATTATTTTAATATAAAATTCTATATGTACCACGAATTTATATTCTTTTAGTATGTACCTACATATATCGAAATTAGAATGAAAATTTTTTTTTATATCAGGCAATTTTTTCAAAAAACCCAAAGGCAGATGAATACATAGATGCGACAGCTGCTTTCGCAGTTTGTCTTGTAGTTGGTTGGACTGGGTACTAGTTTAAGTTGGTGGGTTGGTTAGTGGGTTGGTTGACTGACTGCATTCTCCTTCTTTTGTTTTTTATGACGGTCAATAATTTTCTCCTTCCCCAGTCTCATAGTAGTCTTCTTCTTCCCCAGTCTTTTCATAATAATAAGTAGTTCGTCTTCTCAAAATCCTCTTTCGCCCAGCCACATCGTAATATGCAATAACTCAACACATCCTCTCACAAATGCTGTCAAGGCACGTCTTTTAATTTGCTGGATATCCGTCACACTTGCAGCTGTTAATTGCACAGCGACACGATCGCTTCGACCTGTTGCCGGATGTGTGATTTATATATGTCACAATTCTCTCGAATTCTTCTACTTTTATGCAATTGCTGACACATGACAATGCTGCACGCAGCAGCAACAACACACATCAATAAATAATCGCTGCTGAACGGGCGTAGTGCAACGCTGTGGCCAATGCCATTGATGAAAGCTTTGCAAATTTTGCTGTTGCCGTTTGGCTGCAATCTCAGTCATTGCCATGCTGCACATTTGGCCGTGTTCACGGACAACTTGCCGCATAGCTTGGCGCGAATCGTGGCTGGCGATTTTTGCCGATAGCTGAAACTTGTTTGTTGTGCTGCAGTAATTGCGACTGCAATTGGAACTCGTAATTTGGATGTCAGTGCTTGGTGATGGATAGATGGATGCAACGGCTACTACGGCGCTTCGTCGTGTAGTTGGTTGGACTGGGGACTGGTTTAAGTTGGTGGGTTGGTTAGTGGGTTGGTTGACTGATTGACTGTGTTGTTGCAACTGTTTTCAATGTGTTGTTTTGTTGCGTTTGTTGGCTAACTGCTGGCAGCTCTACATGCGTTTTTACTTGAAAGACTGAAATTAATCAATAATACATCTTGTAGATGGCAAGTATGCAGTTAAAGGTGTTTGAACTTAAAACTAAATGCTAATTGAATGATTGTGAAAGTGAAAACCATGTTTGCTATAAAACAGCAAAAGGCACAAAATAACTTTTTATACAATTTGTTTTCATCCAAAGGCAGACAGTTATATTTTAATACTATTGGCTGTTTTAAGTATGTAAAAAATAAAAAAAAGTTTGTGTTAAAAGGTACTGAAACTGTAAAGAAGACAATTTGGTTAGTGTTTTGATAATTACAGACAAACCTTAATTTGGTATCGGCGCTGAACGACGCTTTTTAAAGAGTTTTCTTTAAAGTGACCATGAAAATGATGTCTAATAGGTGTTAAAAAGTAGCAATTATATTATAAAGTAGCAATATATCTAAAATATACTTTTTATTTTTGTATTATTTATGGTTGCGTTCAGCTAATTCAATTATTCCAATACCTCAAATGTTGAACAATGGACTATGACACTTGATGTAAAAAATTCCACTTCGAAAAGTATTTTTTTCTTTATTTATTTTCCACAAGAAAGTAGATTGAATTGTTGTAATAAGAAGTGTTAGTATAATTTTTGAAGAAAACCTCTAAAACCAAAATGTAGTCTTCCTTCCTTTCTACCTTCTTTTTTATATCATGTTTTCAATTTAATTAGAGAGCTTTTTTTTAAATATTTCGATATTGATGACATATTGCTTCATTTATCGATAGTTATCGATGAATAATTTTCACCACAGTCGCCAGTCGCGTCGATTCATTATCATTATGGCAATTGAATGAAGTAAAAAATACAACAACAACAACACCAACCAGTTCATCAACTTTTTTCGCCAATGTGCGCGCAACTGCAGCAACAGTGGCAGAAATTCCAACCGGACGCACATGTGAAATTGGTCAAACAAACGAAGTAGCCGAACGGCCAGTCGACTGACTGACTAACTGACTGACCGGCTGGCTAGCTGACTGACTGCCTGTGCTAGACGACGGCAAACCACTGCGACAACAAGAACAACAGCAACGGTAAACATTTCAGTTGCTGCTGCCGTGCCACAAAGTTGCATTTACTGCATTTGAAACTGTTACTTGTGCCATTTTCGTGTGCAGTACGAAGGAAATTTGTGCCATTTCTGGCAGCCGGTGTGTGTGTGCGCGCGCTTTCGTAAATTCGGCCAAAGTCACCACATGCTCTCCACCCCACTGCTGCCTGCTGCTGTTTGCTTGAATTTGAAAATGTTTGTTGCAAATTGCTGTGTGGCATTGCAATCGTCTTTTATTACTGTTGCTGTTGTTTTTGGCATTATCGCTGTTCGCCGCCGTAATCATCAATGTGGGCAATCAGCGAAAAGCGAAGCAGTTGCAGCGTTAATCAACATTCTAGCGCATGAAAACGCCTTTTATTAGTTTGCATTTGCATTTGTGTTGTTGTTGTTGCCATCAGCAAGTGCAGCATAAAATGTAGGAAAACTCCTGAAGTGCATTTGCTGCACAATTTAAATGAGAAACAATTTTTTGTGTCATTTTTTTTATCTGTTTTATTGGTCTTCAGTGACGCAGCGAATTCATCTTTGAACGGCAGCAAAGTGATTTGAAATTGTGATTTTTAAGACGAATTTGCATTTGAATTCGAAGTTTTCCTATTTGCATGAAAAGTGAAAAATTAGAAACTGCCGTCTTTGTGAAGCGCGTCAATCAGACTTTAAGCTCGGATTTAAGGCGACGCGCTGCATTTTAAGTGCGACCGCGTGCTGAGCGCTGGATCCTCTGTTGCTGATGCTGCATGCGGATCATGACTGACTTTGCGGCATTGCTGTGAGTGAAGTGAAGGTGAGTCTTAATGTTGACTTTTTTCTATTTCTGACAGCTACGAGAAAGTGATTTACTTGTTAGTTAAATGTTTGTTGCTGAAACTGCTTGAAAAGAGTACTATTTAAGTTGTGTTTAGAGAATGTCTTTACTTGGTTTCTGTGACCTGTATTTAACCCTCAAATGTATGAATTGTTTTTCTGTTTTTTAGCATATTTTTTGTATTTTCAAATCAAGTTACTATCCGAACAAATTTTGAAGAATATTTGATAGAAATTTGTATTAAATACTAACCAAAATACTTTTTGGATTTTTCAAGATTTAATTTAAAAAAATGCATATATCTCCAATATCTTAGAGGGGACCTATAGCATTTGAGGCATTCGAAAAATCGAAAAATTATTTTGTATGCCTTATAGGCTTTCATGTGTGTGTGTGCCTTAACACTAAAAAGACCATTGCGGTTATTTTGACGGTTTTTCATTTTGAAATATCTGTATTTTCTTTCGTAATTCTATCAACTTTTGCTTTGGTGACTTTTATTTTTTCTTGTGAAAAATTTTGTATTTAACAAACAAATTTTTTTTTTTAATTAGCCAAATCCGATTTGAACTTTTCGAGATATCAGCGAATATGATTGTAGTCTCTGAGGGTATGGAAAACTTGCGGTCTTTTTAAACAATAACTTTTTACTTTCAAAAAAATTTGATTCTTGAGTCGTTTGTTCGATTTAAACAAAAATGTTTTCTTCAGCTCTCATAATTTATCAAACCTTTAGTTCAGAACGCTTAGTTAAATTTCTTAAAGAAAAATATTCCAAAAGTATGTGCCTTGAGTCTTTTGTTTTAACAGATTTAACACTTTACACGGTACAGTTGCATATCTGCAACCAACCGTAAAATTGTCCGTAATTTCGGAAGTAACTATCAAAACGACTATTTTCTGCTATTTTACAACTATGCAACGTTCCTTTTTTGAAATACTGGCATAAATAGTGGGAAAAAGTTTTTGCGAAAAGTTGCACGCATTTATTTTAGTGAAAGAAAAGTGATTAAAACTTATTAATAAAAAACACACAAACACTTTGCGAAAAATGCGGAGTAGGACTATGCTACAACAAACGCATTAATTGCTTTAAAAATTTTAATTTAAAATTAAACATATTAAAATAAAAAAACAAGTTTTATTGCTTTGTTGCATATGTGGAACCAAATGTTTTTTACAAAAAAACCTTACAAAATTAAAGTATTAAAAAAATACGTGTTTTTTTTAATTTAGGTTTACATCTAAAAAACAACATTTGATGCAAAAATTCACTGTTGCCGTGTAAAGGGTTAATGTTCAAACTAATTTAAGATTATTATTGATTTGCTTCACATTACATAATTAATGCTAGAATGCTAAAGAAAGTTTGTTTGCAAGTTTGTTTCCTGAGTCTTTTGTCTCAGCATTTAAAGGAATTTTTAGTCTCGCTTCGGCAGTTTTTTCTGCATTACCAAATGTTGGGCCTACTGAGTCTTGACTGCAATGTCTTCTTAACTATTTTTTTTACATTATATTAAAGTAACAAACTGCAAAAAAATGCAAATTTGTTTGCTCAGTTTTGTGTTTCAAAGTCGAATATACTTGACGTAATTTTCAAAGTTGTAAAGCAAAACCTTTATGAACCAAAAACCAAGATTTGATCTGTCAATAAACAAAAAAAGCTTTGATATTATTTACAAGAAAAATTATTTTGACTTTGACTTTAACTGGCATTGCATTGTTTCTAAATACCTCATGCGGCACTTCGTACTTGCAATAAGTCTATGAAAGGCATCTATTTTTTTTTACTTAAAAGAGAAAAAATTACACTCCCATTATTTTATACGTACTTACCTATTTTATAGTGGCGCACATAGGATTTCATTTTGGGGGCGACTCCACTCCCAACTTATGAGCTCAATACCATTTGAAACCACATTTGTCGCTCCTAATTCCCAAAAAGTCCACTGTTACTTTGTGCATCATATACCTACATATTTTCTCATAAAAATCGGTGACCTTGATGACTTAAGTGTTAAGAAGAAGTTTAAAAAATGTTTGATTCATTTGAAAGTTGCTCTCAAAAATTATAAAATGATTTAATAAAGTGTATTTGCTTTTTACTTCCTCTTAACGCTTTACTCTAAAATCTAGTTTTTAATTTCATTTTTAACTGAAATTTACGCACTAAGTAAAAGTGAATTGAAGTGAAGCAAAAAGTAAGTTCAGGCAAGTAAGGTCAATTGTGAAATTTACTGTCTAATACCAAACAGCTTAACGTCAACAATTGTGGCAGAGACCCAAATGAGGCTAAAAATACACTCATCAATGCCTTTACTTAAAAATGGCTTCGAATTGCTGTTCATTGCGATTGCATAACCACAAAAATAACAGTAAGCAATAAGCGGTAAGCCGAAAATGTTTACCTGCATCTACTTAGAGCTGCATACAACGCATTACGCATTTCGTTGAGCCCAACATCCGCCATGAAACCAACCGACTGACGCTGCCTGTCAGCAAGGCTGTTCGTCAGTGAGTCATTTCTGAGCAACGCAATCGCTATGATTTCTTTTAACCACAAAATATAGTACAACAAATGCGGCAATTTTCGTTGTGCACCCTTTACAGCAACAACAACGACCACAATCAGCATAAACTGGTTTCTGCGTGCAGCTTTTTCATATATTTTTTTGCTTTTATGTGTTTGTGTGTGTTTATATGAGTTGGGTAAAACCTAAATTAAGGTAAAAATTAAAGTCGAAAATAACTAAAACTGTTGGCGGGGGAAAATCTAAAAGAAATTATCAGCAAATTGTTGTCATGATTGCTGTTGGCTTAACTAAGCAGAATAACGAAGCAACCAAATTGCCTGCTGTCTACAACTTAAAATGCACCCAAATAAATTACAATTTGCTGTCAGTGTGCGGGTGCGTAGAGGCAATGTGTGCGTTCGGGTGGGAGTATTTAAGTGCCCAATGGAACTGAGCTCTGTAGTGTTTTTGGCTGGTTTTCGTTGACAAAATTCATTAGCCGAGCACAACGCACGACAAGAGTGAAGTGTGTGACACAAATAGAAATTAAAAGTGTTTGCATGCAAAAACCAGAAACTTTCTATTTCACTTGGCCGCTGTTTTGGCTGTTGTGAACTTTTAGTTTTACTTCAATGTTTGCGTAGAAATTTGGTTATTCTCAAAATTCAGTTTGTTTTTGTAGACACGTGAAGATGTTAATTGCACAAAAGCCAACAAGTAGAAAGATAGAAATACAATTAATTAAAAGTTGAAGACAACACAAAATAAAAACAACTCTTACCATGTGCGAGTGTGCGTAGCTAACTGAAAGAATATCAGCCCTCGTATGTACATAATTGCCGGCTGTGACATTCATTATGAAAAGGTTTTGTGTTTTTCTTGCACGCCATGTTTCGTTTCATTCATTCACATCGTCGCTGAGCCCGAATTTCGGCAGCACGAGAAACAAGTCGAGACCAAATCTCGAAAAAAGCAATAAAAGCAACTGAAGCAGCAGGGAAGTGGAGTTGAATAAAACGCGCTGCTCGTAACCTTTCTCAATGCTTTCACTTTCAGCTAAGCTCGCAATTGCTTTTCGATTTTCTGCGTTCGCGCGGTTCATGTCTTTTACAATTTTCTTTTCTCGCCTTGTCTTGGTTTCGCTTTATTCTCTGTATTCGTCTGGTCAAGCAGTCGCGGCTGCTGCATTTTCTGTTACGATTATTCAAATTCGTGTGGAGCATTTGAAGGGCATTTGGAGCAGCTGTGCGCCCGCTTGGATTTTGTCGCAATTATTCGGTAATTGGACTTTGGTTTGCTCGACTTGGCTGCATGTTGTAATGCCAACACAAATAAGAGAGAATAAACTCAGGACACGGTAGTGTCGGTTGGCGTCCAATCCGAATGGACGACGATAAGCCAAAGTTGCGCCTGGTGGGTTGAACATTTTTTTGTGGCAACACAAATTGTGAAACAAAGCGCAAGAAGCTAATGAACTTTCAGCACGACTTTGTTGAGTGTCATTTGTTGTTGTTGTTGTTTGTTGGCATTTGTTTGGTGCTTTGTGAGTTTTCTTTTGTTGCACTTTTTAGTTAGCGAATAGTTTAGAGCTGTTGATAGCTGGTTGGTTTTTTCCAAGGTGGTAAATAGAGTAGCTGTAATATTTTTTTACACTGCCAGTTGTATGTAAAAGTAGAAGATTGTGTAATTTCTAAAAAGAATTTTTGCTTTGCTGAACAGTTGAATTAGGAAGTAAACATTCTATTCTAACGTTGATGTTGAAACGTGAGAGTGTTATTTATGTTGGAGTTTCATCTCTTGTGAGAGCAAAACAATGCTTTTTATGTATAGTGATATCTCTAGAATTTGTCAACTTATGATTATTGGATTTAATTCGGACCAATACTTATAATACTTATGTACATATAAGATAAACTCACGTATCAAAATCAATTGTGCTCGAAAATAAATCACACTAAATTTCTTCAACGCAACTCTACAACAGTAGTCACTTTATTTACAACTTCACACTTGTTACTTATTGGACTACACCGTGTTGCACCTTTCCCTGCTAAAACCAAACTCTTCCCGGCTGCCTTTTATACTTGTTTGCTTGTCGCGCAGATCGTTCTTGCACATTTTAATTGGACTCAAAATTTCAAGTATCATTGCGAGTGCATCTTTGCAAATGTTCTAGTGAAATTATCATGCCCCTAAAAGTATGCCTTGCGACAGTATGCCAGTGACAGCGAGCAGTATCCTTTATACGAGTACCTTTAAAATTTGACCAGTGCACAGTGATTCGACTCCTTACAACCGCGGGACAAAATTAGAAGGAGTGGTCCGTTCTTCATAAAATTTGGTATACTAGTTAATCATGGTCTGTTGAATTGAAATCTCCAGTTTGTTTTTCTTAAATTTTTGTAGTTTGGCAATGTCTGAGACTTAAATTTGCAATTTTGGTCATTTTTGGTGAGCTATAGCAACAAGTGTGTTTGGTAGATTTTTCAGATTTTACATTTAATCGGTGCCGTCAACATTGATAATTGCAAAGAGTAACAGCAATTGTCTTAGAACCTTTAGTTTTGCAATAAAAACGATAATAATAGACGTATGTTTTGTTTTTTTTGCAGTTTTCTTAATTTTTCATGCTGATTGCATACTTTTAGGGATAAAAAAAAATTAATTTTCTCGAAAAATAGGTGTTTAGACCACTTTTCAAATTGGATTATTTTCTGAGATCGGAAGATATCGGAGGATGTAATTACATTATCCGACAAAAAAAATGCTTCTTAACCCATTTTCGGCCGCTGGTCGATTTTTCGACCAGCCACTTTGAAGGAGAGTAGCTCTGCACTTAGACATTATATCTGTAAACTTTTGATGCATAAAATAGCTTTGGTCTTTTGGTAACCCCTCGAAATAATATTTTTTTTTAAAAAAGATAAATTTAGAGATGTTGGCGAAGGCACGAAAAAAAGCATTTTTTTAGTCATATTTTGAATATTCTGAAAAATGTATAACCTTTTGAAATTATTGATTTATTATTGATTATTTACGAAGCCTAAAGACCAAATTACCGCAATCAATTGATATCCATAAAATTATGAAAATATTTTTACCTCTCAGCACCGCGTACTTTTCAGTGGTCGAAAAATCGAAAATTGGCCAGAAGTCGTCATGTATGTACATATGTAAGCCAACAATTGTTTGTTTTCATGCTTGATTATTATTTGACCAAAATTATATACATATATATTTGTTTTTATTTGAAATGAAATTTTTATTAATTTATAAAAAAAATAATAAAAAAAAAAAACACAAAAAAAAATCCAAAAATATTCTTGATTAAGGTCCTAAATGTAAGTCCTTAAAAGGAATTAAAAAAATATTGGCTATTTCTGGTAGCGGCCGAAAATGGGTTAAAATAAAAAAAAATCCAGGAACATACTTTCACATACTTTTTAGATATTTTCCTCTAAGTTTTGCCAATTTTCAGATTTTTAATTTAGAAAAATATTTTGAATTAAAAGTGTTGTAAAAGCCTCAGCTTTGCAAATTTTGAGAAAACATTAAAAACGAAAATGGCCACATCAGTTTTTAATCTATATTGAAAGTTTTAGTAACTTCTTGGCAACCATGTATTTTTACAATTTTTTTTACTCAATAGACTAAAAAACAGAAAATTTGTGTTTACATTTTTTTGTGAAAAAAGTTTCAACTTTGAGCCGCTTTTGCACACACACTAATTAATTTTTTGCACAGATCTTTCGGGGTCTTTCGGGGAATTATTAAATTCTGAGAGGATAAATTTTTTGAATTTTGTCTATGGAACGAATCACTGTGCAGTGGAGCAATACGGCCCGGGTCCAATATCTGTTTGGTTCTTCGTGTCGAAAGACACAGCTAAATAATTAGTAACTTTAATCATTGATGTGCGACCTAATTGTTGTTGTTGTAATTGCTTCAATTTGTGCAGACAATTTTTGGGTCACGCCCCTTGACCAAACCCCATGAAATGTCATGAGTGCATCGACAAATCTAAATGACGATGCTATACAAAATTCTAATGTATGTAAAAGTAATGCATATAATTTCGAAGCTATTATGGAAAGCGCCATGTTTACTCGTAAAAAAAAAATTAAATAAACAAACAAGTCTTTTGCTGAATGAGCCACCCGTTGCGTCAAAAATTCAGATCAATTGGTTAACTGTCCGACTCTGTGAAGGAAAACATATATTACAAACCGATAAACATTAATTTTCAAAGATGGAGATTGCATTCTATAAGCCTTTTCTGAGTTGGTTCTTATCAATTATACTAAAATTTTTATTTTATTTAATATGTTAAATAAGAAAACTTTTCTTCAATCTTTCATCTTCAATTAGTATTTATTTTTTTTTTCTGTTTTTACCATTAAATGTCACCAATATTTACACCCCAACATTTTGTCTTAAAAAAAAAAAAAAATTATATAAATTCTCAATTTTTCGAATGATTGTAAATTATAAAATCAGCTACTTTTCGGCGCACAACCTTTCACATACGAATGCGCTCAAACGGCAGCCGATTTCGTGGCGCATTCAACTCTAGAAAGCAAACGAAATAAACAAAGAGAAGAAAAATTTAACCGAAAAAGCTTAACATTATAGCATCGCACAACAATATGCAGTGCCAATAAAGTGTTTTTGGATATTTCTTCCATAGTTTCTTTTACGATTTCCATCATCTCTCGTTCTTTGCCCACGAATTTCACTTTTGAATTTGTAATTTCAAATCCGCAGTAGACAATTTCGAACATCAACAGTTATGAATAAAATCGATTTGTGGCACACACAGGCCGACAATCGGTCACAACGACGCTGCGCCGTGGCCCACAGACGCAGTGCAGCGCAGCGTCTCAGTTACTTTCGCTCAGGCCAATCAATTTTTGGGCATTTTATAGCCACACAATGCCAGTGGCCAAATCGGTGGCTGAACTGTGAGTTGTTGAGTGATGGCTTGCAAACGATCAAATTTGCATTTTAGCATTCAGAAAAAAAGAGGCATTTGTCTCTCTTTCGCCTTTTACACTCCTTTTGACTGGCGTTTGCGTCGGTTTGTGCGCCGACACATATGGCAAACTGATGCGACTTTACGTAAGCACTGTGGCGTTGTTGTTGCGCACAGTCAATATTTTTAAAGTTTTTTTTTCATTATCAGCGACTTTCGATAACTTCGAGCCGAGGTTGTTGCACTTTCATTGTGCAGAGTTTGTGGTGTTTTTTCAGCGAGTCATCTAACTTGCTTTGACTATTTGCACGCGGTGTGGTAATTAATCAGTGGTTTTGCTGGCTGAACGCTGCTCACGTTTTTATTGTAGACAATTTTTTTATTAGTAGCGGGTAATGCTTTGACTTTGCGCATACAAAAAAAGATTCTTTTAAAGACGTTTGTCGCTTTTGAGGCATTTCTATGCTTCTTCTGTTGTCGTTGTTTGCCTATTAGAAGCTTTTCACCGACCGGCTCCTTTGTTATGCAACACGCCATTTGTTGTCTTTGGCAGCGGTTGGCGCTGGTTTTAATGACACTTGTTTATGTCGCGGCCATTAGCGATTTTTCCGCTTCTAATTGTTTTCGCTGCAAAAGAACGGAGTAAAGTTGAGTGAAGTTGGCCGAGAACGGATTTTCCCATCACTCACATACACACACATACTCAAATTGCAAAGAACTGAAAAATTCTATTACACAGTGTTGGTGGGTAGAATAGTGAATATGGAACTGGTAATAAAATCTTTATGAATAATATTGTAGTTTTAGTTTGAGCGGCTTGCTTTGAATTGGGGAAATTGTCTGACAAAAAAATAAAAAATTCACGCTTTGCAGAGTACAAATTTCGGAGGTTTATGCAGTTTTTCAAGAATGGGTAAAAAAAATCAGAGTCTTTGAAGATTTCAAGTCTAATTAGTCTTACAAAACATGGCCGAAACTAATTAGAATAATTGGTTTGGTAAACAGCGAAGCAGAGAAAAACTGAAGCACTGGAACTGAGAAGGTTTTAAGACTTTTGACAAAATTAAGGTTCTACAATAATTTCTAGTCTTAAAAAGCATATTTCGTCTTTAATTTAAGTTAAACTTTGCAACCCTGTCCTTTTCCATTTACTCATTTTTTTTAATTTCTATGCATTGTGTGCTCAGCTTAATACTGAATTGTTATGCAAAAGCGACCTCGGGCTTAACTTAAGAGGTAACACCACCCTAGCGGCTAAAAAAAGCCTTTGTTTGTTTTTTGGAAAAGGAAACATATTTTGCGCTCAGAGAGTTTACTAAACACATGTTGAAGTATTTATGAAAACAAATGTATTATTATTTTAGTACAAAATGACGCCAGCTGAGTCAAACTTTGAAATTGCCTTTTCTAATCTCCCATATGGGAGGACGGATTTCTGGTGAAATACCAGACCTGAAGCAAAAAACCGAAAAGTTGTATAATCTATGCTCTATTGCCTATCGAATGTATGGATGGAGGAAAGAAGGAATCGCTTCATTGATTTTGTATCTTTTTATGATTTAAAATACTGATTCTCAAACAAATTCGAATTTTTTAACTTCATTAGAATTGCAGCTTCCGCCTTTTTTTAAATAACTTTCGAACAAATAGAGTTAGAGTAATGAAATTTTGACACGTGATCAAGGAGATTTTAGGTTTTAACATACTTACTTTTCAAGAAAATTCTATATAAATTTTCAAGGATATAAAGGATTAAAATTTTCAAAGGACTTTTTTCATATCCTTTTTTTAGAAATATATAAAAAATAAATTTAATTTATATTCTTGAGACTTTCCTCTTTCATTTGATATACATATCGCCATATTCTAACGAGGTTAAGTATTTTTTATATTTTTTTCATTTTTATCCCCTTCAAAATTTTGAAGTTCTTTTAAAAGGACAAAGGATGTAGAAATGCAAAACTGAGTACGCAGTATTACTATGTTTGGTCTCTAGTTTCAGGCCCATATGGATTTTTTCCGGTGTGAAAAATGCTGTCGCACGGTGTAATCAGGATCTAAATCTCCTACATTTTTCTAACTTTAAGACATATCTACTAGAGAATATTTTTTAATTATAGGTCCAACTGGCTACTATATTTTTTTTGATCCTAAAGTATTGTTTAAGCCAATGCAAAATACAAATCGCCTTTACCAAAACTTTAGAGTGGTTTTACCCCTTTAATCCCAACAGCTTTGAAGATGTTGCACACATAATTGCTATACTTCAAACATGAGTGCCTAAGAGGTTCAATGTAGTCATTAACATTTTACATTAAGAATGCTTTAGTAAAATATTGTTTAGCATAATTTTAACATAAATTATACTAAAGTATGATTTTCTTTGTTTCTATTTTCAGCAAACGTGCACAAATAAAAGCTGAAAACATGCGTGCCAGCGCTTTGCTTAGCAAAAGACACATTAAAAAATCATCTAACGAGTCAACAAATTAGAAAGAATTTTCTAAAATATTCTTTTATAAAATAAACAAAAAATAAATACCATTAAAATAAGACTCGAAACATTTGAAGTTTGCCGTTAACGATGCGTCGAAAAATAGAGCAAAATCTTAGCACGCATAGAAACTGCAAAAGTCTACGAAAAATGCCCAAAAGAACATCGGCAAAGAGTTGGCCCACATATCTGAGCGGACGCTGGCAGTGCACAATGCTGGCATTGATAGCGCTGCTGCTGCTATTGGCGACACAAATTGCCGGTAAGTCTTGACAATTATTTTGTTTGTCTGCCTGAACAATGTTGTAGTTGTAATGGGTATTTATTGACCATTGACAATTGTGAGCGAAGATTCTTTCGCCTGAACTAACAAGCAAATGCGAGATGCGCTTCAGAAGGAAAACAACTTTCTGCACAACTTGTGTTATTTTTATAGTTATTGGTTGGCTTGTTTGTTGATGAATTGTGTTGTGAAAGTGTGCGTTTTTTTTGTACAATTTGCTTGTGGTGTATTGACATGAATGCCTGTTTGGCTGGAAAGCTTAATGTACCAGCAACATGTCACCACACAGCTTACAGCTGTCGACAATTTGAACGTCAATAACAATGACTGTGTGGCTGTGCATGCGTACGCATCTATGAGTGTGTGTGTGTGTGTTGGTATGGGGGAAGTGTGCTGCTGAGTTGTGTAATTGCGTATGCAAAAATATGCTGGCCTGACCTCGATTCTGCTTGCAGCTGACTATTGATATGAGAAAAAAAATAATGAAAATAAATTCGAGCTTTTCACTTGACGCATCTCACGTGTGAGCGTTTGGTATGCAATTGGTGAACGAAATGAAATTTGTGTGTCAGCAGATAATAAAATAAATTTGCGATTGAGTTAATTTAACACCATTGAAATCTTCTTCACGTTTTATAAAAGTTAACATTTGGGATGCAGCAAAGCATCCGCTTTTTTCTCTGCCTTTGTTACTTTTACATCAAAAGTAAGTCAATGTGTTGATTTATTGTTCATTCAATTTCTGTTGTTGCTTTCTTGTGCGGCTTTTGATGCTCGCTTTCCAGCGGCGCCCTCCATTCAATTGAAATGGCATTTGTGCAATATTAAACGATATTGTCAGCGCGCTGGCTTCAGAAATTTCACAATGACTCCAGCAGTGCGCGGGTTGGGTTATTGTGCAATATTGTATTATTCACGCGTATAAAATTATGTACATGTGTATGTGTGTGCCCGTGCGTTGCTCATCACGTCACGTAACCTATAGAAAATGAAAAAAATAAAAAAAATAGTTTTTGAATAAATAATAAGCCAATAAAAAATGTGTGTGCGTAGTAAAACTACAAAATACGCCAATGCGTCATTGATTTCGTTGCGGTTGCACCAAGTTTGGTTGCTGTTTTTGATTTGTTTTGCGTGTGTATTGTGAAAATGTGATAATTAGTTAAAGGCAGTGGTGCACTCATGCCCCCAGATATGTGCTACAAAAATTGGGGGGGGGGGGCAAATATGATCTCAAGTGGTATTAGGCTCAAAAGTTGTGTAGGGAATCGCCCTCAAATGGACTCTTATTTACGCCACTGGTCATAGGTACATATATAAATTTGATCCAAGAGATCAAACAGTACTCATATTTACTAAGTTATTAACCAGCTATAACAAATTGTTGCCGGATTTTGATTTGCTTCAACATTTCTATCCAAACGTTTTCTCTTTGTTTGCGTTTTCTCCATCTGATCAGACAAAGCGATGACGAAATGTCATCTTATTCAACTAGTTGCTACCATTAGAGCACTGACGCATGCAAAGGGGGTTTTTGGGGGTTTAAACCCCGAAAATATCTGTGTTTGTTACAAACTTTGTAGGTGGGAAATGGTCCTGAACTAGTGTACAGACCGCCCCACAAAATTAAATACTGTGTGCGGCACTGCATTGAAAACACTATCTTTTCATGTTGTTGATGTTATTCAGTTCCCAGCAAACCAAACAATATCGAAACGATATCGTTAAAGCGAGAATTTTTCTCGTTTTCGAGTATTGCTAAAGTGTCTAAAATGATATCGAGAACGAGAAAAATGACACTCGTAACGATGTCGAGAATTTCGAAAATCTCGATATCGTTGCGATATTGAAATGATCTTATCCTAGATATCGTAATGATGTCGAATATTTTGAAAATTTCGACATCATTTCGACAGCGTCATTTTTCTTGTTCTCAATACGAAAACTTATTTTTTTTCTGAAAATTGAAATAAAATGCATATTTTGCAGTACTGTCGCATGGCCAGTCCATTATTTAAATCAAATAACGATTATAAGTAGACGTAAACTCGGTTTTAAATGCGCGCACGTTCACGAAATCAAAAGTTTTCGTTTAACAAAAAAATATTTAATTTGACTTGAAAATATTCAAAATCCTCAAGGCAAAAAATTCAAGCATTATCGAGAATTTGTCGCTAAAAATTTATATCGAGAAATTGTTTGTAGGGTTATTACACTGAAGCTTCAAAAAAGATTCGGACATTGAAAGCTGTTTTCCCTGAACTCCGATGTTGGTTTGGAAAATATTCTCATTTACTCACTTTTGACTTCTGGTTGATCACAATAATGATGTATGGTTTAACCTTATTGGATTTTCTATATTAGTGCTGTACTTCAGTTCCGTAACTAGACCCACTTTAAGGCTCAAACGACTCATTGCCCTAGCAGCAAAAGGCTTTGATTTTAAAGTTGTTGCTTGTATTCAGTTCAGTTTTTTCCACCAGGTCTCCACTGTAGCAGTCTAAAAATAAATCGGCCTAAATAGCGAGAAAATTTGAATACATAATCACTCATACGTGTAGTTGTGCCCAGCCGACTGCACCTCAACGGATGTGCTGCATACGCATGCAGCTGCTTAATTAAATTAATTAACATACAAATAGCCAAATGAATTTATGCATGCACACACCACAATTATGAGAATACTGCAGCCAAGACAGCTTCGCCAAATACACAACGAAGATGGTGAAAATAACTTAGCATAGCACAGCTAAAAGTTACCATTAAAGCAAAACTACCTAACAGTAAATACGATATTAGCTTCTAATAATTATGCTTGTATGGAACTAAATACTAAACCCATTCGTTGGTAGTAGTTGCAGATCATAGCAAAAACAACAACACATATAGCAGTTGTGATACGTACTTCATATGTATGTGGAAACAAAAGACTCAACCAACAAACGCAGAGTTGTTATTCTATGTGGATGGGCAAAATCCACTCTCTAGAAAAATGTCTGCAAACTCCATGATTGTAGAAAATATAAATCAAGAACGTTTAATAACGTTTTGCTTTTTCTTTAAATTCTTGCATGCTTCATTCAACAAATTCGGGTTAGTTTTGTGATCCAAAAAAAGTATCAATGAAAACTTTTATAGGATTTAGTGTTGAAATGTGTTGCCATGTGCAGAGTTGAGATGAGCAAAAGAAACAACAAATATAAAAAATACTTGCACATGAATAACGTAAAAGAAGAAGAGTGAGAAAATACTCTTCATAGTCTAAGAATATTTGAAGGTAGAACTAACTACAAATGTACGTACTTACTTACTTAATTGGCCATGACAAACCGTTATCAGTGAACGGGCTGCTGCTGTTGAATTTTTTTAATTTTAACATTATTATTTTGTAATATTCCAGTTTTTAGATGGTCTGTTAAAAATTTATTTTTGTTTGACTGAATTATAAATAAATAAATATAAATATAAATAAATAAATAAAAGCTTTCTCCAGGCACCTCTGCTTTGTGCACTCTTTCTTCAGTTGGTCCCATCAAGAGCTGATGGGGCGTCCTCAACTTGGTCCTTCCACCGCAGACACGGTTTTCTTAACCCTACCAACTACAAACTGAAATAATAAAATCACCAGAACCTAAATGACTTTTTAAAATAGGAATTCAACGCTTTCCCACGTTGGCTTAGGTCGATTTTCATCTGCCACTCGAACAAGCAAATATTATCTTAACCTCAAAAAATTGTTTAGCCAAAAAAATGTGAGAATCTTTGGTAGAAAGATGTTAAAACTTTGTGTACATATATTTTACGACTTAACAATGAACAAACAAAAGTTGACTGCAACAACCTGTTGTGACTACGGCAACAGATCAGTGCTGACAACAGCCGATAATGTGGCCCGTACAGGTTGTTGTTGTATTTATGGTTTGAAGAATTTTTAAATTGATAACTCGTCGGCTTAGCATTTATTTTCATTCATTTTTCTGAATTTCACATTTTGGCTGTTTTTGTCGCCACATGTGACCTACGCGCGGGTGACCTACTTGGCAGCAACACATACAAACAGAGGAAAAAACTCAACAATTATTAAAAACCAAAATAAAGAAGATGTGGTAGAAGCTGTAAGCAGATTATGGCACAGAAAAAAGTGACCGGCACATTGGTTGTTGCTGGCTGCTGGCTGGCAGGCAGCGCTGCATGGGGTCATTGGTGCGATAAGTGTTTTAAGTCAGTGAGTGAGTGAGTGCGGTGTCTGCGGCAACAGGTGCAGAAACGGAAATTAAGAAAAGAAAACAAGAATGCCTACAGGGAAGTTCTATTTAGAATGTGTGAAAATTAATAGCGATGGCTTTAATGGCTAATGGCTGTTCTAAGAAAGTGAAGTGAAGCGTTAGGCGAGAACATAAAAAACACATGTAAAGCCAACGAATGGCAGTTTTAGTGGCAGCTTTACGAGGATTGAGGTGGCAATCTGTATTAGGCAATGCTAAGAGAAGTACTCACTCAAACTTGTATAGCAAAGCAAAAGATTTAAGCCACAAACTTGGGTGGTACAGATAGTAAAAACATTGTTTGCTATACCTTTTTGATTGAAATAACTTTAACATATCCGCAATAACTTTCCCTTTTCGGTATTTATGCATAAAACTTGCTCATACACGCAAAATCTCTGTCAGATGGCAGCGAAAAAGCGTAAAGTCAATGAAAGTTGAAAGATTAAAAAAAAAGGTACAACAATGTAAAACAAAAAATACAAAAATAAAAAGAGTAGGCAAAGTTTTTGATAGGAATTTTTATGGTCAAGTTCGTTACCTGCTGCACGAATGCATTTTTCGTTCTCGCATGAAAGCTTTCATGTTGTTTATTCACTGGCCGGCAGACAGCCGAACGAATTAATGCTGCTGGGCGGCACAAAGCGGCCGCTTGCAATTTATCAATCGATTGCAGCAAGGCGGCAACAGGCGGCATCGGCTTTTGTGCGTTGGTTTCTTTCACCTTTAGCACACACAAACACACAAACACAGACATACAAACACATATAAGCACCGACTGACTGACAAACGGCAGCGCCGGTGAAGTGTTGCTGGGCTCAAGTCAGGAGACTTGCTTTGTTATTTTTGCTTGCTGTCAATTCGACCATATCAATGAAATTTTTTCGCATCTTCTTCATTTATATGCTGTTGTTATTGTTGTTGTTGCTGTTTGTGTTTTGGAGTTTTGTGAATTTTTCATACGAAACCGGTTACTGGTGATATTTGCGGCCGCTGTCAAGTTTTTATTTTGTGCATATGAAATGGGTTTTTGACTTTCTTTAATCGTGCGAAAATATTTGCTTAAGAGTTTTCAGACTGCAGAGGACTCAAAGTGGATATTGAGAATGTGTACAAACGTTTTTGGTTTGAGAATTTAAAATTTTAAAAATAAATTCAAACGCAAAATAAATTCCACTTTCAGACTAAATCAAACACTAAAGAGTTCTTAATTGTAAAAAAGCAGCAAAAACAGAAATTGAACAACTAAAAAATTATTACCTTTTGCTCGCTTCTACTTTCAACGAAATGCCTTCAGGACATACAACAAAACATTCAGCTGAAATGCCGCAACTTTAGCCAAAAGCATCAGCAATCAGCAAAACTTAATAATCCATGCCCGAAAACCTGAAAACCTTATTTTATTCGCATCAAAGTCGTATTCGGAAATTTTACAAATGCGCAACATGACACTCTAATCTGGCTACATGTATCGCAGCAGAACAAAAATCCATACGAAATTTCACAAAAATTTAAGAATATCTTGGAGCTTGATGGACAAGTGCAAAAACCGCTGCTTCCGTCACTTCACACACACAAAATAATCGGCGCCTGGCGCAAATCACACACAACCGGCCAAACTAAACCTGAAATGGAATTCCGTTAAAACCGCGCAAAATGTGGCAAAACGCTGCTTGCGGGAAGCGTCGGTACAGCTGGGTGACGCGCTTAGCACTCAGCGCTGCACAAAAAGAGCCAAACTCGCGCGCCAGTCAACCTGCCCATGGCATCTGGCATCGAATAGAACGGAGCGGAATACGTTTAAAAGCCGCATAGAAAGACGATTTGTAACAGCGCAGCGCTAATTTAAAGCCGGTTCTGCTGCTCGCCACTGTCTCCACACACACACACACAGACAGCATAGTTGGACCGACTACGGTTAAACGGCTTTTATTTAACTTTGTAAAGTTTTTCTGGCTTTCGGTTACGTATGACTGACAGCGATCCAATATAAACACTCATACACACACACACATACACTCACAACAGTACCGCAGAACCCACACGCGAGCGCATAGCGTTTCTACTTTTTTGATCTCTTCTTGCTGCTGATTTTAGTTTTGAATGGTGTTTTTTGTTTTCGACACAGGCGGCGCAACACAACAGTTGGCGCTGTGTTGGGTAACTTGGCATTTCGTTTTATTGTGCGGCAGCGTCTCCCAGCTGCTCGACGCTCTGTTGACACATTTTCCATCGCAACTATTTTAGTTTCTGCGTTTTTTCAATATGTTTTTTAAGCATACAAATGTCTTGGCTAATAATGCGCTTGTTGTTGTTGTGACCATTTGCTGGCTGGCTGTTGAGTGCAGAATTTCACAGAACAGCGTGAACAGGCAATAATAACCGATAGTCACTTGACACATTCTCACAGCGGCATTCAATTCAAAGTTGGTCAAACTATTAAATCAATGGACTTATTGGTTTATGCTTTAGTTTGTACATGCGCATGTGTTGGTGTGCGTGTGTTGGCTGGTTTGCAATGTGGCTGGGAGTTGAGCGACTGGCCGCCTGGCAGACTGGTTGGCTGGCTGTGAAAAGCGGTTGACATGTTTCACTGCGCTCATTTAGGCCTTTTTGCTCCAATTACAAGTTGATTACTCAATTGTAACCGAATCAAAGGTATTCATTAAAGCGCGGTGCAGTCTATGACAACCTAAATCAAGTGTGAAATGGTAGAGGAAATTGATTGAGATGAGATTTGGGCCAATTGTAGAGAGCAAGTAGATGAGAAAGACCATCAGAATTAGAGTTGAAACTATTTGAAGTAAATCTTTGTGCTGTTTTAAACTGTGGTATTTAGTGGCAAATTATTGAGGTCTAAGTACTGTTAATTGTAACCCAAGTTGTTAAAATGTTTAAGATTTATTTCAGAATTTCATATTCTGCAACGTGACTAGGACAAAAACCTAACCAAAACCTAACACTAAACTGAGAGAAATTACTACACAACTGTAAAAAATATTTGATCTTTTCCCCAAAATAACTGCCTCAGTTGACAACAGCAGTGTCAAGCTACAACAGCTTCAACAATGATTGCAACAACATCATTTTCAGCATGTCAAAAGGTCAGTGGTGAAAAAACTTGTGGCTTATGCCAAAACAAATTCGTGAGCGTTGAAACGTATTCAAGCAAAAGTCAGCTCGGGCTACTGCAAGTCAGCGAGTTGTTGTAGTTGAGCTAACAAATTTTGTGTTTGTTATAATTGCACCAACAGGTAGTCACAGTGATGTTGTTTTGGGACAGCAAACAAAGAACCAGCGCAAGTTTTTGTTGTAATTGAGGCAGCGTAAGTCATTGCAAGTTAACGTCTGCTATGCCAATTTTTTTATAACATGCTAAGTTGCTCGAAATGGAACTTGCACATATCAGTGAATTTTGTTGTTATTGAGCCAAAGGCAGCAACAGTGATGTTGTTGTGAGCCAAGTTTGCTAAGTTGAGTTAAATTAAGTTGCGGACTGGGCATCTTTTCCATTCATTTCTTTGAAATCCTTCTTCACTGATCTAGTTTGACTTTTGAAGGGTTAAATCAATAACACAGCACAACAAAAAACACTTTTTTTCTGTTGCATGGAGTTTTTCTACTGTTTCTTACTAATTTGGGTGCGCTGATTTCGAATCTATCCTAGTGAGATATAGGTACCATGTAATTTTTTCAGTTTTTCCTCTACTTTTTCCATATTTTTGATCGTAATTTCTAAACCAAAAAACCGATAGACATGATTTTCACCTTATCGCACTAACAACACCACACGGCTTCTTTTCCGATGCAACTTATTTTTATACGTTTTAAAATGCCGCGGTAATTGGACCTCAAAGTAGGAAAATATTGAATTTCAAGGCGTTTTTTCTGATGGCGAAAATTGTACAGATGTTTCATAAATCAAGTTACGAAGTATATGAATATCTTAAGAAGAAACATCAAGCAATACAAAACAGCCAAGTTATTTGGCGGAATACACATTCGCATCGAAATAATAGCAAAAATGTACCATAGTAATTTTCATCAAAATGTGTGAAATTTCCTTAATAAATTAGGAGCCTCAAAATATGCTCTTTTATATGTTACATTTATAGTCTGAAACACAAGCAAAAAATAAAAAGATTTTGAATTGCTCGAAACAAAAAAAATTAAAAACTTTGCATATTTTTAGGCCCCGAATTTTTTTAAAGAAATTTCACACATTTTGATGAAAATGACTATGGTACATTTTTGCTATTATTTCGATGCGAATGTGTATTCCGCCAAATAACTTGGCTGTTTTGTATTGCTTGATGTTTCTTCTTAAGATATTCATATACTTCGTAACTTGATTTATGAAACATCTGTACAATTTTCGCCATTAGAAAAAACGCCTTGAAATTCAATATTTTCCTACTTTGAAACCTTATTACAACGCCAATTTAGAACGCATAAAATTGATTAATGCCAAAAAAGATGACGTGAGATGTTGTAAATGCAACGGTTCGGAATTACAGTCGAAAATGTGAAAAAAGTCGAGGAAAATTCGTAAAAGTGACACGCCTATTTTTTGCGAAAACTAGAGCTGTTACATAAAAACGGAGTATGGTTTTGAAATCAGTGTGGAAAAACGATTCAGATTCATGTAAAAAACTCCATGCAACAGACATGCTGTTGTGCAGTGTAATTGATGTTGTATTTATTACTGCAAAGCACATTTCTTTTACATTTTGATGCAAATGGTGGATCAAAACTAATTGAGTCACATCAAAAGTATGAATTTGTTGTATAGGCGCCACAAAAAAGTTGTGTCGCCATTTGGAAATTGTCTGACCTGCTATACGTTCTAATGATCAGAAATATATCTTCAGCTGTCTATGCTACTCGAAGAATGTCGTATGTCTTTAAAGTTAAAACCTTAGTCAGCTTAGCATAGCAAGAAGATAAGAGATCTCATCGCCGCATAAACGCTTTGGAATTCTACTCCCAACACAAACGACAATGTCCAGAGTCGTTATTGTAAATCAGTGTCGGGGTTTTCCGACAAAGTATAGTTACGAGTGCGCCAGCGTTTGGTATTCGCCACATGTGCTGTCTGTCTGTCTGGTGCGGCCTGATAATAACTTAAAGAGCAACACATGCTGTCGCCTTGGCGCTGGCATTACTTGGCACAAATTTACGTCTTCGTGTTGCAATGTCTAAATTGTGGCCCCAAACTAACGACTTGTTTGTTATTGTTGTTGTTGTTGCATTGCATGTGCGTTGGATTTAAAGAGCAAAGAGGTTTGGGCATACTTTGCATGTGCTTAGAACTTTTTCAGAGGCACTGCTTTGGTGTGGGGCTAAAGAAAAACAAAAGACTTGAGACACAAACTGGATTAGTAAAAGGAATGTCGTAGTAGAAATATGTAGGCAAATGTTAAAGTAAACTTTTTAAAAGTAAATTGTTCAAGGTTTTGTAATTACAACACACACACATGCTTAAAAAATATAATACATACACACATAACAAACAATCGACTGCAGCAGCAAATGTAAGTGCATCAATTTTCATTGCCGCTATTATCGTTTGGAGTTTTTCTGGGCTTTTCATGTTTATGCACCGACACAGGAACGCATGTGAACAACGTGGCTTTCGGTAAACCAGCAAAACTGCATGCTTGGATTAACGTAAGATGCAACTTTCAAAAATACACGGCAACGCAAAAATCGTGTAAATTTAGAAATTTACTGAAATTTTTCGCTTTACACACTCATTGCGGCGTCGAAAAGAATGAAAGATAATAAGACAAGGCAGAAGAAGCAACAAAACAAGCGAAAAATTGCAATTGCCATAGTAACAACAACTCAAACAACCACAACACCTGCAACAACAACTACGACGATAGTTGTACTTGCCGCGGCGTGCCAAGTTAGCATTGTAAAATTATGTTGCAGCTACGAGTTGAGATAAAAATTGGTACAAGCGCAAATGTGCATGTGGCATGCAGCTGAAGAAAAGCGTAACAGCGCCGCAGCGGCAGCCAGTCGCGCTTTAAGGCAAATGCAACAGCAGCAACTGTTGGGGTGCCGGCTGTTGGGGCTGCTCGACTGCAATTTGATGGTAAATTGGCTTGTTGGCGCAAGTAAGTAGCGATGCGCTGGAAGCTGGCGAGGGTCTAGCAGAATTTCATATTAGACCAGACCTTGATTAAGGTCATTCGCTTATGGTTGGCTGCGGCGCTCGCTGTCGACGTTGTTGTACGTTCTCGCAAGCAAAGGATGCGCAATTTTACGTGGCAATGCGAGTGTGAGTGTGTGTGTGTGTGTGTAGTCTTTGTTGTGCATGAATATGCAACTTGGCGACTCGTTGGTGTACGCTGTTGAGTTGTTTTTGTGCAACATGCAGCACGAATGCCGCTAATGAAGGTTGACATGTGCCGCGTCGCGTACAAGCAACGCAAATTAAATTTGTGGCATACGCTAAGTGGGCTAATAAAAAGTAGTAGCAGCTATTTAGCATTTACTGAAATACATAAAGAAAAACATTTTTAAACATATGAAAATGGCTTAAAAAGATTCTTACAAAGTTAACATAAAATTTATGAACAAAATTGTATTCAGGAAATGCATTTAAAAATTTTCTATAATAAGAAGATTAATAGCAACTACTTATTATTATGAGAATTACAGAAATAAATTTGTATTAAAAATATTAAAAAAAAATATAAAAACTATTTTGAAAAACATAAAAAATTATAAATATAAAAAAATATTATTAAATATTAAAATAATAATACTAAAATATAATAAAAAATAATATTAGAATAATATCAAAAATTATATTAAGTAAATATTAAACAAATCATACAAACTATTTTGAAAACTATTAAAGTATTAAACAAAATTATATTAAAAAATTACATTGAAAACTTGCAAAAAAATAACTGAAAAATAATTTGAATTAGAAAAACAGAAAAAAAAATTATTTGTTAACAAAAATGTGTCTTAAAAAATTGTATAAAACAAAAATGGATTTGCTGCAAAAAAAAATTTAGAAAGCATTGTGCTAATAAATGTTAAGAAACAATGAAAACAAAATTTTAATATATTAAACAAAAAAAAATAAATTTGTTTTAATTAAAAAATAAATTATGTTGAAAAGTTAAAAAATACTTAATTTGTATTAAAAAAATTTCATAAAATTAATAATTTTTAAATTTTAGGAAAGTTTGAAATAAACTGAATTTGTTCAAACAAATCTTTATAAAGTAAAACTGAATTAGTATAAAAAACACAATTAAAACAGAATTTTGAAAAACACAAAAATATTGAACAAAATAAAATTGATAAATTTAAAATAATTTGCATTAAAAAGATTTTAAAAATTGAATTTCTAATAAAAAAATAAAAAAAATTTTGTTTTAAAATAATTTTATAAAATAAAACTGAATTTTTATTAAAAAAGTGTATAAACCATTCTAAAAGAAAAAACTATGCAACAAAGTATGCAATAAAAAAAGAAGTATAATCAAACGCACTAAACAATAAAAATTTATGAAATGAAAAAATATTACTTAATCCGCGAAAACGACATTGAAAAATATATTGACTATTTTTAATACAGATACATGCTGAAAAAAATTTAGAACAACAACTTTTTTCATATTTTAATTTCAAAAATATGCTTGAAACCATCTGATAACACAAATTATTAAAAAACAAAATGATGACAAAGTTTATGTTTTAAAAAATGTTTCAATGAAAAACTATCTTTATTATTGAAAATCAAAACAAATTAATTTCTAAATACGACATTTTTACATAAAAAATCACAAATGCTGTACAAAAATATTTTTCTTAACTTAAAAAAATATGTGCAACGTGCTTTATTTTTGCTTTCAACGAGCAACCTTCGTCCATGCAAATGAACCGAAATCACTTTACTCAAGTCCTCACTCAAGGCACGCTTAATTTTTTCTACTTCAAATATTCAGCGTCACGGTCACGCCGTCTGCCGCCTGCAACAAGTCTGCGCTATTCTAAAATATGCAAGTCCACCAACAACAAAACAGCAATGCTGCGTACAACACCTTCTGCTCGCTTGGTTGCACTTGAAGCAGATCCGCAACGTACACACCGCACACACTTAATACCCAAAACTCGGCAGAAGCGACTGCGGCAGCAGCAGATAAGAAAGCCAACATAGCTGGCGCTGCCTTGGAGCGCTCACTTGTGTTGTTGGCCGTTTTTCTCACTTAAATGCAGTAAATGGAATTTAATTTGTTGCAGGCACGCCGCATGACCAATGCTGGCGTTGCTATGGCCGCTGCTGCTGCTGCTGCAATTTGTATGCACTGCAGCGCAACGTATGAAGGTTTGCTCCTTGTTGTTGTATTGCTGCTACCTTTGTACAATGAATTAGAAATATCATTTACATATTTCTGTTGAAGAGTTGTGCCTCGAGTGAGGCAAAAGCAAACAAGCAACGGTCGCACGGACAGAGCCTTTTAGCCACAAGCACACACATGTTGAGTGCAGTAAAGTGACGAGCGATGATTTGGTGCTGAGCTGAAAGATTGCTGTGTTTTACAAATTGATAGATGACGCTGGTGAAAGATGGACAACAAAATAAGTTCACAAATTAATGAAGCGGTACTGTTGTTGGTTGATTGAAAAATTGCAGTTGCAATTGTTTTGCAGTGCGCAGAAATATATTTTAGTAATTTTATATATTTCTCGATTTAAAGTTCATTTTCCAATAAAACAATGCCTAAAATTTCAAATTGCGTTTTCCATATTTCACACTCGAAATGTGAAAGATTGAAGCAACGAACTTGCACATAATATAAATAATACGAATGTACAAAAGACTTAAGCAACAAACCTGAGTGTAACACGTGCGCACAGACAACTTAATGCGCTGCATTAGGAATTTGAGCCACACAGCTGCGTTAAATTAGAAATTTTAATTAGTAATTTAAGCATTTATGGCTGCCAAACGTCAGATAAATCATAAAATTGTGTGTAGAGAGGCAGGGAATAGCTTAATACTAATACATACAATTTTTGTATTTATAAACAAAAAGTTCACTAGCTTTAACATACATTTTCCACATACGTTTTCCGAAAAGACAGTCAACTTGAAATTGTGCATTGCGCTTTTTCCAAGAGCTGCCTTGAAATATTCACATTCACTTTTATTAATAAATAAAAGAATTATATTTATTTATATTATATTCATAATTTTCCTTCTTTTTAGTTTTCTGACAAAAACTATTAAAATTCGGTTCCTTTTTAATGAATTCGTTATGCATTGGCTGTCAAACTTTGTGTTATATAACGCTCTACACCAAAACAAAGCTGCTTTCACCTCACCCAAAGTCACTCACCCAACCACACACATACACATTCACACATTGGCGTCAGACGGAAAACCCACAAAATCAATTTGCATTAAATCAATTTTTATAGCAGCCAACTTGCAGCATGACCGACAGGCTGCTCTGAACAGCAGCTTCTATTTAGGTAGGTGTGTGGCATTTTAATTTTATGCAACTCATTCATCACGCTTGCGCACAAAAAGGTATGAAAGGGCGTTTACACTACTCTACTAAATAGTAATTAAGTTGTTGGCAAGACAGTGTTGTCCAGCGTACGATGTTGGCATTTGGTAGACACAAGAATGTAACAAATTTTAAGTTTTAATTATTAATGCGGTGGAAGCTTTGGTTCGGAACATGGCATAATTTGTTTTTGAATTAAGCGCTACGAGTTCATTCGGTGGGTTCTTGTTTTGAATGAGATTTTGAGTTAAGTTGCAGCGATTCGGGTGACGTTCAGGCAGTTGAGTATAGATTATTTCTTAAGGAAGAAAGTCAAATAAATATTTATTAATTGTATAGAAGTAGTGGTAATAGTAATAGTAACTACTAGTAATAATAATTTTTGTTTTAACAATAATACTTGTTCTATGAATTTTTATACATACCTCATCGCACTCACCTCATATCCCACAAGGGAAAAATAGGGCACACCAGTGCGAGGAGAGACGAATCCAACATTATTATTATTATTATTATTTATTTGGAAAATAATAAATTACAAACCAAAGTTAAAAGTATCAAAGCTTTAGCAACATAGGCCTTCAGCTAGCTCTATACATTGGTCAATTTTATATCGTATAGTTATACTTTGAAGTATAGTTGAAGTTTACAAATGAATTTTATGAATAATTTTATGTTTTGTTCCAACACAGTTTTCATCGATGACTCCAAAATGCATGAAGGTACTCGTACAGAAGCTGGTCTCCATTCAGACGCACTACAGACCCAGAAGTTATTTAGACTTTCGAACCTCTGTAGTATTTTTTAAGAAGAGTATTGCCTCCCATTTTCCACCCACATATGACACAGTTTTCGTGGAAAGTCAGACCGCCCTTAGAGCGCTGAAATCTGTTGTAGTAAGATCGAAAGTAGTTGGGAGTTGCGGTACCTCACTTCAAGGCATAGGCCATCACCGGAACGTTCTCTACTAAGACTAAGCCACTCAAGCGTAGCATGAAACAAAGCAACGGAGAGCTGACAGCAGAGGGTATCGCTTTGCCTATATTCAAAGTGAATGACCATGTGTTCCTTGCACTGTATTTGAATATTGATAGGTTGAACAATTTACTGAGTCCTCATGGCGTAGCAGGACCGATTGCGCCATCTATCGGACACTATGACTCTCTCTTTCTTTAAGGAAAACATGATCTGTACTGTCCCTGAGTCGAAACTCCATTCGGCACTTCATTGTAGAAAAGTTAGAAACGCTACATTTCCTGGGCATTGGCTCTCCAGGAATGCCGACTCTGTTCCGTGGGGTCAGAATTTCTTTCCTCTTTCTCTATCGGTTTGAAATGTGTGTTGTTTCACATGTTGAAAAATGTTGCATACACATTTCAAACATGAGGAGTTTGTGATATCACAACAGGCCCATAAAGAAGCCTAAGTGTGTCTTATACAGAGGCAGCCACTTCAATCTAACCTACATTAATATTAGAAATGATTGAATTTCGATGCTTCGGAACCTCTCATTTTATGCGGTTTGATAAAAATGTGCCTGAGCCAACAAATTGATGGGCTAGAATGGGGTTAAATGGCGTTGCATCGAGGTCAAAATTCACAAACAACTTGCTCCACAGCTGCTCAGAAATTGCCTCAATGGGCTTAAAATCTATTACTGACCCACACTAATTTTTTCTTTTGATCATTTCTTTCGAACATACTCATCGCAATCTTCAACTCTTAATGGGCCTCCCATACAAAATGATCGTTTTTATAAAATGGGCCCCTTTATTTAATTTTCCTTCCAAATGGTTTTTCCATATATAACTAATCTATATATTCAACTCCTAAGGGGGCCGCCATGCAAAACTGGTATTTTTCTATGGTATTAGCTTCCCATTTGTAAATGTAGTAAAGTAAGTGTAGGGGAAACATCGTATTTCGGAAACTATTGTACCGATTTTAGTGATTTATTCAACGATTGGCAACAATCTTAAGTGCAAAAAATACATAAGTAAAGTTAAAAAATTCATTACCAGATGGCGCCTCCCATACAAACGAAGTTGTGAGGCTGTTATAACTTTTGGGTTTGTACGAAGCAAAAATCAAAATGTAATGCGGTTTCCACAATACTTTTCGCCATAAATGGAACAATCCTACAGTTTGTCGTTTGATCTTGATTGTTGATTTGAGCACTTAGACAAAGGTAATTATTAGTGTCCGACCGAAACCACTTTTTTGGGCCGAAACCGAAACCGAATATTCGGTTTTTTTTTAATATTCGGCCGAAACCGAAACTTTCTAGTTGAAATAAAAATCACCATATCAAGCAATTTTTTCAACAAACGAATTTGACATTAAGTAAATAAAGAACAAACAAACAAACATAACATAAATAAATAAATACTTATTAATAAAACCAAATTTATTCACTTTTGAAAAACATAAACATGAAAAAATCACCCTTTCGTACCTTACTCGCTAATATTCAAAATTAAATAATTTAATATTATATGCTAAAAAAATAAATTTATTTACATTGGTGGCATCTAAATTATTCCTCCTTTCACTATATATCTGCTACACAATAAAATGTAAAAAATATTCTAGAAAGTTTCGGTTTCGGCTATTCGGCCATTTTTTGGCCGAAACTGAAACCGAAACCGAAACCACTGATTTGGGCCGAAACCGAAACCGAAACCGAATATTCGGTCGGACACTAGTAATTATGCTTAGGGCCAATTTTTCAGTGCGAGTTTAACTCAGTTTCTAGTTTAAACTTAGTTTAAACGCAAAATCGAATTTTTCAGTTTAACTCAGTTTAAACGCCCAACCCTGCACGGTTAAACTAAGTTTAAACTGTCAACAGCTTCTGACAGTTCATTTATTTTTTGTTTTGGTCAGCTCTTGCCTGTCGTGAGCGAAATTCTTTTTTTTTCACTTTTTTTAGATTCTTATACTTTGTGCGCAACGTTTTCGCGCACCGGAACTTATCAACAAATTTTTAATCGAAATCGTCCTCAATTTCTTTCCATTTCGTTTGTTTTTCCTCGGCACTAACGCGGTCTGTCTTCTTGCGCTCGAGCACTTGTTTATTTTTTTTCACAAGTGCAAGAAGACATTCGATTTTTTGAGACGAAAGATTTGGACACCGTTTGCTTATTTTGCATTTTTTGATGAAATACATTATTTGAGCGCAAAGAATTTATTTACGAATGACAATCAAAACAAAGGAAAATTATTAGCTAGATAAAAATATTGCCGGTATTGCCACACTCAAATGACAAATATTTGCTCCAGTTAAACTAGCACTGAAAAACTGCTTTCTCGTTTAAACTGAGTTTATATTTAAACCAAGTTCAAGGAAACTACGTTTGAACTGCGTTTAAACTCGCACTGAAAAATTGGCCCTTAGAATGTTGCGATTGCCTGTTGAGCGGGCAGTCACTGAAAGAAAAGTCTTCTCTAGTTGGTTTGGATAGAGTAGAGATTTAAATTTACGATGCCCTCATATGGGTTCCATGGGTTGACTATGGCACATACTTAAAACTTACATTACAATATGTTGGAAAGAGGACTGTGAGTGACGTCGGCAGAGTGGAAGAAAAAAGAAAAAAAGATGGAGTTCGGTTTGGTGGCGATGTTTATTCGTCAAGACATTAAACACGAATGACAATAGTTTTAAACAGTGGAAATAAGTGGAACATAAGTACAAGGGAACTTGAAAAGGGGGTGGAATTGGAATTGGCTTGGATCCACAGAGCACTGAACAGCACATTTAGCCATATGTTAACACATGAATGAAAATTCGTACACAACATTTTGTAGGCAATAAATTTATAGCACATTTTTCACTTCATCTCACTTTCAACTGACTCGCAAAAGTAAAAAATCCATGACAATGAATCAATACAGTAATAAGTTTTGATACTAAGGTTTAATGTTTATTAATCTCTGCGTATAATCTTCAGCATCGTCAGCTCTGATGCGCTACTTTAATAAGTATTATTGAATTTGTAAACTAAGCAATACAAAATTACATTGAAACACGAATAATGCTCAAGTCATATAAAAACTAAATTGAAAGCAATAATTTCAACGTGTGCTTTTAAGAAAACTTTGTGGTATTTGAAAAACGAAAAATGAAACCTTGGCTCGTCCAAGCGATAAAAAACATAAATACACAAATAAATTGTGACACAAACCAGAGGCCAGTGCAAGCGTAGTAAAAAGTAAAAGTGGTCTTTACCGTAAACAGCAATTAAATTAACTAAAGGCCAGCCAACAATCAAGCAACAATAAAAATAACAAAAACAACGAAAGCAAGCAACATTGTTATCGATAAAAATGTCCATCAGTGAGTGCAATGTAGAAAACGAGAGTTGCAGCGGCGAACAAAAAAATGCAGTGCACTATTTAAGTATTTTTATTTACCAAAGTCTGGTTTTTGCTGCAATTGGAATTCAATTTCATTTTCATTCAACGCTTAAATGGAAAATTGTCAATAGTTATGCGTTAATAGCGGCGGAAAAACCAGCTAGAGCAAAAAAACTGCAAATGAAAAGGAAAACACTCGAAACACTTTCACAAGTAGGTCTTGCTTTGTTATTTTGTTTTCACAAATGGAGCGAATCAAATATTTGCTTGAAAATCGCGTGAAACTATTGAGAAATATAAATGGCCGCAATATTTGTTTGCCGTTGAAAAAAAAAAACACAGCAAACAAGTTTCAAAAAATACATTAGTTAAAGAAAAAGTGTACCGAATTCAGACAACAACCAAAATCGTCAGATTATGCCAGCTAATGCTTTTACTTTCGGGCGCAGTGCAACATGGCGTTGCGAAAATTCATGTCGGAAGTTTGTGGCTTAAGTCTTACGTATTTTCGTAACACTATGATTTATGTGTTTGAAAATTAAAATATTATTTTTATTTTTACAATATTTTCAAAACAAAAAACAGTAGCAGCATAAAACAAAAGCAATCATAATGAATTTATTTGGCATAAATTAAATTTTGCAAACGCTTAACTAAATTTTCCACACACAGACATGAGTGATTTCCTTTTTCAAATATTTTATGGCCTTAACGAAATCGTTGCTGTTTGTACATTGCAAAAAGTTCATTGGCCAACACTTTTCTGTTTTCAACAACAACAACAACAAAACAAAAATTGGTGTGCTATTGTCAAATCATACACACACATTAGTTCCGCTGCTTGGCTTAATTAATACCGAATAAGTGCCAAGTATGTATGTATGTTGCACATGAAACGCTGCAGACAACCACAACACTTAACTACACTTGGCTGAGTTTTAGACGCCGTAGTGCGCTGACAGCCAGCTGCGCTGCCAACTCTTGCGACCTACAGCACTAACATAAAATCACTTTCTATTTCGCTCAACGACCCACACACGTCAAAGTGGCAACTTCCTTCGACGCCAAATCGCTTAGCTGTAACGAAGCAAAAGCGACTAGCAAAGCCCTGCAACGTGTGCGCCGAAATCGGAAAAGCGTGAACCAGCCACCAAACTGTCTAACGGTGCGGCAATTTCGCTCAAGCGACCGACAGCCGGCAGTCAACATTTACGACACATGTGCGGCGCTGTGTTTTGGGTGTTTAATATGCCAGGCGACAGTAATTACTCGCTGCTTCTACTTGTGCTTGCTTTCGATTATGAAATATTGTACGATTTGTTTTTATTAATTTGAATTGTATGCACGTATTCAACTTTTTGTTTTTCGACTTGATGGCTTTGTAAGAAACTTTGCTATTATGTAATGCGTGTTGCGGTAGGCAGCCATTGTCACATACGAGTATGTATGTATGTAGTGTGCGCCGGGTGACATGTGCAACGTCATTTCTGTTGGCGTGGCACATGAATTGGGTGAATGTTCGCAGCACGTAGGTGGTGTAGCAATAAGGAAGACTTTGGTTTAATGGCGCTTAATTACTTTGCGATTTATTTGAATGAAAAAAGTGCTTTGTTCGTAAAATAATATAAGACAATTTTCAGTAGAATAAAAAATTTGAATGCACCTATCAAAAAAAGTGCATCTTTTTAAGTGCAAATAACAGAATTTCAGCCAATTCTATTATTCATAGACTGTAGAAGCTTTAGTTCCTATTTGTTACACCGGCTTACTTTTATGGCCTCAGAAAATTAAAAATGTTCTCCGTAGGAGATGCGAAATAATTTAAGCTTTGAGAACATGGAAACTCAAATAGTTCCATGCTATTTGAATCTTCCGGAGTTGAATCTTTCTACTTAACCCATTTTCGGCCGCTACCAGAAATAGCCAATATTTTTTAATTCCTTTTAAGGACTTACATTTAGGACCCTAATAAAGAATATTTTTGGATTTTTTTGTGTTTTTTTTTTTAATTATTTTTTTTATAAATTAATAAAAATTTAATTTCAAATAAAAACAAATATATATGTATATAATTTTGGTCAAATCATAATCAAGCATGAAACAAACAATTGTTGGCATACATATGTACATACATGACGACTTCTGGCCAATGGTCGATTTTTCGACCACTGAAAAGTACGCGGTGCTGAGAGGTAAAAATATTTTCATAATCTTATGGATATCAATTGATTGTGGTAATTTGGTCTTTATGCTTCGTAAATAATCAATAATAAATCAATAATTTGAAAAGGTTATATATTTTTCAGAATATTCAAAATATGACTAAAAAAATTCTTTTTTTCGCGCCTTCGCCAACATCTCTAAATTTATCTTTTTTAAAAAAAATTATTATTTCGAGGGGTTACCAAAAGACCAAAGCTATTTTATGCATCAAAAGTTCACAGATATAATGTCTAAGTGCAGAGCTACTCTCCTTCAAAGTGGCTGGTCGAAAAATCGACCAGCGGCCGAAAATGGGTTAACCCATTAACCCAGAAACAACTACTATAATTCAAATCAGATTTAAGATCCATGTGGAAATTTGTAGAAAAACATTATGGCCAAAATTTTTAAGCACTTCAAATGATAGGTTAGGTTAGGTTTTTTGTTAGGTTAGGTTAGGTTTTTTCCCTTGTTTCTAAACGCTACCTGCGTTTCGAGAAGTACATTACTTTTTCAGTTAATTTACCAAGTTGAATTTGAATTTACAAAAATAAATTTACAAAAGTTTGAATTTACAAAATTCAGATTATTTCTTTTTTTATTTATTTATTTATTTCGGTCTACAGAACGAATTTTTACAGACTAATTAAAAAAAAAAACAAGTTGAACTTAAATCTAGAGAAAGATGAATTAAAATCTATGATGTAACTATACTTGTTGCACAGTATAAGGTAAAATATTATAAATGAGGCTAGGATAGGTCAGGTTAAGCTGGTTTGCCTATTTGGCTCCACATAGACGCTTGTTAGGTGGAATGAAATTTCTTGGACATTAAGAGCTGAAAAATAATAATTGCCTAGGATACCTGTGTTTTTAGTTAATTTGAGTGGCGATTTGACTTATGAATATCACCCAACCCAGGTAAATATGGGAATAAAAAACTAATTCTACAAATTGATAAATTTTTCACGTTCTAAGATAACAAGTTATATCACTGACACCACAAATTAATATTTTATTTAAACTGAATATATTCGTTTTATCTGAGAAAATGAGAGGCAACCATTTGCAGATCTTCTAGGACTATTCTTAGGAAGCTGTTGGGCATAGAAACTAGACAGGTTCTTAGCTTAGACGAGAGAAGCCTCATCTCACACGACCAAATCTTGTTAAGGATGAAACTTGTAGGGCATGTCTAGAACATGCCGGAACAGCGGCGCACGTTCATCTCCTCCAGTAAGGAATAATGAATTCGACACAATAACAATTATTGGAAGCAGTGTCTCGGGCAGCTGTTGTTCGACTCTCATACCTAATCTAATCTAATTCAGTCTCTGCCAAAAATTAGATTTTAAATGTTGTGTTGTTTGCATAGGTATTCCAATTTATAATTCATTCTTCAAAATCAATAACCATCCGACTTGTGATGTAATACAAAAACTGAAAGGCTACTTAGGAAGGCTAGATAGTTATGTGGTTATCTCCGTAGATGGGCACAGTCAAGCCTATAAGGTACCTGATGCCAAGTGAAAGGAGCCACTTAATCCGTTCCTTCCACTCTCCCAGGAGGATGGTCGATGACATTAATCAGAATACTTATCCTTTTCCTATAGGAAACGAAAAGGAGCCCCGATTAAGTGGCTCTACTCAACTGCCATCACAACGTGCCTTATGGGCCTAAATGTGCGTTCCTTTGAAGGCAGCCACATGACTCACCTACCTACTTAAGTAGTCTGTTTTGGCGAATTCCCAACCGGATGAGTTTTTAGCCAGCAGAACTGTAGGACATAACTAACGAATCCTACTGAACCCTATTTTTCACTCCTTTTCAAAATAATTAATACCCATAACTAAAAAATGTTTAACCAATTTAATATTTTTTTTAATCTTAAGTAAACTTCCTTTAGCACTAACTTTTCCATGAACAAATGTCTTCTAAATATTTAGTTTATATAAATATAAAAATAAATGCTTTCTTTTGCAAGCAGCACTTCTAGAATTCATAAAACCTTACTTTGAAAGTGGCCTTTGAAATCGAAACTTGTGTTAGTTACATTTCACTTTTTAGCAGTAAAAGGCACATTTGGTTCATGTTATCGTTAACGCCTGTTTGCTAATGAGCATTCGACACGGCACTGCGCAACAATCGAAAGTGTAGTCAGTTGGCTAAATAGAAAAACGAATACAAAAGTTATTTGAAAAAAGGCAAAAATCAAAATTTTTGTAGGTCAATTTCATTTGGTTAAATGACGCTTCGGTATTTTGCTATTTCGCTGTTTGTTGATTTATTGGCAATTGCCAACTGAAAAACCGACAGACGAAATAGTCGAGCAAATTAATGAAAAGTAAATACAATGATTACAGTTATGCGATCAACAACAGTACAGAGAACAGAGAGTAATGACAGTAAAGCGCGCAAGTGCAAACGACGCTGGCGGCTATTGGAATCGTTCACGACGATCGAATGGCCAACACAAGAAGCGGCAATTGAGTTATTAGAGCCGCGGTCGCATAGTAGGAGGCCAGCGCGACTCGAGCAGTAAAAGAAATTAATTACCGAAAAAGATCTGCTCGTAACTGTGCCGGCTGCCCAGTTGACTGACTATTGCTTTTTTACTATTTTATTCGTTTGCTGCTTTCTACTGATTGCCTCAGTGCGCGTTCTTGGCGTGGCCAAGTGATGTGTAAAGCGTGTAAGGCGTGGACGTGTTTTCATATATACCAATACATATGTACATGTTTGTGTGATGAAGCGGGAGGGCACTGTTCGTGTTAATCTCTTCGAAAAAAAAACAAAAAACAGGTGTTTTGTGGCGTGCGCGCTGCAATGCTGCGTTACGCTGCGACGTGGAAAGAAATCAATTAGCTGCAATTCCTTTCTTTTTCTCACCTGATGTGGGTTTGTCTGTATGCTTGTGCGCTCGTGTGTATGTTTGGTGTGGTAAAAGTTAGAAATGGCATTTTTTGGCTGGTTTTTCGTGAATTAACAAACCCAAAAGCAGGAACGATAGACTGTGTGTTGTTTGACATTTTTGGCCATCTTAAGCGAGTAAAATCATGTGTTTTGAACATTTTTGGCAGATTTGCAAGCACAAGAAAGAGAAAATTGATTAGTTACATTAGTGAAATATTTTCATGGTATGTGGGCCGCGTAAATTATGGCTGCTTGTAAATTTGAATGCTTCGCTTAATTTTGCTTAATTCGACAAGTCAGACATGAAGCATTAGTTGTACTTGAAACAATTTTCTTGCTACAAAAATAATTTTTCAATTACTTTGATATCTTTTTTGAATGCTGTAAATTATGGCTGCTTGTAAATTTTTTCGCTTCGCTTAATTTTGCTTAGTTTGACAAGTCTTCATGTCTGATTTGTAGTTGTACTTGAAACAATTTCCTTGCTACAAAAATAATTTTTCAATTTCTTTGATATATTTTTTAATGCTGGAAATTATGGTTGCTTGCAAATTTTTTCGCTTCGCTTAATTTTCCTTAATTTGACAAGTCTTCATGTCTGCCTTGTAGTTGTACTGAAACAATTTCCTTGCTACAAAAATAATTTTTCAATTACTTTGATATCTTTTTTGAATGCTGTAAATTATGGCTGCTTGTAAATTTTTTCGCTTCGCTTAAGTTTGCTTAGTTTGACAAGTCTTCATGTCTGACTTGTAGTTGTACTTGAAACAATTTCCTTGCTAAAAAAATAATTTTTCAAATACAGCTATACAAGATATTTTTTTAATGCTTTTTTATGTGACATTGCAGCATTCAATTTCAATTTCTTTTATATATTTTTTGAATGCTGTTTTGTGTGACATTGCAGCATTTGTAAATTATCACCACAATTCAAGTTCTTTGCTTGAGTCTATTGTCTGCCTGTGACGCCAAGCATTCTTTAGCGCTTCGACAAAACTGCGCACCTGCTTTCTCGGCCCATATGCGGCCGCCAAACAAAAAACTCAAGACACAAACTTGACACAAAAATGCAAACAACAATCCAAATACTGTTTACAACACAACAAAAGCACACAGCCAGTCACAATAGACACTGGCCGCTTGTGCTTTTGTCTGCCACAATGCAAGTTGCATTAATTTTCACATCAATGACACAGCATCTGGTGTAATATATCAAAGCAAACATTGTCACCGAAATGCACTGCACTCGAATGCGGCGATTGTGTGCGCCGCTGCTTTATTTATGTCACTAAAATGAAAAATACATCAAATAAAAGGTTGGAAAAGCAACGGCGAGCAGCAAAGAAAATAACACTGAAATCTTTGGCTTTGTGTTGAAAAGTGAAATTTTACGCTCAACTGCAGCATTTTGGCATTTATTTCAACCGCTAACCGTACGTGAGATCTGCTTTTTTGCTTTATTAACATGCGCGCACACTCACACAAACATATAAATAGATACGTGTGCATGTGTATGTATAACACATGGGAATGCACAGATAGCATCAGCTGCAGCGGCGGCAGCAGCATCACATTGCACATTAGAGCCAAGAATGATGTTGCTATCGTCAGCAGGTAATGTATGTGTTTTGCAGTCGCAGCCACAGTCACGCCAACAGTTACGCAGCAACCGAAGAATCTAAAGTCATGTGTATACATACAGCTGCGTGTGTGTGTGTGCGTGATTGTGGAAAAAATAAAAGTGTTAGTAACGCGTGGAAAAGAAAAAATTTCACCTTGACATGTGCCAAGCGGCACTGATGGCACTGACGGAAAAAGTGTGTAGCAGTAAACTACAAAGAAAATCAGTCGCTACTACGTGCGCATAAATTCGATTAAAACCAACAACTTTAACATTAGAAACTTCAGGCCGTTCATTTTTGCTAGTTGCGCTTCTATACGAAACGAAAAACTTAAGACACAAACGCGGGCGTCTGCGCGCTAGCAGTATAGAAATAATTGAAAATTATTACAAAAAAATATATGTGGAAATTTCTGCATGGCGTTCTATTTGTTAAATCATACGTAACACTGTTGTATGTTTCACGTTCTGATGCGTTTTATTGGCGGCTGCTGCAATTTTATTAAATAGAATGGCGTCTCGTTAAGGTTAGTTAACTTGGTCGTGGCTAGTTTTATGATGATCGCACTGAATAAATTATGGCTTTGTGCAAACAAAACCCGCTTTTTCTTCACTTCAAACATAATTGAAACGTCTGGGGGAGAATTGCAGAGGAGTGCAGCTGTTCTACTACACAGAAAAAATAATCTAAAAATATAAATTTTCTTATTTTGAGGGGCAAGTTGATGTCCGTTTGGCTTACTTAATGTAATATTTGTTTACAAATTTGTTCTATTTTGCATTAAAGGCAACCATCATTACCGAGACTGATTCCACATATATCCTGTTTCGATTCTATTTTCCTTCAATCTATATTTAAAAATTTTTTTTTTAATGTTAACTATTTTATCAAATATCAATTTATATTTTGAGTTGAAAGTTTTGGACATGATTTCTCAATTTAATGCTGATTCTTAATTTAATGCTATATAATCGTTGGACATATTTTAGTTGAATTATCCAATGAAGTTGTTTTTTACTTCATTATCTAATTGATTTCACAATTTTCTGTTATTAAACGAATTGTTTTCGAGTTCCAGAATTGTTCTGTAATTCATAGGGAAGGAAAAAGAAAATCTCATGAGTCAAGACATTTTCAATAATTTCACAAGATGAAATGTAGCAAGATTATCACTTTAATAATCACAGAAACTGTTGAATTTTTTCCGCCTGTAATTTTTGGTATTTTTTTGTTGCTCCGATGATCTCTTTTCCATCGTTTAAAGTGTGTTAATTGCCTGCAAGCGTCGGCAGTGTACAACAACATTTTATCTTTCATTACATTTACTAAATTAATAGCGTTTTTTCCTTCCACATCAAAATAAAATTAAGCTTTATCTCATTTCTTCGCACACAAACTTTACACGCTGTTATTAAATTTATTTTATCATTTCTTTCTTTCCCCTTTTGCAGAATGTCGGCACGATGGCGGTCTGCCTTCTATTTCTCAAATTTCACCGAAATCCAGCAGTCAGCTGGATGTCGCCGGCCTTTCTCTGCTGCACACATCGCAGCTCGCACTCGAAAGCACCATTGCCGACTCGGCAGCCGAGCTGCAGCGCTCAGGCCCGCTCGACCTCAGTCACGAAGAGAATGAAACACGCCAGCACATGCGCGTCGAACGCTCTGCCCTGCCCATTCTCAACGACAACTATCCGAAATCCGGACCCAATGCCGTTCACTTTCCCAGCGACAGCGAGAAAGACGCCGGCGCCGGTCGCTATTTCCAGTACAACATCAAGCCCACTGGCACTTTTGACGGACTGGCCGAGGCGCCCGAACTGACGCAGCGCGCACGTGCTGGCAAAACTTTGCGAACCTCCAATGCGGCAAGTTTGCCGACCGCCACCAGCTCCAGCTCCGTGGAGTCTTTTTTAGCGCGAGGGGACCTGCGACCGTTTACGTCGGGGTCCCCAATCAAGCCGACGAGCAGTACTGCTACCTCGACGGTGGCCAGTGCCACAGCGGTGCCGCATAATCCGCGTCAGAACCCCAACCCCGACATACAGGACATCATCACCGGCATTGTGAAGCTGCTCAACGGCAACGTAAACGTGCACGCCAACACACAGGGGCTGCGCCGGCCGTCGCCGAGTCGCATCAACAACCGCGGACCGCCGCGCATTACCGACGCGCAGACGCTGCCGCTGGACTATGACACGCAGAAGAAGCCGCTCGGCTCTTCGATACGACCGCCACCGTACACGGGCCCCTTCGACAGACCCGAGCGGCCGTTCATTACCGGCGTGCCGATACCGGAACAGATTGTACCGTTTCGACCGGGCTTCATAAGCAATCGTCCGCCCTGGCATCGTCAGAAGCCACGTCCACCCATTACGACCACCATTGGCGGGCGTCGTCCCATACCGCAGTACAAGCCGTTGCCGTCGTCGCAGATGAATCCGCCGCTGGAAACCGAGTCGGAGTTGGGGCAACAGGAAGCGCAGCCGCCACGTGCGCCAAGCACTCAGCAGTCCGAGGAGCCGTTGCCAACGCTTAGCGATGACAATGATAGTCCGGATACGCCGCAGCCCACCGACACCACCTACGATTCGGAGTTCTCCAATGAAGATGCCAACACACAGTACATTGAGGTGTCGGATCAAGATCCCGTCGACGGTGTTGCTGACAACGTGCCATCCGGCAGCGATACTGGTAATGCAGATGGGGAACCACCGGCACCAGCACCTGCGCCTGCGCCTGCACCGGCCAAGAAAGAAGAGCACAGCAATGGCAACAAAAAGAAGCCCAACAAGCACAAAAGCAGTGATAAGAAAAAACACACGCCCGATGATTACACGACCATTATAGAGACCAGCTCGGTGGTGCGCACACAAATGCAAATGTCCTCGACCTACTTGCCGATGCCCATGGAAAGCGCAGCCGATGTTGAACTGGATCCCTCAACGGAAGAGGTAATTTTCATGACGCCGAGCAAAACTCCAGCGCTGGAAACTGCCACCCAAAAGAGCAGTTCAACGTCCCAAACGGCCATTACCAGCGCAATGCCAGATACAACGCAATCCGCGGACTCGAGCAGCGTCACACGCAGCACCGAATTGCAGGCTGTCATCGTACCCACACCATCCACTTCTGCTCCCATACCCTCCACCACCGCTACTACCACCAAAACCACAACCACCTCTACTACCACCACCACCATCACCACCACCTCTGAAGTGCCCACTAACGTCGTCCCACCTACGTCACCATCCGCCCCGCCAGCCCAGTATCAGCCACGTCCCGGCATTGTATTGGACGACCCCGAATTCAAACCGGGCGGCCGTCCACGGCCCCAGCGCCCGCAGCAACAGCCGCCCGCACATATACAGCCCACACGGCAGCACCTGCCACCCGGCTATGGGGAAATATTCGACGTAACACTGTCGGCCATACAGGGCCCCGGCTCGGCGGGCGGCTCTCAGCAGACCATCAACATTAAGCCGTACGGCTCTTATGGCAGCGGCGGGGGCGTAGGCGCCGGTTTGCCGCAGCAGCCGCAGGCCGATATCATTGTTTCCGCTTCAGGTGATGACGGGTTTGTTTCAATCGATGGTAAACGTACTTACATCAATCTCTTTGGTGACCCAACAGATCCGCCGGCTGCGCCTACAACGCCTGCCACAGCGATACCTCAGCTGCCGGGGCTGCAGGTGAGTGGTGGTGGCACTGGCGGTGTAGGTGTGAGTGGTAGTGCGGTGACGCAGAATGCACTCCCGAACCTGGGAAGCGGTTATGGAGTGCCGGAGACGGAGGTGGTGGAACTGAAGCCAACGAAAGCGCAAAGCGTCAAGCCGCAGCCGCAGACACCGAGCACCAATTCGGCAGCAACGAGACCACATTACCGCACGCGACCCACGCAGCCGCCGGTGCGGATCGACACCTGCATTGTGGGCGACGATTCGACGTGCGACCAGGCGCAGCACGAACGCTGCAAAACAGAGAACGGCGTATCGAGTTGTCACTGTCGACCGGGTAAGGCTTGTCGGAGGCGGACTTGCAAATAGGTTGAATGCATTCAATTGCTATTATTTTAGGTTATTCGCGTCGAAAGCACAGGGAGCCGTGTCGCAAGGTCATCTCCTTCTATTTGGGTTTGCGAGTGGATCGTATTTACGATCATCGCATTGTTTGGGACAACAAGCTGATGGACCACAATAGTGAGCCGTACGGACAGCTGAGCTACGAATCGATACGAGCGGTAGGCAATTAAATAAGTTTGCATAATCCGAAGAGTACTTGACTAAAGATGTTTGCTTTCTGCCAATAGATCGACTCGGCCATGTCGATGACGCCCTACTCGGACGAATTCTTGGAGGCCAAGGTCAACAATATCTATCGTGGGGACCCGAATCTCGGTGGCAGCGGCGTCTTTGTCAATTTGACCATCAAGGCGAGTTAAATAGCACACATCTAGCGAATGTTTTGAATAACAATCTGCCCAAACTAATCTAACCAACTTCTGTCCATTCAACGTTACCTTGCAGCTGGACGAAAGCGTTGAAACTCTGCGCCCAAATCTGCGCAGCGACGTGCAGAAGCATCTGCTGGGCGTGCTGCATCGGCGCAACAACAACATTGGCAACTCCGTGCTGTACGTCACCTCGCCGGAAGGCTCAATATCCGCTCTGCACGACCTTGACGAATGTCAATCACGCGAACTGAACGACTGCCACGCCAGCGCCACATGCACGAATCTGTGGGGCAGCTTTCGCTGCGCCTGCGAAGCGGGCTACCGCGACCCGTGGGCCGATCAGTCGCAGCGCGCCGGCCGCGATTGCCACTCGTGCCCCGATTCGTACTGCAACAATCGCGGCAGCTGCAGCTACAACGACGAAGGCAACCAGGTGTGCGCCTGCGATTCTAGTCACTACGGCGGCCAGTGCGAGATCGACGGCGAGGTGCTGGGCGTGGCCATTGGCGCCTCGGTGGCGGCAGTCGTCATTATCGTGCTGACCCTGGTGTGTCTGATTATGTGGTCGCGACGCTGGCAGCGCGAACAGAAGAACGCAATGGGCTCGCCCGTATTCGGCTACATGAACACGGCGCCGCTGAAGTCGGCTGCGCTGGCGGGACCCGGCTACCAAGTGACGCTCGAGGATCGCATGCGTTGGGCGCAGATTGCCGATGTGATGGCACAGACGAATCATTACGGGGTGAGTTGGCAGAAAAAGGTGACCGTCATGGCTTCGGCAACTTTCGCCATCGAAACATCCTATAAATAAATATTGATGATTTTGCAGGCGGAGCCCATTGGTCCCACACGCCCGTCGTCCGCCATGTTCGCCTATCCGAATCTGCAGACCATGGGCATAGGCACCATCGGCGGCATGTCCATGCAGAGCAGCATGCAGATGCACCAGAACCAGAACATGGCACCACCGGTGCCGCTGCCACGGTATGAGTGCGTATTTATCTGAAAATCCCTAAAAGCTTGCACTGTCGGACAACTAATGAGCGTTGTTTTCTCTTCCCATCCCCCTGCTCTTAGAAGACTGGGACTGAGCTCGCGCACGAACGGAATGCGCACACTGGAGAACTCCAGCTCCAGCGAAGAGGAGGATCGCACCGATCTGCTGGGACGCAACTTTCAAGTACCCCGACCGAAGAGTCGCAGCAATGGCAGCATAGCGGTGAGTAGCCATGGCAGCAACAACAATCATTGCAACAAATTTGAATTGGAATTTCGTTAGAATCAGTCGGGCATCTACTACGATGTCGACTACGAGCCGTCGGGCAACGGCATCGGCAACACCAGCGTGGACCATCTCTACGGCTCGCAGCATCCGTCGTCGTCGCACTCGCACGCCGGTAACAACCACATACCGGGTCCGCAGGGCATTCCCATGAGCACGTACACGTCGGGGCGTGCGCCGAGCAGTTATTACATGAAATAGGCCGGAGTGCGCTGTGGCCCTGTAAATGCATGTGTGATGAGTGAATGTATGTGTGTGTGTGTGTGTGAGGTGATTGCGTACGAATGCTGGTGTGATGAAAAGCAGTATACATACTGCATGTGAATGAATAAACGTGGGCTGCATGTCGACCTCGTTGCTTGGGGAGCTCCAAAACAAAACGAACCCTGTATGCCATGCTCAAAGCGAACTAAATAAAGGGTGTGCACACCAAAATCGGGACACTTGTTTTCTGATTTAAAAATAAAACTAAGTAATCTCGAATTTTTTAACAATTTATTTCCAATTTTTTCCTCCGTATGACACCAACCGCACTTTTCGTCGGACTCCTCCCATCAATTTTAGCACGAAGCATTCGTCCACTTTTTTAGACCCCCACAACCACTTCCTCCGCAACTCTTCTTCTGTCGATACACACGCACCACTCTTTTTTAAAATGCCTTTAACTATCGACTAGTAGTTTTCGATAGAGCGGAGTTCCGGGCTGGTAGGCGGATTACACGCTCGCTGTACATATTCGATCCCATTCTCTTCATACCACTGCAGAGTTGCCCTGGAATAGGGGGCAAGTAGGAAAGTCAGACCAAAACAACGGCTTTGATGTGTGGCGGCGGATGAGAAGCAGCAGTCTCTTTTTTGTTCTTTGTACCGTCTGTTACAAAAGGGTTTGTTTTAAAACCGCACGAACAGATGGCTTGCCAAATTATGGTCTTCTTTAGGAATTTTGACCTTGATTTCACCTTGTATTCATCAGCAACATCTTGGCGATTCGTGGCTGTGTAGAAATCTCGCCCAGCTAAAAATTTAAAGCTGTTGAAGCAGTATGTTTCATCATCCATGATCACACAACTGATTTTCGTTAGCACATTTGCGTACAAGTTACGGCAACGGCGCTTCGGGGTGAGATTTTGTTTTGCGTCAGGATCTGGTACTACTTGTGCCTTGTAACTTTTTAAGCTTGCTCGCCTCTTGGCTTTCTGGACGATGACGATTTCTCCACGATTTTAGCTACCGAACCACTTGACATTCGCCGATTTTGTTAAAATGCGGAAATCACTATCTTCGTGCATCTTACATTCTTCTGACCATGGTGACCACCACTACCCGCCTTACGATCAACACTCAGCCTTTCATTAAAATTTTTCAACACTTTACCGCATGTCGATGGTGCAAAATTTAGCTTTTTTGCAATTTGGTGTATACTGAGGTTGGGATTCGTAGTGTGTTCGTGCAAGATTAGTTTTCTACGTTCGTATTCGTTTGCCATTTTCATACTAATAAAACGGGTTGTGAAGTCATGGAGTACTTACATCTAAAATGTTACTTTTCAAAGAGTTTTATTTTAACAGAAACATACGTTTTAAAGTGTCCCGATTTTGGTGTGCACACCCTTTAAGATGACCGAAGTGACGCGCCCCGGGCATCTCATTCGCATAGAAATCTAGTTAAGCGTACTTAGGCATAGTTGAGTACGAGTATCGTATATGGCCGATTGCAGCAGTAAGGATACTTAGAACTAGTCGTTAAGGCAGTGTACATAACAATTCTAATAATTTGAGCAACAAATAAATTGACTTAAATAAAAATAATATAACTGCAACCAACGCCACTAGAACCCGCGCGCAATCGGAAGCGCTGGACGGTTAGCAATTAGTTGTAGCGGCGAATGTTATTTATTGCAATTGTACTAATCAAAAGTGTTAAATGTAAACAAAGCCTAGATTTAAACAAGAATTCGAGCATATTTAAAAATAATTGTAATGTTAGTGTAAATATTTTTTATGAATAAAAGAAGAAATGAATTAAAAAATAATGTGTTTTTATCTCTGATGGATTTTAATAAACCTATTTTACAACTTATTGGGAACAGGAAGGCAACGTTTGCTTAAAATTCAAGTTTTGTATGGTTTGAGAATTTTATTGAGCTACTGCATGCAGCTTTAGATAGAAATGAAAAACATATATTCAAAATTTCTTTGAAATAACAGTCCAACGCGCAACGCAAGCTGATGAATTCATAAATAGTAAATGTCTTAAAACAATAACACAAATGTTTGTAAACAATTTCTATAAAAGAAAAAAATGAAAAATACGAAAGCAAAATACATATGTAGGTGCAACTTAAAAGTGAGAAAAATTAACTAAACAAACTAGAATCACTAAATCAAAATTAGGCAATAAATTAGGAAAGTAAACATAAGAAACTGTTGAAAATTGATTTCATTTCATACAAAATGACTTTTGACTTGATGGAGATTGTGTGTGGTCACACGAACTTCACTGAATTGCATTCATTTCTTCTTTTTGTTTTTGCCTTGTGCAGATGGTGCTGGAGCACCTGCTAGGCTGGTCAGCTCTTTCTTCAGATTTAGTAAAATCTCCACTTCTGGTTTCCAGACCGTAGCGTCCGCGTTAGCTTTTAAGGTTCGTACTTTTTCGCCCTGAACATTTCAGAAATTTTAATTCATTTAATTCATAATTTTAACTGAATTTAAACAAACAGCGTAGCTTTGCCCGTTGACTTACCTGTTTTGCGATTTGCTCCTCTAAGGCTTTGACTTTGTCCGCCTCAGCAGGCTGTTGTTGCGCTGGTGTTGTTGCCGCTGCTTGTGCCGCTGTCAGCTGTTTCTTCAAGTCGAGCAGCGCGTTCACTTCTGGCTGCCAGACTGCTTTGTCTTTGGTGCTCGCCTTCAGTTGACGCACCTTGTCACCTTGTCGCTGTATGGCCTCTTCCAGCTGTTTTACGGACAGAGTGCCGTTTTGTGCGGCGACCACAGGCGCATTGACGCCATTGTTGGCAGTTGTCTCCTGTACGCCGCCGAACTTCACCTTCAACTCGTCGATGAAGCTCTGTTCCAGTTTGGTGAAGAGTGGCACTGGCTTGCCAATCTTGTGGCCGGACGGCAGCAGTATGTTGATAAACGGTTTACTGAAAACAAACGATAAGTTAACAAACGAAACTAAATCAGCAACACTTTCCACTTACTCTGCATTCAGCACCGTTTGCTTGGCGTTCAGCTGCTCGAAGAGCGTGCGCGCCGTCGCCGGCATGTAAGGGAACATCAAGTTGGCTAGCAGACAGGCAATGTTGCAGTTCACACCGATAATGGTGGCTGCGCGCTCCTTTTGCTCTGCGCTACCCTTTAGCAACACCCAAGGCTGCTGCGCCTGCATGTAGCCGTTGCCGTGGCGCGATATCGACAGTAAATGCCGAATGCCATCGCGTAGCCGCGCCTTCTCCAGCGAATTAACATAGCCGCGGAACTCGCGATTGATAAGCGCCAGCAGTATGAGCTCGTCGTTTGTCAGCGTCATATTGGGTATGACGCCGTTGAAGTTCTTCTCGCAAAAAACTAACGCACGATTCACAAAGTTGCCCAAATTGTTGAGCAAGTCGGAATTGTTTCGTGCCGCCAAATCGTTCCAGCTAAAGCTGGAATCCTGTCCCTCAGGGCGTGCGGAAGCGAGGTAGAAGCGCCAAATGTCAGAAGGAATGCCAGTCTCCTAAGAAGATATTACTTATTTTAGTATTTAAAATTACTAAACAGTAAGTTGTATTCTATGTACGTACTTGTGCATCGTTGCCGAAGACACCAACGCCGCGGCTCTTGCTGAACTTGCCATCTTCGTAGTTCAAATACTCGGTAGCCATAACATGTGAAACAAGCGTTTGGCCTTTGTTGGTGGCCAGCAGCGAACTGGGCCACATTACCGAATGGAACGGCACGTTGTCTTTAGCCATGAATTGGAAGAGTTCGACATTGACACCCTGATCGGGTTGCCACCACTGCTTGTATTCTTTGGTGTAGGTTTTGGTCATGGAGACGTAGCCGTACGGTGCATCGAACCACACATAGAATACCTTCTTTTCGAAGCCGGGATGGGGCACGGGTATGCCCCATTTCAGATCGCGTGTAATGCAGCGCGGCTTCAGACCCTCTCGCAACCAAGCATACGTAATCACGCGTGCATTGTTCGTCCAGCCGCCGGCAACGCGATCCACCCACTCGCGTAGCTGCGGCTCGATTTTGGGCAGGTCGAGAAAGAGCTGTTCGGAGGTGCGCACCACGGGCGCGGTGTTGCACACCTTGCAGCGCGGCCGTATCAGCTCGGTTGCGTTCACTAGCTTGCCGCACTTGTCACACTGATCGCCACGTGCATCTTCATAGCCACAGCCGGGATGCGGACAGGTGCCCTCTACGAAACTGAAGTGAACTCATGAAAGGTTATCAGATAATTGCATGTGCATTATTGCCAACGCACCGATCGGCCAAGAAGCGATCGCATTTCTGACATAGCAGCTGCTCCACGCGCTCAGTGAATATGTAGCCGTTGTTGAATACGTCTTTGAAAGCCTCTTGCACGATTCTGAAAATGCGATAATAGAGCATAGAAGTAGTTGGTAACAACATGCAGTGTGACGTCGCGGTAAAGAATATGAATGTTTTATTGACATTTCACACTCACTCGGTTTGATGTTGCGCCGTGGTGCGGCCGAAGAAATCGAAGCCAATACCGAACCAGCGATAAATGGAGTTGTGCAACTCGAAATACTTGTCGCAAATCTCCTTTGGCGTGAGATTTTCGGCCAGCGCCTTATTTTCAGTGGCAGTGCCATACTCGTCAGTGCCGGATATCAGAAGTGTGTTGTAACCAGCCGAACGTGAATATCTGTGCAAAATGAAATGAAAGTTCCTATTGAAATATACGCGATTCAGCGATTTTCTCGTGCGGCTCACCTTGCGAAAATATCCGCTGATAGCACGCAACCAATGATGTTGCCTAAATGCGGCACATTGTTCACATACGGCAAAGCAGAAGTGATCAATACGTTACGTTCGCCTGCCTTGGGTAGTATGGTGCGCGGATCCTTGCGCTCAGGAACACTAACCGGCACAAATGCCAGACGCGCACTGTCCAGCTCTTCGTCCGTCACAGTATCCGCCAGACTGCCACCAGTCTCGGCCAAAACTTTGGTGGCATCCGCTGCTGTGGGCACTTTCAGCGCAACATGATGTAGGCCGCCGTAGTGATTGCTGTTTTGCAGTGACGTGAAGGTCAAATCTCGCAGCGACTGCTCAGCCAGCACTGCTTGCACCTCGGGCAGTGCGGTCAGTTTGCGGTACCACACTTTTAAATTTTCAATGTTTTGGGCACCCTTGAGTGTGCCATCGGGCGCGAGCAGCGACCAAACAAAAATATCGGCCGCGCTCAGTTTGTCGCCAGCTAAATACGGTGACTCGTTCAGACGCTCGTCGAGTTTTTTCACCAGCGCATTCAGCATGGGCAGTGCTTCGGGATTGGCGCGATGGCCGACGGCCATATGTTGCGCCAGCGCAGGCGCCAGCAGAACGCTGGACCACTCCAGCCACTGTAAACAAAACAGCAAAATGTGCTTAAAATTACGTCTTCGGTGTTGTACAGACGGTTGTGTATTAACCTCATCGCGCAGCGCACCCTCATCGGGAAACAGGTATCGCGCCGCTGCATTCGTGGAGAACAGTCTCAGCCCATTGTCCAGCTCCAGTGTGGGCAGTACGAGAAAGCCTTTCTCCGTGGCCTCTGCAAATAGAAACCAGTAATTGCATCAGCCGACGCTGCATGCTGACACAGCATGGAGCGCCAGGCCCGCTGACATATCAGTCCATGTACCGAGAGGCTATTACCGTTAAGGCTGATTTTCTCCACTGTTACGGCAAGTTTGGCAAATTTCGCCAACAGCTGCAATTTCAGTCCGAACGGATTTCCCTCATTTGTGTAAATAATCATGTTAACTATTTAATTTATTCTGTTATCAACTAAAATAATTTGCCACAAATCACACGAGAGCACGCGTTCAACTTTGGCCTGTCAGAATCCAATTAGCAGCTATTTGCCACGACTTTGACAGGCGTGACCCATGCGCAGAGTTGCATTTAAATGCACCTGCTGAGCTTCAAGTCTTCTGAGTGAAATGGGTTGAGGAATGAAGAATTAAGTTCATGCAATACACTAATTTGTATAAAATATTTTGAGTATTGCTTAAGGATTACATTTTTCAACAAAGGGTTTGAAAAAAGAAAATTAAAAACAGGGTTAAATCAGCCACTTTCAGATAATCCAGCAGAAATTCTTTTAGCAGCAGCCCCAACCAAAGACTTGGCAGCACTGGTCGCTGTAATAGCAAAATCAGCTGATTCTGTTTATAAAAAGCCGACACAGCCAGCGAGAAATTGCGTGCTCTTCATTTCTCGTGTAAATATTGTAAAAATAACGTTTTCACACGTTGTAACCGAACAGAATTCTTAAATGGGTGAGCGCAAAGGCCAAAACAAATACTATCCGCCGGACTATGATCCGAAGAAGGGCGGCCTCAACAAGTTCCAGGGTACGCACGCGTTGCGCGAGCGTGCCCGCAAGATCCACTTGGGCATCATTATCATCCGCTTTGAGATGCCCTACAATATCTGGTGCGATGGCTGCAAGAATCACATCGGCATGGGCGTGCGCTACAATGCGGAGAAAACAAAAGTGGGCATGTACTACTCTACGCCCATTTACAAGTTCCGCATGAAGTGTCACCTCTGCGACAATCACTTTGAAATACAAACGGATCCGGGCAATTTGGACTATGTGATTTTGTCCGGTGCGCGGCGACAGGAGAATCGTTGGGATCCATTGCAAAATGAACAGGTGGTGCCTGAGACAAAGGAGGTGCAGAAGCGATTGTTCGATGATGCCATGTACAAGCTGGAGCATCAGGCGAAGGATGCAAAGGCGGGCGAGGATGCTAAACCGGTGCTGGAGAAACTGGTTGATCGTAACAGAAGCGTTTGGGATGACTGTTACGAGGCCAACTGTCGACTCAGAGCAGGATTTCGAGTATGAGTTGCTTTTACAATTCAGTAATTTTCAGTTTATTAAGATAACTGTCGCCTTATTAGGTCAAGAAAAAAGAGCTAAAAGCACAGAAAGAGCTGGATGACCGTTTGCTGGCACGCAGCAGTCTGGACATTGCGCTGCTTCCAGAGAGCGTGCAGGACAAACAGATGGCTGCGCTATTGTTGTTGCAAAGTAAATCGGCACAGGAAAACGAAGCAGAAAAGCGACTGGACATACTAATGCGGCCGGCCTTGCCGGGTGCCACGAAAACCACATTTGGCGGCCTAAAGCGACAAAAAGTGCTCAACACGCAATTGCAATATACGGACTTGGGCATAAAAAAGAAGTCGGCCACAAACAACGATGGCGAAAAGGATGAATTGGTAGACGGCAGCAAGCAAAATGACGAGGAACAGCTTGAAGAGTGCACTAATAAAGCAGAGGAATGTAAAAAAGCGAGCAATAGTAAGTCGGCCCAGACTAGGGAAGCAGCAGCGCCGAGTGCAGCAACGTCTGGAACGCTGATCAGTTTACCGCAGAGCTTGGCGCTCGTCTGTGATTATGCGAGCTCAAACTCAAGCGCCGAAAGCGATTAAAAAACATCATACAATTTTATTAGAATTTACCATTACACAAATATTGAGCTCACACGCTTAAAAACGAAAATAAAGCGAAATTACATAAATAACATTGAAAAGCAAATTAAATGAAGCTAACTTGCAATATTCTAAATGTGACCGTCAAACAGATTAAAACTATACGTAAATTTAGTCTTCTATGGAAAAATAAATAACAAGATTTACATATTTAACTGAATGTCAAGACTATCATTTTACAATTCAGCTGTTTCCACACCCAGGTCGGCAGAGTCATCACACGAAACCGTGTCATCGGTGGCGTAGAGTATGGTCAACGCATTCTTACACCAGTCGGTGTGCACCTGCTGCTCAATCGACTCCTTTAAGCTGCAATAGAATACGTAGAGATCATATTAGGGTTTTCCAAATTAACAGATGTTAGGGGTCGACTTTATTTATTTCCGATAAGAAAAGCACTTTCAAAATTGTATATATGTAAGTCGAAATACTTATGTAGTCTAAGAAATTTGCTCTACAAAATATATGCAATCCATATGTGACCATTGTGGTCTATATTTTTTGTATGTTTTTGTACTCACAGCGCTTCGATGTCTATGAGTTTCTTGTAGTAGTAGCAGCGCTCATTTTGCGCTGCCTGAGTCTGCAAGGAAAATTTTCAATGCAAAAATAATAAATTGTAATTGAAAGTAAACATGAAATTCACCAACCTGTTGCACGAGCAGATCGTGAGTCTCCTGCAGCACGTGCAGACTGGTGGGCGAAACTGTGTGTTCCAACTGAGTCTGCGCCGAGCACTGCTGTTTCGGGGTGGTCAGCGTGTGCTTAGCGCTAGCGGTTGTCTTATCGTTGTTTTTGTTGTTTGCTTTGGCTTCTAGCGGTTGTGCCGGTTTGCGTACGGGCCGTGGTGCATTTTTCTCGGCGGCGACCAGCGCCTCGGGCAGCTTCATATTCTCTTTGCCGGCTGCGTGCACATCGAAGAACTTCTTAAACCATTGCAAAAACTCGAGATTGTCCTGAAAGCGTCCCTTGATGAGACGCTCAATGGGCACAGACTTGTCGTAGTTAATGCGCGCAAAGGCCGCTTGAAAGAGCTTCAGATTGTGCACATGTTCGTGCTCGAACTTGGCGTTCATTTTCACCTTTTTCATGCTGACGCTATGCGGAAAGAGCAGGTCCATCATTTGGCAGTAGGCAATGCCTAACGAATGGTTGACATAAGGTTAGGTTAGGTTAGTGGGGGGCAAAGTTTAGTGTCACGTACTGGTGAGCGCTGCTTACCTGAGCACAGTTCTTCGATTTTCTTATATTGTCCATGCACAGTTGAGTTGACCCATTCGAGCATTTCGTGACGTGACATTTTCTCCACAGTGGAGTTGGTCAAGGCAATGGGCACTTTGACGTCCGGCATTATTACGAATTTTTATTTGAAAAAAAGTCTTTATTTTTTTCGATTTTAGTTTTTAACACAAACTGCAGATGCACAAAAAAGTGATTGGTTACTCCAAATTTTGCGGCATTGAAAACCAACAGGAATGATGGCACAATAAAAATATTCATCAGTCCGACTTTTACACTTCCGTTCTTTTCATTAACCCTGGAATACTAACGTTACACGATTCTACTAAATACGCGAACGTCTTAAATGCAGTAACAAAATAAGATTAGCATTCCAGGCTTGGTGCACATTTTTGTTGTTCTGTCATAGATTCTCTTCTCTGTTATGTTCGCCCATCAAATTGTAAAAAAGCCAACAATAGTTATATACAATAATTTATTTATTTTCGTATAAAAATTGCCTGCTCTAAAATTGTGGCAGCTTGCTATACTCCTCCACTTTCTTGACAAATTCGATAAAATCATGATGCAGCACTTTGGGCCATTCCAATGCGATAAAGTGGCCGCCTTTGCTATAGAATTTGCTGTAGATCAGATTGCGATACTTGTACTGCAGCTGTGCGTCCGAGAAGTGTATGAGTTCGTGCTTGAAGCGTGTGCAGCCGGTGAGCACTGCGGTGGGCACGCGGTCCAGCTGCAGCGCTCGCTGTTCCTTGCTGTAGGCTTCGGCGTACAGGCGCAGCGAGGTGGTTATCGAGTTGGTTAGATAGTAAATCATCACGTTATCCAGCAGCGCGTCCAGTTTGTAAGCCTTGGTCAGCCCACCGTGGGACTGATTGACAAAGTCCGAGCTGGTCCACGTGGACCATTTCTCCAGTATGTAGGCGGCCAGTCCCACGGGATTGTCGGTTAGCGCTGTGCCAATGGTGTCCGGCTTGGTGGCCTGCAGATGAAAGTAGCCGCTCTCTGTCAGCAGGAAGAGCAGATGGTGCCACTTGGGGAACAAATACTTCTCGAAGATGTTGTAGCCGAAAACTGTTGGCAGCATATTGTGGAAGATGCCCTTGAAGATTGCTCTCGATGTCATCACTGTGCACATGGTTGAGTGATAGCCGAGCACGTTTTCAGGAAACAGCGTAGCAATGTGCGAGCCAATCACGGATCCCCAGTCGCCGCCGTGTATGAAGAACTTCGTATAGCCCAGACGCAGCATCAGGTTGCGCATGATGACAGCGATTTGCGCTGGACCCAGACCCTTTTTCGAAGTGCCCTGCAATGTCGGCAAACATTAGCGACAGAATTCACTCGTCGTGCAATCGACGTTGCGCCTCACCTGCGACCACGCATAGCCCGGCAGACTGGGCGCAATCACGTTGAAAATGTACTTGTTCGACTGGCTGGGGTGCGTCTGGTACAGCTCGTGTATGAGCGGGTAGAACTCGCGCACCGAGCTGGGCCAGCCGTGCAGCAGCAGCACCGGATAGTGGTGCTTGCCCACCTTGTTCTCATCGTAGACCATCAGGTGAAGAAAGTGCATACGCAGCCTGCGGAGCGAGCAAAAGCCAACAGTGTCAGTCTGTGCGACGTGCGATAAGCGGCGTACGATACGAATGCAAAAACAACATAATAGCAAATCAATGTGGCGCAATGTACCCCTGTATGTCGGTGGTGAAGTGATTAAACTGCCAGAGGAACACTTCACGCTCGCGCCAACGCGGCAAATAATCATCGCGCCAGTATTTGAGAATGCGCCTGAGCTCCTGCGTATTGAAGCCGTACTCAAAGTTGACGCCCTCCAACGGCGACGTGAGGCGCAAAGTGCGATTGAGCTGCGCGCGCAGATCGTCGATGGTCTGAAAGCGACAAAAATCGGTTTGAATTGAAAAGTGCTGCCGGGCGTTGTAGTGGAAGCTTACCGAATCCGGATATGCGAGCCTGTTGCCAATTACCTCCGACGAATTGCGCACATAGGCAATCCAGTCCTCGGGCGCAGGTCCGTCGCCCCACCATTGGCTCAGATTCAATGCGGGTCTGTCAGCGCGGTACAGCGCATTGTCGACCCGGTTGTACATGATGGCCGCGATCACGATTACCAACAGCCCCGAAAGACCCCAAGTTAATTGTCTGCCGTTCATGTTACTACCTATAAACAAAAACCCACTAATGCCGAATTATGGACAACAACAAAAATTAACTAATACTGGAATTATCAATTTGTGCGGCGATCTGAAGTGGAGCGCAGGTCTCCACGCGCCGAGTGTGTTATGGGAACTGACTGTGGCTGGAAGCAGGTAGGCGCCACTGTCACTACGACTGCAACCGTCAATTGTTAGACAATTGCTGTGATTTTGGTAGCTATGGGCTAATCATGCTGTGTTGTTGTTATTATCACTGCACAAAGCGGTACACGTAACCGTCGGCAGCTGTCCGACACCCAACAGTGGCGATAAGATGACCGAGTTCTGTCCAATCGGTGCGCGTGCCACGTAACTGAGAGCAGGGCTGATAGTGGAGCAACTCAATAGGCCTAACTATGATAGCCGGCGGCTCAAAGCGTTATAAAAATGACTAAAAATGTGATAAAGAAGTCTATATAAATAGGTACTACAGACGATATAATAACTACTAATCACAATTTCAGTTTTCAAAATGCTTTAGGTAAACATTTTGCTCCAGTTAGATCTAAAGCTTCAAGTCTGAAAGAAAGAGATATCAATAGTTTTCTCAACTCAATTTTTGCTTAAATCTGTCAATCCACTTTTTTGTAGCATTCTTTGATATTCGTCTTGGCCGAACTTAGGCCGCTTTACCGGCATTTTTCTTTCGTCTCTTATCACTAACGTAACGGGTTTTCATACTTTTGCACATTCTCGCCGCTGTTACTCATTTGGTGTAATCTATGGGTATTAATATTACAAGTAGTCCAGGTTGTTGTTGTTCTAGTCTTTTTTTTTGGTGGTTTCTTCGAGATATTTATCGCTGTTTATCATTTTGAATTGTTGGTTTTGTATTTGATTTGATATTTGTGTTGGCAGTGGCCAATCGTAATTTAAAATACGTTTTCAAACTTTTCAGTTAAACACGTGAAATACTTATTGAAGTTTTATTTAGCTGTAAACAGATTGAAAAATTTACAAATTTCAGTATTTCCTTTATTATGAATAGAACTGTAGTTTTAGTTCTTTCTTCAGCTTTGTTGGAGTTTTCATTGCTCTTCATCCTTTATCAGTTTATCCTTTTGTCCATTTGCCACTACTTCATCCTTTCATCAGCTCTTGTGTCCTCCAAAGTTGCTAACAATTTCTTATATTGGTTTATCGAGTTATCTGCTAGTCTATCAATCCATTATTCATCTCTTTGATCGTTGATCTGCGTTATATTCATTTCTCCACTTTTTAATTTATTCATCCGTTCATCTGTTCATCCTTTTGACTGTTCGTCAATTTTACCGGTTGTCCCATCTCCTAACAGTTCATCTTTCTGTCCGTTTGCTTGTTTGTCATCAATCTTTTCATCAGCATATCTGCCCATATTTGCTCCATCCATTAATTCATTAATTTATCCACTTTTTAATTTATTCATCCGTTCATCTGTTCATCCTTTTGACTGTTCGTCAATTTTAACGGTTGTCCCATCTTCTAACAGTTCATCTTTCTGTCCGTTTGCTAGTTTGTCATCCATCTTTTCATCAGCATATCTGCCCATATTCGCTCCATCCATTAATTCATTAATTTATCCACTTTTCAATTTATTCACCCGTCCATCTGTTCATCCTTTTGACTGTTCATGAATATGATAGGTTGCCCATCTTCTATTGATCTTTCTGTCCGTTTGCTAGTTTGTCGCCTGTTCCAGTGAACTTGTCCATCCTTTCATTAGCATATCTGCCCTTAGGTCCCGAAAGTTGCTAAGAGCTAGTTTCTCCATCGATTAATCCATCTGTTTGATCGTTTGTCTGCTTTTAACACTAGAATGCCCGACAATCTGACTTACCTAAAATACCCATATGTAGTCATTTTGACTACAATATTGTTTACTAAATTTTTTTAAAATTTTATTGGTTTTTAAGTAGCAAATATGAATAAATGCATATACGATTAAAATAAAATAAGTATTTAATTTTTATTTATTTTTATGGTTTACAAAGTAAATTAATTTAAATATAATGGCGTACTTTAGGTACACATAAATGGGATAAAATGGAATGAAATTTGGAATTTGTGAATGAATTTTGTGAGTGAATTTTGGATTGAAAAACTTGGGAATTGTCACAGCCTACTATGATATTTTTTTAAAATGTTTGCAATTATTTGAAATTTTCATATTTCGCAATTGAAGATGCATATTTATCAGTGAGAAATTCACTTTTGATGAAAACTGTTTATAGGTAGTCCAAATGACTCCTTTTGGGCATTTAAGGTAAATTTTGCAAAATTGGGGTACACAATTTTTTTACAATATTTTTAATTTAGTTATTCCATTTAGCTTTAAAAATTAGTAAAAGTCACGAAAGATATTTTTTTAGAAAGCGATGCAATAAAAGTTATTTACAGTAAAATACCTCAATGTAGTAAAAATTACTACCTTGGGCATTCTAGTGTTAATCTATCCAACCGCGTTTTAATTTCTTCATTAGTTCTTCTGTTTACCTTTACCTTACCTTTTGACCATTCGTCAGTTTGATCGATTGATCGGTTCCTATAATTAAGTATGTATTTACAACCATCGTTTCAGCTACTTGTCACATTCGTTCCATTGTTCACTTGTACCTTCTTTCCATCTTTCCCCATTCCATTTTCACTTAGCAGTTTCTTCCCTTTTGCATGCTGGTTCTATCCATTGATCTTTCCGTTCTTCTCTTCCTGGTTTATACCTTTCAGATGTCGTCTTGTACGTACGGGATCCATCTTCTCTGCCTACTCATATGCATGTAAGATGACCACTGCAATCACTAGTTGGACAGGTTTTTTTTTATAATAATGTTTCACGGCAGCCGTCGTGGCTCAGTTGGTTAGTGCGTTGGACCGCGAGTCGAAGGCAGCAACCTCAGGTTCAAATACTGCCTGTAATAACACCTAAACAAAAATAACGGGAAAACTCGTTTTCTCTTTCGGTGGCTGTCCTCTCAGCTGGAAATGGCAAACCTCTGAGAGTAAAAATTGCTTATGAAAGAGCTCCCAACCTGCCGTTCGGAACCGGCATAAAACTGTAGGTCCCTTCCACCCGCGTACAAATTCACACGCACAACACGGGTGGTTGCGGGAAGCTAGGCCTTAGTCTCGCGTAAGCGGGCTGTCGTGCCAGTCAATTAATTAATATTAATGTTTCACTATAGATAATTTCATCATATTCGAATCATTGATATGGTCTCATTACTTTGTTTCAATTGAAAAAGTAAATTGCAGTCAAAAAAGTTTGCGTGCTACTACTTCAATCAGTGGAAAATGGAATTTATAAAAATTTCATTCATATGTTTTTTTGTAGACAATAATTCGGTTTTTGGTTACGCGTTGTTGATGGTTGCAAGTGAAGGTTTCTCAAGTTTAAGATTACAAAAATGGTCTTACAAGTATTAACTATTTGCGTGACATGGACATTCGACAGTTGTTGGTTACGCTCGAATGTTTTATTATTTGTGTGCAGCCACTCAATTCAAATACTGGAAAGTAAACTGATGGTCACATTGTTTGCTGTATTCGAACATTAAAGGTCAGTGTTACATGTTTAATATTCCATCGACACGATGTGGCTTCCTTTAGTAAATTTTAATACTCTTAGGTACTAAAATTCACAAATGCACGCATTCCTCATAGTTTGACAAAAATAAACTTTATTTCGTTAAAAAATATAATTGGTCACATAAATGCGCAGCAGATTCATATTTTATATACTCGTACATAGAGAGTACAAAAAGTATATACAAATCTTTTAGAAAACCCATCCAACTCAACTCCCGCACTTAAGGATTCTTCTTTGGCAACGCTTTCGCCACGAACGCCACAAAGTCGTCGTACAGCACTTGCGGCACCTCCATGGCGGCAAAGTGGCCACCGTTGGTGTGATGGGTGCTCTGCACCAGATTCACGAACTTGTGCTTGAGCTGGCAGTCACTGGCATGTAGGATGTCGTGCTTGAAGCGTGCACAAGCGGTGGGCGGCCGAACAGCCACGCGCTCCATGTCCAGTGCCATTTGTGCCTTGTTGAAGGCTTCGGCGTACAGACGCTGCGAGGTGGTAATCGAATTGGTGACATAGTACACCATCACGTTGTCCAGCAGCGCGTCGAGGGTGTAGCGTTTGGTCAGGCCGCCATCTTCCAGATCTCTGTATGCAATGTTCGTCCAGGTGGAGAATTTCTCCAGTATGTACGCGGCCAGGCCGACCGGATTGTGTGCGAGCGCCGTGCCAATGGTGTCCGGTTTGGTGGCCTGCAGATGCATGTAGCCCATCTCCTCCATTAGATGCATGAACAGCTCCGAAATGGGCTTGTAGAAGTCGGCGTGCGCCTGCTTCACCAACCAGTCGGGCAACATGGAGCGCATTAATCCCTTCAGCTGACCAATGGGGCTGTTGCTGGTGCACATGTTCGAGTGATAGCCGATCACGTTTTGCGGAAAGATTGCCGCAATATTGGAGCCCACTATTGAGCCCCAATCGCCGCCCTGCACAAGGAAGCGCTCGTGACCCAAACGCAGCATCAGATTGCGCATGACGACGGACATCTGGGCGGGGCCAAAGTTCGGCTTCGAGGCGGCCTGCAAGTAGCGAATCGAAAGGTTGTTATTTGTATACAATTTTAAGGTTTAATTTTTGTTTTTGTACCTGTGACCAGCCATAGCCAACCAAGCTGGGCGCAATCACCTCGTAGACGTAGTCACTCTTGGCGTTCGGCTTGGTGAGCAGCGGAATAATGTCGTAGAACTCGCGCACCGAACCGGGCCAGCCGTGGAGCAGCAACAGCGGCAGCACTTTCTTGCCATCGGTGGTCTTTGGTTTGACATGCAGGAAGTGAATGCGTAGACTGCATTGAAGTAAAGTAAAAGCATTAAGTTTAAAGGAGAAAATGTGAACTTATGCTACAACGATTCAATGAAAATGATTTAAAAAATAACTGTAAATGCAGGTTATAATAAATTTTAACTTTAAAAAATACCATTCGATTTTTAAAAAGTATGTTAAAAACAAAAACGTATATGCAAAATTGTAAAGTTTCATGTTGTTGGTTAAATTAGGTTAGGTTAAACACAAAACTTAAGAACTAAAAGGAATAAGTTCAATTAAGCAAATGTCAGCTTGTGTTATGCTACAAGACAAGTGCCTAGTGGTCATTATTAACCCTTTCGACCCCAAAGTTGCCTAAGAGCAACTTCGCCTATCTGTCATCTTATAGCAAAAGCTATGATTGATTTATGAGTTTAATTTAAGTAGGCATCAACAAATTTATATTTTTAGAAGGGAATTCAAAGCAAATTAAAAAAATTTTACTGTTATCCCCAAAATAATTTTCAATAATTTGCAGCGATATCAGGGAAAGTTTATGTTCTAATTGAAGTCTACGAATTGGGCGCATTTGATTAAAACCCTGTTTCTTTAATAATGGTTAAATAAAATCAAAAAGTGATAATTTTGTATTTTTCCATAAATATTAAATAATTTTTCTGTAATTAAAAAATATTGATAAAAAATGTATTTAATTTAAAAAAATGTAAGAGGCGTGGCAACTTAAAATATCGTGTGCACACTTCTTAGAAAAATGTTTCATGATTTAAATACCAAAAAGTAATATCGAGACACAGGGTAAAATTCGGGGTCGAAAGGGTTAAACAAAAAATTATTCGCTAAATAAGTGCTGCGTTTATTGATCTGTCGATCCCATCTCTAAATCTTATCTTTTCCTTCTCATTTTGTACTCATGTTACCCCTATTTCTGCTCCTTGGCCTCGGCCGTTTGTACCGCCCAGTGTTCATCTTTTGTTCAAATTTGTTCAACTATAAAAACACGTTAATATTTAAGATTGTTTTTTTCAAAAACCCCATCAGAATTCTAAAGTACTTATGTGTTAAAAACTAAAACTTATACCAATGAGTTGCAAAGTTCCATGTTGATGGCTTAATTGGTGTAGCTAAAACACAAATTTAATGTAATGTGAAGTATGAACGGTGAAGTTTTGGACTCGAGACAGAGTCCATGTTGAGACTGACGTTCAACTTTTTGAAAACATCTGTGTTGTGCGATTGAGTTCATACACAATTGAAGAGGACCTACCGTTTTATGCGGAATGTTGAGAAGCTTTTTTATAGATTTATACTTTTATAAACAACAGTCAAAAGATTTTTTTTTTACCTTCAAATGTTGTCTATGACGAGGAATAGAACCTGGGGTCGAGCATTACTTTAGATTCGCAGTTTGTTATAATTTAATTATGATTACCTAAACCAGTCACACCTAACACACCGAAATGAATATTTTATGCAGCTAAAAATGTGACAGGCTGGCATTTATATTTTTCACTAACAATAAAAGTTTTTATCATATAAACAAACAAAGCTGCCAATTAGAAATCACCAACTAATTTCAGTCAACAAAGTCAGTTAATAAATGCTCAATTGGCTAAATTGTGTTAGTCGAGTTTCTCAAAGTGTTGAACAACTGTTGAATTAATTTAAACAAATTCACTGAATAGCTGCAAAAACAATTATACGTTTGTATGTATGAGAACGATTATAGTACAGGAAAATCAGGTTAGCGAAAAAAAGCGAACGTATTAGAAACGTAAATTGCTTTCTACGATATGTTTGCATAAAAAATGAATTTTTAAAATCGCTAAAATATAAAAACGTGCCGAATGAACATTTAGAGTTTGTTGTACTATATTATAGTATGATTATATAATCATAATTTATCATATATTAATTATGCATACATTTATGTCTGATTAAAATGTACGAATGCACGCGTGAAGCTTCGTCGATTGTAAGTCAAAAGCATATAATTTGTTTAAATTTTGGGATTTTGGGGCTCAATCTCCTTGTATCTATTTTATACAAAATTTTTTTTTTTTAAATATGGTATCAAATGGTATTTGTGTGTGAAACAGTTCCACAATGAAATCAGGTCGATGAAAGTTTTTGCTCTCTTTTATAAAGCTCCAAACAACAATATTATTAAACTGTGCGACAGTACTTTTGACCCATCCAAAAGTTAATATAGACGTGAGATTAGAAATCATTTATAGTAAACTAGCATACTCAGTTTTTCATTTTTTGATCCGTTGTCCTTTTAAAAGGACTTTAAAATTAAAGTTAAGTTAGATTTTTTTTAATATTTGCGGTTGTGCAATGAGAAAGTTATGGGTATAAAATAAAAGAGGAAACTTGCCGCTTTTTGGCTAAATTATCTATTTGGAGCTTTCAGGACCAAAATACGCCAGTAAGTAATATGTAGCATAATACCACAAAATTCTATTTTTATATCTGATTTTAAAGGCAAAAAAATTAATGGGTATTCCATATTAATTTCTTGCTTATGAATGTAAGCTTATTTTTTAACTCTAAACCAATAAAGATGGAAGTATAAAATTTTGAGGTATTATACTACAGACCGAGATTTAAAACATAAACTTCTTTCAAAAGGATTTGCTAACAAATTGGAGGTTATCGAAGGATGCATATTTGAAAGGACCTTACTGACATATTTTGGCCCTGAAATTTCCAAATAGGAAATATAGTCTAAAGGCGACAATTTTCTTCTTTCATTTGATATCCATATCTTCATTATTGCACCACCACAAATATTGAAAAAAATTCTTCGAAATATGTTTGTCTAAAAAATTTTTAAATCCTTTTAAAAGGAAATTGGTTCAGAAAATGAAACACTAAGTAGGCCATGTGTGTGATTATGTGGCTTTCAATAGACAATCTTGACATCAAGTTTCCTTGAGATTCTGTGTAGTTTTTAGTCGATCTGTCGCTTTTGTGAAGCGAAGAATATCCCACAATTAGAGTTCCGGTAGTTCTTTTTCCATTTTTGTCATCTTGCCAAAGCACATGTGGAACGTTAGAAAGCTGGGCTGTAGTGAACAGAAGTCTCATCGTCCTCCAAAGAATCACAACTAAACATTTTCCAAAAATCTACTTTTTTCCATAAATCAATTCACAGTACAATCTCTAACTACTGAAAAAAATTCTTATCACTCTCTTCTTTAACTGGAAAAATACTGTATGTCTGATTTTATGTTAATTGCATTGCTTCTGCAGGATCAACAGTGGTTTGCCTCTCCTGAAAATTTTTAAGCTGTGACTCTTTTCTCGTTGTGACTCGTATTTAGTGTGCGATATATTTATAAAGAAATGCTTGCAGAGAACTCGATCCAAGTGTTGCTTTGTAACGTCTGGAAAGTTGCACAATAAATAATAAAACTCCTTCACATATAACTTGGAAATATTAAGGAAAGGAATACGAAATGAATAATATTTCTGTTCATTGAATTTCAATTATTTGCAGTAAGTGAGCGTGACAGCTCATTTTTACGCTCAGAAATGGTTGCAAGTAAAATGTATCGTTCCTCAGTCACTACGCTCATTTTCATTTCATGCTCTCTCTGTTTCTCTCAGTGACATTTTTAACCAGCTATATTATGTGTCTGTCAGAATTTTATAGCTTTAAATATGCATTTTGTTTGACTAAGATAGATAATATTATTTTTGTATTGTTTAGGCATTCATTTCACATACACACGCACACACACACATACGCAATGAGTCTATGACATTGTCGCTGACCCTTTTAGAATGCCATTTATGCACGTTGCATACTAAACACTCACCATTTAAATACAATTTTTTACTTCTAATGTGACACCGATAAACAATTAAATAACTTGCGCCACAAAGTCTAATAACACATTGAACTATGCATATATATGTGTGTGTGTGTGTATGCATTGCGCCGATATACTCCGAAAAGTCGCAGCAGAGCGGAAGACGACTATTTTTAGTTGATCACAAATACTCAAAGAGTAGGGATTTTTTACTGCATTGCATTGTATTGACTCACCCCTGAATTTGCGTTTCGAAATGTGGGAACTTCTTCAAAAACGCCTCGCGCTCACTCCACTTGGTTAGGTATGTGTCGCGCCAGTATTTCACCACCTTTTGCAGCTGCTTCGAGTTGAAGCCGTATTGAAAGCCAACACCTTCCAGGGGGTCGTGCAACTTCAGCGGCCGACTTAGCTGTGCCTTCAAGTCTTCAATGAGCTGCAAAATGGAAATTCAGATGATTTCGTTTTGACATAAATTAAGTGATTTGAATAAACGAAAGCAGTTGAGATTCGAAAGATATCGAACAGTGCGTTGTAGTTGGTTTTTTGATGTCTTGGCGATACAATAACACCGAAATAAATAAAAGATACATTTTTAGTTAATCGTTTTGGGTACAAAAAAACTCGTTTCGGTTGCCTGGTTTTAATATTTTGCAATGCTAGTTTTTTTACTGTTTTACTGTTGTTTTAAATGTTGCTTGATCCATAAAAGTAGCACACAGTAAACCAGCCTTGAATTCATTGCTGGCTTGAACGCTTGCAATGCTGTTTGCTGCCAATCTTTGTGGGTTTCCATGTGGCAGAGAAGCTTTAAAAAATTCTGATGATGATGACTGATTTTTTTTATTAGAATTTTTCTATTCAACGAATTTTTTGAAGAAACTTATACAAATTTTAAAGTTTGCATTCAGCCATTTGCAATTTTTTATAAATATTAAAAATTATAAAAATTTACACATAAAATAGGTGAAAGTAAACTTTTAATCGTTTTAAATTGTATTAATTAATTTTTTTTATTTGATTTTTAAATTTTATAATTTTTTTTTTAAATCAGGTTATGGTATTTTTTATGTCACAAATGTTTTTTATTATATAATTTTTTATAAGTATTTAAATTGAAAAATTGATTAATTAAATTTTGTATATTAAGTGCTGATTTTTTATATTGTGTTTGTAATTTGTAATTTTTTTTATTTTTCTTAATATTTATGGTATCTTTTATAATTTATAAATATCTTTTATTAAATAAATTTTTTTATAATCATTAAAAATGATGAAAAATAACAAACAAAATTAAATCAAATGTAATTTTTAGAATTTTTATGTTGAATGATGATTTTTATACATTTATTTTTATATTGTATTTTTAATTTTTCATAATTTTTTATTTCTTTATATTTTTATATTGTGTTTTAAATTTTAAATATTTTTTATTTATTCTTAAAATAAATAAAAATAAAATTTATTTATTCTTGAATTTTTATATTTAAATCGACGAAGATTAACACATTAAAAAACTGAAAGTAAAAATTGATTAATTAAATTTTGTACATTAAATGCTGATTTTTTATAGTGTGTTTGTAATTTGTAATTTTTTTAGTTTTTCTTGATATCGGTTTATGGTATTTTTTATAATTTATAAATATCTTTTATTAAATATATTTTTTTATAATCATTAAAAATTATGAAAAATAACAAACAAAATTAAGTCAAATGTAATTTTTCAAATTTTTTATGTTGAACGATGATTTTTATATTATTATTGTTATTTATTTTTATATTGTATTTTTAATTTTTAATAATTTTTAATTTCTTTATATTTTTATATTGTGTTTTAAATTTTAAATATTTTTTATTTATTCTTAAAATAAATAAAAATAAAATGTATTTACTCTTAAATTTTTATATTTTCTTAATGTTTTTTTATTATATAAAAGATTTATAAACATTAAAAATTATGAAAATTAACAAACAAAATAAAGTCAAAAGTAATTTTTTAATTATTTTTATTGAATGATGATTTTTATACATTTATTTTTATTTATTCCTGTATTTATTTATATATATATAGCTAATTTTTATATATTTATTATTAGGATTATATTTTTAATTTTTAATAATGTTTTGTTTATATTTTTATAGTGTTTTTAATTTTTAATATTTTTTTATGGTATTTCTTATATTTTATAAATGTTTCGTATGTTTTATAAAATCATTTATAACTATCAAAAATGATGAAAATTGACAAACAAAATAAAGTCAACAGTCAATTTTTTAATTTTTTATGTTAACCCTTTCGCTACAGGTTTTTACTGGGGATAGTTAAAATTTTAAATTTTACGTCTTAGGCATCTATGTGGTTATATTAGCAACATTCCATAAGAAATTTTTTAATTTTTATACTCAGACCCTATATTTGAGAGTGTTTTTCTATGAGAGCAACCACATCGTTGTGGCTGTATTAATTATTTAAACATAAAAATTCTTACGCATAACGAAAATTTGAATATTTCTTCATTTACTTCAGCCAAAATTAAAAAAAAAGTATCTACATAAATTGAAAGAAAACGTCAAATTAAAAAGTTCTCTAATTTTGTCTGCTTCTTCTTCCTTTACTATGACAAGATATACCATTAAAAAGTGTATACTTCTCTTCTTTAAACTTAAATATTCAGTTTAATAATTTCTTATTTTTCCTAAAACTTCAAACTATTCTAAAGACCAACAAAAAATGTATTCTTGCAACCAAAGAGGATGCAGACGTCCACAAGGTAGCATGTTGCCATATGGCAACAAAATAGCGAAAGGGCTAAATGATTATTTTATCGGTTTAAAGTATTTGTTATATTTTATAAATGCTTTTTGTTACATATTTTAATTTTTATAAAAATGTAAAATGATGAAAATGAACAAACAAAATAGGTGATCCAATTTTTTGTATGTCCATTATTGAAACTGTGTAAGGTATGAACATAGAAATGTATATATTAAAATTTTGTTAGTTCTTTAAAACGTATTTTATTAGTTTAATTTTCTATCATTTTTAATATTGTAAATTTTTACTAATAGCAAATGGAGCATGACCTTGACATTGTATGCGCTGCTGCGTTAATGGGGAAGCACAGCAGATTCAATTTTGTTGTTGTTTTTTACAGTAATTTGTATTCTCATTCCCGCAAAGTGTGAATCAGTGAAGAAAATATTTCTATTTTGGTATTTTTTGATTTCGTATGAGGACATGTAGTGGTAGTTGACTTATGGTAAAAGTAGGCTTTCTCTCAATACGGTTAATTAAAGCTCAGTTCGCAAAGCAATAAAATATTGAATTGCTTATTAAACCATATAAAAATTCCGCCAGTACTTTGAACTCGAAATCAATTGCTAAAATAAGCAGACTTTGTGTGCATGTTATGAGTGTTTAAATAAACTTGAACTCATCGCAACACGTCCGCCAAGTGAAAGCGGCTACTTGGTTTTGTTGCCTGTGGGGGTCGCAACCTACAAATATTCTGTACAGAATTAGCTCACACTTGACGCACTTTGACGACAACTCGCAACGATATCGCGCCCATGACTAGTCATTTTATTAATCTGCACCCGGCCCACCTCCTACCTCGCGCTTGGCTGCAATGTCGAACGGCTTGACGGCGGTGTTCTCCTTGTAGTTGGCACCACTGCCGGGCCCCCAGTATTCTTGCGCATTGAGCGCCGGCGCTGGAACGGGACGTGCAAGCAGGCGATAGTTTTGTATGAGCACTGCCATGCCCAGCGACAGGGCCACCACTAGCGCTCTGACTAGAAAGGCCATTTTGTTCGCGAAATTTCGTCAAGCGGTGTACTGTTGTTGTTGCCGCTGCACTTATTAGCTGCGAATAATGTTGTCCGCTTGAGAGGTGAAAAACGCAATAACGACAATGCTCGAAGACCGGCGCAACCGCTCATGCGGAGTGTACGATTTCAACTGAGCGTAATGGCATCAGGCATCAGGCGGCGGCGACTGGCGGCCGGCCGCACAGGCGAGCAGCATCGGAAGAGCTTTTGGCGCCAAATGCAGCGCTCTACAGCTGACTGGAGCTTTGTCGGCGATCGATCTTTGAACGTGGTCGGTGGCTGATTCTGTAATACAAATCAGCCGACCGGCAACCCGCCGACTGCAAACTGCCACTACCACATTGTTTAATTTTTCAGGCACGTTGCCGACGACACCGATGCCGGCTGCCGACTTAAATTCACACTAAATTAGCTTCGGCGTTAGGTTAATGCTTACAGGGTGGTCTGCCTACTGAGAGCTTTGTCCGCATGACTTATTGTTTGGCGTGTTTTGTCGATTCGAATGGCATGATTTGCACGTTTACTGATAAAAAGACGCAACAAGTAGTCGCGAATCGCTGTAAAATGAGTCTGACTGCAATGTTTGCAGTGGGGCCGATTGTGCGCGGCGGGTAGCGGTACGTATGGACCCACATAAGTATGTATGTATGTATGTATGCGCATGAAAGTGAAAATCATTGCCTGATCGTTTGTGTTGTGTTTTTTTTTTTCATTTGTCACGATTTGTTGACATTGCGCACTGGAGAGCGATGTCGCCTTAATAAGCAAATAAACAAAAGTATTTCCGCGCATTTAGCTGTGCAGCTTTGTACAGCGAAACAGTGGTAGGAGCAAAAGAGGCGCAGGAGGAAGAGTTGCGTGCATTAAATTGCGTGCGCAAAAAGAGATGTTTTGCTTCAAAGAGCGCCACTATACCAGGTAAACAGCCATCCAGCGATCGCCAAACTTTAACTATAAATAAAACTATAAATATTAATAATATCTCTAATAAAGAATAAAAATTTTTTTATTTATCTTTTTTCTTTTTTTAATTAGAAATTTTTTTTGTTTATAAATTAATCTATGTATGTATATAAAAATGAATGCCTGTTTGTTTGTTGGTCACACGACTCTAAAACTTAAAAACTAGACAGCCGATTGAGCTGAATATTTCACGGAATGTTCGTCATGACCAGGGAAAGGACTTTGAGGACCTAAAAACCTATAAAAAAGGCAAAATAAAATAGCAAAAAAGGCGCGGAAAGGCACTAAAAACTGCCAAAAAGGCAGAAAAAGGCACTAAAAACTGCATAAAAAGGCAAAATATGGCATTAAAAACGGTTAAAAAGGCAAAAACAGGCATTTAAAAATAAGAAAAAAATACTAGAAAATCTAAAAATAGGGGAAACGGTATGTATTTTTTAATAATTTTATTTCATCTGACGTATGCAACATACAATATTTATACCTCGTTTTTTGTAAAAGAAAAGGTACATCAAGGTTTTCAAAGATAGTTTAAAAACGAAACCTAAGATATTTCAATTCAAATGTAGGCACATATTTTAAATTCATGTTTTAACTTCTCATATAAAAGCATAAAAGCCGTACTTGTATCACATTTGGCAAGTTTTTGTTTTTTTAGTTTAAAGGTATTTTTGCGAAACAAAAGGTGGAAAATATTAAAAACGAAAGAAAAATAAAACGACGCCGACAAATCTTGAAAAAGGCATTTTGTGGCATTTATAGGTAAAATAGGCACTAAAAAAGGCATTTATGGGTGAAAAAGGCAAACTGCCTTTTTAAGGCACAATAAAAGTGGTATATTTCTAATCAGGAGGACCTAATTCGTGCTCATTTTCAATCAGAAATGCTCTATCTAGCAGCAAACAAAAAAGACAACTTCCACAAAATCCTTTCCCTGGTCATGACTAAGTCTCGGTAAACCACATGGTGTGAATACGACCTCATAGGTGGGCGTGGCACCTCCCATACAACCCAAATATTTAATATGGAATATCTTTGGAATTATAGGTCGGACGGCATTGAAATTTGGTGCAGGGCCACCGTTTAGGTGTGTCGTTTCACCGGTAAAATTTCACGAGTGTTGGATAAGGGGCGTGGCAAATTTTTTGTGACTCAAATTTTCTGCGTTACTTTAGAACTGTACGTCGCACATCAATGACACTGGGTCGCACTCTTCGACTGGAGGAATGGATTGGGCATTGCATAAAACGGGCGTGGCATCGCCCATACAGTGTTGTCTGAAGAATCTTGATTTATTGGGCCCATTGACTTCAAACATGCGTACAAAGCCGCGGGACCCTGCTAGTAATAAATATTTTTTTAATTATATATCTTTTTTGGTTATTTAAAATTTAGAATTATTTTTTGTATCATTTTATTTTAATTTAAATTTTAGAGTTATTTTGTTTCTATTTTTTTTCATTTTTTTATTTAAAATTTAGGTTTATTTAAAAGTTTTGTATAATATTTTTTAAAATTTTTTTATTTAAACTATAAATGAACTTTAGTGTTTACATGGGAAATTTACGCTTTAAAAAGGCAAAAATATTAGTTAAGGTTACTGTTGCAATGAAGTACAATTTCGTATAAATACTATCGACTTTTGTATTTAATTGCTGAATATGCATGTACAGTATTCCCCGGTTATATGCACTTCTCTTTCTTAGATTCATAACGTGTTAGAGCAGCTGCAAAGAAAGTGCTTGATCTCAGTTTGTACTATACTTCCTGTTCCTATAGCTTATACCTTCCTGTTTCTATAGATCATCGTAATCTTGGACACTTCTGAGGAAATTCTATAAAGCAAGAATTTTATTCTATTATTAGGAAGACCACAGCTTGTTGTGGAGCTCGAAAAGAAACTGTTCTCGAAATAAATTGCTTAAACTATCTAATTGCTTACTTTGATAGTTGCCAAATAGGTAGGTTAGTATCATTGGCTGTCCAATGGACCAGGCATAGACCTTTAGAGATATCTTTGAGTTGTAGAAATAAACTCTTTGAATCGCAGCAGAACGGACTGTAGGATTTGCCGGGCACTATGACCCTCCCTCCCCTTGAGGAAAACGCGATTTGTACTGTTCCTGAGTAGAACCTCTATTAGACATCTCGTTGTAGTCATCACTGTATACTGCGCCATTGGATCTATGCTTATCAAATGGCGCCTCTCGTCCAGTGATGTCTGCAGAAGCTGCGGAGATGAAGAAGAAATATAAACGATTCAACATATCCTTTGCTCCCGGCTCTGCAGGAACGCCGACTCCGCACCTTGGGGACAAGATTCCTAGCGGATCTGGCTTGCAAGGCATAAGCTGAAATTCCGGGTCTGCTCTCCTTCATCAAAAGGTGAAACTGATTTGCTCCGGATTGAGACTGATTGGTTAGCTTCAGAACCATTTAAGAAGGGATTCACAATGGGCCAATTTGGCCTCCGAGTGGAAGTGCGGTCTTTGTGCCGCATACACCATTCCTTACCTGACCTAACCTAAACTCTTTGAATACGTGAGCTTTTGGCAAATCTTAGTAGAGACTTGAGTTGGAACTCACTTAACTGGCCCTAACAACCCGTTACCGAGTTACGGCTTGTCGTAAAAATTCTCTCCACGCGCCTCTGCTTTGGGCTCGTCTTCTCCAGTTGGTCATACCAAAAGAAGATAGGACGTCCAACGAAGAGACGGTCTCTCCCTTCGCCATCGACCTCCAATTACGGCATCGAACACCTTTTATGCCGGAGCTGCATTGTTCATACGGGAGACATGGCCAAGCGAACCCACTGGATGTCGTTGATTCGCTATGACTGAGAATTTTTCCAAGCCAGTGAACTCGGAGGCCTTCAGGTTGAAGAGGTAATGCCAAAAGATCGCTATAGCGATCATAACCAATTACACTATGTAATAAGTTTAGAGACGATTTTTTTCTTCAAAGGTTTTCCAGGTAACAGTAATAATTTTCAACAGTTGTCCAACTGAATAAATCAAAGCTCAATAGAGAAGGCGTGGCATGGCAAAAAACGATTTTATTAGAAAGCCCATAGATCTTAGTGTAACATTAAAAACATAAACTTTAGATGACACGGATTTATTGTAAAAAGAAATAAACTGCAAACATTACTAGTTTATATTATTCCTTAACGAATCAAAGGTACGAAATGGGCTAATAAAAAACTCCGCATTATTAAGTATAACAAACGAACATTAATTGAACTTTATTTTCGCCACAAATTCGGCAAAATCAATATACAACATAACGGGCACCTCCAGGGCAGCAAAGTGTCCGCCCTGGTGGAAATACTTGCTGTGTATTAAATTGGGGAATTTATCTTTTAGTTGCCAGTCGAGCGCTGGCGGCAGATCGTTCTTGAAGCGCGCACAGCCCATCGGCACCGGCGACTGCACGCGATCCAGCTGCATCGCCCAGTACTGCTTCGACAAGTTCTCGGCGTAGAAACGCGCCGCTGTGGTGGCGGTGTTCGTCACATAGTAAATCATGACATTGTCCAGCAGTGCGTCCAGCGTGAAAACCTGCTGCAAGCTGTCGAATTCGTGCTGCTTGTCGACGCCGGTGGTTAGCTGAAACTTCTCCAATATGTAGGCGGCCAGGCCGACGGGGCTCTGCAGCAGCACCGTGCCGATGGTGTCCGGCTTGGTGGCCTGTATGTGCAGGTAGCCGGTCTCGCGCATCAGAAAAGCATACTTTTCCTTGAGCGGAAAGTGATGCGCTTGGAAGAAAGTCGAGGGCACGAACTTGTCCGGCATGAAGCTGGCCACCATGCTCTTCAGCATGGAGAGCGGCGTATGCACCAAGCACATGTTCGAGTGATAGCCGAGCACGTTGTCCGGGAAGAGTGTGGATAACACACTGCCAATGAGCGAACCCCAATCGCCGCCTTGGATGAGGAATTTCTCGTGGCCCAGCCGCAGCATCAGGTTCCGCATGACGATGGCCATTTGAGCGAGATTGAAGCCGGTCTTTCGGGCGGGCTGCAGGCAAACGAGCGCATCAATTAATGGTGACGGTGCGTGACAAAGTTTAGCTCACCTGCGACCAGCCGTAGCCCACCAACGAGGGTGCAATCACTTCGTAGACGTAATCGCTGAACTCGGCCGGCTCGGTGAGCAGAGGAATGAAGTCGTAGAACTCGCGCACGGAGCCCGGCCAGCCGTGCAGCAGCAGCAGCGGTATGACTTTTTTCTTTTTGGCGGCCTCAGCTGAGGGCTTGGCGTGTATGAAGTGTATGCGCAGTCTGTCAGCGGTTTGGGGAGAGAGAAGAAAAGTCGCGTTATGTTCGCGCAACGGTAAATGTGCAACGCTTACCCCTGAATTTCGGTAGCGTAGTGCGGCAGCTGGTCCAGAAATTGTTCGCGTTCCGTCCACCTGGGCAGATAGTCGTCGCGCCAGAACTTGACAATTTGTGCCAAGGCATCGGTGTTGAAGCCATACTCGAATCGAATGCCCTCCAGTGGCTCGGTCAGCTTCAGCGTGCGATTGAGCTGTTGGCGCAAGTCCGTAATGATCTGCAAGAGACACCTCCACTTTGCTTATTCATGACTAAATGGAAAACATGTAGAAGCTGGATACCTCTTTGTCGTATTGTATTTTGAAGCGTCGCACTTTGGTGTCCGGCTTGTGATCGCTGCCGTCGCCCCAGCCCCAGTACGTGTCGGTATCCAGTTTGGGCACCGGCAACGGACTTGTTAACTTATAGAAGCTCCTAATCGAGCCGCCAATCAGCAGCGCGATTAGAATGATGGTTATGGCTAGCTTCATGCTGCACTTATCTGAAGACAATTAAGTATAAATTTTTATCTATTGCGCGCCAAAATACAACGCAGCCCAATGTTTCGCCAACGCAATGTAGCTGCCAACTGTTTTCGACAACTGTTGTCCACACACTGAGACCTGTTGGCCGCACTATTATTATTCAAGTGTGATCATATTTAAAATTTTTATTGTGCGTTCCATGCTCAGGCACACACTCTTTTAAATAGCAGCAGCGCGCTGAGGGCCCCGGCACAGCAATGTTGCTCTCCAGTGTACGGTGCACAGTGGGGCTTATCTTATCATAGCTCATTGGCTATGAAGCGGCATTCAGTTTATCGCCTCGGCCAAAGTTTGTGATTTATGGCGGCGTGCAAAAACTGCTAATGCAATTCAAGCCCAAAACAGTTTAGGTGCAAATATTATATAAAAATTTTATAAATTTTTGTTATAAATTTTTTACCTATAAATAACATATTTAACACATAGTCAAGCCGCATGTGTACGTTCCAGCGATATGTTGTTATCAATTTTCAACTGTCTGAGCATATAAATATTTCTATTGTCACTACCTAAGTGCGTCAGTTCGCCGTTTGGCACTATGACTCGGCAAAAGCTTCTAATACGACAAACAATGAAATGAATTTTGGACAAAATTATAGATTGGCACATATGTACATATCTAAGTAAAAAGCATTCGTGAACTTTAGACACTCTCAAGTGGGATGTGTGTTTTTCGTGTACACCTTATTTACTCATAGTACATACCAACTATATATAGGCATCACGGTTAGATTATCGCATCATCAAGTGGTTTGTCTGGTTGGAAAAATGCAATTCTAATCTGCCGGCTGATAAAACAATGATGTGATTTGTTTTATCAATTCTACGGTTTTGAATGTTGGCTAATTAATTTTTCATACTTATTTTTAGTGAACATATTTATTTCTTATTTGATTGATTTGGACTTGAGGTAAACGCATTTGAATTCTTACTAAAATACTTGACAAAAAGTTGTCTCTTTTTTACGCAATTAATTGCATGAAATGCTGAATTTTCACAACCATTTCAATTGGCTTGTTAGAATAAAATTCGCTGTAGTGTTCTTCAATAGATCGTTATTCATATTATCATATTTGATATGAAATTATATGGCAATAAAGTTGTACAATCCATATTACTATGAATAACCTCACGCCTATATTTATATGATCTTTTGTATGGGTTTCGATAAAAGTGTAATCGATACATTACACTGGACAACAGCATGTCTTTTGCATGAAGTTTTTGACATGAATCTGAATTATTTTTCCACGCTGTTTTCAAAACCATATTCCGTTTTTATGTAACAGCTCTAGTTTTCACTTTTGTGCCACTTTTTCGAATTTTCCTCGACATTTTTCACGTTTTCGACTGTAATTCCCGAACCTATAATCCTATCGACATGATTTTTGTATCGTTGCACTAACAACATCTCACGCCATCTTTTCTGACATTAATAATTAATTAATTAATGCGTTAAAAAAATGCGTTAATTTTATGCGTTCTAAATTGGCGTTGTAATAAGGTTTCAAAGTAGGAAAATATGGAATTTTAAGGCGTTTTTTCTGCTGGCGAAAATTGTACAGATGCTTCATAAATCAAGTTACGAAGTATATGAATATCTTAAGAAGAAACATCAAGCAATACAACACAGCCAAATTATTTGGCGGAATACACATTCGCATCGAAATAATAGCAAAAATGTACCATAGTCATTTTCATCAAAATGTGTGAAATTTCCTTAAAAAATTAGGGGCCTCAAAATATGCAAAGTTTTTAATTTTTTTTGTTTGTATTGCTTGTATTTCAGAGCATATTTTGAGGCCCCTAATTTTTTAAGGAAAAAGTATGAAAAGTGAATGACTATGGTACATTTTTGCTATTATTTCGATGTGAATGTGTATTCCGCCAAATAATTTGGCTGTGTTGTATTGTTCGATGTGTCGGTTTTTATTATACACCTCGTTAATTGATTTACAAAAAATATATATGTTTTTGACCATCAAAGAAAATGCCTTAAAATTCCATATTTTCCGACTTTGAGGTCCAATTACCGCGGAATTTTAAAACTTATAAAAATAAATTGCATTGGAAACGAAGCCGTGCGGTTTTGTTAATGCAACAAAGTGAAAATTATGTGGACCGATTTATTGGTTTAGAAATTACGATAAAAAATATGGAAAAAGTAGAGGAAAATCTGAAAAAGTGACACGGTACCTGTATCTCAGTAACTAGAGCTGCTACAAAAAATCTGAAGGTGGATTCGAAATCACCGCACCCAAGTTATTAAAAAACAGTAGAAAAACTCCATGCAACAGAAAAAAAGTGCGGTTTTGTTGTCCTGTGTCATCATAACTTGTTCGCATACTTTAACAGTAAGTGTAGAGTAGGCTACAGTGGCGAACACACGGGGGTTTGGGGGTTCAAAGCCCCGCAAATACAAAAATTGCTGGTACGAAATATAGTTAAATGGTATTGAACTCAAAAGTTGAACGCAAAACCCCCGCCCCCTAAAATGAAATCCTGAGTGCGCCACTGGTAGGCTATGTATCCATTTGTATCTATGTATTCACATTCGACTAATATACTTAAGATGTTTTTTCTCTCTTTGTTCACTTCGCTTGGGAGCATGGGGCCTTAACAAGACTAATAATGCCTTGTGTTGCTTAGTTACATTACATATTTTGGTTCTGAAAGTTCAAATTAGAAAATTTAGTCAAAACGCTACAAGTTTCCTCTTTCATTTGATATCCATATCTTCATAATTGCACAACTGCGAATTTTTTAATAAATTCCTTGAAATAAGTATGTTTTTGAAACTTTAAAGTCCTTTTAAAAGGACAATGGATCACAAGATAAAAAAACCAAGTATACCAGGTTACTATACATGATTTCTAGTTTTACGTCTATATAATCTTTTGGATGAGTCAAAAGTATTGTCACACGGTGTTATATGTGCCACAAGGCATTCAGAAACAATGGTGATCGTAATGTACCCAGTCGATATTGTCTTACTTACTATCACACCAGAGGCTCTAGGTTCGATTCCTAGCACGGGCTGGTGAAACACTCGTCTACTTCTATAGCTTTCCACATGAAGCAGATGAGAATTACAAGAATCGCACAAGTGCGCTCTTTGGCAGAAAGAAAAACTGCCAACCGCCGTTCGGATTCGGCGTAAAACTGTAGGACCCCTCCCCCCCTTCCTCGATCCGTTTGAAATGTGTGTAGTACACATGTTGAAAAAAACAGTGTTGCATACATATTACAATGGGCCCATATAGAGGCCTAAGTGTGTCACATACAGAGGCAGCCCTACAACCTACCTATCTACCTATTGTCTTGCTATTTCCATTTTCCAATTTGCCAATTTCACGTTCTGAACTAACAGAGTTCTAATTGTACAGAACTCTTCAAAATTTTTGATCGTGGTTACTTTACTAAGCAATTACGGCTTTCAGGGCTTGTCAGAGTTGGAGCTTTGGGTCAGCAATTGAATATTTATTTAACTTGCTAATTAATTTCTACTTGTTCTTTCCTTCTCTAAAAATAACTTGAGATGAGCAATTCCAAGTTAAAAACAAAAGATTGAGGTCGCAAAACTGGTTGTGCTGGGATTATTTAGCTTTTTATCTATACGAGTCAGCGTGTAGAGAATACCACTTGCGGGACAGGATGCTGAGACTACGAAACAGGTTCTTGAATGAAGAAAATATGGATACTTGAACCGATCAAGTTCATAGGTGCTGGGCATAATTTTCGCAGGGAGGTCAGACTGCAATGGTGCAGTGTGTGCCAGAAACGAACTCTCTCTGTACTGCTTAGTGCACTGGAACATCGTATCAACGTGGAATGAGTGAGCTCCAGTGGATGGGCAGTGAGCTACAGACTGCTCGGGGGCTGCTCCTCTGAACAGTTATAAAAGAAGTATCTATGGAATAGTCGAGGCCTCGTCCTCTCTCTACTTACATGTGCCAAATTGATGCTCAAGCAATTTTATCAAAAGGAAGCAAACGAATTGTGGTCTGAGAAACAGACCTGCCAACTTGGCCAACCTATAACATAAAACAGACTAACTAGGAGCTCAACCTCCGCCGTCACTCAACAAGCACAACGGTCTCGGTGCTCACGGGTCACTGTCTTATGGTGAAAAGACTAAGATTGCAATTCAACAACTTCTGTCGAGAGTGCGGCGCCAAGAAGGAGGAGGAGACCGTTCTCCACCTGTTGTGTCAGTGTCCCTTAATAGACAAAAGCAGATATGCTTTCCTCGGCTCAGCTTTCTTCATTAGCCTTACCGAAAAATCGACTCTGAATATCAGGAATATAAAATCCCTGAGACTTTTGTTCAACTTTCAGACAACGTACGAATTGCACTGACAAAAATTTATGGCTTCTTTGTAAGAAATAAAGTGCTGCTCGGCAGACCAAGAGTTATCGACCAAAACAAATGGTAGTCGGACGGATCAATGACTGGTAAATACGACGAGTGGGACATTCCGTTGAAGCGTCTCCAAAGCTTTCTTAATGACTTTTATAACATGTGACCGAGTGTTGTTGTGCCGAAAGATCAACGTTTGATTAGAGATATATACTACAGTGTCCAAAAAATAAGGTGACATTGTATTTATTTTGAAAATTCTTTATTTATTCTTCCAAATCAATTTCATCCCCTTCAAAGTAATCCCCTCCCGATGCAATGCACTTATGCCAACGGATTTTCCAATCTTCGAAACACTGATTGTAGTCACTTTCCGGGATGGCCTTCAGTTCCGTCTCCGCTGCGGCTTGAATCTCCTCTATCGTATCAAAACGGTGTCCCCGGAGCAGTCTTTTGAGCTCGCTGAACAGCCAGAAGTCGCACGGCGCCAGATCAGGTGAATACGGTGGTTGCGGAACGATATGGGTTGAGTTTTTGGCGAAATGATCACGAATTACGAGTGCAGTATGGGATGGTGCATTATCGTGGTGTAAAAACCAAGAATTGTCTTTCCACAATTCCGGCCTTTTTAGGCGGATAGCGTTACGCAAATGACGCATAACGTTCAACTAATATTCCTTGTTGACTGTTTGGCCCGGCGGAAGGAATTCATAATGCACAACACCACGATAATCGATAATTCAAATGTCACCTTATATTTTGGACACATTAGTACATATGTCACAAAGAATGTATGTTGTTTACACTTTACATAGAAATTTACATAAATGGTTTAATTAAACTAACTCTATTAAGTAAAAGTTTTTATAATATAGTGTAATAATGTAAAAAAAATAATAATTTTAATATAAAAAATGACATAAAAATTAGAAATTGATTGAATGAAGAAAAGAAAATGAAATGTCACAAAGAATGTATGTTGTTTACACTTTAGCGAAAGGACACATATTGATTTTTAAAGGCAAATGATAACACATTACCCTGAAATCAGTTACAAGTTGGTCCAATGCAATTTACAGACGCCATTTTTTGTAAATACCTCAAAACCTATTTGTATTCCTACAAACTGTTGAAAATATTGAAAAATGACTTGAATCACATTGATTTGAGTTCAAATTTTTGATAAATTTTTTACAATTGAGTGTAAAAGTATCACCCTTCCACCGAGAAACCACTTAAATTATGAATTTTTTCTTGAATAATTGAAAAATCGTCAATAACAGAATTGAATTCTCTGAAATTTCGCTACAAATCCCAACAATTCTACTAGAAAATCCTAAAATTTACATTCTAAAATAAAATTGAATGATTTTACTTGCAGAAAAGTGGTGAATTTAAGGATATTTGGCAAGCAAATAATTCCAATTCTTACTAAGTAAATTGTCATGGCTGAGTTTAGACAAAAATGTTATGGAACAAGTAGGTTTCCACGAAAACCCAGAATTTTTTTTTTAAATCGAAATCCAGCAAACAATTTTTGGGGTGTACCTAAGAATATTTTGGCTCATAAATTTTTGATTTTCGTGGAACACAACAGCCCGTTGACCATGATTGGTGTCATGTGAAAAAAACACTTTCCGAAGAAGAGGAATACCCTTAAATATATTTGTGTGTATAGGTACGTGAACATGCAAGTGGAAACATACAAATTATAGCAAAAAAAAAACAACACTGCACAAATGTCAATGACCTTCTACGAAAAACGACGACAGCCCCAACTGTTGCAAGGGGCGCAACATGCACACTTGTCACAGGGCGCCGGGCAAAGGCGGCGAGTGGGTGGGGGACACATAATTGAAAGAACCACAACAATGCTGCGCAACAGCAACAACAAGAAATAACAGAGTAGAAGAATACGAAAAACCGAACAATTACGTGAACATGCACAATTGCAGCGGTGACTCCGGGGATTCCGATTGTCGGCGCCAAAGCAGCGCACAACAACACTTACCACACTGCGTGCAAATGCAATGCACTAATTTTTAATAAAAAAAAAATTAAAATTAACTCAATTATCAGCAAACATAGGGCCGTGTCAAAAGGGGCGCCAGCATAATGGAAAGTGGGGCCGTTTCGATTTGTGTAAAGTTTCAATTTGAAAATGGTGCCGTCAAAGTTGCGCGCGCTTCGTGCACTGTGCGGCCACGTTAAGTGCTGCAGTGCGCCGCACTGAACTTTGTTCAATTGCTTTGCGATTGTTACACTTTTGATTTGCGTGCTAGCCACGAGCGGCGCGCCGATGGTGGGCGGTGTGTGCGAGTGTGGAGGTGAGGGAAAATCTTGCAGGAAAACACGAGGAAGCGGAAATTACACCGGTTGCAACAACAATCGTGCACAAACACAAACAGAAACAGGAATAGAGGGCAAAGCGTGCGCCTTGGCGTAATGTCGAACGTGTCATGGCAAGTGGCGCTACCAACAACACAAACAGGCCGCGGCGTTAGGGTGAGAGAAATGAAAGAAGGAGCGCCCAGGCAGGAAGCACTCAAAGGCCTAATTACCCCATCGATACTTAATTTGTTATGCGGTTGCACGGCACGAAAGGCGGCGTCGCCGTGGAACTTTGTTCATTTCAGTTGTACAACTTTAACCTCAACTAAATTTTCGTTTTTGGGTTATTTCATTTGGCCACTTAAGTGGAATATGTATGTTGGAATTGCATTGGGCATTCTTGTTGTGGCGTCGAGTTCAGTGAACTGCAGCGCAGCGCATTTTTAGTTGGAAATTAACATTTGACTTGTGTTGCGTGTGGTGGCCAAAGTATTTTTAGTAGCAGCCTAAAAGTGTGCTTGTGAAAATGGGTTAACAGCGTCAGTGACAATGTGAAGTCACTCTTTGACTGTCGGATGACTTTTGCACATAGGAAATGTGCAGCTTCTTGTGACGTGCTAAGCGAGATGCTTCCATGACATTTGTGGCTATCGGAAGAGATTTGGCTTGAATTGGTTTAACAATAAATGAGCGCAACACGCGCTTCGTCTTTGCGCAGTTCAACTGGAGGAATTCGAGAAAATCGAGCGGCATTCAACGAGTAATTTTAAGATTATCAAATATTTCGTTTGATGTCGAAGAGTAACGTAGGTTGCTCCTAGTGCTGGTTCGAATGTTAATAGAAGCCTACATAATGTTAAGTTAACAGTGGTCGGAACATTACCACCAAGCAGCATTTTTGCATTTGCATCAGATGCGTATTCTGTATGGTTTTGCCTATTAACACTAGAAAGATCATTGCTGTCATTTTGACGGTTTTTAACCCTTTGCGGTAAATTTCCACATTTCTTGAGATGAAAATTTTTCCTTCAAAATATTGACTCTCATTGAACATTTTAGCAATAATATACAAAAAAATATCAAAAACATAATTTCAGTTGGGAATTATAGCTCATTCAATTTTGTACGATATATCGTACAATGGTCCGCAAAGAAGTAAAAATGCATACAATTTTGGTTTAGTTTTTTTAAGTTTTATGAACAATTCATTGATTTTCTTGATAGAAAACATAAATTATAACAACAAAAAATCAAAACGTGATTTTATTTTGATCGAAACTTATATAAATTACACTACTCGACAAAAAATGGGTTCATCGCGTGCTCCTAAAAACAAAAGTATTTTTTAGACTAATCTTCGGCTGCTGAATACGAAACTGAAAATCAAAAAATTTTCTTAAGAAGCGTTTTCGAAAAATCTTCGAAAAACACGTTTTTTCCCTCTTATTACAGTTATGAGCACATTTCTTGTAAACCAACCATCCGACTAACATTTGATACCCATTTCTTCATCATTGCACAATCGCGAATATTTAAAAAAATATTTGAAATGTGTATATCCTAAAAATTTTAAAGTCCTTCAAAAAGGTTTTTGGGTCAGAAAATGAAAAACTGACAATGCCAGGATATTATAAATGACCTCTAGTTTCACGTCTACATCAACATTTGGATGGGTCTCGGAAAAATAAAAAAATTTTTCGCACGGTGTAATAAATGAAAAGTTTGTGTTTTCACTCCGTGCATCATAACTTTGTCATTTTTCTTTCAATTCTATTGATGTTAGGCTTAATATTTGCTCAAATGATATATCTTTCATCTTAGATTTTAAAACCAGAGGAGATCATTTATGTTATCTATAAAAAAACGATTCGAAAATGTATAATTTTTGAAAATGGTCAAAAAATTCAATTTTTTTCAACTTTCATCGTCAGTAACTTCCCTGATCTCTGATCTCTGAATCTCTGATCTGATTTGGACAATCGATATATCGTTGGAAAGGTTAGTTAATTGCCTTCTGAACGATGGGCCACTTGTGTTAGTCGGATGGTTGGTTTACGAGATATGTGCTCATAATTGAAATAAGAGGGGAAAAACGTGTTTTTCGAAGATTTTTCGAAAACGCTTCTTAAGAAAATTTTTTGATTTTTAGTTTCGTGTTCAGCAGCCGAAGATTAGTCTAAAAAATACTTTTATTTTTAGGAGCATTTTTCGTGTCGAGTAGTGTTATTTATAGATATAAACAATGGATTCACATTTATTCGGCCTTATATAACCGTTGTTGTTGTTGTAAAGCCCTTTTCCTCTCAATTAATCACAGAATAAATTAAAATTCATACAGTTTTACAGAAAGGCACTGAATATAGCCCATTCTTATTATCGAAGTGGGAGTGGCAAGTACGCATGTCTAACGGTACATAACCTGTGTCTGCCCAATAAAACACAAAATCTTCTAGTAGTTCTTATTTTTAATCGAAAATTGCCGAATAGTCGAATTTTATTAGGTACGTGGTTTACGGATGGGCGTGGCAGGCATACAAATGCAAAAAATCTGTTACCAAACCAATAACTTAAAAAAAATGCAAATATAACTTGCAACCTTTGGCTTCCATTTGTACGATATAGTGTACAATTTTTTTAAAGACTTGGGAAAAATATTTAGACGCAAAAAATGTTAAATTTTATAAGTTCTATAAATCAACTGAGATTCAAACTTGGAAATTGTTTAGCTTTCTGCTACCAAAAAGTATTATTTATTAAAAATTTCCACGCAGAAGCATCGGTTTTTTAAATTCTTGCAAAAGCCGCTTACAAAACGCACTCATACTGTGTAGCCACGGCTATAATGATTTATATTTTTAAACAAAATTATACAACACAGCATACTTAATACGAATTAAAAAGCCGTTCCATAAAAAATGCGTTCGTTGTCAAATAAAATATCTTGGAAAAAAATTGTGCAATATATCGTACAAATTTTTGGAAAGGGTTAATTTTTAATTATCTGTATTTACTTTAGTATTTGCTTTGGTGACTTTTATTTTGTTATCGTGGAAAGTGTATATATTTTAAAATTTATTTTATTAAAAATTAGCTAAATCCGATGTGCACTTTTCGAGATATCAGCGGATATGATATGAAAGACTACATATCTTTGTAGGTATGGAAAACTTGCGGTATTTCTAGTGTTAAAGATTACTACTAACATTACAATGTCCAAGAGAATAAAAATTACTTCATTGAGATATAAAACAGATAGATAAATGAAGTCGTTGGAGAAGACAAATATTTGAACTGAAACGAAGCTTGAACTATGCGACACAAATAAGGGCGTAGTACTGTCTAAAACTGAGGGAAAATCGATTTAAAAAATTATTACTATTATTTTTTTTAAAGTATAGATATTGATTAAAAAAAGTGGTTTTTGTTGTTGTTAATTCGCTGCACAGAAAAATGTGTAATTTATTTAATTCTCTCTTCAACAACTGCCAAGATTGCTGATAGTAAAATAATCTGAAGAAAAAAAATTAAAATGATTCCGATTCTGTGCAATAATTATGATAGTTTAATTTAGTTAATTAGTTTAAGTTTGTTGTTTCCAAAAATTTATGAAATGATACACAATTTATAAATAAAATCTAACTTTTACTGCATTTCATACAGTTCTTAGAGCCTGGAATTGTTTTTTTTTATAGCGCATCATGTCTTGAAGATCTGGACAAAATACCAAATCGTTCATTTAAGTAGTTTAATTTGCTTCATGCCTGTCCATTGCAAAAAGAGCACACGGCACACAGTGCTCCGAAGTGGGACAAAAATAGAAAAATTTTTGTCACCGATTTCAAAGAAATTTGTGTCATTCGAAAGATAATACTTTCATTAAGCAAGATCTCAAACTATTTCTTAATCGGGTAAATTTTGAGAGAGTTATAGCATATACAAGTTGATCAAAATAAAAAAAATTGTTTTGTGATAAAATGCAGTTTTGAGCGTCAACAATTGAAAACGTAACCAAAACACTATTTTCGCTTCAATCGGAGAAAATGTTACTGCTATGCACTTATAAGAGTCCAAAAAATTATTTCATGAGCTATTTTGAAAAAAAAGTTAAATAAAAACAGGGTTGTACGTTATTTAAACAAAACATTTTTTTTGATTTAAAACTATAAAAACGATATATTTTTGTGGATCGAAAATGTCGAATTGCGCATTATTACACCTACTTTTTTACATAATCGCCTAGAATGGACTTTCTTCTTTTGGATCATGAAAAAAACTTTTGCGATTTTTTGCGATCTTGGAAAATACTTGAATTTTTGTAAACTACTCTAACTAAAAAAAAATGGATTTTTGTACCCTACATTGAGGTGCCCACCGGTACATTCACTTTGGTACGGAGCTTGTAACGCCCAGAAAGTGATGTAACTGGAAAGAAAAAGTATAGTAGCACTGTTGCTATTTAAAATGGGCATGGTCCGACCACTAAGGCAGAGTTGCCATACGGAAGTCTTAACAAAGCCAATGTCACAAATTATTAACGTTTTATAAAAAAATGGGTTTCGCTTACCCGTTTAACCCGTTAAGAGCCATATTATCCTACTTTTGTTTTCATTATTATGAAATTTTTTGTTAAAATGCGATTTAAAGCTAATATTTTCTGAGAATAAGAAGGAAAGTTAAGGAAGGCAATTTTGTTAAAATTAAGTCCCACTATTTACACTTGTTTACAATAAAGAAGAAAAATATGGGAGAAAACTATTTGTAAAATAGTTGTATTTCAATTGAACTGTTTGTGTGGGATTAAAAACATCATTCTTGATGATAGTGAAACTGAATAAACTGAACTTTTTAAAAAAATGGCAATTATTTTCTTTCATCCCGGAAATTTTACTATAGCATTGCATCTTCATAGCTGAGTCATCTCTATGTTAAGTTCTACGGAAATAGTTAAAAACAAAAAAGCTTTCTTTCAAGCAGCTTCATCGCCCTCTTTCCACCCTTTAAAGGTCGAATTTAGAATAACGCTGAAATACGTATTTCGTTATTTTTCCTTAGGTATATATTTACACAATTTTAAAACAATCCGACCAAAAAACAATATCCGTCTATATAAGCTTCACCACCCCCGTTTCCGGCCTGTCAAGGTCGAATTTTTTAAAATCGCTTCTTTTTAAAGGTTGACTTTTTCAAATACAACTATTGACCAAATTTCATCATTATAGTTCCAGCGGTTTGGGCTCGGTGGTGATGGCATACTTGGTTATATACAGTGGCGGACAAAAGTTTTCACGAATTTTCGTGAGTTAGAAAATTTATTAATTTTTTTTACTGTTTAACCCTTTCGACCCCGAATTTTACCCTGTGTCTCGATATGATTTTTTGGTATTTAAATCATGAAACACTTGCCTCAGAAATGTGCACACGACATTTGAAGTCGCCACGCCTCTTTGTTAGAGTTCTAAAGGTAGTTTACTTTTGAACAATTTTAGCTTAAAACGGGTTAAATAAATTTTGTATCAAAATTTTTTTATTACAGAAAAATTATTTAATATTTATGGAAAAACACAAAATTATCCCTTTTCGATTTTATTTAACCATTTTTAAAGAAACAGGGTTTTGATAAAACGCGCCCAATTCGTAGACTTCAATTAGAACACAAACTTTCCCTGATATCGCTGCAAATTATTGGAAATTATTTTGGGGATAACAGTAAAATTTTTGTAATTTGCTTTGAATTCACTTCTAAAAATATTAATTTGTTCGTGCCTACTCAAATTAAACCCATAAATCAATCGTAGCTTTTGCTATAAGATGACAAATATGTGAAGTTGCTCTCAGGCAACTTTGGGGTCGAAAGGGTTAATAACAATACCAAAAATTTAAGTACATAGTTTTTAGATTGAATATTTTTTTATTGAATAACAACAAACAAAATATTATAATTATATAATAATAATTAAAAAAACACTAAAATTCAACAAAAGTGGTGTGAACAGTTTTGACGCATATAAGCAAAAATCGATTGATATTATCCTTAATATTTTTGGTGGTCTCCGCGGGCCTTTATAATGACATTTATGCGATTCTGCATGCTTTGTACTATATTGTGTAGTATTTTTGGGGTTATTTCCAAACACGCTGGTGAAGTTTTTTTCCCATAATCCGTCAATATCCTTTGGTGACTCTTTTTGGGCATAATTTTTCTCTTTAAGGCAAACCACAAATGTCCTATGGGGGTTAAGTCCGGTAATTGGGGTTGCCACTCAAAAATGTGTATGCCGTTTTTTTAAACTATATATTTTTTGGAAAACAAACTTCATTTTTTAAGTCAGTAGCCCCAACTAATTCAGATTGCAAATTTTCAGCGAATTTAGAGCACTCCTTTTATTTTTGTGCCAATTTTGTATGGAGTCGGAGCACTGTGCGGCACTTTGAAAACTACTTGATCGCTCTGCTAACAACATAAACAACTATGAATTTTCGGTCATTAATATGTTAAATGTTATAGTCCTTGGAATTTGTTAAAAAAATTTTTTTTTTTAATTTGTACAATAGCCAGTATTACTACCTCTGTTCTGAGGCTAACTATCTTTTTTAGCGACTATTATTAAGTGCCATAAAATATAGAATGCATTCAAGGAGATACTTTCAGGAAAATTCATCCGTACAACGTCTGTGTCCTGTAAAGGCACGAAAATTGAATGGAATTTCGCAATGAAAAGTTCAATATTTCTAGTAGAAGTTTATTGGCATTTTACTTTCTTAGCGGCTGTGCAAACCAACAGATCTGAACACTTGTGTACATTATATTTGATTTTGGTATTTTTTGTAAAATCGTCACTCGAGACTTTATTCACAGCCTGTGCTGGATGTCAATTTGTGTCTACGACAGCAAACATTTGCCAAAATACGCAAAACAAATATTCGATTTTTATGCACTGAACAAATATTAAATTAAAATTTTTTTACTCAACCGTATGGCTGTCGAAGCTGAAAAATCCCTTTAAATACCGAGCGAGCCCACACAGAGCTCACAGTTGAAATTTACTTGAACGTCAGCAATCATACAACACAATGAAATTTTTCATAATCGAAGCTTTTGTCGCAGCGTTGATGCTCTTCTCGGTCAACGTGTCCGATGCGATTTTACCAAATATAACATGCTCCATAAACGGAACTGTTTATACGTGTAGTCGACCTTAATCCTCTCGTAGAGTTGGGTAAAGTAACTGGAACCAACAATGAAGTTCAACTTTGATCGAACTTGAAGCCGCAGCAAAATCAGGAATCGCCGCCGTCACCATTCGCCATGTAACATTGAAGCATTGCCGGCAAACGTGGTTGGTTCAGTTCATCGATTATAAAAAAATGGAAAAAAGTTGTCAAAAGTTACAAACCTATTATATTTTATATATATTACATATCCATATATTATTATATCCAAATTTGATTAAACTACTTAATGTGTTTAAATTGAATAAAAATTAAAAAATGCTAAAACTTGTGTTTTATTTTGTGCTGTATGGCGAAACTTTGACGTGATATCTGTTGTTTACTACAAAATAATGCTTATTAAAAATAAATTTGCGTACTTTTCATGTCAATTCATTAACTCAGCAATAAAGATAAAGATTGGCCTATAGTTTGATTAAAAAAAAACTAACAAAACAACCAATCAAAATCAGTTGCTTTAGTCATCGTTCAAATTGTTCACTTGTACACTTGTTCCAATCTTTGAATTTCATACAATTTTTAATGGCGAAAAAACTTCATACACACTTGAAACTCTTCTCGATTAAATCATCAACATCTCAGCATCGGATGCAGCAACATTTGGCACGCCTCATCACTCATCGACTCGACGCTGCGCGCCAAAACGCAAATGCTTACACGCTTTTGCAATTCCGGCGTCCCGAACACGCAGCGTGGCCAACCGATTCAAACATAAATTAACAAACTTACTTACTCAGCTGTCAGTTACGCCCGAAAATGTGCCCGAAATCGAATGTTTAGTTGGTTGTTATTTGTTGGCATTTTCGTTGTACGATTTTTTGCGCTGTTATTAATTTTTTGGATAAACAAAACGGCTGCATAAAAACTCACTTTCGTTGCGTTGTTGAATCACCGGCGGCATCGTTGTTGTTGTGCTTCATTTGCTACGTTGCCGCAGCACACTTATTAACATTCTTGTTATTGTTGTTGCTGTGTTGTTTGAAGGAAGGCTAAATCGGCCATTGAAGAACAAATCTGTTTACTTTTGTTTAGTTGAGACAATGTTTTTCTGTCGACAATGTTTTTGCTGCTTCTGCTTCGGCAGCTGATGATTTTTCCAACTTGCCACTGTTGCTGTTCTGGCTATCTGTGTGTGTGTGTGTGTAGTTGTAGCGTTTAGGTTGCTGATGTTTTTATTTTGATTGGCATTAGTGCAGCATCATCCAACTCGCTTCATTAGTTCTATTAATTTTTGGTTGTTTTTTTTGTTTTAATAAATTTCATTAAGAAAAAATATAAATTGGTGTTTTTTGGATTTGCTCAGCTCGCACACCTTCCGGGTTAGGTGAACTATGAAGGCTCTTCCCGCTGCTGTCACGCATTAGAATTTGTAAAACCTTTGCTCATCTTTTTGACAGTAACGAAAATTCTTCGAGTCAATGCGGCAATTAGTTTTTATAGAAACTTAATTAAAACTACATTAAATTGAATATGTGTTGTTCATAATAATTTATTGCATTACTCATTCATATTCCTCATATAACTACACACAGTTTTTGTTTGAAAACCTTAGCCAACACAAGTGCGTCTCTCAGAGTTCCACTTAGAAGCGGAACGTGTAGCCGGCGCCACCACGAAAGTCGGGCCGACTGTTGCCGTTGGGACCGCCCAAGTGCTGCGAATAGCCCGCAGTGCCGTCGATAGAGTGGCGTCCATTGTTGCTCTGCCACACCGGCACACGCGCATTGGCATTGATGTCAAAGCCCTGGCGCCGGCTGCCGCCGGCCTGCACATTCAGCTGGCGCTTTAAGCGCAGCGGCGCCTCCTCCGCCCGCAGCACATAGTCAGCGTACGCTGGCTGCAACATAGCGCAAAGTTGTCAGTAATGCATTGAGCGACCTGTTCGCTCACTTCGTCGGCCACTTACCACATCTTGAAGCGCCGCGTAGGCTCCGTCAGCTATCTCCAATTCGTGCGGATAGGCGAGTGCCGCACTCAGCGCACAAACAAAAATTAAGATCTTTGCAATCATTTCGCTTTATGTTGTTGTTTTAATTATAATCACCAGCAAGTCAGTGTGGAGATGCGTTGACGTTTCTGTCACTTGCTGTACTGTTGATCGTGCCCATACGCCTAGCGGGATTTATATAGTCAACGCAACCAGACTAGTGATTCCCCAGTGATAAGAATCCCCCGTTTGGTGTCTGCCGAAACAACAAAACAAAAAAATCGTATCGCTTTATCTCTGTGTGATTTTTCTTAGCAACTGTCAACTGTTGAGCTCGCTAAATGTGCGAGACATTGTATGAAACATAAATTGTGTGGAGGTGGAGTCCCGCCAATTGATCAATGGATTATTGGAGAAAAATATTGGATGGACTTTTTTGTTTACGTATTTTTATAATTGTCTTTAAATTGTGGTTTATCAACACATAGTCTACTCAAACAACAACACCCTACGGTGCAAATTTTGTTATCCGTATTTAATTTTTACATTTCCCAAATTTAAATATTTCTTTATTTTTAACATTTCGCCGAAGCCATTTCGCATTTGAATCTAAGCCAGGGGGAGGGTTTGCGTAAAACTTTTGAGCTCGATTTGGGGGATTTGAACCCAAAAAAAAACTGAAAATATATCAGATTGTTTTAAAAAATAGCACTTCAACTATTTAAGGCCATTTCGAAATTCGATCTAGGCAAAAAATTCGATTAGGTGCAAAGTCGAAATCAAGGATCTTACCAGATTTGTTGAACTCCAAAAGGCTTTAGGGAACGGGAGAAAGAAACATAAAAGTGGAGAATAACGCGCAAGCATTTGCAAGAGATCAGGAAGACAATAGACTCTAACAACAAAGGTCAATGAATAAAATCATACATAAAGATTAGAGGAGGATTTTACTTCTATTTTCAAGTGTCTTTAAATCGAACAAAAGGCAACGAGCAGGAATCATGATGGGTTATTTTATTTCATTTTAATTGATTTTATTTTATTGTATTTTGTTGTATTTTATTGTATTTTATTGTATTGTATTTTATTTATTTTATTGTATTTTATTGTATTGTATTGTATTGTATTTTATTTTATTTTATTTTATTTTATTTTATTTTATTTTATTTTATTTTATTTTATTTTATTTTATTTTATTTTATTTTATTTTATTTTATTTTATTTTATTTTATTATTTTATTTCATTTTATTTTATTTTATTTTATTTTATGTTATTTAATTTTATATTATTTTATTGTATTGTATTTTATTGTATTTTATTGCATTTTATTTTATTTTATTGTATTTTATTGTATTGTATTGTATTTTATTTTATTTTATTTTATTTTATTTTATTTTATTTTATTTTATTATTTTATTTTATTTTATTTGATTGTATTTTATTGTATTTTATTTTATTTTATTTTATTTTATTTTATTTTATTTTATTTTATTTTATGTTATTTAATTTTATATTATTTTATTGTATTGTATTTTATTGTATTGTATTGTATTTTATTGTATTTTTTTGCATTTTATTTTATTTTATTGTATTTTATTGTATTGTATTGTATTTTATTTTATTTTATTTTATTTTATTTTATTTTATTTTATTTTATTTTATTTTATTTTATTTTATTTTATTTTATTTTATTTTATTTTATTTTATTTTATTTTATTTTATTTTATTTAATTTAATTTTATTGTATTTTATTGTATTTTATTGTATTTTGTTGTATTTTATTGTATTTTATTGTATTTTATTTTATTTATTTTATTTTATTTTGTTTTAATTTATTTTATTTTATTTTATATTATTTTATTTTATTGTATTTTATTGTATTTTATTGTATTTTTTTTATTGTATTTTATTTTATTTTATTTTATTTTATTTTATTTTTTTTATTTTATATGATTTTATTTTATTGTAATTGATTTTAGTTTATTTTTTTCATTTAATTTTATTTCTAAATATGAATTGATCTCATACGTATTTGCTAATTTTGTCAAGCTTCCAAATTGAGATGTAAACAAATTAAGTGTAAAAAACATCGCATTTTACGATTTCTTGAGCTATTTTTATACATAAAACATACATAAATACATCTATAAATAGTGAATTTTCTATATTTCTTTTAAGACTTCGAAGTGTTAATTTACTGATGACTCATAGCGTTCAAAATTCCTAACCTTAAGAAAAATTTCGAAATTTCCTGCAAACGTGCAAAATTAATGATGTGTTAAGCAACAAAATTTAATAAACTTGGTTTACTTTCACTGAAAAATGTTCAATTTCCCAATGAAAAGTTCATTCACAAAACTTTAAGAAATTAAAACAAAACAGAGCTGAATTTCATACGAAACAAATACAAAGTGGGTTTTCATTTTTTCACTTTTTCACTTTAAATTTTCACGCACATGCAACTAAAACAAGCCGAAACCCTAACCTAACCTAATATTCGAAATACCTTTAATGATCATTAACTGAAATGCTTCAATGCTTAAATTTCCATTCTCAGTCGCTCTGCTTTTCCGAAGGTAGGTAGGTAGGTGGTAGTGGCAGCTTTCATATGAGAGAGCTCACTTAGGCCAAACTAGGCCCATTGTGGTACCACAGGATCTCTAACCCCTTCTTTGTTGTTAAGATGTCTCAAACCAGCCCGAACAGGTGATGAAGCGTATTAGGCCCTTGGCGTCAACCTCCGATAAGTCCGCGAGGTTGGCTGTATGGTAAAACCCTAGATGTTCTTTCCGTTTCCTGCAAAGGGCGGGACAAGTACAAAGTAGGTGGAGAATTGTTTCTTCTTCCTCTATGTCTCTGCAGCTTCTGCAGAAGTCGTTGGCCAGGTGGCCCAGCCCTAATCTAATAGCGTGGCTACCAAGGATACAGTGACCAGTGATGACTCCAACCACAACCCTGAGCGTGCCCCTATTGAGGTTTAGCAGACTTTTTGTGCGCTTCCAGTCCAGCTTTGGCCAGATCTGTTGCGCTGTCTTGCCTGTCTCAGAGGCCGCCCATGCGTTGTTAGCGGCTTTTGTCATCGCTTCCTCTATCACCAGCTTGCAGGTACTCAATGGAATACCTAAGCCGGCGAGTTCTGAGGATAGCTCCTTGGTCGTTCCTTGTCTAGCCAGTTCGTCTGCCCTGCAGTTCCCCGGGATATCTCTGTGACCAGGCACCCATATGAGGTGGATTTTAAGCTGCTCAGCCATCTCATCAAGAGATTTGCGGCAGCTGATCACTGTTTTTGAAGTCAGAACATGAGACCCTAGGGCCCTGATAGCCGCTTGGCTGTCAGAGAGAATGCTAATATCTCGCCTAGAGATACTGCCCTCTTTGATCCAATTCAGGGCAGCTTCAATGGCTGAAACCTCTGCTTGGAACACGCTACAGTGGTCCGGCAGTCTAAAGGAGTAATTTATACTGAGTGAGTCTGAAAAGACGCCTCCACCAACAGCTCCGTTTAACTTGGAGCCGTCGGTGTAGATCTGGTGTGAGTTCCCTGTTAAGGATGCTGAGCTTTCCTCCCAGTTGTTCCTATCTGGAATGGTGCTAGTGAACTTTTTGTCAAATTGGAATTGGGGGGGTGAATAATCCAGTTCTCCGAACTCCTTTAAGAGAGTAAGTATCCTGGCATGACCCCTGTTAGACTCTGACCATTGGCCGGAAGCCCGTAGTCTATAGCTTGTTATAGCCGCTACTTTCCTACAGTGTAGATCTAGCGGAATAAGGTGAAGCAGGGCTTCTAAAGCTGAAGTTGGTGTTGTCCTAAGAGCGCCCGTGATGATGACGCAGGCTGCCCTTTGAACTTTGCGGAGGTGTTGGAGGAGCGATGTTGTTCCCAAAGCGTTCCACCATACCAGGCACCCATAGGTTAAGATGGGTCGTACGACAGCTGTGTAAACCCAGTGCGTCATGTTTGGTTTTAAACCCCAGGTTTTCCCCAGTGCCTTTTTGCAGGTGTATAAGGCAATCGTTGCCTTTTTGACCCTATTGAGGATGTTCGGTTTCCAGCTCAGTCTCTTGTCAAAAATGATTCCAAGGAATTGTGCTTCATTCTTGAAAGGGATTTCTGTGTTGTTTAATGATAGAGGAGGTATAGGTGGGGGTTTGTACTTCCTCGTGAAGAGGACAACCTCTGTCTTTCCAGGGTTGATGCCTAATCCTCGACTGGTAACCCAGCCGTTTACCTTGTTTAGCAGTACTTGCATTAGATCTCTGATCGAGTTGAGAAACTTGCCCGAGATAGTGAGAACTATATCGTCTGCATACGCCGTCACCTTGCCGCAACCCCCTCCCAGGGACTGGAGCAGTTCGTTAACTACCAAGTTCCAAAGGAGGGGGGAGAGGACTCCGCCCTGGGGAGTGCCCCTGCTCACCCCTCTCGAGGTAGAAGAGTCGCCCAGTTCAGCGCAGATAACTCTGCTCTGCAGAAGATTATCCACCCAGTTCACTAGGCTACTTTCCACCCCAAGCCTGGCGAGCGCGCCCGTGATGGCTGTAAGCTCGACGTTATTGAAAGCCCCCTCTATGTCCAGGAAAGTTGCTAAGGTGTATTCTTTGTGTTCGAGTGATTTCTCGATCGTGTGGGTCAGGGAATGTAAAGCTGTGTCTACAGATTTACCTTTAGTGTAGGCATGCTGACTCTTCGAAATGAGATCCTGCCTAATCGTTTGCCGTAAGTGTAGATCCAGCAATCTTTCTAGTGTTTTTAACAAAAATGAAGAAAGGCTTATGGGTCTATAATCCTTAGGGCTAGTGTGAGAACTTTTGCCCGCTTTGGGGATGAAAACCACCCGTACTTTGCGCCAGTGTTCTGGTATGTAGTTTAAACCAATACTGGCTGAGAATATTGAATTGAGGAGTGTTAAAATTAACGGTCCGGCATGTTGGAGTTGTGCTGGGAATATGCCGTCTGGTCCTGGTGATTTAAACGGGTGGAAACCAGCGATTGCCCATTTAATTTTGTCGATCGATACGATACTGTTTATAGAGGCGACACAGTTAGTGCTGGCCTGAGTTTCTAACAGCCTGTCGTGTTGGCTGATCGGAAAGTGGGTATTTGTAAGAAGTTCAAGTGCTTCACTTTCTGATGATGTCCAAGAACCATCGGGGTTTTGTAAAGCACTTGGAATAAAGGAGGAAGAGGCAAGTAGTTTCCTGAGTCTTGCAGTCTCGGAGACACTTTCAATATTGCCGCAGAAGTCGCTCCAGGAGCTTCTCTTAGCCTCTCTGAGGCTTTTCTTGTAGGTCTTGAGGGATTCTTTATAAAGGTCCCAGTCTTCTTCAGTTTTGGTCCTCCTTGCTCTGTTAAAGAGAGTCCTAGAGTGTTTTCTAAGCTCACTAAGATCATGGTTCCACCAGGGGGGTTTATATTTCCCTCTGGGCATGTACTTAGGGCAGGCTAGGTCTTGGGCCTTAGAAAATGCTAGAGTAAGTTGATTAACAGCCGATTCTAGCATCGTTTGGGTGTTTATTTCAGAGATTTGAATCGCTTTGATGTGCCTATCCACTGTGCGGGTAAACAGCTCCCAGTTTGTTTTTCTGGGGTTGTTTACTGCTTTAACCCTCTGGGGGTCGCTGTCAAGAGTGAACTCTATATACCTATGGTCGGAAAAAGAGTGTTCGTTGGAGACCCTCCAGTTCCTAACCCTATCGGCTATATTCACAGAGGCAAGGGTGAGGTCTAAAACCTCCTCCCTATTTCTGGTTACAAAGGTGGGAGTGCGCCCTATATTGCACACAAGAAGGTTTGTGGTAGAAATGTAATCGAAAAGTGACTCACCTCTATCGTTGATGTCTGTGCTCCCCCAAATACAGTGGTGAGCATTCGCGTCGCATCCAATCACGAGCGCGGTGTTGGACTTGGCGGCTTCGGTAACCAGATTCCTGACTGGATCCGGCGGTGGAGGCTCTGGATGGTCATGAGCCATATAAGAGGACGCGAACCAGTGGCATCTCCCCTTAAGCGTCAGGGAGATGGAGACCAGATCGTCGTTGCTGAAATTAGGGAGCAGATACGCATTTAGTGATTTCCTCACAAGGATACAGGATCTGGGTCTACCTGTGCTATTAGCATGGACCAGCCTGTAGTTTGTCGCTCCCAGTCCACAAACCTTGTTGGCTACGAGCCATGGTTCTTGGATGAGAGCGATGTCGTCTCCGCCTTTAGAAAGGCGGAGGAGTAGTGCAGCCGAAGCTGCTTTAGAGTGGTGGAGATTTATCTGAACTACTCGGACCATTGTCTATTTCGCTCATATCCACCTCCACCACAGTAGCGTCGAGGTCATCGTCGGTTTCGGCGAGAAGCTCGGACTCCCTCCAGAAATTCCCAAAAGCCGTGGCCATCTCCGATCCCGAGGAGATTGATTCCGCCCGGGATAGGCGACGTAACGGCTTCGAGGAAGACGGTTGGTCATCCTTCGCCTCGTTTGCCAGGGTAGTCGTCTCGGCAGGCAGCCCCTGCGGGCCACCCTTGCCGGGGTCCGTCGTGGCTGGCAGCCCTTGTTGGCCGCCTTCGCCAGAGTCCGTCGAGGCTAGCAGCCCCTGGGGGCCACTTTCGCCGGTTTCGGTCTGCTCGTCCTTCCTGTACACCCTCAGCTTAATATGCCCAAAGCCGAAGGCCACGACACCATTGGACTTTGATAGGTGCTCAAGGGACTCCTTGTTCACAATTATAGTGGCACAACGAGACCCCTTGAGCTCCTCCAATTTGGCAATTTTCCAATTGTGCGTGGGTATCTTCGGGTTGGACAATTGGAGTGTCTCGAGGACTCTTGCCGGATCCGTGGGTTTTAGTGGGATCCAGGCTCTGGTCCTTGGTCTGCTGGGGATCGATTCCCTGGGTACCACCTCGAGTTTGGCACCCGGCCAGATTTCTCCCGTCCTGGACATGGCCACGCAGAAGAGATCCAGGGCCCTCTTGTCCGCACACGCAACCAGCTTTACGTGGCCTTGATGCCAGCCGCACATCTGGTATTGTGGCACCGGGCCCGGATTCTCCCTCATGACGTCCAGAAAGATATCGGCGAGGAAATCTTCCACCAGCTTCCAGTTTGCGGGAGTAATACTTCCGTCAGGGTCGGAGCGGTCAACGACCGCCATAACGAGACTGTTCTTCAACATGTCGCTGTAGGTGGTTGCTGTTCTATGCGAGCTGCGCACCTTTTTGGCGATCGGGGCCTCTTCCTCTGTAGAACGCTGCCTTTTGGCGGCGGTCTCAGTGGTCGGTGCCTCGTCGAGCTCTGCTAACCTAGCGGTTGCCCAGGTAAAGGACTCTTTTTCTTTTTGAGTCCTGCGGTTCTCTGGGATACATTGTATCCGTTCGAGTACTCGCTTGGCACTCTGGCGCTCTCTGTAGCGGACTTTGGAGTCCTTAATTTGTCGAGTGCTTGCTGTTACCACAGCTCCGCCATGTTTGTTGCTGTTGCTGGACGGAGGTCCGGCTTTGGCAACCACAACGTTGCTGGGGTCAGCTGCAGCACTGATGCTGGCTTTAGTTGCGGAGGCAGAGCCTTGGCATGAGATCTTCTGATCAACCAAGGATGCTCCTTTTTTGGTGGTGGGCGCTGGCTTGTCTGCTTCACCCATCCCCGGCTTTTTAAGAGGGCCGGCCTCTGGTTCCGTCAATGTTCGTACGTTTGTTTTTGTTTTTGTGTTTTTTGTTGTTGATTTGTCCATAGTAAGTCCCACGAGTGGCGGAGAAGGGGTGGTCCACCTGTGCAGAGATCCGCAGTGCACAGGTAAGGCTAATAATCCGGAGGGCGCCAGGTATCCGGATACTCCGTTCGCGACTGGGCTATTTGAAAGGGCCCCCAGCCAGGCTGACCATCGGCACGGGTCGTATGACACCTTGGTCCAGCCCTTACCCCGATCCTATGGAAGGAGCATCAACCTAACCTACCGACCGAACTATTGGAGAGTGGGGTCAGTGGAGCGAAGCTCACTCCCTTAGCTGGCTATCACCAAGGTGAACTGTTTAGCCATTACCAGCCGGCACCCACGTGGAGGGTTTGGAGGAGGATTTTTGCCTGTCATTGCTTTTCCGAAAAGATGCACCAAACTTGCCTGGTGCGACTTTGTGAAAATTATTGCAAAACAGAATCAAAGGCCTGAAGAGCGGTGCAGAAAACCGAAGAAGCACACATACACACACACACACACACCAACAAATTCAATTGTGCGCCCAATTTCAATGCAAAATACTCGTACAATGGGGAAAGTTTTCAACTACCAATTGCCAACACAATAAAAGCACTAAAGTGCCATGAACGAAGGTGAATAGGCTTCCTGTATGAAGCGCATCGTTTGCCAGTGAAATTGCTGGCAAATCTTGAATGCATTGAAGCGTACGAGTGTACCGTGAAAATGCAACATGGCACTTTGTCATTCAGCACAATTTTTAATAATCAAATTGCAATATGCTTTTGTGGAAATTCTATTGCATTACATTTTATTGCTGGCAACAATTCACTTGGACTGAAAACATGTTATTGATTGCGTGAAATTATCATAAAGCAATATTTTTCAGAACAGTTTATTTTTTTTAACTAGTTCATAAACTTTTGAACCATTATAAGTATCACATAACCTTAAATCATTTGAACGTGATATTTTTTTAATAAAATGCTACAAAACCCTGCTGAGAATCAGGATTTATTTTTGAAAAGGAGAAATTGTGTGTACATAAAAAAATTACAATCCGAAACCACATTGGGATAGGTCCTATTGTAATTGTACACCAATCATTTCTTTACACAGTCAGGCAGTGATCGGTGGTTTGGAAAGTTTCAAACAGTACCAGTTAGTGTTGACAAAGTAGTGTTTTAATAGCAAGATTAAGCTTTTATTTTACACTCTTCCCGAACACATAACCTAAGATGATATAATATAACACTCTGTGCGCTGCTTTGTAAATTATTATTGTTAGGTTGATCAATAAAGATCGGTCCTCATGGTGTAGGAGGACCTTCCTGTCCATGAAAAATTAACTTGAACTGTCCTTGAGTCGATTTCCCATTCGGCAGCTCGTTGGAGTCATCACCGGACATTACGTTATTGGGTTCCTTACTCTACAAATGGTGTCTCTTGTCTAGAAATATGTGTAGAAGCTGTGGAGATGAGAAGGTGTTAAAAACAATACAGCACTTTCTCTGCACTACTCTTTCCTGCAGAGAAGGGACGTCGACTCTGTACCCTGGGCTCAAGATTTCTGACGGACCTGAACTCGGATCTCTTTTTTCTCCTCTCCTTCTCAGATCTGCTCTTCTTCATTTACAACTTTTTTGTCCCAGATTTAGACTGTTGGTACCAGAGGAAACCAAGAAAGGATTCACAATGGACTAATTTGGCCGCGAAGTGTACTTCCTCAAGCTTTTATTTTCCATGCTTAGCTATGAAACTTGTATGCTAGATTCTTTTATGCTATTTTCTTAGCTTATCTTAACCCTCGCATGGACTTTGTCGTCTGGCCAGACGAAATGGTACAAAAAAATAAAACAATCACAGATTCATCTCCTTTTTACAGTGTATTTGTGGGTAACTAAGAAAGTATATATGAACATAATTTGTATATATATATATAGTTACGTACGTTGCCTAATATATAAACATAATAAACTTCATCTGTCATTGCGCTTTGCCTTTGTCAAAAGCCCCCAGATTTCGTCTGGCCAGACGACAAAGTGCAAATGTGTAGTAACTAATTACTGCCCATCGAAGGGTTAAGGTATCATGGCACGTTAGAAAGGGGAATTTTTAATGATTTACAAAATTATTTATTTTTCAGCTCCTTTATTATCAATATTTTTGAAAATTTTTTGCAATATATTGAAGGTTTAAGGAACACAAAAAAGATTGATAATAAAAGAGCTGAAAAATAAATAATTTTGTAAAGCATTAAAAATTCCCTTTTCTAACGTGCCATGATACCTTAATCTCCGGATTGGCTTGACCGATTTAAAAAAAAATTTTTTAGTTCTTTTTATTAAATTATTTTTTACAAGAATCCACCACAATATTGAAGAATAATTTTTAATTTAAAGTACTTTTTCTGGGGGAAAAAAGGTGAAAAACACAGTCAATTTTTGACACTTTTTTTCAAAAAGCTCCTATCCTTTTATTTTTAGCGTTTTTTTATTTTTCTGGTGAATTCCTGTGTCCGAAAGCTTAATACTTATGACTCTTTTTTATTTTTTTGTTTCAGATTAGCCAATCCAGAGATTAAGTGTCCGTAATGGAGGATGTGTTTTTTTTCTACGCGACTTCAGCTCCACCTATATCCCTTATTCTCATACCCAAACTTACTAACGTCGTTTGGCACCCGGGGTACCCGGGTACCCATTTCATGAAATTTTTAAGTTTTCAATATAGAAAACAAAATTTTTTAAATATATGATTTGTTCGCTTTTCACCTAAATAACGAGGATCCGGAAGGTAAAAAAAAAAATGTCATTATTTGTCAGTTTTTTTTACGAAAATACATCGCAGTGGGCACCCGGGTACCCGGGTATGAGAATAAGGGATATAAGAGACAATATGCTAAAAAAAAAAAATTTGTTTGTGTTCCTTAAATCTTCAATATATTGTTAGGTTAGGTTAGGTTGAGGTGGCTGCCTCTGTATGAGACACACTTAGGCCTCTTAATGGGCCCGTTGTGATACCACAGATTCCACCCGTTTGAAATGCGTATGCAACACTGTTTTTTTTTTTTTCAACATGTGATACACCACACATTTCAAACGAATGGGGAAAGGGAGGGGAGCGGACCTACAGTTTAACGCCGAATCCGAACGGCGATGGGCAGTTTTTCTTTCACACTTGGAGGTTTTGCCATTGCCTGCCAAGAGCGCACTTGTGCGATTCTTGTAATTCTCATTCCCTTCATGTGGATAGCGACAGAAGTAGATGAGTGTTTTTTCCAGCCCAAGCCAGGAATCGAACCCGGGGCGCTCGGTATGAGAAGCCAGCGCGCTACCCGCTGAGCTATCGAGGCCGACTCAATATATTGTAAAAAAAGATATTTTTTTTTCAAAAAGATTGATAATAAAGGAGCTGAAAAAGAAATAATTTTGTAAATCAATAAAAATTCCCCTTTCTAACGTGCCATGATACCTTAACTTGATTTAAATTGGTTTTAGCAATTTTTCTTTTGAAAAGTATCCCTTAAATATTTTAAGAATTTTTCATTATTTTGGGTTTTTTCATTATTTTGGCTTTTTTTTTCGCTTTGCCAAATTCACAAGTATGGAAATCTCTTAAGGGGGTAGTCAGGTAGAATCGACCATGTTTTTAAGTAATTTTTTTTTCATACATTTTTTTTTTACATAGTTTTGAGTACTGAACAAAATTTTTTTTATAAATTTTCGTTTATATCCGGGGGAGATATGGGCGACCGGAAGACGCCATTTTGAAATCTGGCTGACACGATTTCTCCATTTTGGATGATCTGAAACATACCAAACAAATTAAATTTTAAAGTACAAATGAATGGCCCTCGTTTCGATTCGAAACGAGAAAATTTCGATTTTTTGAAAAAAATCTACCTGACTACCCCCTTAAATCCCTTCTTTCATTATTTAAAATTCAGTTTAACAAAAAATAATCGCTATTGTTTACAAATTGCCTACAACAACAACAACACATGTGTACGAATTCGTGCTGTTAAAATTGAAACAAACAGATTTTGTGTATTTTATTTGCTCTGAAAGAAATTTAGGTGATCGCGCCAGCTGCTTTGAAAACACCTAAACAAACCTGAACACAAACCCGATCACTGGCTGTCTCCCTCTCCCCTCTCTCGAACACACTCAATCGCTCTCTCTGCCACTCGTCGTTTCAGTAAAAATAAGCACATTTCAGACGATTCGGCATTATCCACGCTCTCGACGGCTACTCATATCAGCTGAACTGTCACGCCGCGTTATTAGGCAACACAAATTCTAGCAAAAATAGCCCAACAAATGTATACTCACTCGAAATCGTTCCAAACAGAGACGTAAACAATTTGACGAAAAGTAAAAAACTGAAGCAGAAAACGTACATTTTCGCATCAGCCAACAGTTGAAACTTAAAATCCAAACCGAAAACATTCAATTTCGCCCAACGCCATGAATTTTACCAGAAATTTCGTTCTCTTGCTGTTGTTGTACATCCTCCAATACGTTGGCGTGCGGGTGATTGCAGCGCCAGCGAACTGGAACCTTGTGCCCGCGGCAGCGATAAATCCCTTAGAGGTAAACTATGCTTGGAACGCTTGTGTTGGAAAATTTTGACCACAGTTGTGCGTTTCCAGGGCTCAATACAGCCAGAATCGTTGAAAATCTTGAGTCGTGTCAAGCGTGTGAGACGAGCTGCCCAATTCAATGAACCGCCACTCGTTGACAGACCTTACGATGTCAACACGCGCAGCAAGGAGCGTTTTCCCGTTTGGAACGATGCCGACGGAGAGTACCGCGCCACGTGCAACAACTGCAACAGCTGAGTTGCAGCTACAATAGGTGACTTATAAAGTGTACGATTGAGTAGAAAGAAGATACAAAGTTCGCTCTGAATTACGTTTAGAAGTTGAAAAATTATAAAATTTGTTAAAAAGTCGAACGAGTACAAGTGAAACATTTTTAACATTTGCTATTTTAAATATAAAATGCACAAAATATAAAATACTTGACTGATTATTTTGTGTGTTTCTTTTAACAAAAATCATCTTTGTTAAATGCAAAAACAAAAAACTCCAAAATCAATCAATATTCCAGCCAGTAAAACTATCACAAATGTTCCTCCTTGATTGCTCAAGGTTTGCATTGCGTGCTTGAAGTCTTTAACACTTTCTCGAGTCTACTCAATTTCAACTACACTTTTTCATAAATCAAAATATGAAACAAGCGAAAAAACAACAACACTTATATTCAACATTTCAAATCGTTATAAATATCGCCATTACCGACACGAAGGACGCCCTTGCCATTTCCCGTCGTTGTTATTGTTGTTATCAAAATAATTGAGGCAGACGGCAACGTGGTAGAACACAAATTATTTACTTGTCAACAAAAATATACCGAATCGAATAAGTAAATAAAATTGAATTTCTACATGGCGCAATTTCATATTAGATTGACTTAAATTAATACAAGTTTTCCACGTACAACAAGTAGAACGTTGTTAAAAGTTCGTGGAAGAATTTGTTTCTCTATGAGGAGATTCAATGTTAGTATAACATACATATTTGTTTCACTGTTGACACAACAACACAACACTCTAGATTTCAGTTTCATTAACCCTTTAACTGTTTATGTCGAGTATATGCGTCATAAAAATTAAAAAAAAATAACTTTACTATTACACCGTGCGACAGCATTTTTCACACTGGGAAAAATCCATATGTGCGTGAAACTATAGACCAAATATAGTAATACTGCGTACTCAGTTTTTCATTTCTACATCCTTCGATGTAGATTCGATTTTCAAACTCTCACAACTTTTTATTGTTGAAGGTCGAATATTCGAACCGGACATGTATTCCAAGAGAAAATTGTGCTTAAGCTATTAAAATTGGTTTCGAAGTGATTCCATGAATAGTTTACATTTTATTGAGGTTTAACAACATTTAGTACGTGGATTAGTGAAAAGGTCCCTAGCGACCTTGTACTATTATTTTCAGAAATAGCTAACATTTGCACTACTTCGTCTGGCCAGATGAAAATAGTCTTGGGCGTATATAAGTATATTAGGGCGGGTTAATTTTTTTTTTGATGAAGCGTATAGCAAAATCGTAATCTATAGGTGATTCTGAGAAATTTTGCTCAAGAGACCATAGCTCTAAGTCGGATTTGGAGCCCCCCAAAATTTCAAAATAGATATTTTTCAATATATACATAGAATAATTTAATTAAATTCGTCATAAAATCGGATATAGTTATAGTAGATTTCTCAATCTGGGCTTGTTTGAAAAGTATTTTTATCACCTTTCAGAATCTGTATTGATACAAATATTTTTTTTATTTTTAGTAGACATATTAGGAATTTTTCGTCGAAAAATAGCCTAAAATGAACTTTTAACTAATAAATTCCGAATTTTCTTCGATTTTTTTCGATAATTTTTTGTTTTTTTGCAGATTATGAAAGTTCAGATAATTTCCAACAACTTTTATTACGATCAATTTTTTTGTTTTCGAACTCCTTTTTGTAGGAAAATCGATCTGAAAAAATCAACATTTTCAAGGTTTCAACAAAAAAACACTATTTTTACATTTTTAATTCAATTTATTTTTAAATATTATTCTCGACCTCGAAAAAAAAAATTATCGAAAAAAATCGAAGAAAATTCGGAATTTATTAGTTAAAAGTTCATTTTAGGCTATTTTTCGACAAAAAATTCCTAATATGTCTACTAAAAATAAAAAAAAATATTGGTATCAATACAGATTCTGAAAGGTGATAAAAATACCTTTCAAACAAGCCCAGATTGAGAAATCTAATATAACTCTTTCCAATTTTATGACGAATTTAATTAAATTATTCTATGTATATATTGAAAAATATCTATTTTGAAATTTTGGGGGGCTCCAAATCCGACTTAGAGCTATGGTCTCTTGAGCAAAATTTCTCAGAATCACCTATAGATTACGATTTTGCTATACGCTTCACCAAAAAAAATCGTTCCATACAATTTGACCCGTCCTAAAGTATATATATACAAACGATGTTATTTATACATTGTTATCTACAAATACACTGTAAAAAAAAGGATATGATTTTTTAACATTCTTTTTTTAATTTTAACGTTTTTAGGCACTACTTATATTTTATTTTTTGTATTTATATGTATCTATTTATATAATATGTAATATGCATATTTTGTAAAACTATTTTATTCATGCAATGCATCTATGGCACTTGTGTGAAAGGCAAACGTGGTCGTCACATTGCTGGCAACAAAATCCAGTTTTGCGGTGCTTGCAGGCCTAAATTTGTATGGGTATACGAACTGACCAAGGATGCAATGAATATATCTAAACATAAAGGCTTGTTTTATGCATACTTAGTTTTTGAAAATTTTTAAAACTCGTTAGTCGTAAAAAAACATTTATGGTGTTCACAGTTCAGCAGTATCTAGCATTTCCCACATTTTTCCCGATTTTTCCCATATGGTATCTCAATCGTTTTTGCTTTGCATGAAAAACAGAGATACCTCTAGTTTCAAAATTTACCGCACTGTTGAGCATGTTTATTGAAATAGTCAAAAACCAAAGTCAAACGAATTTTTTGACACAATCTCCGCAGAGAATTTTTTGGAGTATTTGTGCAACTATCGGGACGGATTCTTTATTTGATGTTCAAAAAGAATTGTGATTCAAAAATGGAATTTGGAGAACAAAGCGTAAGGGAGCGTAGCGTAGGGAAAGTTTCCCGAAATAAATTTTCCCACAAACTGTGAATATCATAATTGAATACTTAATTTTCCATTTTTTAATATTCAGCAAGTTCGCAGCATGCTGTGAAAATTTGGAATTTTTAGAATTCAAATTGATATATAGAAAGTTAAAATAAATAATAAGTGCTAATAACACATGATTTTTTTCGATTTTCGCAAACACATTTTTCGTCTGGCGAGGACGAAGAAGTGCATAAATAAATTGACTTTGTTACAAACATAATTCATAAACGCGCTTACAAATTGTTTCGATTTCTAACGTTTTATATAGAGGGTTCAAGTTCTAAAGTTTTATAAACCCAACTGTATAAAGTTTAGATATTGAACAGTGAATCGAGTGCGGAAATTTGAAGTTTGTGTAAAAGTAAATAATGTCATGTATTTTTCTTCTACATAAGTAAAAATAATATTAAATCAAAATTTAATTACACTGCACAACAGCATGTCTGTTGCATGGAGTTTTTTACATGAATCTGAATCGTTTTTCCACACTGATTTCAAAACCATACTCCGTTTTTATGTAACAGCTCTAGTTTTCGCAAAAAATGGGCGTGTCACTTTTACGAATTTTCCTCGACTTTTTTCACATTTTCGACTGTAATTTCTGAACCGATAATCCTATCGACATGATTTTTATATCGTTGCACTTACAAAATTAAATTGGCGTTGTAATAAGGTTTCAAAGTAGGAAAATATTGAATTTCAAGGCGTTTTTTCTGATGGCGAAAATTGTACAGATGTTTCATAAATCAAGTTACGAAGTATATGAATATCTTAAGAAGAAACATCAAGCAATACAACAAAGCCAAATTATTTGGCGGAATACACATTCGCATCGAAATAATAGCAAAAATGTACCATAGTCATTTTCATCAAAATGTGTAAATTTCCTTAAAAAATTAGGGGCCTCAAATGAAATTTTGACACGTGATCAAGGAGATTTTAGGTTTTAACATACTTTTCAAGAAAATTCTATATACATTTTCAAGGATATAAAGGATTAAAATTTTCAAAGGACCTTTTTCATATCCTTTTTTTTTACAAATAGATGAAAAACTAGTTTTATTTAAATTCTTGAGCCTTTCCTCTTTCATTTGATATACATATCGCCATATTCTAACGAGGTTAAGTATTTTTTATATTTTTTTTATTTTTTATCCAATTCAAAATTTTGAAGTCCTTTTAAAAGGACAAAGGATGTAAAAATGAAAAACTGAGTACGCAGTATTACTATGTTTGGTCTCTATTTTAACGCCCATATAGATTTTTCCGGTGTGAAATATTTTTTTAATTTTTGTGTATATTAAAAAAATTAATGTGGCCACAATCAGGCAAAAACCCCTTAATCGGTTTAGATGAAATAAGAACCAAACGATTTGGTTACGCCCACCTCTACCACCTACTATGGTACTAAAATTTAACTATGGTGCACTGCGATATGGGTATCAAACGATTCAGCGTGACACTGTTGAAAACATGGGTTCTATAGACTTGGCCAGGCCCACGTTCCGCGCCCACTAAACTAGCAAAATAAAGTAACTATACATGTCTGTAAGTCAATAATATCAAATGATTCTGTGTTTGATAAGGGTAAACATAGACTATATCGCATTGACCACACCCATCTAATAAGCCTTCCTGAGACGCCCACTATAATGATTAAAATCAGATATGGTATATTAGTGCATGGGTATTATTTTATTAGATTTTTCAAGAGGTGAACCTAGGCTATATAAATTTGACCACGCCCACCTGACGCGTCTCCCATTCACGTCGACCATAATGGCAGAAATCAGCTATGGTATACTTTGTAAGACAATATGACGTTTAATTTGTGTCATAGTTGCTTAATTTTACAGGCAGACAAATTTTAATCTCTTTTTGTCGAATATACTCGTCGTCGCTGAAAAGGTCGACGAGTATAGGAATTAATGAAAATTAAGTATGTACCGTTTATTTTCAACTTATTATGTAGTAAATAGTAAAAATAATTTATTTGGCATGTAATTAAAGGTTTCACTACATGTTTTTACTAAGGAGAGTTAAAATTTTACATTTATCGATTTAGTCTTCGGTGTGGTTATATCAATAACATCCTATAATAATTTTTTATTTTTTGTTACCTGACTCTGTTTTTCGAAGTGTTGTCATGTGGCAGCAACCACATCGTTGTGATTACTTATACTTATAAAATTTTGTTACGTATAACTTAAAATCGAATATTTCTTCATTTACTTCAGCTGAAATTATTCAAGGAATGTATCTGAATTAAAGTAAAAAGTCAATTACAATCAATTTTTTTTATTTGTTTTTCTGCTTCTTCTTTCTTTACTATGTAATAATATAACATTCAAGAAAAGTGTATTATTTTCTTTAAATTTAAATTTTCAGTTTATTAATTTTGTATTATTCCAAACGCTTCAAAATCTACTAAGGAATTACAAAAAAAATTTATTCCTGAAAATACCGAAAGAGTTAACATAGAATGATCCGAATTATCCATTGAAGATTATTCCATTTCACCTTCTCTCATAGAATCCCTCGTCCCTCTTGGCAAAACCACTGGGATAGTCGATTCTCTCAAGCTTCTCTTGAGTCAAATTTTCAACAGCGAAATCATTCGCCATAGCGAGGAACAGATTATTTATCCTTTTTTTCAAACCAGTTTGTTGTTCATATTGTTGAGTTTTTAAATATAGTATTTACATATTTATGAAATAAATTAACACTTTCTGATAACAACAACAGATTGGTTTTATATGTTTATTGTTCAATTCTCACGTCAAAGTTTCGCCATACAACACAAAATAAAACACAAGTTTTAGCATTTTTTAATTTTTATTCAATTTAAACACATTAAGTAGTTTAATCAAATTTGGATATAATAATATATGGATATGTAATATATATAAAATATAATAGGTTTGTAACTTTTGTCAACTTTTTTCCAATTCATAGTTTTAGGCATTTTTTTATAATCGATGAACTGAACCAACCACGTTTGCCGGCAATGCTTCAATGTTACATGGCGAATGGTGCCGGCGGCGATTCCTGATTTTGCTGCGGCTTCAAATTCGATCAAAGTTGAACTACATTGTTGGTTCCAGTTACTGTTCCCAACTACTCCTATTTTGTGGAAAAGTAGCAGTTAAGTTTAGGATGGCTTCAATAATTATATTTGGTAAATTCGCATCGCACACGTTGACCGAGAAGAGCATCAATGCTGCGACAAAAGCTTCGATTATGAAAAATTTCATTGTGTTGTATGATTGCTGACGTTCAAGTAAATTTCAACTGTGAGCTCTGTGTGGGCTCGCTCGGTATTTATCGGATTTTTCAGCTTCGACAGCCATACGGTTGAGTAAAAAAATTTTAATTTAATATTTGTTCAGTGCATAAAAACCGAATATTTATTTTGCGTATCTTGGCAAATGTTTGCTGTCGTAGACACAAATTGACATCCAGCACAGGCTGTGAATAAAGTCTGGAGTGACGATTTTACAAAAAATACCAAAATCAAATATAATGTACACAAGTGTTCAGATCTGTTGGTTTGCACAGCCGCTAAGAAAGTAAAATGCCAATAAACTTCTACTAGAAATATTGAACTTTGCATTGCGAAATTGCATTCAATTTTCGTACATTGGCAGGACACAGACGTTGTGAGGATAGTCGCACGTTGATGAATTTTTCTGAAAGCATCTCCTTGAATGGCAGCCGCCGTGGCTCAGTTGGTTAGTGCGTTGGACCGCGAGTCGAAGGCAGCGACCCAGGTTCAAATACTGCCTGTAATAACACCTAAAAAAAATAACGGGAAAACTCGTTTTCTCTTTCGGTGGCTGTCCTCTCAGCTGGAAATGGCAAACCTCTGAGAGTAAAAATTGCTTATGAAAGAGCTCCCAACCTGCCGTTCGGAACCGGCATAAAACTGTAGGTCCCTTCCACCCGCGTAGAAATTCACACGCACAACACGGGTGGTTACGGGAGGCTAGGCCTTAGTCTCGCGTAAGCGGGCTGTCGTGCCAGTCAATTAATTAATTAATCTCCTTGAATACATTCTATATCTTATGGCGTTGGTAGGTTCTTAATAAGAGTCGCTAAAAAAGATAGATAGATAGCCTGAGAAAGGATGTGATCAGGAGCGTAGCCAAGGGGGGGGTGGGGGGGGGGGGTTAGGGTGTCAGAACCCCCCATAGCCTATAATTTGTCAACATTTTCAATCACTATGCATCGTATGTACGTTCCCACATTAGCAAAAAGATATTTTCATCTTTAAATATTTAAAAGAATATTAACAAAACCCTTTGTTTTACCGAAACTAATTTGTTTTTTTAATAGTCACGTTTAGGCTTAATGCAGCGATTTGCATGTTCTAAAAACATGTCTAAAGAGTAGTTTAGTTCGTCGACCGGAATGTCCTTCAGGATGTCGATACAAGCGTTTTAGATGGTTTCTACGTTCTCAAAACGCTTTTTTTCATCGGCAAATGCATTCTTTGAAAAGGTGAAATTCGCACTGTGCCACATCATGTGAAAACAAAAAAACAGTCAAAACAAGTGTCAATAGATGGGATGGCATCCTTCGATAGCCAAATGTTCAGTTAAAATGCAATAAATTTATGCTATTGAGATGCTTAACCTTCGCCTTACTAAAGATGATCCGAGGCACTTCCGTCGCTACCATTTTGAGTAAAACTCACAATAAATATATGATATAATAATTTATAAATTTTTTTTCATACTTCAGTATTTAGTATCTTCCTCTGGCGATAGTTCGTATTTCGAAAAAAAAAAATTTATCGTGAGTTTTAATCAAAATGGTAGCGAAAGCGCCTGGGATCACCCAGATAGATTTGTATAAAAAATGACAAAATTCAAGTTTAAACATGAACAAAATTTCAAAAAAATATTTTTTCATGTTATTGAAAATTACCTTAAAATTTGTGCAGATATTAAACATGAATATTAAAAAGATCACCCGGGTGGGTATAAGTAAAGCGAAGGTTAAATCCAATTTCAAGAATTTCAATGAAGATTTTGGCTTATCTTTTATGAATTACCGCCCAGTTTTGATCTACGGTGATCGCGGATTCAGTTGGCTAACACTTTGGTCATCATTTATGTTCTGACAATCGTTTTTAAATCGCTTTTACCACTTATGAACTCCACCACGGTATAAACAAAAATCACCATAAACTTGGTCCATCAATTTAAATGCTTCGGTTAAAGTTTAAACATTTTTAAAACAATAGGTAATATTGGATCTTTGTTCGATGCACATTTTTGTACGATGACACAAACATACTTCCACTTCAGATGCAATAAATTCGCTTTCAGTCTACCAAATTTAATGAAATTTTTACTAAAAATCAGAGAAAAAATTAGTTTTTAATGCATTAAGTCACAAAAGCCACAATAAAATGCCCTATTTGGAAAGTGCACTTTACTTTAAAAAACATGTAATACTAAACTGGCAAACAATTTTTTTAAAACCCCCCCCATGACCAAGTTCTGGTTACGCCCCTGGATGTGGTAATACTCAATTGTACAAATATCTAAAAATCTATTTCTTTGTAAGTCCCTTGCCCCCTTCTCCATCCGCTTGAAATGTGTCTTTTACATATGCAGCCACCATGTTCCGTCGTACTACTCTATGTGCTCTTTATTGCATATCAAGTCCCTCGAAGACAGGAGGAAGATTCTCGATATGACCTTTGTATTTGATTTAGTTACTGGTGGTATTGACTGTCCCTTGTTGCTTGATAGAATCAATTTTCATGTTCCTGCCAAACAGTTGCGGAATTATGAAATTTTCAATCTTGCCTGCTGTCGTACAAACTACGCCCAATTTGCGCCCCTGGCTAGAACTTTGGCTGAAGTTAATTCGTTTTATAATTTTATTGATTTTTCATCTTCTAAATTGTCTTTTAAACATAGTTTAAACACTTACTTTAAATAATTTGTTACCGTTACCGTTATTAGTCTGTAAGCTACTTAATGTACAATAGACTAAATAAATAAATAAATAAATAACCTAAGCTAAGCCTTTTTTCGAAAAACCGACTATCACCAGAGGAAGATACTAAATACTGAGGTATGAAAAAAATTGTTTTTTTTAATTTATATACTGTAAGTTTTATTCAAAATAGCGGCGGAAGCACCTGGGGTCATTCGGAAGGGTATTGGTAAACCATGCATTACCATGCATAGTATTTGAAAATATTGAATAATTATAGGCTACGGGTGTTCCGACACCTCCGCTTTCCTTTTGGCTACGCCCCTGGATAGAACTATGCACAGTCTACTAGGCTTCGTAAGGACCTCAAATGGATTAAATGAGTCAGCAGACTTGTGTTCGCTGGGTTGACGAAGCTGTCGAAGCTGCATGGATAAGGAAGAGGAAGAAAACGCACTGCACCTTCTATGCGCTTGTCCTGTATAATCCAGAAGAAGGAACTCTCACCAACTTCTTCTTTGTCATACATTTTTAGAAATTTGTGCATTAAACGGTAAGTCTTTTCTGAATATTCTACCTTTTCTGACGATTATACAAACAAATAAAGAACCCATCAACGGTACAAATGCTTTGTGGTCAAAATCGTTAAAGATATTGAATGCTTTCAAGGAGATACTTTCATTAAACGTCATCAACGTGCGACTATCCTCACAACGTTTGTGTCCTGTAAAGGCACGAAAATTGAATGCAATTTCGCAATGCAAAGTTCAATACTTCTAGTAGAAGTTTATTGGCATTTTACTTTCTTAGCGGCTGTGCAAACCAACAGATCTGAACATTTGTGTACATTATATTTGATTTTGGTATTTTTTGTAAAATCGTCACTCCAGACTTTATTCACAGCCTGTGCTGGATGTCAATTTGTGTCTACGACAGCAAACATTTGCCAAGATACGCAAAACAAATATTCGGTTTTTATGCACTGAACAAATATTAAATTACATTTTTTTACTCAACCGTATGGCTGTCGAAGCTGAAAAATCCCTTTAAATACCGAGCGAGCCCACACAGAGCTCACAGTTGAAAGTTACTTGAACGTCAGCAATCATACAACACAATGAAATTTTTCATGATCGAAGCTTTTGTCGCAGCGTTGATGCTCTTCTCGGTCAACGTGTGCGATGCGAATTTACCAAATATAATCATTGAAGCCATCCTAAACTTAACTGCTACTTTTCCACAAAATAGGAGTAGTTGGGAACAGTAACTGGAACCAACAATGTAGTTCAACTTTGATCGAATTTGAAGCCGCAGCAAAATCAGGAATCGCCGCCGTCACCATTCGCCATGTAACATTGAAGCATTGCCGGCAAACGTGGTTGGTTCAGTTCATCGATTATAAAAAAATGCCTAAAACTATCAATTATAAAAAAGTTGACAAAAGCTACAAACCTATTATATTTTATATATGTATATTACTTATATCCAGATTTTCTAAACTACTTCATGTGTTTTAATTGAATAAAAATTAAAAAAACCTAAACTTGTTTTTTTTCATTTTGTGTGGTGTGGCGAATTTTTGACGTGTGATTTGAACAATTCACATATCAAAACAGTCTGTAGTTGTTGTGAGAAAGGTTATTTTAATTTTTTAAACTCAACAGTATGAACAAAAGGAAAATAATAACTGAAAGAGTTTCTCTTCCAACATATGAAGAAGATAAGAAGTAAAATCTCTCTTCCGACTATACCAACTATTTCTGTGTACATAATAATAAATATCTAAGATTGATGTACTTTTCTCAACGACCACAGACTGAATTGGACCATCATTATCGAATCAAAATCATAAAGAAATAAATAAATGAATAAATATGTAATAATAAATGACTTTGTATTGCATTGTAAAGTAGAAATGTTTCGATTAAGTATGAAAAAAAATATTCGGCAAATTGCCTCAGCTGCTCTGATTGCGGCTCTTTGCTTTTTTCATGAAATTTTCGATGAAATTTTGACAAATAAGTGGCTCTATCTCACCGAGGATGCGTTGGATCTCGGCTTTGAGCTGAGAAATTGTTTGGGACTTATTTGCATAGACCAGAGATATCAAAAAACCATAATGAAAGGAATCGTGTGGCATGAAATTGGTGGACAGTTGACATCAGAATTTCGGATGATGATTTGTTCTGAAAATCGTTGTTGTAATAAATCGATTGTTTTTTTACAATGATAACGCAGTCTTCCTCTTTGTGGCGCTTCATTTTTGAGAAACTCAACCATTGTAGACAGGGGCGTAGCCAAGGTTGGGTATCATCTTATATATATATAAGTTAAGTGAAGGCGCGCTGTTCGATGTTGCTGATAACAACGTCCGCACTTCTTCCGCACTTCGTTGAATAATCAAAGACGAACAAGGCCAGCTCAGGCGTAGGCAGAGTAGATTTAAGAATTTATTCTAAAACTTACATTGGAAGCACATAGTGCTGCTTAATAAATACCGTCAATTTAAAAAGTCCATAGTTTTATTTAGTCAATATAGACCATAGCTTAAAATTATTAAAAATGTTCAATCACTATGCATGGTATGTGCGTTCCCACATTAGCAAAAAGGTCTTTTCATCTTTAAAAACTAAAAAGAATACACAGTGCGACAATTATGTATTAAGACTGCCTCTAGAAAACACAATTAAAACACGATATCTGCTAATTTTTCGGTATATTTATTCGAAATATTCTCCTCCTGATTCAATACACTTGTTACATCGATTTAATAGTGATTCAAACGCGTGTTCCAGCTCATTTTTCGGAATTTCCTCCAGTGCCCTCGTCGAAGCCCGTTGTATGGTCTGAATGTCATCAAAAAAGCATCTTTTCAACTTCAATTTCAGTTTTGAGAACAAAGAGAAGTCGCACGGTGCCAAATCAGGTGAATACGACGGATGATTCAACACACAGACCTGATTCCGAGCCAAAAATTGACGAAAAATGAGTGCTGTGTGACTCGGTGCATTATCGTGCAACAGAGACCAACTTTTTGGATCGCGGTATTCTGGTCGAATACGACGGATTCTGGCCATCAAACGCTTCAAAACTTCGAGGTAATATTCGGCAGTAACTGTTTGACCAGTTGGAACAAATTCTTTGTGGATAATTTCTTTGCTATCGAAGAATGTGATGAGCATTGTTGTGATTTTTGATGGAACTTTTCGTGTTTTTTTGGCTTGCGGTGAGTTTTTTGATTTCCATTCGGCACTTTGACGCTTGGTTTCTGGATCGTATTGGAAACACCATGTTTCATCACCCGTAACAATTGTTTTCAGGAAGTTTGGATCATTTTCTGCGGCTGCAATGATGTCTCTAGAATGACTGACTCTCATTAATTTTTGCTCAACATTTCAACATCAAACGAAAACGTGTTTTGCAAAATGAATTTTAATAAATATTAAATGTCAACCAAATGTCATGAAATTTTGACAGTTAGTAGAGGTTAGCTGGTTGAAGCTTCAAAACGCATGTGCTCGCACATAGATGGCGCGCTTGGTTGCTGAGATAGGGTTCGAGTCTTAATACATAATTGTCCCGCTGTGTAATAACAGCAAATATTTTTGGCAAAACTGATTTGTTTGTTTTTTAAGTTCCGTTTAGGCTCAATACAGTCTTTTTCATGTTCTAAAAGCTTGTCTAATGAGTATTTTAGATCGTCGAGCGGAATGTCTGTCAGGATGTCGGTACAAGCTTTCTGGATGGCTTCTACCAAAAAGTATAGAAGTATAGAATTGTATATTCTTTGCTTCTACGTTCTCAAAATGTCTGTGTTTCATCGGCAAATGAATTTTTTTGAAAGGTCGAAAATCGCTCGGTGCCGCATTAGGTGAAAACGAGAAGTGATTAAAATGCGTTTTTTAGTTAAACAAAAATCAGTCACAAGGGTCTATCGATGAGATGGCAAAATGCAATAATCTTGTGTTATGCTTTCAAGAATTTCATGAATTACTGCCTAGTTTTGATGGGATCTGCGGTGATCGCGGATTTCAGATTTTAAATCGCATGTACCACTTATGAACTCTGCCACGGAATAAACAATCATCAACATAAACTTGGTTCATCAATTGAAATGTTTCGATTAAAGTTTTAACAATTTGGAAACAAAAGTTAATATTTGCTTTTTGTTTGGTGCTAATTTTTGTACCAATGACACCAACATACTTTCACTTCAGACGCAATAAATTCGCTTCAAGTGAACCAAGTTTCATTAAATTTTTACTAAAAATCGGGGAAGAAAATAAAATTTCCAATGCACTAAGTCATATTTATTTATTTATTCATTAAATAATCTAGAAATACATTATTCCTTACAGATTATGTAGAGCTAATGAGACCATTACAATTACTATGCAATGAATTCATTTAGTAATAGCTTAAAGTTATGTTTAGAGGTGGAAAAGTCAATTGCTAAAGAATTTGAGAGCATATTTAATTCTTTTAAGGGGGTATTACGATTTTTGAAATTTTTTTTTTCGATTTTTTTGTTATTGTTTCATTCTATTCGTATATGCGTCTAGAATTCGTCCCCCGAATATCAGATCGATCCGTACATTAGAAAAAAAGTTATTGATATATATATTGTTATATGTATGCGTGAAAAAGAAGCGAACGCAGGGCGCGCGCTCATTTAAACGCGTTTTTCTCGAAATCATGTTTTTGAAATCGGTTCCAGCTCGGGAGAAAAACTGTAAAGTGCAATCGGCCTAATTTTTTTTCTACTTATTTTTAAATACAATATCTAGTGCCTGACGAGAGCTTTTTTTTTTTTACTTCGTATTTTTTTTTCTACACGACTTTTCGTCCCAAAAAAACGACCATTTTTCGTATGTTTTTTTTAAAGTGCTGCCATTTTGTTACATTTAAAGTTAGAAAAATTTCCTCTCGTCAGGCACTAGATATTGTACTTATCTTTCAAAAACACTTTGATTTTTTGATTTCAGATATGCAGAATTGCTGATCTAGCTGGAACCGCAACTGATTTGCCGACTGGGATGTCCATTTCAGCGCCCTCTATAAATTACACTTTAAATGAAAATGTCAAAAAAAAAATTTTTTTGTACTCTTGAAGTTTGATACTACGATGTGTAAAAAGATTTGAATAAAAAAAGTTTTTCAGTTTCTCAAAAAAAAAAGTTGAAAATTCATTGAAAATCGCCCAAAAAAATCGTAATACCCCCTTAAGGCTCTATATTGTAGCGATAAGGCACTGTGCTGAATGCTTTTCTATGCACGAACGCTTTTCCAAGCATACTTTTAGGCATGCACTTTGAAGTACGGCAAATTTGGTATAATTCGCTTGGTATACTCCGATATGGCAAGGATGGTTCGCGAAGGAATGGGCTGTGCGAGAATGGTCGTGCGTTTTCCAATTGGAAGTTGCAAGAAACTTCGGTGCGATAAGAAAACTGGTATAAAAGCAGCAGTGTGCAGCGCAATGAGTCGAGTCTGTGTTGAGCAAGCAAAGGGGAAACATGCAATAGTAGTAGTGTAAAGTACTAACAAGTGTAAATTTGTAAATAAAGTGATTGTTGATTTTTGACTGCGTTTGCGCTGAGTAACTGAAGTGGTTTTATTTTCAAGCACAATCCAACACGAACTTAGAGAACTCGGATTTTCGTAACAATATATAGGAGCATGGGAAGCGTACATAGTTCTGACGCATTCAAGGAAAAATATATCATTATTCCGAAGGCTTCTAGTAGGAATATGAAACGAAATGCGCTCAAGCAGGCATGGCGAATCAATCACTCCACTTATAATGTCAAAAACAAAGGAAAGTGAAAGGATAACCCTCCTACTCTGTAGTGACTTTAAATTGATTAACAGACATCTTGCGTTATAAGAAGGAATCGGATCGACAAAATTCAGTGATCTCAATGCAAATCGTACAAACGATTTCTGAATGCGTTCAAGTCTATTGATATGACAAACATGATAAAGTCGCCAAATAAAGGCGGCATAATCCGATCCATATTAGATCGAACCAGAGTGTTGTACAGTAATTTTAGAGTATATGGGTCAGTGAAATCAGATCCAAAGCGTCGAATGAATGCTAGTATAGAATAGGACTTGGCAATGGTGTAATTTAAGTGATTGTGAAATAAGAATTTTGAGTCAAAAACTACACCAAGTTTTTAATCGGGAACCATGATGAAATACGAAGTAGGAATTACGGAACGGGATTTGGAGAAGGACACATGAGAACACTTACTAATATTTTAATAGCGCTATTTAAGTGTGAAATGAAAAAAGGTGATATTTTCAAAACGCTCCGTCCGCTCGGGATTAGTCGCATGTTCGTCTACCGGTGTATAAAACTGTTTGAGGAGACTGGAGATGTTAAAGACCGCCACCGGTCGGGCCGTCCGCGCACAGTTCGAACACCCCAAGTCGTTAAAGCTGTCAAATCAAGTATTCAGCGAAATCCGCTCCGAAAACAGAAAATCATGGCCCGGGAGATGAATATCTCGCAAAAGTCCATGAGTCGAATTATTAAAAAAGACTTGGTACTTGGGGCTTTCAAACGCCGTACCGGACATTTGTTGACTGCAGCTTTGAAAAAAAAGAATACAAAATGCAAATGTCTTTTGGTGAAGCACGCTGAGAACTTGCACAGAAAAATCTTGTTTACCGATGAAAAAATGTTTACCGTGCAGGAAAAATTTAACAAGCAAAATGATAGGGTGCATGCACGGTCATCTAAGGAAGCATCTGCACTGATTCCACGGGTCGAAAAGGGTCATCACCCAGCTTCAGTCATGGTTTGGTGGGGTGTCTCTTACGATGGGGTCACTGACTTGCATTTCTGCGAACAAGGGGTCAAAACATCGGCCACAGTTTACCAAGAAACCGTTTTGAAAGCAGTTGTAACACCACTTAACCATTCTTTGTTCCAAAACCAGCCGTGGACTTTCCAGCAAGATTCTGCGCCGGCCCATAAAACTCAAACCTGGCTCCAAAACAATTTACCAGCATTTATTTCCTCTGAAGAATGGCCCTCTGGCAGTCCTGATTTGAACCCGCTCGATTACGAATTGTGGACAGTTTTAGAGGACATGGTTTGCCACAAAAGATACCCCAACATTGATTCACTTAAGACAGCTTTGATTCGTGCTGTGGCCAATTTTCCGATAGACGAGGTGCGTGCGGCTATTGATGATTGGCCAGTCCGACTTAAGTCGTGCGTGACTACTTTTAATATTATAGCATAAAACGTGTGTAACAGTATTTATGTCCCTACTAAGTATACACTAGTCAGAAAAAGTTTGCGTACAGGCAAGTCAAAATTATGTTATCATCAATTTTGACTTCAAAAATGGGTTTTCTGTTTACCAAAACTTATCCACATTATTCATATATGCCTGAACTGCACTTTTTGAAATGTTTTAAATGCATTAAAACAATAATTTTCCATATATTCGTATTTATTGACAATATACTCACAAAACGGTGCAGAATAAGTTTGCGTACAAAACTAATAACGGGAATTTCCAGTTATGTTTTTTATTTTTATTTGGAAATTTGTATTCCATTGAGCAGTAAGCGGTATATGTGTTTGAAATTATATAGAAAGCAATAGAACCCAAGCGAAAAAAAATAAAAATGGATAAAGGAATAATCTTACTAAATCTTCCCAAATTTATAAAAAATTTCGTGAAATTAGAGCAACTTTTCGAAGAGCACATTCGTCATTTCGAAAAGCCATATTAAATTTCGACACAGAAATTCTTGCTTCTTTGCTACGATCTGGCCATTTTCTTAAGCTACCCAAGCAATAGGATTAGATTGTTTTGCGATCAGTGCATCATAATCTTAGGCTAGTTGCATCCAATATCTTCAGATATGTACAGAAATATTTTATAAAACTCAGTAGCAGTGCCTTTATAAGAAAAGTCATGAAAAAAGATATTTCCCCTACAGAATAGCATGCAAGAAGCCCATATTTAGCTTACTTACAAGGAGCACAGAATTTCTTTCGTGAAAGAGTCCATCAAAGAGTCTAGAAAACCGGATTTCCGGGACTATGTGTTGTTATCTATAGAGTAGGAAGATTTATTATTCTCTGAAAATGGTTTGGCATATTTGGAATTAAAAGGCATCAACTAATTTGAAGAGGATTCAGTTAATAACAAAGATCTGACATTAACAGCAAAGCATAGCATTTGAGGGTGTATGGTATGGGGCTGCATGTCTAGTAAAGGAGTGAGCAGGCTGTGTTTTTTTATTCAGAAATGGTTCCGAGGGGTTATTTTACATATTCTAAAAGCTTATGCAATCCAAGGTTTCAAAATTTTGGTTCCAACATTTCTTTTCAACTTTACGATGACCTTAAGGCGCAATGCATACGATGTGAAGCTATCTTTCCCATTAACTGGCTCAAAAAAGTTGAAAAAGTTCCTCCCTAGTCACCTAGGGAGGAACTTGAACCCTGAGCCCAACAACACTCCATCTTCAAAGATATAGTAAACAAATATAACAATTCAAGGATATAACAAAAGAACAACTGAAAAAACACATAATTTAATAAAATTTATGTCGAAAATTCTGCAGGGAGTTCCAACAAGAGAAGCATATCCAAAAAGTTATTAATTTTTGGACAAAACTTACTTTAAATTAAATTTTTGCTACATAACCTTATCTTGTACGCAAACTTTTTCTGAGGAGAATTCATAACACATTTTGTTTTTGGCCCTTCTTATACAATTTGGTCAAGTTTTTGTTATTATTATCTTAATAGAATAAAAGAACTAAGTTTATGGAAAAAATAAAAAAAATTGTGTTTTTGAAAAATTACTTTAAGTGATTTATTTTTCATATGAAAAAACTATGTACCCCTTGTACGCAAACTTATTCTGACTAGTGTATCCTGCGTTACCTTTAGCCCTAAGAATTAAAGAGAAAAATTAAAAATTAAAAAAAAAATTTAATAAAATAGAGACAAATAAGCATTTTAAGAAGAAATAAAATCTTATTTGAAAAGACAAATTAACAGGAAACAAGTACGAACAAGAATCATTCGGCAGCTGAGTTGTCATAGACATTGCAAAACAAAAGTACAAATTTTGCCATACCAACTGCAGCCTTTGCAATGGTAACCCACTCTATGATTGTTGTTGTTGTTGTTGTTAGTGCAACGACCAACCAACAAGTCGCCGACAATTGTCAAAGCGGTTCAATCTGCGTTTTCTAAACGTTCCGCTATCTCTTGCAACTGTCCAACTGTCGGTTTGTCAGTTAGTTTGTTCGATTGGCGAACTGTCTTTCGGTCTGTCTCGTCGACCTGCGTGCTGGTCGCTCCCTCGTGCAGTTGTTATTTCACGTATTATTACTATTAGTGCGGTTGGTAGCGGCTGCTACTGCTTTTAGTAGCGACTCTTGTTGTTGTTGTTGTCGTTTTGCAGCTGATATGCTACGAAGCACCAGTTCAAATTGCAAATAAATTGCAAGATAAATTGTTTGTTTGTGTCAATATTTCTCTATGTAAATTGGCAAATTTCAGCCATGCCGCACACTCTCGACTTGCGGCTAAGTGGCGGACATTTTGTGCTGGTAGTTGCCATCTCGGTTTGAGCCGTTTCACAAATCGTTGTAGGAGGTCAAGTGATTTGTACTTGATTTATGGCGCAGCTAGAGAAATTCTCCGCAAGCGGAGCATTGGCGCAGCTCGGTGCCGCGTCGGGTGCGCGCGCACTTGACAATGCCGCAAAGTACCGTAAAATATGGACAATTGGCAATGCGACGAATGTTGGGCCGTTAACCGAAATGGCCCAACAGAATTTGTTGCAATTGCAATTTAGTTGAAGTTTAAATTGTAACTTGTGCCAATTGGATTTTAAGGAGGAAATTTCAAGTATTTGCGGTCAAGTTTATTTAATGAAATTTTAATTAAATTATTTGATAATTAATTTAATTTAATTATTTAATAGTTCATATATTTTCAAGCATAAATTTGATTTGTGTAAAGTAAAAAAATACTAAGCAACAAAATATAATTGAACAAATACAATTTGCAAGTCAACACATGAAACATTTGCAATTTCCCCAAAGTTGTTGGCGACTGAATTGAAATTTCGCAACAAATGCTGTCAGTTTGTGCTGTCAATTTCTAATTTCCTCAATTTTCTCCCCCCAGCCACCGCAAAATCTGGCACAATGTAAGCGTACTTTGACATTTTGTTGATTGTTTGAAATGTTTGTATCTTCACTTAACATTTTACTGTCGACTCATTCAAGTTGCAACAAACAACAAAAAAGAAAACAACACACAAATTAAATGTTAACAACTAAAAGAAAAGCAGACAATAGACACTGCCAGTTCGAGGTGCACAGCTCAACGAGCTCACCCTAACGATTTACAACATTTGATTGCTAATCAGTCGCACTTACATCAATAAAATCGAGTCTTTGCAGCGTGTTTGTGCTTTTGTGGAAACGAATTCCCACGCAACAGCCAGACAGATTGATGATCGTCTTCGGCAAATGTTTGATGGCATTCGAAGAGCCATGTACGCCGATCGTTGGGATAACTGCGCCGTTGCAATTTCTGCCGTGTCAGGCGCGATTTTCCCCCCTCGCTCCAGCAACAGTCGAATGACTTTTCCGCGATAAATTGTTTGTCATTGTACGGGCTTGATTTAGTGGCCGTATCATGTGTTGTCAACATTTACATACATAAATATACTTACAAACACACAATAAAGTGCATGTGCACTCGTAGGCAACTGCAGACAAGCGTTTGGTGAACTCATTGAAGTCAGTAAAATTAAGGTTAGGTGAGTTTTTAGGTTAGAACTTTGGCATTAGTTATGGCTTACTTAACCCTTTCCGGAAATTTGTACGATATATCGTACAATTTTTTCGACGATTTTTTATTTGATTTTTTAAATAGGCTGTATTGTATCATTAATCATAATAGCCACAGTATGAGTGCGTTTTGTAAGCGGCTTTTTGCAAGAATTTGAAAAACCGATGCTTCTGCGTAGACATTTTTAAATATGTAATACTTTTTGGTAGCAAAAAGCTAAACAATTTCCAAGTTTGAATCTCAGTTGATTTATAGAACTTACTAAATTTAACATTTTTTGCGTCTAAATATTTTTCCCGAGTCTTTAAAAAAATTGTACGATATATCGTACAAATGGAAGCCAAAGGTTGCAAGTTATGCCATGCCCATCTGTAAACCATGTGGCTAATAAAATTCGACTATTCGGCAATTTTCGATTAAAAATAAGAATTACTAGACGAATTTGTGTTTTACTGGGCAGACATGGGTTATGTAAGGTTAGACATGCGTACTTACCACTCCCACTACGATAATAAGAATCGGCTATATTCAGTGCCTTTTTTATTGAGGGGAAAAGGGCTTTACAACAACATATAAGGCCGAATAAATGTGAATCAATTGTTTATATATAAAATTTATATAACTTTCGATTAAAATGAAATCACGTTTTGATTTTTTGTTGTTATAATTTATGTTTTCTATCAAAAAAATTAATGAATTGTTCATAAAACTTAAAAAACCGAAACCAAAAATTCATGAATTTTTACTCGTTTGCGGAATATCGTACAAAATTGATGAAGCTGTATTCTCAACCAAAATGTTTTTTTTGAAATTTTTTTGTATTTTATAGCTAAAATGTTCAATAAGAGTCAATATTTTGAGGGAAAAATTTTTATTTCAAGAAAGGTGGAAATTGACCGGAAAGGGTTAACTGCCTGAGCAAAATGCAATACGACAGCCACAAGCAATGCGGCAGCCACACAGCTGATCACGATGTGTGTCTAAAGTTATGAACACAAAGCTGTAGTAAGCGAATAACAAAAGTTCTCAAAGTTTGACTGTCATTTGTAAAACAAATTTCGAGTACATATAAAATTTGCAGAAATTATTATTTTAATGTTATTATTTTTAATATATTCAATAAGATTTTCTTTTTTTTTATGGTCGATATTTCAAAATGAAATGTCAATCGTTTGAGCTCAGAAACGTTTGGCACGAAAAACTTAAAATTAAATGAATCTTTGCGACAGCCACAGTTCAACCCACAACCACAGCTACGCATTGTGCGCACTGTCATACAAATTCATACACTTCAACTATTGACAGGTCCTACCACAGCCACAGCTGCAGCCACGGCGATGACATTCTGTTCGTGCAGTAACTAACAAACTCGATACTGGTATTCGGTTTGGCTTATGATCTCCACTTGGGCGTTTCTAATTTGTACTCACAATAAGTAATGCCAGAATTTTGATTCTAGATTTGATTCTTCCAACATTCGTATCGTATGTTCCATTGAATTTAATAACACATACGACAATCTTTTTTTCCAGCAAGGCACGTTTCCTTTTTATTCTGTTTATTGTCCTTCTGTGTCCTTCCAGCCGTACATATTAATTGCCGGCGCTTTATCCTCTGTTCAGTTAAGTTTTACAAATCAAAGTAATCATCACTGTGATGGTGCAGTTCAGAAAACTTGTTGCTCTATGAAATACGGTAGTCTTCACCTATGGGAAAAAGATCTATTAGTGGACTTTTTGATTTAAGTCTAAAGATCCACTGTGATACCACAAACAATCGAGCATGAGACCGTTCGCTCATTGAATCACTTTGGGCTTCTTACGAAGCTTAGCAGACTGTAAACAGTTTTATCGATTAGATCCTCTAGATTGTCGAAGAAAAATGTGCATGATTGAGTCTTTCTTCTTCTAGACAATGCAAGACAAGTGAATAAAAGGTAAAGTGCATTTTCTTGCTCTTCCTAGTCCATACAACAACAACCAGATTCTGACCTGATCGCTATTTGGGAAGAGATGCTTCCTAGTACGCCGAAAGTTTAAGGTTGGCTTAATTTGGCACGCAAAAACACCAGTGTTGCCATCAGCGCATCTTAAATTAGTTTCTCGTATAGAGTAGAGCTGTGCAATTATCGATAGTATCGATGGTTTTATTTTCGATATTATTGGTTCTAAGTGATGTGACGGCAATGTCTCCAGAACATTCAATGCTGGCAGTGCTGCCATAAATATTCCGCTGTGATAAACAAATATGTGGGTCGAGTAGAAACTACTTGATCGATTGATCTGAAATTTAGACAGAATGGATGATATGTTCAGGAGAAGGTTCTTGGATATGTATTTGTTGTGTATGGACAAGAGGGCCTGGCTCCGCCCATACAACTCAAATCTATCACATTGAATAGTGTCGGATTTATACGTGAGGATGGATGGATCTGTTGTTCCGCTGGTTAAATTTCATGGGTATTGGACACGGGGCGTGCACTGAGCTTGTAACAAAAATTTGCTGATAACTTTGGAACTAAAAGGCGTTGCAAATTCTCTGCTTAAACACACCCTTCGACGAAAAATTGAGTAGGCATTGAACAAAGGGGCATGGCATTGCCCAGTAAGATAAACTTTTTAATATAAAAAAATTTCGGAACTACAAGTCTCATAGCATTGAAACAGGTAAATTGCATAGGTATTGAAAAAAGGGGCGTTGCACTTTCCAAGCAACTCAAAATCTTAATACAGAACAAGAGGTAAACGTATTAAATTAGGAGTCTTGGTAAAAGCTTTTGATATAAATATTTTTCAGTACAATAGTGAATATTAATATATGTATGTATATAATATATTAATATGTGAATATTGGGTGTATATTAAGGGGGGGTAAGGGTTTATTTACACTTTCGAAAAATCGAATTTTTTTTGTCTTATCTTATTGTTAAACATTTCGAGAATATATTCTCAAAAATTAAGTCGATCGGAGCAAAACTCTTGAAGTTATGGTCTATAGTTAGTCCCCTGTCCTTTAGTGCAGCTTATTCTCTTCTATTGTTCTGGTCTCAAAACTACTTTTTCAAAGTCCGTGTTCACTGTCATTTAAAAACTACTAAACCGATTCATTTGAAACTTGGTACGCATTTTCTACATATAAAATACCTCCCCCCAACGTTTAGTAAACAATTTTTTTTTTACATTAAGGGGGTTTCCCACCCACAAAATGGCGGAACTTTTCGTGGAAAATAGCAGTTTATACTTTAGATGGCCACCAAAATTTTTTAAATGAAAAAAAAATAATCGGAGAACGTTGGGGGGAGGATTTGATAATACTTACTTTGACTAAATTTTAATGGTTTTTGATTTCAGATAATTTCGAGATACAGTGAACACCGCAAATTTTATTTTTCAAAGACGTTCTGGGGCAAGCTCTGTCACCGGCTTGTTTATATTAATATTTAATAATTAATATAGTTAATATTTCTGCATTAAAAGTATGCTTAATAATGTACAAAAGGTTTAAATAAAATTTGATCAATCTATACTTTCAGAAAAAATTCATAAAAAAAGTGTTTTTTTACGCTGAAACCCTTACCCCCCCTTAATATATGAAACAATTTTGATTCATCCGATAGTATCTATATTTTTCAATCAAACTATCGAAAATATTGAATAAACCAACTATCGATAGTTTCCCAGCTCTTGTATAAGTACGAAGCTTGCATGTTAAAAGAGGGATTCTTGCCAATTTTTTGACGTCACTGCCCAGTTGTACTCTCTCGAACAAGCTTGCCTCTTCTACAAATCCCTGGAATATCTCCATGTCTAGGAACTCAGCCTAGGTTAATGAGAAGTTACCTGGCAGTCTTTTTGAGAGATTGCCTGCAGCTTAGAACAGTCTTTGATGTTCTAGTAACTGCATTCAGAGCTTTCAGAGCGGATTGACTATCACGTGTCGATATAGAAAAAAAAATGGAAAAGAAAGGACAATTTTGTTTGATTTCAACAAATTATTATTTAACACAAAAACAAAACATAACTTTTGTACCGAAATTCTTGCGATTTTTAAACAGCGACAACATTCAAACAGTTTGCGTTTTTAAAGCCCTAATTTACTTCATAAAAGAGGCTAAAATTTAATAAATGCGGCCCAAAGGCCAAGTGAAACAAAAGGTCCAATTGGCAACCCTGATTATGGTGTCAACGCTTGGATTTCAGTACATATGGCACCACGTTTTGGTTTTGTCCCTTTTTAATTTCTTCTTATCTTGCGAATTCTCCCCTTCTATGCTCACACTGGGGTCCACACTTCATAAGAATTTTACTCCCTTCAAGTGTAATTTCAATGCATTCCAATTAAGTTTGAACTGTTTGTAAGCAATCGAGGGCAGCATATGGTTTAGACCAATGATCGGTAGATTTCCACATTCAAAAAATTTGTTTTGGGAGAGCATTTGGGAGTGAGAACGTGCTCGGTTGCTAGTCAGACTCAAATTGACACGCTTTGAGGGCAAATTTGCTGCTGCTGCAAATATTTATGTGTGCGTAGTTCGGTTCTCACGAGCGTCCAAGTGAGCTGAGCCGAACGGCAGGGCTAGTTTTGAGAGTTTGAAATTGTCAAAGCAAACTTGTTTTTAGGCAGCTTGGGGTCCGCTGGTCCCCAATGTGAGGTTCACAAAACATAAACAACCAGAACAATAAAAACTCTAATATTGAATTTCTTTTTAGCTTTCATAAGTCATTTCCCTATCATTTCCATACTGAAATTATTATTTATTATTAATATTATTATTTTTTCGCAATAATGCAGAATTGAATTTCTTTTCCCTTCTGCTCTGTTGGCCTCACAGTCGTCGCCATACAATTGCTAAATTTTAAAACATTGAAATGAATGGAGTTCCCTGTAAGTGCTGACTTTTCGCTATAAAACGTTGATATAAACAAATCAGTTCTCGGAGGCACTGAAATATTCACTAAACAAATGTTTACGCGCTGCAAAAAAAGTTAGTGCTATGTAGCGCAGCTCATACGAAAGATCGAGAATTTGAAACTGTCAGAGCGCCGTGATTCGAACTAATCACAAGCTTTGTCTGTAGTCTATGGGTAAAATGATTCATTGGCGGCGCCGAAACGTGCCGTGCCTGAGGCGCGGCCAATCAGTAGTGCTGGAACCTTCATTTGCGCCGTGCATTGTAAGCAGTCCGAGAAGCGAGCAAGCGAGCGAGCGATTAGTAATGTTCAGGAAGTGCAGCGTACTCAGCTGTCTTGTGGTGGTCTTGGCTGTGCTGCTGACGCTATTTGGAGCAATCGACGGACGCTATGTGCAGCACTTTGCAGCCGCTGGCCAGGGCTCTGTGAGTATCGATCGGAAGTTTGCGCCACTGACTCACGCGTGTGTCGTGTCCACAGGTGCTCGATCCCCGGCCGGATGACACCATCTTTCGGTTTGAGATGCGACAGACGCCGTTTGACTTCGGCAGCGACAACGACAGCCTGGAACCGGTTGCTGGCTATCCGAAAGCCTTTGTATGGCCTGTTCGAGAATAATGCGAGCCGATTAGGTGTTGGCTGGTCAAAAAAATCCACTAATGCTGACAATGAAAAACGCGACAAAAAAGCAGAGGAAAGCAAATTTATGCGAGGAGTTTTGAATGTGATGCGCTGGCTGCGTCTCATTGCTGCACTCTTTGCTGCATTCATACACTTTGTAATTGCAATTGTTGTAGTTGTCATTGCGTTGTTGTTTATGGCACGAATTTTCCTTTGATCGCATTAAAGATTGCGGCTGCCGCACACTGACACTAATGCATTTTTAATGAATTGAAAGTGATTTTATCTGCATCGGTTGGCATTTGACAAATTAACAGCGGAAAAAGGCGTAGAAAGGCGTCTAATTAGCGTCGGCATTAGTGTTAAAGCGCTGTTAGTGTGTCTACACTCGAACTGACAGCCAAACAATGGCATCCATTTGACAATTTTGTCAGTTTAACAAAGCTCAAATGTGAAAAATGCTGGAAGTGGTGGAAGAAGAAAGTGCACAAAAAGAAAGCTGCGCAGCAGCGCTGTCATGCGGCCGGAAAAGTTGTCTGACACAAATGTGTGAGCCACAATTGTTGGTGGAGCTGCGCCAGCAGCCCCACTGATGTATGTTAGTAAGTAACAGTGACAAAGCGCACAAGAACGGACACAATTATGAATACTTAAGAAACGATTAAAAAGCCATTTGTGACAGATGACAGATTTTTCGGCACATTGTCAAAGTTTTTCAGACTTGTGTGGCGACTGTTATGTAGCTTAGTGAAGAGTGACAACTGCGGTTGGCATAGTTAAAGTTAACAGTAGGCAAATGTTTGAAGTGAAATGTTTGAGAATGAACGAGAGCAGACTTAAAGGGTCACACAGGGGGGTTTTGGAGGTTCAAACCCAACCAAATACAAACATTTCTGGTATCAAATAGAATGAGCGCAAAAGTTGTACGCAAGCGCCCCCTCCTTCTTGCAAAAAATGAAATCCTGTGTGCGCCACTGGGGTCATATATCCCCATGTGCACTGAAAACTGGGTAATTTTCAAAATTTTATATAAGTGTTATATAGAGAAAAGTAAACCCACAAAATCTTAACCATTTGAATATTCATTTAGTTTTCTTTTGCAATAAATAAATAAAGAAAAAATAAGCAAACTAATTAATAAATTAATAAATTGTTAAAGGAATTAATAAAATAACAAATTACTTAAATAACAAATAAATAAAACTATAAACAGATAAATAAATAAATAAATAAATAAACCAATTAGTAAATAAACAAATTAGTATTATAAAGTCATCTTAAAAAAAATTAGGCAAATAAAAAAATTAGCATTTGGCTAAATGAGTGCTCAAAAAATATATAAATACATAAATAAACAAATCAAAAATACAAAAATAAAAATAAATAAAATAAATAATAAAAATAAATAAATATAAATAAACAAATATAAAAATAAATACATAAAAATTAAATAAATAAATAATGGAATAAATAAAAAAATAAATCAATGATTACATAAATAATTAAAAAATACATTAAAAATATGAATAACTAAAAATAAATATAAAAACAAAAAAATAAATAAAAAAGAAATTTATAAATGAAATATATATAACCAATTTTCATTGGATAAATCAAAAATTAATACATAAATAAATAAATAAAATATAGATAATTGAACAAATTAATAAATAATTTAATTTATATGTTAAAAAAAAAATAATTAAATAAATAAAAAATAATAAAATAAAACAAAAAATAAAAAAATAAATAAAAAAGAAATTTATAAATGAAATATATATAACCAATGAAAGTAATGGATAAATAAAAAATTAATACATAAATAAATAAATATATAAAATATATGTAATTGAACAAATAAATAAATAAATTAGTTTATATATTAACAAATAAATAATTAAATGAATAAATTAAAAATTATTAAATAAACAAATATTAAAATAATACGAATATTTAAATATATAAATAATAAATAAATAAATAAATAACTAAATTAATAAATTAAAAAATAAATAAATAAGTTAATAAAAATAAATAATTTAAAAAATAAAAAAATAAGGAAATGAATAAATAAATAAATAAATACATAAATTAATAAAAAAGAAAGAAAGAAATAAATGGATTAAATATATATAATTAAATAAATAAATAAATTAATTAAGTATTAAATTAATAAATAAATAAATAAATAAGACAAATACATACATTAATAAATAAATAAAATATTTATATAGTTAAATAAATAAGACAATTAATAAATTAACAAATAAATAAATGAATAAATAAATAAAGTAATAAATAAATAAATAGATAAGTAAATGAATAAATTAATCAATAAACAAATAAATAAAAAATATACATACATAAATAAATACATAAATGAAAAAATTTATAAAATAATAAAAAATAAATTAATAAATTATAAAATAAAGAAATAAATAAATGGATAAAATATTTATAATTAATTAATAATAATATAATAATATAATTAATATATATAATAATAATATATATAATAATAATAATATAATTAACATAGTTTTCTATATATTAATAAATAAATTTATTTGTTTAGTAATAAATAAATAAATGGATGAATAAACAAATTAATTAATCAATAAATAATTGATTTATTTATTTATTTATTATTAATTATAATTAAAATTATAATTAATGGAGCGCTAGCTGCCAAGGCTGTCGGCACAATAAATAAATTATGAAATAAACAAATAAATACATACAAAAATAGGAAAAAAAATCCATAATTTAATAAATAAACAAATAACTAAAATCGGAGTGATTTTCTGTTCCTTAACACATAATTGAAATTTGTTCAATTGGGCGCTGAAAACAAGGCGTGGCTAAAATTAAACCGCTTCTGTTTAGTGGCTAATAAATTAAATTAAAAAAAAAAACAAAAATATGAACTGATTTCGTTTTTTTGAAAACTTCCAATCAGCACTGCAAGCCCTTCGAATTGGCTAATTGATTGCACGTTACGGCTAATAATAACATTGCCAACCATAACCAGAAAGTAAACAAAGTAAACTTTTAACTCTTCCATTGCTGCCGCTGCCATTTTCACATTGCAGCAGCTTTGTGAAAGCGGGGGGAAAACCGAAGCAATGCAGCTAACTTCGAATGTCTGACGGCATCGCGGGCACATTTCAACTGCTGCCGCTGCACGACCTTCAATGAAAAATGAGAGTACCATACACGGATAATGGACTGTTGAGGCGCACAACGATTCTAGGCGGAAAATGATACTGTGCCGGCTGCAATTACACCGAATGCCAGCGCAACGGTTGGCCAACTGCCAATTATGATTGGCAGTTATGGCCAGGTTGGTTGTTAATGCAGCAGCGCTGATTTTTTCCGCCATTGCGTCTTTAATTTGGCTCGTTCGGGTTTGTTTGGCTATTTGGATATTTGCACAGCTGTTAGTTTGTTTGTTTCTTTGGCTGTTTGTTTGTTTGCCGGTTCAGTGCTACTAGAATCAGAGGACTACAACTAGTTAGAAGCGCTGAAATGGTCACTTGGCGACGTAATGCATTGAAGATGCGACTTAAATGATTGTAGCAATTTCCTTATCAAGGCACTTGAATGGCACAAGATATTAGACAACAACAACAACAGCAATGAGTAGTAATTGCCTGCCTATATGAACTTCATTTAACAAAACATTTGACATTTTCGCTACATTATCGAGAAAGATGCCATGCAATGCAAGCAACAAAAGCCAAAGCTTGGCCGAAAAGCAGACGACATTTAAAAAGCTTCAATTACCGTTAAAACTACTGTCGAAATGCTATATGTAAGTGCAGCGAGAGTATAAAATAAAATAATGGAGAGATATGGCAAGTGCTGCCTTGGCAAGCGAGCGAACTATAGAGCCGGTCGTAGCGAACAGTTGTGGGTGCTACAGTGCGGTTGTTAGTCGAATCTTGTAGTTAGTGGAGAATGAAGAATTGTGGTTCGTTTCAGCACTAATCTCATACGAGGTTACATCTACTGGGTTCTCTGGATGCAGATGTGTTGATGGCAATGAAGCGCTGAAAATATTTACAGAGCCAGAGCTATTCTTTGTAGGTGACAGGAGTCAAGTGTGTTTTGGGACTTGAGAAAAGAACCAGGTTTACTGAGTACTGGGCAAACTCTTCTTTGTTAAGGCACTTGAAATTTTTCTCAAACGACTTTGATTTGAAATAAAGTAAGGCTCGTCAAAAACTCACTGCAACAAATCAACTTAATGTGGCGGCTAATTAATCTAACGTAAACAGATTTCGTGGTGTTAGTTTCAATTTTTTTTAATACAAAAATCGACTTGAGCTGCTTTAATAAATGGCCGCAGATATGTGTCAATGACCTGCGAACACGAGTGATTACTGTGTGGCATCATAGATTACAGATCCTTGGCTTCTTTTTCCGGTAAAGTTATAGGGATAGGCTGGCGATAGACTAACCTCTAGTTGCCGACCGAAGGTGGATTTTTGGCCAAAGCTGAAGCAGAATATTCGGCCTAACTGAAATATTTAGCCGGAGGCAGAAGCCGTATATTAATAAAAATTCTTTTAAGGAAAAACTGGTAAATTTGTTCCGTTCTATTATAAATCATCCACTTAAGAATTAATAAAAGAATATACATAAATGTGGATTTTATTAAAAAAAAAATTAAAAAAAAACAGTCTTCAGTTCAGTAAAAAAAATTTACCTCTGAAAGGACGGGATTTTTTGAAATTCTATGAAGAAACATGATTTTATAAGCATATAAATTGAAAACCAGTAATTTGTTGAAAATAATTTATATCAAAAATAATTTTAAATAATTAAAATAATTCGATATATTTGTAAATTTTTTCAAAATCAAAATTTAATCGGGTCAACAATGGGTTAAGGTTCGTACATGGGAAGACTACGAAAAAACATGAACCGATGGGCCTATTGACTTCAAACTTGGTAAGAACACTTGAAATTAAAAATAATTGGACACTTGTTTTTCATTATTTTTTTAAACGAAATCTAACTGGGTAAACTAAGGGTTAAAAGTTTTAAGGATATCCATAATTTAATAGGTTTCTCAGTTTCACTTGGTGAAAGCATTTCAAATGAAAAATAGATAAAGTTTTTTTTCATTAAAGTCCGACGGGGTCAAAAAAGTGTTAAAGAAACTTAATTTTCTGGGTTCATTGACATCAAACTTGCGTGCAAGGCCCTGCTAGTGGCTCATAAGACAAGGGCGTTCTCATCTATAGAACCTCAGACAAGCAGACAGACAATTCAATGTTGAAGTTCTTGTTAAATCTCTTTAATACTCGCCTGTATATTTATAGACCCTCGATCGGATCGATTTCTGCTATAAGTTTAGGAATATTGGAGGGATCAAGTTATGGGGGTTGGAGTAATGAAAGAAGAGATGTATTTTCTCTGATAGTTTAATGTTGAAATTCTCTTCGAATCTCTGTTATACTCTCCTATATATCTACAGAACCTCTGCCAGATCGATTTATGCTATAAACTTATGAATATAAGAGAGACGGACCAAGTTTAGGCAGTGGGAGTAATGAAAGAAAATATGTAATTTCTCTAATAGTTCAATGTTGAAGTTATTTTTAAATCTCTTTTATACTCTCCCATATATCTACAGAAGCTCTGTCAGACCGATTTATGCTATAAATTTTAATATCAGATCAAGTTGAGGGAGTTGAAGTAATGAAATAAAATACTGTCCAATGTAAAAATTATCTTTAAATTAGCTTTTATAAAAACCTCCTTTAAAAACCTCAATTCAGGTCCATTTGGCCGAATTTTATTGTATAACAAAGTATAGCGGCCCCTTGCTGCCACTGCAGCGTGCAACACAAAGCCGCATTTTCGGCCGTGCCACATGCAATGCGCCGCGTTCAAATGTCTACAGTTCATGCTGTGATATTTGGCTGGCGGCGGCGGCGGCGGCGGCACACAGTGTCGCGAGTAGGGACAAAAATGAAAAAAATGAATGTCGTAAATGTAGAAAAATAACTTTGTAGTACTGAAGTACCTAAATACCTCAATTTACTAAAATGTGAAAACGAAATTTTAAAAATATCAATTTATATACCGATGGCAGGCCACCAAACATGCAGTTTGTGATGGTTGGTTACTTGGGTAGATATTATTGCAATTTGTTGAATGTAAGTTCGAGGACTCTTATCGAAAAATTTCCCACGGAACCTTATGTTAACATAATACCTTATGTTAATAATAATAATATATTCTATAAATATACTATTTTTGCAACTTTGTGGAAGCTTTCCTTCTTTTGTTTTGCTTTCCATATTCCTTGTACAGCTACTTGAAGAAACGTCAATTGTCAAACGTCAGTGTCATTAAACTTTAGATACACTTTAAAAAAGAACTACTCCTTACTACTTCGAGATTTTACAGTGTGATATAGCTGAAAGTATGTATTAATAGAAACCATGGACTTTAGCTGCACAAACTTGCACGTTTTTAAGAAAGTTAGCATTTTCAGTGCCGTATGCAGTCAAAAATAGAGTCCTTTTTGCAGCATTGTTGGCAGGAAAACATAGCGACCACTGCTGCGCTTCGCTTTAGCTATAAATGTTTGTTTGTAATAATATGCAAAACACCACTTGATTTAGAAAAATTACACAAAAAAAGGTAGACTCGATGGAAGGCTTCGGGTGGCTTGCCATCGAATCAAGGCAACTTTCGAAAAGAAGCAAAACTTGTTAATGTCTTCAGAACCAATTATAGCAGTTAATAGGAAAATTAAAGTTAAACATGAAAACCGAAACTCTGATATACTGCAATATAGGAAGTTGAAGAAAGGAGTTTTTAAATTTTGTCAATAATTCATGATCGAAAACAGATTATCCTAGCAGTACAAATTAACAAACTGTAATTTTTAATGGCAATATATGCTCTAATGAGTTTAATAGGAGGTGTTATTATTTTTGATTTGGGTTTGATATTACTTAGGTGCGCATATGTATGCACAGATATTTGTAGTTTTTTTAATATTTCCTTTTTTTATGACAAGCGTATTTGTAGGTTGATCAATTGATCATTTTTTGTATATATCTTTATATTGATGATATGAGTTGCTGTACTAAATTTCATCAATATATCTTTTATAGTTTCCGAGATACTGTCAACTTAGTATTTGGTTTGTACGGGAGGTGGGCGTGTCCGTGGGGCGATTGAAGTAATTTTTGGCGTATTAACTTCTCTTTATAACAAAATCATATGTACAAAATTTTATTGTCGTACGACTGTTCCTTCTATTTTTGTCCCTCGCTACTATGGACTCGCGACACTGTGCGGCGGTGCATCCGCAGCGACGATTGCGACCGCGTCGATGACGTTGCCTCGCATGACCTATAAAGCGTCTCTGGTAGCTGCAACATTTGGCTTGGCGGCGGTAAATGTGGAAATGTGAAAAATGCGCGCAGCGCTGCTAATAAATTGTGCGAATGTCGCAGCAGCCGTTGACAGCAGCCATTCGATGGCTGGCAAAGTACAGAAAGAAACGAAAAATTGCAGAGAGCGAAAATAGTGAGAGAAGGGGGCGGGGGAGGGTCGAAGAAATTCTTATAGAGAAATTTGATAAGCGTGCATTGGCGCTGCGGCAGGCACGTGGTAGCTATGCGCAGTACCGTACGATGCGGTCACGTTTTCCAAATTAACCGAAATCGTTGCTACGAGTGCAGTGATGATTGAATTTTGAGCCGCACTCACACACACACACACACACACACGCATGCTGGAAATCTTCACATGCATATGTGTTGGTTTGTGTCGAGATATGCGACACCTGGTGGCACAGAGGTGGAGGTACCTGTTGCCTGCATTTCAATCGCAAGTTCAACCCGATGCTGCCCTCATGCAAAGTGACGTTGCACTGGCCACAGCCGCTGCGGCCAATGCTCGTTATGGCCGCCGTAGCGGTGCACTGGGCCAAAGATCGCATTCGAGCTGGCAGCAAAGACAAAAGTGCGCGATCAGCGCGCGATAAAGATGTGCAGCACAATTGATGCTGCCGGCAGCGGCCATTTGCCGCGCACGCGCATGCATGAAGTCATTACGTGCTGCCGCCGTGTTGGGCGCGCAGCGGATTAGCGCATGCGCGCTGCGTATTCAATCACATTGCAGCGGTAGCGGCAATAAGCGGCGCGCCAGTGGGCTGCCCCGCCAAACGGCAAATGCCAATCCAATTGCGGCCACCGCAACTCAATAGAAATCATAGTAATAATGCGCGCCATTCGGCCATTTCACCGCCCATCACCATTGCCAGTGCTAGCGTCATCGCCCGCGCCTTGTTGGCCGCCGGCCGCCAGCAACAATTGCAGCTGCCATTATTACGCCGAGCAGACGCTAACATTTCGCTTGATGACTTCCTGTTGCTGCGCTCAAGTGGTCCGCTGCGGGTCGGTTTGACGCTGGAATTTTTCATGCGCGATAACCGCAAGTTTGGCCAAGTAATCACTGAAAGTTGTACAACTCGTTGGCGACCGCTGTGGCTCCAGTGGTTAGTAGCTGCGATTGAAGGCCACTGGGTTGTGGTTGAAAGTTCTCGTATGGCGAATAACAAAGCCTCAGAGGCATCTCCATCTGCGGCAATTTTAGGTTCACTCATCTCCGCATAGGTTACTACACTTTTCCAATGATATTCCAGAATACATACTACTGTGTCCAAAAAATAAGGTGACATTGTATTTATTTTGAAAATTCTTTATTTATTCTTCCAAATCAATTTCATCCCCTTCAAAGTAATCCCCTCCCGATGCAATGCACTTATGCCAACGGATTTTCCAATCTTCGAAACACTGATTGTAGTCACTTTCCGAGATGGCCTTCAGTTCCGTCTTCGCTGCGGCTTGAATCTCCTCTATCGTATCAAAACGGTGTCCCCGGAGCGGTCTTTTGAGCTTGCTAATCTGAAACAAAAAAACAAAAAAGATTCATAATTATTAAGCTTTTGGAAAAAGAAAAAAAACGCTAAAAATAAAAGGATAGGAGCTTTTTGAAAAAAGTGTAAAAAATTGACTGCGTTTTTACCTTTTTTTCCAGAAAAAGTACTTTAAATTAAAAATTTTTCTTCAATATTGTGGTGGATTCTTGTAAAAAATAAGTTAATAAAAAGAACTAAAAAATTTTTTTTTAAATCGGTCGAGCCAATCCGGAGATTAAGTGTCCGCAATGGAGGATGTGTTTTTTTCTACGCGACTTCAACTCCACCTATATAAGAGACAAGGGGCCGTTCACATATTACGTAACGCATTTTTCGACCTTTTTTGACCCCTCCCCCCTGGTTGTAACACAACGTAACAAACCTCACTACCCCCGCCCCCCCCTAATAACGTAACGCGGGGTTTTTTTTTTTATAATGGAAAGTGTATAATGTAGCCAGCAATATTTTTAATGTTATAACCATCCAAATACCGTAATTATGATTATAAGCGTAAATTTTAAACAGAAACAATCGTAACGATTCAGATAATCAAACGAGAAGTGAGCAGGCACAGACGTGCATAGACCGAAAACAGTGCTGCCACAAGATTGTTTGAGGGCCGCTTCACAATGCAAGTCATTGCCAACTTTACCGAATCCGCGCGCGAATTTGAATTTCAGGTGCTGATTTTTGGGTATTTTTTCGACGTTACGTAACGCAGTCGATGACCCCCCCATCCCCGTCGTAACACTTCGTAACACACCTTTGAAACCCCCCCTAAGAGCGTTACGTAATATGTGAACGGCCCCCAATATGCTAAAAAAAAAATTTTTTTGTGTTCCTTAAACCTTCAATACATTGAAGGTTCAAAAGATTGATAATAAAGGAGCTGAAAAAGAAATAATTTTGTAAATCATTAAAAATTCCCCTTTCTAACGTGCCATGATACCTTAAGTATTGAGAGATCTACAAAAGATGGCTTAGGTTAGGTTTAGTTATAGAAGCTGGAGACTTGGAGACTCTGTTGGCTCCATCGTGAGTCTCTTCGTTTCAGAAATCCTGCGCCCTTCCCTATCCGTTGGGTTCTCTGTTGATCCAGACGACATCTGTTGGTTTTGGCTAGGAACATATGTGGATCAGTAATCTGTGCATTAGCTATTTCCGCGAGTTCATTGAAGAACCCGGTCCCAGGATTTCGGAGACCGTGTTGGGTCCATTTCGATTCCTTTAACTTTAGATCCGTTGCTCTTTTATCTCCTATTTTTCTGGGTTCCATGAAGATCCAGATATGTTCGTTTTTAAATTTGATCTTTGATCTTGGCAGGGAAATTGTTTCAATCTTTTGGATACCATTTGGTCTTGGCAGCGGAATTGTTTGGATCAGTAATCTGTGTATCAGCTATTTCCGCGAGTCCATTGAAGAACCTGCCCCCAAGAGTAAGGAGCTCTCGTTCCTGTAGTGATGGACAGTGTCATAATAGTTGTTCGATCGATTCCACTGTATTCGCATCTCCGCAACAACCCAAAGATGGGTTAAGTAGCATTAAATCGCAAAGGACCATCTTGTAACTCTATGTAAAGTGTCATAATTTCCCCCTCCAAACATCAGTATGTGTAATTTCTCTGAAGTGTAAACAACATAATTTCTTTGTGCTCTAACAATGACAACTTTTGTGCCAAATAAATACAATTATCGAGAAGAGCAGATAAAAAATTCAAATAAAAAGATTAAAAATTAAAAGATAATAAATAAAAAAAATAATAAAAAATTAAAAGATATTTATTTTTTTTATTGTAGCCTTTTTATTTATTCAGCTTTAGCTTAACAACAACTTAACAAAAACAGCTTTTGTAAACTTCTTTTCCTTTCTTTCATTGCATAAATTATAAACTTTGAAACATTAAATTAATTAAATTAAATTGGAAACTTTAGCTTTCAATATTCAACGCCTCGGTGCCACTATGGATGTCAAATGTATCACCATCAAAATCTCCTAAACTTTCTTCTAAACAATTCTTCCTCCTAAAAATTCTGCTAAAGGGCCAAGAATCTCCTAAATCTAGAAGGAAATCTCCTGATCTGGCAACACTAATATGACATGAAATTATATGGAAAAAATAGATTTTTTTTATTAGCACTTATTTATTAACCCTTTCGTCCCCAAATTTTACCCTGTGTCTCGATATTACTTTTTGGTATTTAAATCATGAAACACGTTCCTAAGAAGTGTGCGCACGACATTTGAAGTCGCCACGCCTCTGGAGTTCTAGAGCTAGTTTTATTTTGAACAACTTTAACTTAAAACGGGTTAAATAAATTTTGTATCAATATTTTTTAATTACAGAAAAATTATTTAATATTTATGGAAAAATACAAAATTATTACTTTTTGATTTTATTTAACCATTATTAAAAGAAACAGGGTTTTGATCAAATGCGCCCAATTCGTAGACTTCAATTAGAACACAAACACAAACACAAACACAACACTTCAATTATAACGGTAAAATTTTTGTAATTTGCTTTGAATTAACTTCTAAAAATATTAATTTGTTCGTGCCTACTCAAATTAAACCCATAAATCAATCGTAGCTTTTGCTATAAGATCACAAATAGGTGAAGTTGCTCTCAGGCAACTTTAGGGTCGAAAGGTTAACCCAAAATCAATTCTTACAAATTGATTTTGTTTTAATATAAAACTTTGGCAATTCTCTGTTCGTGCTCGATTCATAATATGACTTGAATTAATTGATAATGTGAAATAATCGAGAATTGGTTTTCATTAGCATTTTTGATTAAATCAATTTCAATTTTGCATTATACAAATTTAATTTTTTTGTTGCCATACTTTGGCAATTAACTCTCCGCATTCGAACCATAATACAACTTGAAATAATGTGAAAAAAATGTATCGACCAAAATAGTTTTCACATTAAGAATTTCAAATGTGGCTGCGAACCTTTGAGTGCACTGTTTGAACTTCATGTACTAAATATACACAAATCAGACGACATGTACCGTAAGTGCGACACACACGCACGTACACACACATACACTCACACGTACACTGTACAGTGCCGCAGTACGTGAAGTGACCAAGTCCAAGTGCAGTGTTCAATATCAATTGTACCTACATTCCACAGAATAACTGCGGCCAATGCCGGCCAACTGGTCGTAGGTCAGTGTTGCCAGCGAACAATAACTGCCAGCCAGCAGGCAGCAACACGATGTGGTACAAATACCGAAATGCCGTGCGCGTAGTTACGCTGGGCCCGCTGCCGAATGTGGCGTCTAACTGCAATTTGCTGTGGCATTGGCGATGGCGTTGACGGTGGCTGTGCAGCCGGCGGCAATGTCGGTGCAGTCGGTCGTATAGGCGGCTTGGGACATGCTGTCGATGTAATGACGATTTGTACCCAATTATTTCAAATATTGCATTGGAATTGATTGTGTGCGGCAAAAACAGCCGACGCTGTTGCTTGCTCGGGAGGCTGCAATGCAATGGCGCGGAATGCAATTTGCACATATGGGTGTGCACGTAGGTACATTTGTCTGCGTGTGTGTGTGAGTGACTGAATGTGCGCCTGCAAGGAAGACAACAAGGAACAAAATCCAATGGAAAAAGAAGTCACTTTATGTGGGTCATTATGCGCACAAAATGGCGCTGCAATAAATTGGCGTATTTTGTTATTAAGAATGGTGAACAAAATATGTGTAAATAAATTATTAAAAAATAATTTTTTTTATTTTTTTTCGGTTTAGTTTGGCTGCTAATAATCGTTGTGAACTCAATATTGCCTAATACAAGTTTTAGTAAAAGCAGAAAAATAAATTAACCTGGAAGGTGTATTGCCGCTGACCGGACTAACCTCTGCGTGGCCGCTTGTGGCTGCCGCGCGTGGCCACAAATTCAAACGCACAGACTCAAAACGCCGCCGGCCAACGCTCAAAACAACGCCTTACCCAAAGGTCAGCACCTTTTTCATTTCATTTAACTCATCTTGCACACTGGCGGCGTGCAGTAGCATTGCGATTTGCTGCGAGAGGGGGAGATATGTGTAAAGATTCTTCAATGAATGAGCTCTTCAATAATATGAGCTGTTGGTCAGATAATGAAGGTGGAAATCTCTCCCTTCTGGGACAACTTGGAGAACCTCAGACCACTTTTTTCTTGTGGTATCACAATGGGCCTAATTGTGTCTTTCGGCAAAGTCCCCTGCCCAGACAGCCACTTTCACCTAACCGAAACTAAAGATGGAAATTCCTAGGCTCTCCTTTTCTAAATAGACAACTTCAGGAACCTCAGATCAGTCAACATCAGAGCTTTGCTAGGGTTCATATACAAATCGAATTGGCTTGTGAAGGCTCTCGGACTTGCAGTACGACACTAAGAAAAATATACGTTGAATATTTTCTGACAATCGGAGAAATATATTGGAGTATAGCTAATCAACATCCATAAACTCTGTTGACTTCATTTGTGGTTCGTGTGGACGATGAAGCTTCAGTGAAGTGAGAATTCGAGACAAAAGTTATTGAACGAAAACGAAGCAGCAACTCACATCTCCGACCCAATGATTCACTGGAAGTCATGGCTTGATGTGAACAGATAAAGAAGGAAGGTTTTGAAGTAGAATGAAACCGTTTAAAAGTTAATTTGACTATTATTTTAATCACTAACGGTGCACGTTGGGAAAACACAGGCAAAAACGCTCGCATCGACTGTTTTGAGCTTTAGCATCTATAGTTTTTGCACTAGAGAACTGAAACTTCGTTATTGTCTTTAGAATTATTCAGAGAATTGTATGGTATAATTTTTTTAATTTCCCCTACCAGGAGCTGGTACCCTACAGTCGGAAGTTAAGAGTTTTAAAAACATGCATAATCAGAAGCAAAAAAAAGGTAAATATTTTGATAACTGATTCTCGTAGAAGATCAAAAACAAAGTTACACGTGTTTTAGCATTTTTTAATTTGAGCACTTTTTCGCAGCACACGGTTTATGGTTTTCGAATGTATAACGAAAAATTTAATAACTTCGGAAATAAAAAAGATAAAGGATTGAATTTTCGCATAACGGTTTCCCATAAGAAGAGGATGATTTATTCTAAAAATGAAAAACATTCGCCCACGGCCACGCCTACTCTCCATACAGACTTTATTTTTAACAATATTAAAATAGGCTAAAATTTTGTTGTCATGCATTAACATTAAACTGTTTTAACTTTAGAGACACTTAGCCCACTTTTATAAAAGTAGGCAAACTCTTTCTTAAAAAAAATCTAAACTATTCATTTACTTTTATATAGCACGGAAAAGGTTAACTGACAAGTATAACTTTCCTCACTAAAAGTTAAAATAATGACTTATTATGTATCTCAAGAGGTTAAAGAGGCATGTCACACCTATTTCCAGACAAAAATATCCCTAAACGGACGGTAAATATTTAAAAGTTCATATTTTGAAAAATATCTTTATATGGCAACCATGTTAAAAAATGGGCAAACCACGCCCATTTTAGGCAATATGTTATTCTCATGATTTCCAAAGTGTTTGTACGAAATTTCAGTTTCGTGTCTCAACTTTTTCGAAAGCTATTATGAATACCTTCCATCAGACAGACGAATTGGAAGACATATTAACAGACGGACATAGATAAATCAATGCGATATATATTTACATATCCCAATTCTATGTATTTAAATACATATTTATTCATTTCAACACCAGCCTTGCTGTTTTTCATACGTTATATGTAGTTTTGCTCAGCAATTACAAATATATCGTTGCTCACCAGAACTGAGTACAAAAAGTGCTTGGGTTGGCATGCGAAAATTGCTCGCATTCATTTAGTCGCAGGATTCCGCAGATTAGTTTTGTACCATCATTTAGCTGAATGTCCCACCTAATCTGTGTATACGTATTTCGTGGAATGCTGTGGAATCTCAAAAGTTACAGTCCAGAGAAAATCCCGATATTTCTCATTTTTATCAAAAAATTAGGCAAAGGCTAGATATTTTTTTTTGTCAAAATTAACATTTTTTAAATACAATTTTCTGATATATTAATTGCTTAAATATCATAACCCCACATGTGAAAAATTATGGGATTTCAATAAAAAATATAGATTCTACGGGCATCTGAAGACAGCCTTGTTAACGATATTTTGCTGGAAGTGAAAATAATATAATAAAACGTTCAACTTTGAAAGACCGTAAAGTCCAGGTCATGGGATGAAGAGACTTGAAAAGTTGATTTGCTGTCTCTCTAGTCTATCTATATTACGACAAGTAAAAAAAAATTCAGATTCGCAACTTTTGGATTTGCTCCAATGCGAGCGTTTTAGTCTGTTTTTCCCAACGTGCGGTGTAAGCTATCCCGAAAAATTTTTTACATTTTCGTCATGCATCAGATTGAGTGAACGAAACCCCTTATTGCTCCCCCTAACTGGACCCGACTGCTTTTGGCATTGCGATTAGAGTTTTAGTTTCAGTACGGTGCAAGAAGCAATGGGCAGCAGGCGTTTGCTGTTGTAATCCGTTCAGTAAATATTGCCAAACACTTAAAATTAGATACTGCCGGCCGCTTTAGCGTTTGGCTGGCGGCTAGCGAGATTTTTATGGCGATTGGGTTAGTTGCAATTATATTCGCCTCCTCCTGTATGTCTTGCTGTATATTTTTTGTTGTTGTTGTTTTTGTTTGCTTGTTGTTGTTGTAATGATTTTCATTTGCAGCGCTTCGATTTGGCTACAACAACACCAATCAACAACAACAATGCACAGTAAAGCACAGCGATTACATAGCAACAACAATTACAACAACAACGCATACATGGACAAATATTACAGCAAGCGGCAGCGGCATCGGCAGCGCGGCGAAACGATTGAAAACATTCTGCAGCCACGCTGCCGCCACCAGAGTTGGCCCAACTAACTATTCGTACGTGTAGAAGCTGCAATTCTGATTGCTTATTAAAAGTCATTAAACTTCGTGCGCGGAGTCTTAACTTTGATTTGCGCGTGTTGCATGTGCTGTTAATATTGTTGTTGTTGTTGTTTTTTTGTTGTAGTACAGCAACAACTACGTTCGTGGTGATGCAATGCATTTGTTTTCTAATAATAAAATTGATTATGTTCGGCTTGACCGCTGACTGAAGGTTCTGCGGCGCTTTTTCTCTGACTTTGGCCGATTGCAATTGCCGCATTGCACGGTTTTTGTTGTTTTTGTTGATGTTGTTGTCTGTGCTAAGTAATGCCTTTAGAATGGCAACGTGTCATTGGCGGTTAACTGAATCATCAAAATCAACGAAATCGACGCTCAGTTGTAAAGTCTTAGCTGGCTGATCATGTGGTAAAAATTGGCAATGACATGCGCTCAACTGTTATTTTTAGTTGTTTGTGTAAGTTCCTCCGAGTATTTTGTCATAGTTTTTATTTATTTTGCATGCATTTGAGTGTTAAAGTGTTAAAAATAAAATTTCTGCTTGAAAGCATTTAGTACAAAAACAACATTACGCTTAAAAATTAATTAGATTTTTTTCACTTTAGGTAATGTGACTTTTGTTGTTAGTTGTTAAAACTTTTAATAATTTATAATTTTTATGCTTATTAAACAATTTATGGGAATTAGTTTCGAATTCTAAAAGAAATTTTTGAACAAGAACAAATTGTAAAAACCAAACGCAGATTCAAAAAGTGTGTAGACCGTAGCTTGTTTTAGGATAAAAGAAAACTTTTAATTTTTGTCAAACTTTCGAAACTAATTTTCTTAAAACTCTTCCCTGAATTATCAGCTTAATATGATTTATGGAATTTTAATGAATGTAAGAATTTTATTAGCAAGTTTCCTGTTGTGAGGTCCATTTAGGAAGAATGTTGCGTAAACTTTCAGAAGAAAGTGTAGACAAACTATCCCGAAAGTGGTAAATAAGGAGCTGCATATCAACAAAATGTTCTTCTGCCTCCTGAAATTCTTTAGAATTTTTTAGTTTATTATGTCAGGCATTCTAGGGTTAAGTAGATAACATTATAAAGTGCAGCGGACGTTTAGTAAGCAAATCACAATGAGTTGTAGACGGCCACGTTGAGCCCTTTGAGTCTTGTTTCTTTCAATTTATGCCCCAATATGCAGAATTCTGAAGTGTCAACATAAGTACTGATGACATAAAGCAACAAAAACTGTCATTACATGACGTAATGACACTTGATGTTGACAGCTGTCAGAAGGCTTAAAGCATAGCCAAGTCATATTTCTTGAATCAGTTACGTAGTTTGTACTTTCCCAAGGGGGTTTTAGAAAGAAAAAAGAAATCGCGTATACAATAAATTATAAATTAATTCGTAGCAGATTTCCTAATCTAACGCAGCAGGAAACACTTTTGTAAACCATTGTGTAAACGACTCATAATTTTTTACCACAATTTTTTTTAATTTGTTCAACATATGAGAATTCAAATAAAATCAAATCAAATCAAATCAAATCAAATCAAATCAAATCAAATCAAATCAAATCAAATCAAATCAAATCAAATCAAATCAAATCAAATCAAATCAAATCAAATCAAATCAAATCAAATCAAATCAAATCAAATCAAATCAAATCAAATCAAATCAAATCAAATCAAATCAAATCAAATCAAATCAAATCAAATCAAATCAAATCAAATCAAATCAAATCAAATCAAATCAAATCAAATCAAATCAAATCAAATCAAATCAAATCAAATCAAATCAAATCAAATCAAATCAAATCAAATCAAATCAAATCAAATCAAATCAAATCAAATCAAATCAAATCAAATCAAATCAAATCAAATCAAATCAAATCAAATCAAATCAAATCAAATCAAATCAAATCAAATCAAATCAAATCAAATCAAATCAAATCAAATCAAATCAAATCAAATCAAATCAAATCAAATCAAATCAAATCAAATCAAATCAAATCAAATCAAATCAAATCAAATCAAATCAAATCAAATCAAATCAAATCAAATCAAATCAAATCAAATCAAATCAAATCAAATCAAATCAAATCAAATCAAATCAAATCAAATCAAATCAAATCAAATCAAATCAAATCAAATCAAATCAAATCAAATCAAATCAAATCAAATCAAATCAAATCAAATCAAATCAAATCAAATCAAATCAAATCAAATCAAATCAAATCAAATCAAATCAAATCAAATCAAATCAAATCAAATCAAATCAAATCAAATCAAATCAAATCAAATCAAATCAAATCAAATCAAATCAAATCAAATCAAATCAAATCAAATCAAATCAAATCAAATCAAATCAAATCAAATCAAATCAAATCAAATCAAATCAAATCAAATCAAATCAAATCAAATCAAATCAAATCAAATCAAATCAAATCAAATCAAATCAAATCAAATCAAATCAAATCAAATCAAATCAAATCAAATCAAATCAAATCAAATCAAATCAAATCAAATCAAATCAAATCAAATCAAATCAAATCAAATCAAATCAAATCAAATCAAATCAAATCAAATCAAATCAAATCAAATCAAATCAAATCAAATCAAATCAAATCAAATCAAATCAAATCAAATCAAATCAAATCAAATCAAATCAAATCAAATCAAATCAAATCAAATCAAATCAAATCAAATCAAATCAAATCAAATCAAATCAAATCAAATCAAATCAAATCAAATCAAATCAAATCAAATCAAATCAAATCAAATCAAATCAAATCAAATCAAATCAAATCAAATCAAATCAAATCAAATCAAATCAAATCAAATCAAATCAAATCAAATCAAATCAAATCAAATCAAATCAAATCAAATCAAATCAAATCAAATCAAATCAAATCAAATCAAATCAAATCAAATCAAATCAAATCAAATCAAATCAAATCAAATCAAATCAAATCAAATCAAATCAAATCAAATCAAATCAAATCAAATCAAATCAAATCAAATCAAATCAAATCAAATCAAATCAAATCAAATCAAATCAAATCAAATCAAATCAAATCAAATCAAATCAAATCAAATCAAATCAAATCAAATCAAATCAAATCAAATCAAATCAAATCAAATCAAATCAAATCAAATCAAATCAAATCAAATCAAATCAAATCAAATCAAATCAAATCAAATCAAATCAAATCAAATCAAATCAAATCAAATCAAATCAAATCAAATCAAATCAAATCAAATCAAATCAAATCAAATCAAATCAAATCAAATCAAATCAAATCAAATCAAATCAAATCAAATCAAATCAAATCAAATCAAATCAAATCAAATCAAATCAAATCAAATCAAATCAAATCAAATCAAATCAAATCAAATCAAATCAAATCAAATCAAATCAAATCAAATCAAATCAAATCAAATCAAATCAAATCAAATCAAATCAAATCAAATCAAATCAAATCAAATCAAATCAAATCAAATCAAATCAAATCAAATCAAATCAAATCAAATCAAATCAAATCAAATCAAATCAAATCAAATCAAATCAAATCAAATCAAATCAAATCAAATCAAATCAAATCAAATCAAATCAAATCAAATCAAATCAAATCAAATCAAATCAAATCAAATCAAATCAAATCAAATCAAATCAAATCAAATCAAATCAAATCAAATCAAATCAAATCAAATCAAATCAAATCAAATCAAATCAAATCAAATCAAATCAAATCAAATCAAATCAAATCAAATCAAATCAAATCAAATCAAATCAAATCAAATCAAATCAAATCAAATCAAATCAAATCAAATCAAATCAAATCAAATCAAATCAAATCAAATCAAATCAAATCAAATCAAATCAAATCAAATCAAATCAAATCAAATCAAATCAAATCAAATCAAATCAAATCAAATCAAATCAAATCAAATCAAATCAAATCAAATCAAATCAAATCAAATCAAATCAAATCAAATCAAATCAAATCAAATCAAATCAAATCAAATCAAATCAAATCAAATCAAATCAAATCAAATCAAATCAAATCAAATCAAATCAAATCAAATCAAATCAAATCAAATCAAATCAAATCAAATCAAATCAAATCAAATCAAATCAAATCAAATCAAATCAAATCAAATCAAATCAAATCAAATCAAATCAAATCAAATCAAATCAAATCAAATCAAATCAAATCAAATCAAATCAAATCAAATCAAATCAAATCAAATCAAATCAAATCAAATCAAATCAAATCAAATCAAATCAAATCAAATCAAATCAAATCAAATCAAATCAAATCAAATCAAATCAAATCAAATCAAATCAAATCAAATCAAATCAAATCAAATCAAATCAAATCAAATCCAATCAAATCAAATCAAATTTATTTCATTTGTTACTTTTTTTAATTCAATATTTAATTTTTTTAATTCTTATTATTAATTTATTAATTTTATTTTTTTTTTTATTGATTATTTTTAAATTAATTTTTAAAATTATTAACACAATTTCATATAATTTTTTTAATTACTTCATCTTTTTTAAATTTGTAAAATATTAAAATCATTGCAACATTTGTTTTATTGTTTTGTATATTTTATTTTTTGTATATCTTTTTTTGTTTTGTTTTGTTTTGTATATTTTATTTTTTTATTTATTATTTTCTTCATTGTTTTTTGTTTTCAATTTTTATTTATTTTCAATTTTTAAATAATTCATATGCAAGAATGGAACATTGATTTTTATAATATTTGAAATCTAGTTGGTTTTTCAAATTAATTTCGTAAATCGTTGACTTATTAGTATAAATTTGTATTTATTATTTTATTTTTTTAATAAGTAAAACTTAAAACATTGTACATATGAACATTGAAATTTGTTAATATTTTTTGTTTCTACTTTATTTGTTTTTTTAATTTATTTTAGTAACACACATTCAATTTATTTATGCAACAGTTTTTTCAAACATAATTTTTAACTATGTATAATATTAATTTTTATTTTTTGATAGTTATTATTTCGTTTGTTTTTAATTTGTAAAACATCGGTAAAATAAAGTGTAACATTTAGTGTTTTTTATTCATAATTTTTATAATTGTTTTTTATATACATATATAGTGCTGTTTATTATTTGTAGTATAAGTATTTATATTTATACTTCAACTTGTAAATAAATTTTACTATTTTTTCAACAATTTTTTTCCAATTTTTTACTATTGTTATTTTATTTTTAGTTCAAATAAAATAAAAATGAATTATTATTTAAATGAATCTTTTACGTTCTGGATTAATTTTTCTGAATTAATTTTATTTTTGTAATTTTGTCTTTATTGTTTTTTAAATATTTTGCAAGATGTCATCAATAATATGGGAGCATTGCAATTTTTTAATACCTATTTATCAATTTCAATTTAGGTGAATCTTTTCAGATTTGTTTTATTGAAACACATTGACGGTTTTAATATTTGATATTTTTTAAATTTTTAACTAACTTAATTTAAAATTAAAAACAAATGAATTATTAATTTTTAATCATTTATGAAGTTTTTATGGGTTTATACGCATTTTTTAATATTTTTTAATATGTAATCAGAGCTGATAGCCCTGCAGCTATGCTCAAATATTATGCTTTTAATTTATTATAAGTTTACTGAATAATTATAATAAACAATAATATTGGACCATTGAAATTTTTAACATTTTTTCAAATTCGTTTTATTTACACATTGACTGTTCAAATATACAAATTGTTTTTTTTTTTAATTTAATTAGTTTTTTAAATGATTTTCAAAATTACTTATTAATTTTTCTTTATTAAAGTTCTTTATTTTGTTTTGTTTTTTAATTTCAATAACATTGTGACACCTGGCTTTTTAAATTGTTATTGTTTTAAAATTATTTCGTAGTTTTTTAAAAACTCATTATTCTATTTGTAAATGATATTTTTGTTTAATTAATCATTATATGATTAAAAAATATGATTATCATATTCATTGAAAGTCAGTTCCAAGGTATGCAGGAAAAACAAAAAAAAAAAAAATTTAATTGATGAGGTCTCAAAACCTCTTCTCCCTTTTGCGTTGACTAAACTCTATCAGCCACAAGACTTCTGTACTTCACCAGCCAATCACTTTGAGGCTAAATATTTATCATACCTAAAAACAACTTTTCGTTATTACATACAAACATCATTCGACTGCATAACTCCGCCCAAGCGTGCATTATTACTATTCAAATCGTGTGCAATTAATATTCTTTAACATCTGCCGAAACGGCGAAAATTCCCGTTGTTTTTGTCGCAATTAAAATTCTGCAAATGACAATGACAGGCGCTGACAATAAGCCATCACAACCCAACCGCAACAACAACAACAACAACCAGAACAAGACGGCACAAGGCAAGTCGTTACGCAGCCGGAAATGCAATTTTGCCATATTGCCAGCAGCCGAAGTCTGCCAGCCGCCAGTCTGGAGTGAGCGTTAATATGCACAAAGCCTGCTTGGCCAATGCGCCGTCGCCGTCGCCGCCGCCGCCGTCAGCCACGGCCATTATGCCCACTGTTGCTGCTGCAGTCGGTCGCTAATGTCAATAAAAATTTGCCACTGTTTTGCCATTTTATGCCTTTCATTTAATTTCGTCTTTCTTCGTTTGTTGCTCGTTGCGCGTTTTCTCGGTCTTCTGCAATGAGAAATTAATAAACGTTCACGTCAAACGTTCGGATGCCAAGTTGTCAGAGTGCAGCCATTGCAATTGTTGCTGTTGTTAGTTTTGTCGTTCATTGTCGTCTTGTCTTCTCATCGCTGCGCATATTAATTGATTTGTGGCATTTATGTAATTTGATGGAGCAATAAAAACTTGCAATTTTTCTCTCTTGCAAACAATTGTTCTTGTAATGGTAGTAGTAGCTGCTGTTGTTGTTGTTTTATAAGAAATGTTTTTCTTATGATGTAATCAGTTAACAAATAATTTATTAAAGTTGCACGACGCATGTTTTTTCTCTGCAATACTCGAAGCATGAAAGCTTAAGTAAATAAGGAGACGGAAAGGTTGAAATTAGAGATGGGATCGAATTTTCATATTTTTCATCTACTTTTAGGGGGTCCAAAAATGTCATTGCCGAATGTGCCCCAAAGCCGAATGTACCCCAGTCTCCCCAATAAATTTTATTGCTGGATAAAGTTAGCTAGAGGAGCTAAACACTCGACAAGACGGTTCACACTCACTCACTCATTTACTCACTCACGTTTCACTCAACACTCAAGATCCTGCACTCAAATCCGGAGGTCTAAACAATTTCTTGTGGACCCATTTATCTCTGAAGAGTAGGAACCCATGCGATTTAAGGATTTTTACTTCTGTTGTATTTGAAAATTAGATTCTTCAGGAACCTTGAACCCAGAATATGCAGACTTGGCGTTCATGAAAACTAGATAGTGGATAGGAAGTGAAGGCTGGACATTGGCATAAAAAGCAAAGTTCCATCTAAACCCGGACTCTGCAGTTCGGGCTGACTTGCATACTGAACACATTATTCAGTCTCGAGCCTAACAAAGTACAATTAAATTTTTGTAAAAAAAGTGCACTTTCATAAAAGATTTTTGGCCAACAAATTGTCATTGTTTATAACAGAAAAAGATTCCATCAAAAAAGTACCAATATATAAAAAAAAACATAGTAGTACGTTCTATTTTAGAGCATCAAATTTTGAAGCTAATGTTAAAACTTGAAATCGATCCATGCAACGGTGTTCGAATAATCTATTCACCCAGTTTGCAAAAAGGGTTTTTAAGAAAAATGCATGTAAAGCATTGCGTGCTTTAGGACGCTGTGAAAAAAATTAAGAATTGAACCTTTTAAAATTTGTCTTTGACTGTAGGAACAACTGGATATTGTTTTTATGACTCCCAAAAAACAAAAAACCTATTGATTGTAAAAATTAGTTCGGTCCGTTTTTTTGTGGCTGAAAATGCAATTATTTCAAAACAGAATGAATGGATAGATGAACAAAAGGATTGTCCATAGCTGGTTAATACTTTTTCCCCTCTTCCAGGCAATTTTTTAATTCCATCGCGACAAAATATCTCTTCTTTGAGGCGATCCAAGCTAAGTTTACTATGAACCATTCATAATAGCCAGACCCTTCGTTTGAAAAGGGATCAAACTAATTTTTGCACAATCTTAGAGTAGTGTTACCCTTAATGAATGCCCAGCTCTCGGACGCTCCAGACATATTTTCTTTGGCAAGATGACCCTAATGAAAGAGTAACTACTGGAATTCGAGCTGCGGCACAATCTTAGCAATGAGTCAGCTCAAAGTGATGCAGAGTCTCTGGAAAACTTGATGACAAGCGCCGCAGATTCACCCAATGATGGGGCTGACTTACATCTACTTTAAGCAGAGCTGAAAGTCCTGGAACTTGCTAGTCACGGGAGGAACTACTAGCTTGGTTACAATGGACAGAAGTGCCTAGGTGCCTCTCAACACTTTATAATAATAACACCGTGCGACAGCATTTTTCACACCGGGAAAAATCCATATGTGCGTGAAACTAAAGACCAAATATAGTAATACTGCGTACTCAATTATTAAGTTCTACATCCTTTGTCCTTTTAAAATGACTTCAAAATTTTGAAGGGGATAAAAAATAAAAAAAATATAAAAAATACTTAACCTCGTTAGAATATGGCGATATGTATATCAAATGAAAGAGGAATGGCTCAAGAATTTAAATAAAATTAATTTTTTATCTATTTGTAAAAAAAGGATATGAAAAAGGTCCTTTGAAAATTTTAATCCTTTATATCCTCGAAAATTTACATAGAATTTTCTTGAAAAAGAAGTATGTTAAATCCCCAAATCTCTCTGATCACGTGTCAAAATTTCATTACTCTAACTTTATTAGTTCGAAAGTTATTAAAAAAAGGCTGAAGCTGCAATTCTAATGAAGTACAAAAATTCTAATTTATTTGAGTATCAGTATTTAAATATTTAATAAAAAGATACAAAATCAATGAAGCGAGGATAATGAAATTTTGACACGTGATCAAGGAGATTTGGGTTTTCTTTTTTCTTGAAAAGTAAGTACAGGTCTCCCTGGTATAGCGCGCTACTTCTACAACGCGTTTTCGATATAACGCGATTTAAAAAAACAGTTTTTTTTTTATTATGTTTTTTAATTTTTTAAATAAAGTATGAATTTTGATTTTGAGTTGGAATGTACATACATCTTTAATTTAGTACCTATTTTATTTTGGAAAAAGCTTATTGGAACATAACCCCAAAATTTATATGAAAGTTAAGTCTTCTATAACGCGAATCACATAACGCGGAATTTTCCTGGAACGTAACCACCGCGTTATACGAGGGAGACCTGTATGTTACTTTTCAAGAAAATTCGATGTAAATTTTCAAGGATATAAAGGATTAAAATTTGCAAAGGACCTTTTTCATATCCTTTTTTACAAATAGATAAAGAATTAATTTTATTTTAATTCTTGAGCCTTTCCTCTTTCATTTGATATACATATCGCCATATTCTAACGAGGTTAATTATTTTTTATATTTTTTTATTTTTTATCCCCTTCAAAATTTTGAAGTCCATTTAAAAGGACAAAGGATGTAGAAATAAAAAACTGAGTACGCAGTATTACTTTTCAAGAAAATTCGATGTAAATTTTCAAGGATATAAAGGATTAAAATTTTCAAAGGACCTTTTCATATCCTTTTTTACAAATAGATAAATAATTAATTTTATTTCAATTCTTGAGTCTTTCCTCTTTCATTTGATATACATATCGCTATATTCTAACGAGGTTAATTATTTTTTATATTTCTTTTATTTTTTATCCCCTTCAAAATTTTGAAGTCCTTTTAAAAGGACAAAGGATGTAGAAATAAAAAACTGAGTACGCAGTATTACTTTTCAAGAAAATTCGATGTAAATTTTCAAGGATATAAAGGATTAAAATTGTCAAAGGAACTTTTTCATATCCTTTTTTTACAAATAGATAAAGAATTAATTTTATTTCAATTCTTGAGCCTTTCCTCTTACATTTGATATACATATCGCCATATTTTAACGAGGTTAAGTATTTTTTATATTTTTTTTATTTTGTATCCCCTTCAAAATTTTGAAGTCCTTTTAAAAGGACAAAGGATGTAAAAATAAAAAACTAAGTACGCAGTATTACTATGTTTGGTCTCTAGTTTCACGCCCATATGAATTTTTTCGGTGTGAAAATTTTTTTAAATTTTTGTTGCATGGTGTATTAGTCAACATTTCTGCAACCATTTGTCACTACTCGTTTCTTTCGATTGAACAGTTTTTAATCTAAAAAGCTGCTTGACTTCTCTTACATTTTTCTCGTTCGTGTATTTCAACTTTCTTTGCTTGTGTGCTGTTTTCATTTTCACATTTTCTCTAAGCTGTCTGATTGGCTGTCCACAGCGAGACCATTTGGCTTGTCTGTGCCATTTTTATTGACCACTAATATCAACATTAGCGTCCCCAGCAGCAGCATCGGTGCCGACTTCAAACTCGGCTTAAAATGTTTTCCATTTTCCTGTGATTTGCCTGTTTTACGTTTTTTCCATGTTTTCTATGACCACTTGGGCCGACAGGGCGTGTGCAGTGCGACATGTTGGGCGCATGCGCATTGCGCACATTGGCATCTTCCCCCCCATACTTCATGCTAACACCTTGTTGATCAATAATTGCCTCTACAGCTAAGTGGGCCTTAATGTTGTGTCTGCGCAAGTAGTGTCTGCCACCACAGCGGACACAGCTGCCGTTGCAATTGTAGCAGAAAAAAAAAAGAAAAAAGCGGCAGTGTAAACAACCACAACAACAGCAGCAACAGCAAAAAATGCAGTGAATCAAGGAATTATGATAAAAATGGTAAATGTTGCTGGTACTTAGCGGCGCTGGGCAGCTGTGAAGGAAATGCAAATCAAATTCTAATGATGTTGTCGTTACGACTACTATTGTTGTTGTTGTTGTTGTTTGTGTTGTCGATTTGCAGATTTTTTCGCTATTTGTGCATCCATAATGGACCGCTCTAAGCTGGCAACGTGCAACATTATATGTGCAACAGCAGGCGGCCGTCGCGTCGGGCTGTTCTTATTCTCTCGCTAAGCGGCTTCGGCCACAAGCAGGAAGACAATTTTCTTCCATACATATTATTAGTGTTTGACATGCAATCTGACAAGTGTTTGGACAAACATTTCCTGGATTTATGATTTGTTGGCATTATTTGTTTTCACTGTTATTCCTATTTAAAGCATTTTTCGTGCGTTCGTTTGCTTGTTGGTTTGTCTCGAAACGACGGCAATGAGTGTACAAAACCTCAACGGCAATGCAACAATTGATAGGAAAACTTTTTGCCACAGAAGTTGCAGAATGTTGGAATATAATTTAGAAAAATTTTCATATATTTCATATTTGCAACTGGAACGATTCGAATCCTATTAGCGAAATGTTGCCAATAAAATTGCATGCAATAAAAATTCACTTCTGCTGCTTCTGTAACACACACACATAGTACAAGTATGCATGCCTTTGTGTGTGTGTGTGTGTGTGAGAAGTGCACGCGGCGATCCTCACCCGGAAACGCTTAGAATCGCAGCGCTCAGCGTGCAATAAAGTCGCAACAAAGTACGGCCCCGACTTGGTGTCGAATCGTAAGTAACGCTCCCAAAACTTTACATTTATGGTGTGTCCCAATACCAATTTATGACAATTGTTGCCAATAATCATAAATAGCAGGCATTTCTTTTACATCGCACGTGTGTGCGGCCGCGTCTGGTCATGAGTGGCCGCACCGCGTAAAAATACGCACACACTATTTTTGGCAATTTGTTAAATTTACACCTCTGTTCTTGCTGTTGCTCACAATGCGATTGAATGCGCGCTGGCAACGCCGCCGCCGGAGTCGCCGGACAGCGCAGCAAAGTGCAGCGGCAGTCGCATGCGCCGCGTACGCGTCGATGGCCAATGGTAGGTAGGCGGACTTATAACTTTATTAATTAAGCTTGCAATTTGTTTTTATTAGCGTGAGATGAGTTTTTAGCTGAATGTTTCGGGTTGTGGTCGTTCGGCGTTGCTGGTACGGTTTTAATTTATTGGCTATTAGCAATTGACAAATTGTTTTGTTGCGTTTGAATGAGGAAAAATGCATGAAATTTCCGCATATTTTGTGCATAGCAATCGAAGATGACAAGGTCGTATTGTGTTAAATCATAAAGAGTTTAGTTGAATCGGACTTAGAATGATTTTCGGAATTTTCGGAGTAGTGAGTAATTGGTAGATTTACACATCAAAGTCATGTTTGATACATTAGTTGCAATAATTGACTATTAGTTTGACTTTATACAAAGTTTCGGAGTAGATACTGAGGCAGATTTTATGCATTGCAATTAAGTACTACATACAAGATTCAAATTAGTTAAACTAAATAGTGAAATTTAAGCTTAAAATAACTTTTGCAGTGGCTTAAAATGATTTTCGGAATTTTCGGAGTAGTGAGTAATTGGTAGATTTACACATCAAAGTCATGTTTGGTACATTAGTTGCAATAATTGACTATAAATTATATATATATAAGACTTTATATAAAATTTCGGAGTATAATGAGGCATAGTTTATGCACTACGATTGACCACTACATACAAGTTTAAATTTTGTTAAAATAGCTACATAGTGGAATTAAAGCTTCAAATAACTTTTAGAGTAAAGAGTAGACTCGTAGTTTTGCCAATCTGTCAGTCAAATTATATAATTTTTATTTTTATATGGCTTTTCGGAGTCATATTACGTGTTGTCTATACCTAATGCACAGAAATTCAGTACTACAAGACTTAGTTTCTTAAAACAAAATACATTTTTATTAAATTCAAGTCTGAAACTATCTTCGGAGTGTTCGGAGTAGTTAGAAATTTGTAATTTTTGCAAAGTTCGGTTAAAATTTGTGCATTAACCGCGTTAGTTGACAATAGCTTAACTTTATACCGGTTTTCGGAGTAACATGTCCCTTATTTGATGTACTAGATGCACATTTTCTTGAGAGTTTAGTTAAATTTCAGTTTTAACAAACTTTTAATGGCTTCCGAAAGTGCTAAATGCACAAATTTGCTTAAATTGAACATAGTTTGACCTAATATAATTTTTGAGAGTAGTACACCTTTTAAAAGAATAATGTTTTATATCTAAAAATTACTTTTAGAGTTTTCAGAGTAGTCAATTATTTCCCAAATTCACAAAATTTTATCACTATTTGTACATTAATTGTGTTAGGTGACAATTGTTTAGTTTTGTAAGGTTTACGGAGTAATATCTCTTAAAATGAGTTTCAGTTACTTGAAAAAGTGGTTTTAAAAAATTATATCATTCTGCAATAATTTGCCTTCGATTGCACATAATTTTACCTAATACGTTTTTTTGGAGTATTAAATCTTTAATAAAAAAGTAACATAATAATAAAATAAAATAAAATAAAATAAAAAAAAATAAAATAAAATAAAATAAAATAAAATAAAATAAAATAAAATACAATAAATAAAATAAAATAAAATAAAATAAAATTAAAAAAATCAAATTAAAAAAATAAATTAAAATAAAATGAAATAAACCCAATCAAATTAAAAAAATAAATCAAAATAAAATAAAAAAATAAATTAGAATAAAATAAAATAAATTAAAATGAAATAATATAAAAAATAAATTAAAATAAAATATAAAATAATGGCATATTTCAGCAAAAGTTAGTTGAACAAATTATTTAGCTGTAACCAGAGTTTACTTTGAGAACCTAACCTAACCTACATATTTTGACAATGATACATAAATTAAGTTTATGTAAGTTTCGGAGTACTAAAATATGAAAATTTTGAAGCTTTTGCTCATTTAAAGAATGCGATTGTTTTTTGAATGGAACAGCGTCGCGTTGATTGCAATTTGACCTAATACGTTTTTCGGAGTATTAAACATTTTAATAAAATATTATTTTATGTGCAGAATGTCTCGTTTTTTGGAATATTTATGAAAAAGTTCGTTGAATGAGATTATTTCGAGTTAACCAGAGTTTATTTTGAGAACCTAACCTAACCTATTTTGACAATAATATATAACTTAAGTTTTTTCGGAGTACTACAATATGAAAATTTTTTAGTCTTAAAGAATGTTATTGCTTTTTAAATGAAACAGCGTCGTCAATTGAGTGGAATATGACTTGACATGATTTTTCGGAGTATAGACATTAAAACTAAAATCAATTTGATTTCATTAGGAATTAATTTTAATTCAATATGTTTTGAATAGTTGTTGGGAGTTGTTTTTTTGTAGCTACATAGGCAACTGACTTTCGATTTGGCTTCGCATACGGTTTCAGATATGATAGCATTTTCTGCAATCAGCCAAACTCGCAAAGACTTCATCGCAGATCTAACTTAACTCCGCATTCGGAGTATTGAAACTGCTGAAGAAATACACTTACCGCTGCTCAGCGTTCGGCAGCCAACCAGCGCAATGTGTGCTTAGCATTGTACGTCTAATGCTGCTTAAGTTAATTACCGACAACTGTAAAGAATGGGTCAGGTTTGCGCAGCAGCTGACCTCAGTGCGAGGAAGTGCCAGACGATGGCTTGCGCACTTCCCAGCACTTTGCCACTTCATTAGCGCTCACATTAAAACGGCCAAGAGCCAGCAAGCAACATTTTGCGGCTAATCTAATTCGCATGGAGCATCCTTCAATCAGTGCCGAGACTCAGGCAACACTTCCTGGTCGCCAGATCATACTTTTGGCCTCCGCATGTCATTATTTATGGCGGCAATTAAGCCGCACACTGGCAACACTGGCACCGGTATGCGCCGAAAGTGATAAGTGATGATGTTGGGGCGGCATCGCCAGCTGGCCAGTTGTGGGCTAGTCTAGGGTCTAATTGCAGTTCAAGTTGTTTGCTGGCGCTGTTGTTGTTGTTGTTGTTGTTGTTGTTGCTAATGCTGTTGTTTGTTACTGTTGCTGCTGGAGTCATTGCACCCACAATATCGACTTGAAACTGTGCGACGATGGTTTTGTTGTTGTTGCCAAAAACAGGTAATTTAACGCAAAGTGTACCTCATAAAAGTGCAGTTAAGACGATTTAGCTGTCACCGTGTTGCCACCACAACAACGCAAGTCGACGAACGTTGTTGGCAACATGCGCGCGTTTCGTGCTAAGGGAATTGAAACTATCGGCTGGGTTTGGCGTTGTTTTTGTTGCTCGTACTTGAATGTTTAGTTGAAAATATTTAAAGTCTTATCAATTTCCGTTCCATTAAGATGTCAACGCTTGAGTTGTCGCATATAGCAGTGCGCAATGTGGGCACTTTTTAAAACATTTGCGGGCACTTTGTGTGTACAATTGAGTTGTGTTGGAAAGTTCAAATGTTGGACATAACAGTTTTTGTGAGATTAGTGCGGCCTAATTTGAAACTTTGAGTCTGCTAGAACGTAAGGCAGTTGAATATTTTTGATGGTGCAAATATGGTTGTGTACTTTTTTGCTGGTATGGTTGGCAACACTACATTCATTAGAACAAATATGGCAACACATATTTAAAAAGTCTGTCTGTGTATGCATTAATATTTTTAATTTTAATATAGCAATATTTTTATTGTAGCAATTGAATATTTTTTCAATTGGATTGACAGTAAATTAATTTTTTGTGCTAGTAAGGTTGGCAACACTGCTTTCATTTGAATTAATATAGCAACACTTATATTTACAAAGTCTAACTATATGCATTCATATTTATTGTAAGCATGACAATATTCTTTTAGCAATTGAATACTTCTTCAATTGGCTTCACTGTAAATTAATTGTTTTGCTGATATGGTTGGCACCACTTACATCTAACAAGTCTGACTGTAAGCATTAATATTTTATATTTTAATGTAGGAAAATTTTTATTGTAGCAATTGAATATTTTTTTTAATTGATTTCACTGTAAATTAATTTTTTGTGCTAGTAAGGTTGGCAACACTGCTTTCAGTTGAACAAATATGGCAACACTTATATTTAAAAAGTCTGACTATATGCATTCATATTTATTGTAAGCATGACAATATTTTTTTTGTAGCAATTGAATATTTCTTCACTTGGTCCCACTGTAAAATAATTTTTTTGTAGCAATTCAATATTTTTTCAATTGATTCCACTGTATATTAATTTTTTGTGCTAATAAGGTTGGCAAAAATGCTTTCATTAGAACAAATATGGCAACAATTACATACATGCATACATTAATATTTTAAATTTTAATGTAGTAATATTTTTATTGCAGCAATTGAGTATTTTTTGACTTGGTTCTACTGTAAAATAATTGTTTGTGCTGATATGGCTGGCAACACTGTATGCATTAATATTTTTAATTTTATCGTAGGAATATTTTCATTGTAGCAATTTAATAGTTTTTTAATTGATTTCACTGTAAATTAATTTTTTTGTAGCAATTCAATATTTTTTCAATTGATTCCACTGTATATTAATTTTTTGTGCTAATAAGGTTGGCAAAAATGCTTTCATTAGAACAAATATGGCAACAATTACATACATGACATACATTAATATTTTTAATTTCATCGTAGCAATATTTTTGTTGCAGCAATTGAGTATTTCTTGACTTGGTTCCACTGTAAAATAATTGTTTGTGCTGATATGGCTGGCAACACTGTATGCATTAATATTTTTAATTTTATCGTAGGAATATTTTTATTGTAGCAATTGAATATTTTTTTCAATTGATTTCACTGTAAATTAATTTTTTGTGCTAGGAAGGTTGGCAACACTGCTTTCATTTGAATTAATATGGCAACACTTATACTTAAAAAGTCTGACTACGAGTATATGCATTAAAATTTATTGTAAGCATGACAATATTCTTTTAGCAATTGAATACTTCTTCAATTGGCTTCACTGTAAATTAATTGTTTTGCTGATATGGTTGGCAACACTGCTTTCATGAGAACAAATATGGCAACACTTACATCTAACAAGTCTGACTGTAAGCATTAATATTTTTAATTTCATCGTAGCAATATTTTTATTGCAGCAATTGAGTATTTCTTGACTTGGTTCCACTGTAAATGATTTTTTTTATCGTGCTGGGCATTTTGGCCATATTTCTAATTTGTGTGCATTAATATTTATACTAGCAATTGAATATTTCTTCACTTGGTTCCACTGTTCCTCGCTCCATACATCGATAAATGAATTTCTTGTTCTTGCTGGGCATTTTTGTCATATTTCGAAAAAATACAAAAATTATGCGGCGACAGCAATTTGTAGCTGGCGCTTCCGCAGTCATCATAACTGGCTGCAGATGTTGCTATGTTGTTGTTGTTTAACCTATTCGCTGCCCGCGGTTCGCTCCAGTCATTAATCATGTCGAACACGCAGATTTTTGATAAGTTCCAAAATATTTTTTTTTAATAAAAACATAGTATAAGAAATTGTATGTGCTTGCTGCGCTGCCAAGTGCACAGCGACAATGTTGTCATCCGTTGACGTTTGTAATTCCTGACTTCGCTTTAGTTGTGTTGTTTTTGCTGCCACAACGTCTGCATGCGCGCCTACGCACGTCGCTCGAGTCAAATAAATTGCAATTTTTCCAATAAAACCAGCAATGGACACAACAATAACAACAACAACAACAACAGTAATAACGACAACGCACATTTTAACGGATTTTTAGCAATTTAATGCTTTGGTGGGCGGTTCAGTGACCTAACACTTGTTCGCGCTGGCGGCAGCGGCGGCGGCGGGGACGACGTTGCACTTATCGTCGGTCACTTGGCTGGCATTGCCGCCTGCAGTTAGCTGCGCTGCGTATGGGCTGTCGGCCGATTTGGCGTGGTGTGCGCATCGATTTGTTGCTGTTGCGTGCGTTGCTACGAAATCATCATCGTAAATTCTTAATGTATTCATAGCTTACACTCCTCCGGCCTCGCAGCACTTCGACCCAGGTGCAGTTGGCCGGTCGGCTGATTTGTTGGCCTTTCGGACGGTTGCCAGGTGCTTGTCAGGCATTGACGCTCGACGGTGCCGGCGTTTGAGGCCGAAGGCGCCGGATGCAGCGCTGCAGCAATTGACAGCTTTGAGTGTGCAAATTGAAAAATGTCGGTGAGTTTTATTGGGGATTTTATTGTGAAAAATATTAAAGTGCCACGTTCAATTATGACGAAGTCAAAAAGAGGAAATAGAGAGGGAAGAAGACCGATATTGGGATAGGGCGGGATTGTTGAGGAATACTTAGAATCGAGAATCGAAGTTTTGAATAATGTGTAGAAGAGCAAAATTTGAAAGAAAGATTTGCATGGCTTAGGATCTAACTGCAGGATAATGCAGAAAAGAGTTTAAAATGAAAGAGAAAACAATGGAATGGAATCAAGAATGGAATGAGGACGATTAAAAGAGGAGTGAACAAATTTTGGAAAGGAATGCATAGAAACTTATCGGAAATGGAACGCAAGAATAACAGAAAAATGAAATATCAAAAGATGTCACCAAGAAGAGAAAGTGAAAGAGGAGAAAGTGAAGAAGAAAAACAAATTAAGTGAATACGATTTTTTAAGACAAAAAGTTGAAAGAAGAACAGAAACGCCCAAAGATAAAGTTCGCCCAAAGACCAAGAGGAAAGGATTAGTAAAAAAATGTATTATACATGAAAAAATCCAAAACAAGTAGTAAAAGAATAACAAACGAATGAAATATCAAAGAACATCGTAAAAAGAATAAAAGAAAATAAAACGTTGAAAGCTTATGCAGATTAAAATGGAGTGAAAGAATAGTAGAAAAATTAAGAATCAAAGAAAGTCATCTAAAAAGTAAAAAAAGAAGAATAAAATGAGATAAAAATAAGAAAAAAGAAAGTCATCTAAAAAGTAAAAAAAAGAAGAATAAAATGAGATAAAAATAAAGCGTCAAAAACAAAAGAATGAAAGCTTAGAAACAATTTTAAAAAGATGAAAGAAGAAAAATTGGATTGAATGGTGGGAAAAATGAAGTAGAAGAATCAAAGAAAGTCGTCCGAAAAAAAATAAAAGAAGCAAACAATCAGATAAAAATAAGGCGTGAAAAAAACAAACGAATGAAGACTTAAAGGAAGTTGCAAAAAAGATGAATGATGAAAAATTTGAAAGTACAGTGGGATAAAAATAAGCCGTGAACAAAGGAGAAAAACAAAGTTGTAAACACAGATAAAAGAAGAGAAACAATTTCATGGATAGTCAGCATAAAAACTGGATGTAAAGGAATAACAGAAAATTTAAGAAGAATAATCAAAGTAATACATCAAAGCGATGAAAGAAGGGCAAAATTAAAAAGATGGTCTGACAAAAGGGCGTAACTGAAAGAATCAAAAAAGTCGTAAAAAAAGAGAGAAGTCACAAAATGTAATGGGTAGTAAAAAATTTGAATGGATAGTCTAATAAAAAAGTGTAAAAGAAAAATAGAAGAATGAAAATTCAAAGTTGTAAAGAAAATACAAGAAGAGACAAAATCGAATAGATAGACGAAATAAAAAGGAAAAGCAACGAAAAACCGACAGGAACCAGGAAGGAACAAGTCCACAAAAGTTGTGAAAAGATGAAGGGTGAGAAAAAATTGAATGGATTGTTTAATTTTACAGTTTGAAAGAAAAGAAGACTGAAAAATCAATGAAAGTTGTAACAAAAGATATAAAAAGAGACAAAATTAAATGGACAGTCAGTATAAAAAAAAGAGTGAAGAATGACCGAAACAGGAAATAACCACAAAAGTTTTTAAAAGATGAAAGAAAATGAAATGTATAATCAAATAAAAAAAGGTAAAAGAAAAATAGAAAATAGAAAAAAGAAAAGTTAAAGAAAGTTGTAAAGATATGAAGGAAGAGAAAAAAAATGTATGGATTTGAATTGTGAAAGAAACACACAAAAGTGATAAATCAAAGAAAGTCTTAGGAGGAATAAATTGAATGAATAGACAGGATTTCTAATGAGAGGCAAATGAATAACAGAAAAAAATACCAATGGAAGTTGTCAAGAAAAGATGAAAGAAGAGAAAAATTGCATGGAGTGTCAGAGTAAGAAAAGGAATGAATTGAATACCAGAAAAATGGAAAACCAAAAGTGTCAAATCAAAAGTAAAAAGGAAAAGAAAGTAAGAAGAAAATAAAACAATAAATTGAAATAAATAAATTGAAACAAAACTAAAAAGTGAGAACGAAATAGAGTAAACAAAGCAAAGATAACAATTAAAAAGACCATTGAGAGAACAAAAAACATGCAAGAATCAAGAAAAGAATAATAAAAAGAAAGTGAAATAGGTTTTAAAACTTAAAATTAATAATAATAATAATAATAATTAAAATAAAAAAAAAAAAGAAAGAAAGTAAAATAAATATCAGAGTTGGTACGAAAAGCAAAAAAAATATTGGTGTTGGTAATAGATCAAAAATATATAGTTGGGCAAAAAAGAGAAAGGGAAGAGAGAAAAACAAGAAAGGATGAATTAGAAACGATCAAAAATGAATTAAAAAATGGAGAACATGAAACTGAAAACATTGTCTTTGCCAGATTGAAAAGAATCAAACACAAATAATTCTGAGCAGTGGCGCACACAGGATCTAATTTGGGGGGTTTAACGTACGTACATCCTTTGAGCTCAATTCCATTTGAAACTATATTTTGTATCAGAAATTTTTGTATTAGGGGTGTTTGAACCCCCAAACCCCCTCTTCCTGAGTGCGCCACTGGTTCTGAGTAACAAACTGTTGGATTTAGTCTTCAATAAAACACTTTAATTTCGTTTAAGAACTTATTTATTTGACGACCTGTCACCAGCACTGATCAGCGAAGAATGAATCGAAGTAAAACTTCTTGCGCAGAAGTAAAGTGCAACTACGCAAGACAACGGATACACATGCGACTAGCGCACAAACTATCCTTTTAGTTAGCAGACAATTGAGCGGCCTAACGGGACTTTTTCCGTTGCTGCATTGCGCATCAAATAAACAAACGCAATCGGACACGATCAATGCATTTTTGCTACGCACGAGCAGAATTCCTGCGCAATAACATATTACGCAGTTTATTAATAAAGGAATTCTTCTCGTGTATTCAACACACCTCCTCAAAAATTAATTGATCGCCACAAACTGATTCACATGTTTCTACATTAATAAAAAAAATATTTGCTGGTGAAAAGTCGTGTAATCTGGGGAATGACAATATTATGGTTCAACATTCGTTGCAAGGATTGGGAAAACCCAGAAAAACCCAATCAAACCATACATTATTACATTGTTTCTCAATATATCATATTACATTTTTATACATACTTATATACATTACATTTTTTAATTAATTTTTTTGTTTTCCTTCATATGCTTTATTTCAAATTCATTTTACTTCTTAAATCTAAAAATCTGGCTCCAGACAGCGGCTTTGTCAAAATATCAGCTAGTTGTTTATCTGTAGGAATATACTCAATTTTAATTAGTTTATTTTCAACTTGCTCCCGTGAAAAATGATATTTAATATCGATATGCTTCGATCTTTTGTGACATGACGGATTATTTGCTATACTTATGCAACCTTGGTTATCTTCATATATTTTCATTGGTTCTTTCAATTCAATTTGTATACTATTCATTAACGACTTCAGCCACAAGGCTTCTCTAACGGCTTCAAAAAGTGCCATATACTCTGCTTCAGTAGATGAAGCAGCAACAGAGTGTTGTTTCTTTGTATTCCAACAAACTATACATGATTCGAACATCATAAATACATAACCAGTAGTGCTTTTCCTGTCACTAACACTTCCACCCCAATCAGAATCAACATAACCAGTTATCATTTCTTTGCAATTTAAGTTTTTAGAATAGACTAATCTTAAATCACTCGAACCTTTAAGATATCTTAGAACTCTTTTAAGGCACTGCCACAATTCTTTATTATTTTTATTGCTATATCGACTCAATATATTAACCGATGTACTTAAATCGGGTCGTGTGCACAACATAATATACATTAAACAGCCAATTAAATTACGACACGGTGCATCACAATTTTCGTCTGAATTCAATGCTTCATAATCTAGCCTACTTGGAAGTGGAGTACTAACTGCTTTAGAATCAATCATCTTAAATTTCTTTAAAACATTTTCGATATAAGCGGACTGACTAAGACTTACGCTATTATTAACTCTTTCGATCTTTATCCCAATAAAATATTTAATCTCAAATAAATCAGTCATCCTAAATTTGCTCTTCAAATAATTTTTAAAAGTGGTCATTGTTTCAATATTCCCTGTTGCTATTACTAGGTCATCCACATATAATAACACATACAGGTTGTGATGTGCATCACCCTTATCAAGAATGTAAATACAACGATCTACAGCTGAATTCATGAAACCGATTTCTTTCAATGCTTGTTCAAAAATTTCAAACCAACACCTTGCAGCCTGCTTAAGACCATATATTGCTTTATTCAATCTGCAGACTTGATCACTACCACAGGATAATCCCGGAGGAGCCGTCATATAAATCTCTTCTTTCAATATACCATTCAAAAATGCGGTTTTAACATCCATGTGGTGAACTTTCAAGTCAAATTGGTTTGCAAAAGCTAATATAAATCGGAGACTAGAAATTCTTGCTACTGGAGCAAATGTTTCATCATAATCAATTAAATATTCCTGTGTGAAACCACGCGCGACCAGCCTTGCTTTATATCTAATTGGATTGCCTAGCTCGTCATATTTCCTTGTAAAAACCCACCTACAACTAACTATGTTCTTATTTTTAGGTTTTGATACAAGAGACCAAGTTTTGTTATAAAAATGAGAATCAAGCTCTTCTTTAATTGCTTCTTCCCAATGTGACCTATCGCTTCTATTTTTAATATGATCAAAAGAATTTGGAACGCTATCAATGAAACTTTGTGCATTCATTATGCAACTTTTGACTAACAAATCACTTTCTTTGTATAATATCTGTGGCCGTTCCTTCAATCGATCACTTCTTCTGACTTCGTTTTTTTCCTCACTTAACTGTGAGTTTTGTAGCTGACCATTATGTTCATCAGTATTCTCTAATACATTTTCACCAGTCTCAACTGGATCGGCATTCTCTTTACTTGTTACCACACCACTAGGCTGTTTATCTAATGCAAATTCATTAGATATCCTTTCCGTACTCTCATTCGGGAATTCAATTTCATTACCAGAGTTTCTCAACTCTACTCTGTCTTTTACAACAGTCCTAGAATTTACCATGTTTGTTTCATCAACGATCACATCTCTCGCTGACACAAACTTTCCAGTTGCCACATCCCACACTTTGTATCCATTTGGTTCGTATCCAACAAGAATACCTTTCCATGATTTTTCATCAAATTTTCGTTTTCTTGTTTTATTATGGATATATACTGTCGAACCAAATACTTTCAAATATCTTAAATCAGGCTTTCTATTGTGCCACATTTCAAATGGTGTTCTCATACTATTTTTCAACGCTTTACTTGGACTTCGGTTAATCAAATAGGTAGCTGTCAATACAGCTTCACCCCAAAACCGTTTGTCCAATTTCGCTCCACTAACCATAGTACGAGCTTTTTCCGTTATTGTTCTTATCATGCGTTCAGACACACCATTTAGTTGTGGAGTATGTGGAACTGTTAGGTGGTAACTGATGCCTTTTTGAACACAATAGTCGCGCATCTCATTTGACAAATATTCTCTCCCATTATCAATATATAGATTTACAACTTTTAAATTGAAATGGGCTTCACTTTTTGCAACAAAATCTTTGAAAGTGGCAAAAACGTCAGACTTATAGGTGATCAAATAAGTTACACAGTAGTGTGTATATTGATCAACAAAAATTACGTAATAGTTCTTTTCATCAACTGTAGAAGGTGTTATCGGGCCACAGACATCTGAATGGACTACAAATAAAGGTCTTTTAATGTAATTTTTATTTTTAGATATATTAAAACTTAGTCTAGCTTGTTTTCCATATATACATGCCTCACATAATTCATCAGTTGGTTGCACAGTCTTTAAAAGTGCAATATCATTAAACATATTTTTGTTTTTTATTTCCAAGAACTTTCCTTTACTAATATGTCCTAATCTTTCATGCCACAAAAGATAACCATTATTTTTAACCATATTTGATGCATACGCTTTTCTGCTTAAAACAAAGTCGATAATAGGAACATTATGAATACATTTACCATCAATGATTACTTGACCATTCTTGCTGACTTTAACACCTCCTGCATCAAATTCGATTTTCAATCCAGCATCCTGCATCCGTTTCACTGAAATTAAATTCTGTGGAACATCTTTACAAAAAAGTACATCTTCCAGGGTAATTTCGTTTTGAGAATCATCACAGAGCCTAACGATGCCCTTCTTTGTAGCATAAATATATTCCCCACACTTTGCGATTGATATCCTTATTGGGTACTCCAGATCGACACAATCGGTGAAAAGATTTTCGTTATTAATAATGTGGTCAGAAGCTCCAGAATCCAGGAGAAAAGACACGTCGCCGACAGTAGGAATTACAGCTTCATTTCTTATCATAAACGCGAAACCGTTTCGCGGTGAAGTAGTTGCAAATTGTGCAGCTTTGGCATGTTCATTCTTTTTGTTACTCAAAAACCTTTTAAATGCATAGCAGTCTTTTTTTATATGTCCCTTTTTACCACAGTGATAGCATTTCACAATTGGCTTGGTATTTGTTTTAAAAGTTTTGAATTTATTTTGGTTTTTAAAGGTTTGCGAGAAATTTTTATAGCTTTTATTGTTATTATTACACATCGCTTGCAATATTTTGGAACTTGTGTCTTTATTATCGCTTCTTAACTTAATTTCATGATCCAGCAACCGGTTCTTTACGAAAGCCAATGTTAAATTATCTTCTGACAGTGTTTCAATTGCGGTTACAACTCCATCATAAGATGGTGGTAATGTTAATAATAAGTGAGACACTTTGTCCATCTCATCAATTTTAGCTCCCGAAGCCAACAGTTCGTTAATTAGGTCATCAAATAAATTAAAGTGACCTAATAATGGGGATTCACTCTTTAATTTTAACGAAAGCAACCTTTTCCGCACAGCTAGTTGCGACGCTAAACTCTTTCGCTCGTATATCTGATCTAAGTTCTTAAAAATTTGCCTTGCAGTACTTTCACTACTTGCAAAGCCAAGAAATGAATCACTTAAATACTCGATGATGATGCTTTTAGCATTTCTTTCACTTTTTCTCCATTCGTCCGTAATGTCTTCTGGCACTTCAGTGTCTATCACTTTTAGAGCATCTGTTTCCGCCAAGAGTGCTCTAACTCTAAATTTCCAAATTGAATATTTTTCGCCATCGAAAGGCTTAATGTTTCTTTTAATTTTCTCCATTATTTTATATTAATTAATTCAAGTTTTCCAAGTTCACTGATTTACACCAAAAAATATTTACACGGATTATTTACAAAGTGGACGGGAGCTGGGCCCATAACCTGTTGGATTTAGTCTTCAATAAAACACTTTAATTTCGTTTAAGAACTTATTTATTTGACGACCTGTCACCAGCACTGATCAGCGAAGAATGAATCGAAGTAAAACTTCTTGCGCAGAAGTAAAGTGCAACTACGCAAGACAACGGATACACATGCGACTAGCGCACAAACTATCCTTTTAGTTAGCAGACAATTGAGCGGCCTAACGGGACTTTTTCCGTTGCTGCATTGCGCATCAAATAAACAAACGCAATCGGACACGATCAATGCATTTTTGCTACGCACGAGCAGAATTCCTGCGCAATAACATATTACGCAGTTTATTAATAAAGGAATTCTTCTCGTGTATTCAACACAAACAGTTCTGAGTAATTTTATTCGTCTCAAACTGCATTGCTGGCGAATTACCGCATAAACAAATGTTCACAAGAAAATTACAGTCAAATATTTACGACAAACCACAGTCCAAGTCAGTCAGTCGAATTGACTGCGAACTGCAATGCAAGCGGCAGCTGCTCGTTTAATGAATTGTGGCGCAGCAATTTAACAAATTTATCCATTAGCGCGGTTTGTGTCACTTCCATTTGCCATTTGTGTGTTTTTTGATTTATTTACGTGTGCTCACCTTTTAATTTTGCAGGGAAATTCCGCAGAGAAATGCCACCGCAAAGCGGCAAAGTATGAGAGGAGCAAAAAGTGGTAGCAGAAATTGCAAAGCGAGGACCTGTAAAGCAAAGCAAGCAACCAACCAACTCACTGACTGACAGCACACAATAAAACCGCAACAACAATTCATAATTTTTTTGGTTTTTGGCAAAACACAAAAGCCAACAGCTGAACACAACGACGCCACACATTGTGAATAATGGACAAAAATAAAATGAAAAAACAATGAGGTAGGAAAAAATGCAAACGAAATGAAAGAATATCAACAAGAAATGATGAAAATTAATTAACTGTTAAATTAAATTCACTTTGGATGTCAACAACGGCGCACCGGCGCAAAGGTTGTGGCGCTGGGGGAGGGCGCCGAGCGGCTCCACTGTGCGCAAACACAAAGCAATGGACGCGGTCGGCGTCGACGTCGGCGGCTGGCCAGTTGCTCAAGTCGGCGGCAAAGCTGCTCCAACAGTCAACAAAGCATATCGACAAACGGTATTTTTTGTATTTATATATGTGTTTGTTTTTATTGTTGTACACAAAATATATAAAAAACTAACTCGTAAGAAATTTGTTAATAAAAACGAAAGACGCAAAAAATGAGTAGACAGAAACAAATCCAACAAGTGGCAGACAGTTTTTCTTTTCTGATACACAACAAGTTGGCAATTTCTGCTGGACGAGAATCGAAAATTAAAAAAGAGGAATAAAAGAAGAGAAGAAAAGAAAGCAGCCAACTAGTGGGTGGATGTGTGGAGAATGAGTTTAGGAAGAGCGAGGAAAGAGATGAAGTGAGATTGGGGAAATCTCAACATTTTTGCATATTTGCTTTAAATTATAAGATTAGAAATAATGACGAATGATAAAGTGGCCGAGAAAGTTTTATTGGAAATTTGACAAGCTGAAACAGTGGAACAAATGACAATGTTTTAGTGAAATGCGGAGGCGAAACGTGCGAGCGCCTCTTCATAAGGCCAGCCTTTTATAAAGTGATGGAAACCCAGTATTGGATATGGAATGAAAACCCGGGTCCAGGTAAAACTATGCTCGAATATTTACTTTAACCCCAATTCCCAGAATTTTAAAAGTAACGTAAACCCAGAAGTAAGACTGTTAGGCTTATATGAGCTAAATTACTAAAAACATTTGTTTAAAAAGTAAAAAAACTGTCTAAAATGTTAAATTTATAAATGCAATATAATTCTAACATTCCATTAGAGGATTACATAAAATAATGGAATCGAAAATCTTTTGGATTTATCACCATTTGAAATCTTTAGTGAGACTGTGAGGCTCACTTCTGGGAATTTGGGGTAAATAAAATTATTTTCCTGGCAAGACTGAAGGTTGCTGGCTTAGACTCGTCCCTGTTTATTTTGTGGTGCTTCAGTGTGAACTCACAAATGTCCATATGAAGCTTCATACATCTATATTTTCTGTTTTAAAGCAAGTTGCACAATATAAAAAAGGCGGAGGAATAACTGAGGACAATGAGTGAAACTGCCTGACATATGTACTGACAGATAAGGATAGGAAAAGTGCCCCCAAGCAAATTTCTATAGTTATATTTGTTTAATATTTGTATTAATATAGGTAACCATTTACCCAAGTTCCAGCCATTAAGAATTAATCCCCGATTTGGGAGAATTAATTTAATAAATAAAAAACACAAATTAATAACTTTCAAACTGCTTAGTTGTCCGATTTGGATGGTACTCGTATTATGACATCACTTATTAAATTAAATTAAAAACTCAAAATTAATTTTTATTTTTTCCAAAATTTTTTTTATGCAGTTAGAACTCTGGTAAAATCGTTAACCTTTTTCTATATATTCCTCGCATAGTGTTTTATAGTTAATATATATATTTTCCATATTTTTTTCTACCTGCGTAGTACTTAAAAAAATCAAATGTAATTTCTAAATATAATCAAAAAAATAAAATGTAATTTTTAAATATATTTTTTTTATTAATTTTTACCATTTACCAAAATTTGTCCATGACTTTCTGACACAGTTTTTAACAATAACTATGTGTTCTTTCCAGATTTTGTATTCACCTGCGTAATACCTGGAAAAAATGAAATGTTAAATGTTAATTAAATTTTTTAGGTTATGTTTCTGATAGAGTGAATAAAAAAATTCGGAAAAATACATATACATATATTTTTAAAGACCATATCGTAATATCACAAAAAAATATGTGTGACTAATAACACTGCACAACAAAATCAAATTTTTTTCAAAATAACAAGGTTCTGACAACGGATTCTGGTAGAGGGGACCAAAAAAAAATATACGTGTATCGGCGTTTTGAAAGTTTACGTCTGAATTTTTTTTTACGGGGGGTCAAAGTTTTCCCCTTTTTGCACATTCTCATAGGGAATCGGCATACGAAAACCATGTAACCTCACATTTTAGGTATATGATGTGTTCAGCAATTTGATGTAAAATACTACGAAGAACATTTCTGTGGAGCATTTTAACCCTGTAGCTCCTATTTATATGGGTCAATTTGACCCTTTTTTCTAAAATGCCAAAAATGTCCTGTAAAACAGGACTTTTTAAGGACAAAATGTACCAAGAAAATATTCACCATAAAATTCGACTATAGGTCTCTGAATACATCAAAGCTCAGAAATTAACTTGAACGCCAGAAATAAGCCAAAACTGAAAATGTGTTTAAGTGTTTATTTCGTACTTAATCAAAATTGGTACAAATTGGTACAATGTCCTACAAAACTTGCACGTGGAATAGCAGATGGAAGGGCAAGCAATATTCGAAAAAACAATGGGAGCCGAGAGCTGAAGGGATATTAGGCGAGCATAATATTGTCCATCCACCGCTTGTGCCAACAAAAAAAATTCTTTACCATTACATATAAAACTTGGTGTGGTAAACAATTTTGTTAATTGTTTGGATACAAATGCTTTAATTTTTTGCCTTTAAGATTTTGAATATTTTCAAGTCAAATGAAATATTTGTTTGTCAAACGAAAAATTTTCATTACGTGAACGTGCGCGCATTTAAAACCGAGTTTACGTGTATAGTATTTATAATCGTTATTTGATTTGAATAATGGACTGGCCATGCGACAGTACTGTAAAATATGCGTTTTTTTTCAATTTTCAGAAGGAAAATAAGTTTTCGTAATGGTATCCAAAATGCTATTGAGAACAAGAAAAATTAAGCTGTCGAAATGACTGCATTTGAAAAAATTGTGAAAATTCAAAAATTGCTACTATTGCAACTTTACACCTAAAATGCTACGAAGAGTGAGCACCACTAATATATGTAAATACAATTAATTGTAAAAATTATCTTTCTTATTTATTATTTAACTATGAATGGATACATTATTTTCTAAATCCGGAAAATTGTTTGAACTGCAATGTTTGAAATGCAATCTGGCAACCCTAGTATTAAGTGTGACAGTACATAATTAGTTAAAAAAAATGTTAGCTCAGCGAATTTGAAACTCTTACAACTGATACATCGCTGCATGGCTCGTGCACTGTTTCTACTACTTTTACTAATAGTTTATTAGTTTTTTTATATTAAATTTTTTATTTTGTTGTTCTATTATCACCTTTAGTCAAAAGATTCAAAACCAATCTTAGTATAACAAAAAGAGCTGGGCAGGGATATCAGAAACATATTAGATGGATCAGTATACGATAAACTGGTATACGGATGGGTCCTAAACAGAGGATAGTACCGGGATTGGTGTAGGCGGGTTGAAGATACGAAAAGACTCGGAACCTAAGGGCAACCGAACTTGAAAGGTGTGGTTACTTTGAAGAAGCAAATACCAGAACCGGTAGATTAAGATCCTTTCCAATAGCCAAGCGGCAATCAAGGCACTAAGATCATACCAGATATCCTCGAAACTGGTGTTCGAATGCCCTTGGCCTCTACAATCAGTTATGGGCTCTTTGGGTTTCGGGCCTCGCTGGTATTGAAGGAAATTAAAAGGCCGACAAACTTGCCAGGAGGGGCGCATCAATCCGCTTTGTGGGCCTAGAACATGTTTGTGGTTTGGGCAAAGCAGCTTTATCCATCCTAACTAGAAAAGTCGAGATAATCAGCAGGAATCAATATTGGAAAAATCAACCAGGATTAAAATTTTTCAATTTCAAGAAAAGATTCGAGGATTGTCTGAGTCTATTAAAGAATAATCTGAGTATTATTACAGGCATCCTGACAGAGCATTGCAGGCTGAACTATCATCTAGCTAAACTAGAATTTCATGAAAACAAATGTTGTAGAAGTCAATACTGGAAAAATCAACCAGGATTAGAACATTTCAAGGCGTTTATCGGGTCATATGATAAGAAAAGATTCGAGGATTGTCTGAGTCTATTAAAGAATAATCTGAGTATTATTACAGGCATCCTGACAAAGCATTGCAGGTTGAACCATCATCTAGCTAAACTAGGGATTCGTGACAGCGAATGTTGTAGGAGTTAATACTGGAAAAATCATCCAGGATTAAAATATTTCAAGGCGTTTATCGGGTCATAAGTATGAGAAGAGCACATTCGAGGAATGTCTGAGTTTATTAAAGAATAATCTGAGTACACATACTAGAAGAATGCCCTGTACTTATGCACAATCGAAAGAGCTTCCTGGGGGATTATCTCATAACAGGTGCGAACTGAGATTCCGGAGTTTTAAATTCCTCTCGGATGCTGGACTCACTGACGAATTGTTAGGGGGGAACTGTGTCCATAAAGGGAGCACAATAGATCTTTTAGGTTGCAGTGCACTATCCCCAACAACAATGATAATATAACCTATAAATATTGCATACGAAGACTGGCACCACTTTACCCGCTCAAAGCTCACCATGCATCCAACATTAGGTTTGCTAGTGTATAACAGTTGAGGTCAGCATAATTTTACTTGACGAGTGCGAGAGAGACTAATCGAAGAACCCACCACGGGAGACTGCAATCGAGTCGGCAAACTGTTGGCTTCAATAAGACATCCGTGTGGCGAGTTGGCTGGCTGGCAGAACTTGCTAACATATAAACATTGCAAATTGCAGCAAAACCGGCTTTTCGAATTGCGAGTTCTGCGACAGAAGCACTCTCGCTCTTTGTGCGCTCCCTCGCTGGCGGTTCGTTATTTTACGAGCATATAACGTCACACACACAAACACAGCGAAGAAACGCAACGCGACGGTAAATGAAACTACAAGTAAGTGAGCGGACGTGGAGGAAGAGTGAAAACGCATTTGACTTTGTTTTTATTTAGATTTTTATTAATTTTGATTTTCTTTTTAATTCATCTCTTATTTATTTATTTGTTTTTAATTTAATATTTAGAAGTTTTTCTTTAGAACACTTCGACTTTTGACAGTCAAACGTATTAAAATTTAAAATCATTCAAAATTGCTGAAAATAATGCAACAGAATTTTAGTTGAGCAGAGAGCAAAGCGATTGGAAGTGTTTTGGGGAAATTTGTTTTGAATGGAAATGTTGCCAGTTGGAAAGATTTAATTGCCAAGATTACATTCTGACATTTTGGCGTTTTAAGTCGGTTTGTGATATTTGGAGAATTTCCAATGTGCATTTAGCATTTGTTGCTGACAGCATTGCGGCAACGTCTGCAACGGTGAGTCGGCATTGCGAATTCATTTTTGTGTTGTGCTGCAGTTTAGTTGAACGCGCGCACACATGTCCGTGTGTGCAGAAATGAAAAGGCCATGAAGACGCTGCGCAGGCACACCAACAACAACACCAACAACAACAATCAGCCAACTTAAATAGCAAACGACATAAGCTTAAGTTTTAAGTGCGGCTGCTAAAAAATAATGAAACAAAAAAAAAAAACAAAAATTGCAAGGAGCTAAGGCGTGTTGCTGTTGTTGTTGTTGTTGGGATTGTTGTTTTGGCCTAGACGATGGTAACAGCTGAGACGAACCAGCAGCATGAAATACCAACATCCGAGCAGCAAAGCCTAAGTCAACTTATAGCAGAGGATGTCTTGAGAACAACACCGGTTTTGGCATTAAAATGTTGTAGCAGCAGCAGCAGCAACAACAAACACAATAATACCAACAACAACAACAACAACAGCAACGACCACGACGCCAGTCAATGTTACATTACGTTAGTTTCGACGACAACGACAACACTGCAATCGCACACATACACACACACAAACACGGACAAACGTACAAGCGCACATATTCAGACACACACACACACACACAGGCAGGAGCCTAAACTTGTGCAAACCTAAGGTTCAGCTGGCGGCCAGTGGCGAGGATGCATTGCGTCTGCGTTGCGGTTTAATCAACAGCGAAGTATCATCACTTCTGGAACAAATTTGGGCCTAGCAGCAGGCGGCGTGCGTGTGTGCAACGCTGTCGAGCGATCTAGTCGAGTGCGCTCTGCAGTCGGCCACTGACATACGGACGTTTCTTCTGGCCGGCCGCACGTTTGTGTTTTATTTGCGCCGAAGGGGATGAATAGCGTCGAATTTAATGCGAAGTAGCACACAATGCACAAACCACCGACCTGTGCATGTTAATACAAACACACACACACACATACATAAATAAGTACATGCAAAAATATACAAACATATATGTATGTGTGTATGTACTAAGCACCTATAGGAGCAATGCAAATGTTGCTGTTGTTGTATATTTATGCGGTAAAAAAATAAAATGAACCGATTGCTCGAGCCTGAATGTAACAGGTGCAGCCAAGGGTGCTTGTCCTTTGATACGAATATTTTCTTGTTTATGTTGTTGTTGTTATGGGTATTTTAATTTCATTTTATGGCTGAATATGAGAGCAATCAGAATGGTTAACTTTTGAGTGTGGCTGAAAGTTGTACGAACAGTTTGAACATAAAAAATGAGTTTGATCTCTTGACGTATGGAACTGTAAAGATTTAAATTATTTTTTTTACTGATTCCAAAAAATTTTTAATGATTTGGTTTTAATAGGATGTTGAAATTGTTTATCAGACATTTTTTGAATTCATCAAAATTTAAACGGAAAATAATTCTTAATTAATTCTTAAAAAAATGCGAGAAACCTATATTTTTCGGCTCACACTCACAAAAGTCTTCGTTAGAGCAGACTGGAGCAAAATTTTAAGCAATTCGAAGGTCTGGTTGATAAATGAATGATGTCAAGGTACGACGATATGTGGAATGGAATCAGTTGTTATAGACAATTCGGCACATCTCTAAGGAGGGTATGGCTCTATACATGTGACAGAATTATTCTGGTTCTAGAAAAACAGAGAAGAGAATTTGCTAGTTTTTCGTTTTGAATGAAGAAGTCATTGGATAGCAAAGACAAGAGGGCTTTTTGTTTTGGTTCTAAATAGGTGGACAGATAAGTAAGGAGAATTTGCGAATTGAACTGAGAAGTCAAAAGCGCTGACTAGTGAAGTCAAAACGGTTCATTGTTTTGGTTCTAGATGGACACACAAAAAAGATTAGAATTGAAAATCCCTGCGATTTGAACTTAGAAGGCATTGGATAGCGAAGTGAAAAGGATTCATTGCTTTGGTTTAGGTGGACAGATAAGTGAGATAATAGAGATTTTGTGAATTTTCTAATTAAAACAGAGAAATCATTGGACAGCAAAAGGGTTAATTGTTTTGGTTCTAGATGGACAGCCAAAACTTATTCGAGTCTGAAATCTCTGCGATTTGAACTGAAAAGTCATTGGATGTGAAGTAAAAAGGATTCATTGCTTTGGTTCTAGGTGGACAGATAAGTGAGATAAGGGAGATTTTGTGATTTTTCTAATTTAAACAGAGAAATCATTGGACAGCAAAAGGATTAATTGTTTTGGTTCTAGATGAACAGATAAGTTAGGAGAATTCGCGAGTTTTTCTATTTAAACTGAAAAGTATTTGGATAGCGAAGCCAAGAGGATTCGTTGTTTTGGTTTTAGATGGACAGATAGGTTAAGAGAATTTGAGATTTGAATTGAAAGTCATTAGATAGCGAAGTAAAAAGGATTCATTCCTTTGGTTCTAGGAGGACAGATAAGTGAGATAAGAGATAATTTGAGAGTTTTCCAATTTGAACTAAGAAATCATTGGACAGCAAAGCCAAAAGGGTTTGCTTTGATAACGAGGCAATTGAACTTCAGGCATCACCTAGCAGAGTTCGATTCTCAGTCGCGGCGCACTACTATGGAACAGGCTCGGAGCAGAAATTTATCCTGAGACTTATAATCTCATCTATAGAGCGCGCGCTGAGTGTTAGTTTTACCAGGTATGCGCCTATGAAACCGGTAATTATTTTTGAAAAAAACACGTTTATTGTGAGGAAATGATTACAATTTTATTCTTCAAAGTAATGGCCATCGCTAGCTACACATTTTTCCCATCTCTCAGGCAATTTATGGATGCCTCGCCAAAAAAATATTTCGTCTTTTGCCTGAAACCAATCATCGATCCATTTTTGACTTCTGCGTGAGAATTGAAGCGCCGTTCCGTTAATGCGTGGCCCATCGATGCGAACATGTGATAATCCGAAGGCGCCAAGTCTGGTGAGTAAGCCGCATGAGCAAGATCTTCCCAGTTGTACGGTGCAACCAATTCTTTGGTGGCTCTAGTGCGGTGTGGTGGTGCGTTGTCATCGAGGAAAATCACTTTGTGTTGCCTGGCTTCATATTCTGGGCGTTTTTGGCGTATAGCACGGTTCAAATCGGCCAATTGTTGTTGGTAACGTTCACCGTTAACCGTTTCACCAGGTTTTAGAAGGTCATACCATATGACACCACGCTGGTCCCAGAAAACACATAGCATGGCCTTCTTTCCGAAGCGATCTGGCCTTGCGGTCGATTGCGCACTTTCGCCGCGGTTAACATACGATCTTTTTCGTTTGGGATTCTTGAAATAAACCCACTTTTCATCACCAGTTACGATTCGATGCAAAAACGACTTTCTTTTGCACCGGGAGAGCAGCATTTCACAAGTGGTTTTTCGGTTTTCTTGCTGCCTTTCAGTCAGTTCATGTGGCACCCATCTACCGACCTTTAAAATTTTTCCCATTGCTTTTAAACGTTTTCCGACGGTCCGACGGTCAACACCCAATTGTTCTGCGAGCTGTTCTTGCGTTTGGCCATCATCTTCATCGAGCAATGCTTGCAATTCGGCGTCTTTAAACTTTTTTGGTGGCCGGCCACGCTCCTCGTTTCTCACATCAAAATCACCACTTTTAAATTTATTGAACCACTCGTTACACTGTGTGCGACCAAGAGCATGCTCGCCGTAAGCTTCCACAAGCATTCGATGCGATTCAGAAGCGTTTTTCTTCAAATGGTAACACAAAATTAACTGTGTCCGCAAATCGTAATTTGTAGGCACGTAATCCGACATTTTCCGGAGCGTCAAACAATGCGTTGTTGGATGAAACTTGACAAATTGTGAACTGAATATTGTTGACATATGACAGAAGAAGTAAACATGACATTTGGTACGGTTCCGAAGCTTATAAATATTCGGCTATTTACCGCTAGATGTCGTTACCGGTTTCATAGGCGCATACCTGGTAGTAAAAAAAACCTGCAAACTGTGCTTAAGCGTATGAGGGGAAAACGGCTTCTTTTGGAAGTAAACGATGCAATATATCAAACCGATTTTTTTATTTGATTGGCATCGCACTGTGACAGGACTTTTAATCGCATGGCAGCCAAGATAATTCAGACCTTTCAGAGTGTATGAAATGGAAAAATCAAAATGTGTTGTAAGTATTGAATGAACATTCAGTTTCTTTCAATTCCTTTCAGTTTCACATCATGAAAACAATTTTTATGTATTTATTTTTATTTAAACCTTTTTTCACATCATGACAAAAATTTTTATTGAACCCTTTCAATGCTCAATGTATTTACAAACCCAAGGCATCCCAATAATTGGTGAAATATTAATTCACATTTGCATTAAAATGGTTTTTATATTTGCCAGATTTTTCATGTCCATTTATTTGCTGAAATTATAAGCTCCCAGGATAACAATCATGGATCAAGGACTCTGCTTAGATCCCAAACACATTATTTTGATTTCTGTTTCTAAATTTCCTTACAGTTAAACATAAAAACAATGCGTTCTCGAGATAAAACTCCGTCGCGAACGGGTTAAACTAGTTTTAGTAAGTGTCTAGAAAATTACTAAATAAAAAATAAAAATAGAAAATGATAAACCAAATCGATCCATCGGTTTCCTACTACAGAAAAGGGGTTTACAGAAAAATTGACTGAAAAGTTTGGTGAGACTCGAATTACAAACAATCAAATAAGAGTTGAGATATTTAGTTGAAATTTCAAAGTGTTTCAAAACTTTGAACATTTGAAAATGTTTTAAAATATTTGGATTTAGATGAACAAATATCTCAAAAAAAGACGAGACACATAAAGTGGCATTGGCAAGTAGGCAAATTTGCATTCTTACAGAGAATGAAAAAAGTTATGAACCCTCAGATACAAAGACTGCCTGAGAGAACATCACAATAAATAGTTATTCGAATACCTGAACACAAAGTAGAGAGTATGAAAAGGTATCCAATACGTGGACCACAGCGGTCAATTCTTCAGCAAGGTGATGGTTTTTGGCCGTAAAAATATAGCATACTAAGCATATGGGTTCATCAGTGTCTATGAAAACTTGCATCTCTTGAGCATACATTTTTTGATTCTTTATTCAAATTCTACCCAAATTTTTTTCTACTCAAATAATATTTCCTACAAGAAAGATCACTCATAAATTCGTCCATAGTTGAACATTCCTGCTGGCCTCAGTGCCGTTCGAACAGTTTCCGTTTCGAACGCTTTCGAAGCACTGCGCATGCGCGCTCTGTCTCAGCCGGCTTGCAGTCGAGCGCTCTCACAGTTTCACTGGAGAGCCTGCAACATGGGCCATGTTACTACTACACTTTACTACTAAATATTAGCTACTACCGGCATCTGTTACTACTATTTGGTGCTGGCGGCAAGCTGAAGCGGCTCGCCGTACGTGACAAGCGAACGGGCAGGCGGTTTGTCAACGGCTGCGACGCCACCGCTATCCACCACAAGACGCTGGAGCCAAGAGTTCATGAAACGGCCAAAACACATCCCCACTTGTGGCGAGGCAAGCTGGCCAAAAGCTATAAGCACGCACACACACATTTATTTACTGTACAGCTGAGCGGCGCAGTCGACGCGTGAGCGCGCGAGGTGCAAAATTCAATTCAACGCGGTGCACGGTTTATGGTAAAAACCAGTTGGATTGGTGTTGGGGCTACGACTGGCTGGCTGGCCAAAACGAAACACAATTTCAGTCGAGATTTTGCTAGCGACAGCGAAGGGTGTACGACGAGTTGCACGCGTCGAACGAGACAAACAAATAAATAGATAAACAAGAAGCTCAGCGAGCCGACAGCAAAAGTGCTAAACTAGAAATTTTGCTGGCAAGGCGACTCGATTGGAAAGAACAACGTTGAATTTATTTGAAAAGTTGGTTTCGAAGAATTTTTATTTTACAAACGTTTTTTTGAACTGTTCGATGCCAAGCACGAAAAAGCAATAAAAATAAAAACAAAGACAATTTTAAATGTGAGTTGGTAGAAATACGAAAAAAAATGCAAGCGTTATAAAAAAAGCGATTTATAAAAAAAAATTATTTTGTAATTATTCAAGACACAAAACGACTTAACGGTTTGCGGTTAAATAATTTGCATTTAAACAAGAAATTTTAATTAGTCAACAGTCGGAGATTTGAGTGGCTGTAAGCAATAAATTGTCAAGTGTAGGCGATTCTATGAGAAGAGAATTGAAAAGGTTGACGAGATTTTAAGAAAACACAAATAACTCAGTAAAGGTTGGAAGGTATCAGGCAAAAAAGTGCAACCGGAGCAATTGAACTGACGAATTGAAGAAGTGAAATATATATTTGCACAAATTTGACCAACGAACTGTGAAGGTGTCAAGTGGCAACACTGGCAGGCGAGGCAAGGCAGACGTCTGCCTGTTGGCCAATTACGAGCGCGTCGAATTGTTGCAGGAAGGAAGAAAGAAAGGAAGGAAGGAAGACGCGCGTCCTGCTGCGAGCCAAACGAGCCAACTGTCTATGCAAACAACAACAACAACAATAACAACTATTACTACCAACAATAGTGCATAGTGAAATTTCAATACGCTGCGCGAGTGCAAGAGAAAAGCAACAACAACAACAAGAACAACAATAATAAATATTAGGCACACAAAAAACCGGTAGCAACACTTTTCGACGTTTTCATTTTGTTGATTTATGCCTCAAACAACAAAAACAACAATAACAGCAATAAATAAAACACCACAAAACGTAATAACAAACGAGTAATCGAAAGCCCCAATTTGTTAAAATCAAGAAGAAGCATCACAAACGCTTAGCGTGTCTCTAAAAAAAAAAGTTAAAAAAAATAATACAAATATAACAACAACAACATTCGCAAAAGTGCGTTCAACGAGCGCAAAAGGAAAAGTGTGCAACTTTTGATCAAATTTTCGTTCTGGTTGTTGTGAGTTTGTGCAAAAAAATTTCTTTGCCACTGCCGCTCGACTTCTAACAAATTTGTTCCATATCTATTAATAGTTTTTGGTTTTGCTTTTACTTAAAACAACTTACGAGCCACAAAATTCTACTGTTTTTTGTGCATTTTGTGTTAAACCACACCTCCATTGGCCAACAACAAAAAAATAAAAAAAAATCTTGCGCACATTTCAAATTCCGCATTTGTGCCAATTTCTACATTTCGCCCAGTTGTGCGCGCGCGCGCCCGTTCGCCCCCCCCCCCCTCTTGTGTGTTGTTTTTGTGTGTCTGTGTGCGCGCGTCATTTTGTGTATTTGTACGTATTTTCGTTTTAACGGTAATTTGCATAAATTGTTGTTTTTATTCTGATTTGAATTGGAATTTGCATTTTGGCCGCATCGAAGCGCTGTTTGTTGCAGTCATCTGTGCGTGCGTGTGTGTGTGCGTGTGCGTATTTTGTTATCTGCGGCTGAACATCTGTCGCTGCCGATCAACGCACAGATTCACAGATCGTATTGTTGTTGTCGCTCCGTTAGCAGCTGATAAGTGCGAGCGAAATTTCACCGCCACACAATTAACAACGCAAGAAAAATATGCAAAAATATTTACAATAACAACAAGAACAACATTCGATTGACAACATTTCAAAGGCAGATTCGTACTAATTAAGGTGAGTTTTTTTAATTCAATGTAAACATGAATTTATTAGACTTTGTCTAAGCTATGAGTGTCTAATTGGATTATTTATGAAAGAAAGTAAGCCAAATCGTGTTCTGCTTAATTAAAGGAGAAATGTTCAAAATTAAATTAAAGTGGAAAAATTATGAAAAATATGAATTGGCAAAAATTGATTAACGCTATCAAATAGACTTGGATTCAAATAGTTAGTAATAATGATCCATTTGAATAGGAGGCTTTTTGGTCATTCTTAGTAGAGGCTTGAAAGCTTTCAGTCCGTTGAACTCAGAGGTCCTCAGCGTGGCCAAACTTTGTTTTGAAATAAGAGGACAGAAGCAGAAAATCCAATGCAGAGGATATAAACAATCTTTATAGAAACTGGTGCAAGGCGAAGACAGTTACAGAACTCATCTCTCCAAGGTCTTTCTTGACGATGCGGGTTGGCTCTAATGCTTTGAGTTTGCTTCCATGTAGGCAATATACCCCTTTTTGGGTGCTTGAGTCCACTATGGCTACTCGAATCGAATTGTTTTGGTCTTTAGAATCGTTTTGCAGTCTTAAGATTAAAAAAAATTTAATGTTTAAGTTTAAAACAGAGAAGTATACAGGTCTTGTCTTAAAGCTTATGAAGTTTTATGAAATTTTTAAAATTATTTTCAAAAGAAGAATTCTTTCAACTGCAATTAAAAAACATTTATTTATTAATTTGGGCTAAAGAAACTGAAGTAATATTTGATTATCGGTTATGGAAATTGTTATTATAAATGTTTTATTAGGGTCGCAAAGAAAACCAAGTCAAAGTATTTTGAATTTAAACATTTCCCATAAATTTTTCAAAATTTATTAATTAAATTCATTCATTAATTTTTACTGTTTTATGCTAAAGAAAATGAAAAAATATTAAAATATATATTAAAATATTAAAATTAGTATTATAAAATTTATGAAAATGTTTACCTATAGTAAAATGTTTTTTACTAGGGCAGCATAACCAAGTCAAAGTATGGTATTTTGAATTTTCAGATACTCCATTAATTTTTCAAATTAAAAATTCTTTCAACTTCAATTCAAATTCATTTATTTATTAATTTGGGCTAAAAAAATGAAAAAAATATTTGATTATCAGTTATGGAAATTATTATAATAAAATGTTTTACTAGGGCCGCATAGAGAACCAAGTCAAAATATGGTATTTTGAATTTCCAGATTCCACATTAATTTTTCAAAAAAAAAATTCTTTCAACTCTAATTTAAATACATTAATTTAATAATTTGGACATAGGAAAATGAAGCAACATTTGATTACTTTATTAATGATTGCTAAAGACATTTGAGTACCAATTTTGAATAAGTACGAAATAAACACTTAACCGTACAACCGTACAACAAGCAAAAAATATTAAATTAACACATAAATCAATCCTAAACTAATAAAAATAGAAAGGCGAAATGCACGAAGACGAGGATGCAGTAGTGTGCATATTAGTCCTTCAGATATATTTTTCTAAAAAAAAAAACATTTTTGAAAATTTGTAAGGATTATATAGGGATGCAATTTTTAAAGGACATTTTCTATACCTATTTGTCCTTGCGCACCAAAAAAATAAATTTGTGGAAATTTTAGAGAATTTTCTCTTTCATCTGATACCCATATTGATATTCTACATTGCACTCAACTTTTAAAATATTTTTTTGAAATATTCATGTTCGTGAAATTTCAAAGTCTTTTTATAAAAAATCTTGACATCAGAGAGAAAAACTAAAATGCAGTTTTACTACCTTCGGCCTCTAGTTTTGCGAGTTGAACGCGAGTCCGGAGAAAAAAAGAAATGTTGCCGTCGACTCAGATATCAATCAATCTTCATCGGCGGTCTCAATACCAGTATATAGAATTTTTCAAATCTTTCAAATCAAACCCTTTGTGCGCTCTTCTAATTTCCAATCTTACAGTTCTTAAAGTTCCTAGCTTTGAATTTGTAATAATTCTTTTGTAATTTCTAACCAAACAAAACGCTAATAAAAACATTACTTTGCTGTTGTAAATTAAATGAAAAGCATTTT